>CM045764.1:33369686-34569686 GCA_025200525.1 Camellia lanceoleosa
GTGCATTCTCTTCCTTTTAAAGTAAACACTTTATTTTATTTAGTTTATTTCCTGTCTCACCTTCCTTAAGTTTCTATTTTCTCGATGAATGCTACCATCATTATTATTCATGGAGGTCAAGTTCACCTCAAATCAAACAAAGAAGATCTCTTCTATCTAAGGTGAAGTTATTTCGTGGCCCTAGGGCACGACCATGTGGTGCCTAAGTATATTATGATTGATGAATTTATAATTTTGTATTAACTTACTGACGAATAATCAGGGACATGGTATATAATGATTAATGAGGAGCACGAATACGTGACATTCCAAAAGCAACAAATAGTTTTTCTTCTCTAAGTGGGTTTTTAATTTTTTTAATTTAAATTTGTGTTAATTTTGTTAATAAAAATATACCTAACCTATTATGTTAAGTTATCAGTTGGGTTTCAATTGCAACTTCAAGTCTCCATACAGTAGTAATTGAAGTAAATGCAAATTGTACACACTATTAACACTTAGAAAAACATGAAACAATTTTTTCTTTTTAAGAGTAGTGCTATATAAATAAACTTTTCAAACAAACTTTCCTTACAAACTGATGTGTCATCTTGAATATTAGTAAATTGGGCCTCATTGCACATTCCAAAGTTGTATTACTCCATGCCACATCAATTTGTAAGAAAGGTTTGAAATTTTTTTTTCTTTGTATAACATTTTTCTTTTTTTGAATGATACATGTACCACTAATCAAGAGTAGGTGAGGGTGGTTCCAAAAAAAAAAAAAAAATTAAACTTTTTTTATTTTTTGACTTTTTAAATAAGTTTTTTGACTTTTTAACTAAATTAATCACTTGTCAAACAACCCCTAAGTGTTATTTTTAGTGTATAAAATTACACGACATGATTTTTAATGCACATAAAAAAGAATTAATTTAAAAGTGCATTGTGAAGAAGTCAAGTGAGATTAGCATTTCTCATTAATTAAAGATACCTGTTTTTGCGCGAAGACTTCAATTCCAAATTTGAAGATCGCAATTGCTAGTGCTCTTGTGTTTTTAGTGTTTTTTTAAACAGTAATATTAAGTATTATGAAAAAAAATTTATAAAAATAATTATGAAAGATTTGTGACTCTTGAATTACACTTTAGAATAAAGTACCACACACTAATTAAGGTAATTCAAGAATCATAAATTTTTCATGATCATTTTCATAAATTTTTTTTCATGATCCATAACTTTTTTCTTTTTAAAATGCATTGCATGCATGGCTGGCAACTACCAGTCTACTGCACACGTGATGAATTTCTTCAAGCCTCTTTTATTCATGATACCATATATATAGAGAAAATATTTCAAAAATAATGTGTGATATCATTTTTATAAATATTTTGTTTTTATATAAAAAGTTCACATTAATTTATATTATATTGTATTTATAACTTATTAAATAAAAGTATATACAGAATCTTGGTAGTTATATATATAGAGAAAATATTTCAAAAATAACATGTGTTATCATTTTTATAAATATTTTTTAGAGTGTGTACCATATTCACCTTATAATTAAAAAATAAAACGATAAAATTTTGTACTTTCCAAGTCATAGCTAAAAAAAAATGTCATAACTAAATACAATATGAGACACAACTAAAAAATTCATGAGTCATAACTAAAATTAGGAATGCAAACTAATAGAACTGTTTGTGAATAATCTCGAGTTTGGTTCGATAAAAACTCGTTTAAACTCAGTTCATTATTGCATTTGAGATTGAGATCGAGCTCGTTAAATATATAATTATATATCAAATAATATAAAAATATGTATAAAAAATAGGATAAATATGTTTTTTTATATATTTAAATAATATAAATAATAGCTGAATTTATTTATACATAAATAATAGCTAACTATAGATAATATATTTATATAAATCAGTGATAGATATTATTATTTTGGTAAGATATTAATTTTTCTTTTAATATGTTTGTATATATTATATATATAATTATATAATCAATATTTTAATTGTAATTTCAATATAATATGCAAATATATATTTATAAATTTTTTAGCTCGTTAAGGTTAGTGAACATGTTTGAACTCGAGTTAGAGTTAAGTCTAAGTTGACTCAGCTCGAACTTAGTTCGTTAAATTTTCATTGAGTTCAAGTTCGAACTCAAACTTGAACTTGAACTTGTTAAAATCTTAACAAATAAATCTAAATATATGATAGTTTGATTCACTTACGATTTTAACTAAAATAATATTATAATTATAAAAAAAAAAATTAGTCATAAAAAAAAATGATATAATTAAAGATATGTTGGTTAGGATTTCTCATTAAACAATGGTTCTGGCGGCGCAAATCAGTTGAGAGTCGGGGACTCAAACAAGGTAATAGTACAAAGGTTGACTTTAATCAAGAAACAAAAGATTCTTCTTTTGTAATAGGTAGTCACTGTGAATTAAAATTTTAATTGAATTTTAGTAATATGAAATATCTAGGAGGAAAAAAAAAAAAAAAAAAACCCAAACTAAAACATCATCTCAGAAGGGACCACACACAATAGTGGACAGCATTCACAATAGGATCTCTGTTTCAATTATAAATAAAAGTTATAGACTTCTAATTTAGAGGCTCTAAACACATTTCTAATAAGGTGAAAAAAAAAAAAAAAACAAAAAAACATCATTGACAGTGGCAGTGGGTGGAACCCACTATCACAACACAAGTGACACCTCCAATTAGAGGTTCCAAACATTTTTTAGTATATATATTTTGTACATTTCAAAATATTTTTGCTCATTTTAATATATATTTTATACAAATTTTTAACACTAACAACATTTTAAAGGTTATTTTTAAAATTCTTCTTTATATATTAACAGAAAGTAAATTTAAGTGGACAATAAATGTTCACAAAAACATAAATATGATTCCCACATTTAAATAGAGCTCATATTTTATCTTCTATGTATTGTCTTGTCTATGAAATACTTTTGTATTTATAATTCGGCTAATTGATAAGAGTATATTTTGTTTACAGTACAAAGGACATGCACATAAAGAGCATGTGGGTCTTATTTTGACAAAAATATCAAACAAATAATACTTTAGAGTATCTAATGTTTATTTATTTATTTATTTATTTATTTATTTATGACAAAGATAATAAATTGAATAGATTATAATTATCACATTAACCTAATTTTTTATGTGAATGAAATATATAAAGTGTCTGACAAATGAAATATACAAAGTGTCTAACAAAACGAATGGCTCAAATCATCAAAACGGAATCAATATGAGACCTCACAAACCTAAACAGCACCCGTTTTCTGATCAACTAATGAATATAGTTTTAAAATTTGTTATTCACAGTCCTTTATTGTGAGTATTACACCATCTTATAAATTTTCTTCTATGCAATTTTGTTGAGTTATCTTCATATTTAAGATTTGAACACATACTTTGTTTTTTTTTTTTTTTTTATATATGAAATTTTCCCTAACATCCTTGATTCAAATACTACATGAAAGGTTAAAAAGAAATAGGGAAATGAATTGTACTTTCGTTGTTTTTATAATGGTTTATAATTAAGTATTGTTAATAACAATTTTAAAAATTATCAATAAAAAATAGAAAATGACAAAACACTGATAGTGCCGATGCATTTTTAAAAAAAAAAAAAAAACAGAATTCAATGCAACTTTGGATATTCTTAGATACCGTTTTAACATTTTTAAATACTTTTCGTACATATGAGAGACAATGATTATCATTAGCAACCTGACACATGTGAGAGACAATGATTATCATTAGCAAACCTATATATAAATGATTTTACATGTACTTGTACGGACAGTCAAGATTGTCTGACTTGTTTCATCTTCAACTTTTGCTTGCTTATAAACTATTGAATTCAAGAATAAGACATCCATTTATAACGGATGGGGACCGGGGCGGCTGCAATGCAACCATAAAATGGGTGGCCTACACAGGTGTGTTTAAATAAAATTATCGATAAGTTTTCTTTTATTTTTAAAATTATTATTAATTTTTATTGTGAACAATTGAGTTTTAGATTTATAAATTATTTTCAAATAATTTATTTTTTATAATTATATGTTTTATTTCAATATTACTCTTTTAATATGAATAATAATTTTATAAATAATTTGGTTTAATTAAAATTATGTTTTTAAATTATAAAAATTAAGTATATTATATGAAAAAATCCAAAACAAAAAAGGTAAACAACCAATAGGTCATAATAGTTGGACTTAATTCTCATTAAGTTATATTAAAAGTTAGTCTTAGTAAAATCATAGTTAAAAACAATTTTTTGTGACGATTTTTTACACATGTCGCTAAAAATTGATAATTAGTGATTTTTTTTATCACATTCTTTATAAATCGTCGTTAAAATTTACAATTAGTGACATTTTCTGTGATAAATTTTTTTTAAAAAAAATTATTGCAAGTCCCGCAAACAAAAAGTGGAGCAAAATGACTGCCATAAAATTCATCACTTTGTTTTATTTCAAACTATGATATTTTTTAAATTTTTTTTTGGATAAACCATCTAAAAAGGCCAAAAACAAAATACCATCAATAGTTGAAAAATAAACATATGAGATAATTGATGGCTCAGATGCCTATATTTTTTTAATGAAAATTTATTTAATTGAAATAATTAAAAATATTTTTATTTATAAAATTTTAAGTAAATTAAAATTTTTATGAAAATTTATTTTACTTAAAATTTATTTTTTTTAATTGTAAAAATTAAGAATATTATATTAAACAAATTCTAAACAAAAATTGGATAGCATAAAATTCATGCTGTTTCAAACAATGAATTTTTTAATTTTGATAAACAATATTAGAAGGCCAAAAGACAAATACAACATTTATCAATATGGTTAGACTTCTTTCAAGTTTAAATATGAACATGAGATAACCTGAGGGGTTCGTGGATCTCCTTATAGGTCCCATTTTGATGATTTATATTGTGCATTTTATAAGAAATTCTATATAAAAAAAAACACGATAAAATAAAAACATTACGATTATCAAATCAACTTAATTTATATATATTGAAAACTCCCTCAATCTAATGTTATCAGTAAGAAAGGGCACTCCGACATATTTTAATGCATAAAGTCCCTTAATTTATAAACTTTCAAAGATTAACTCCACATTTTGGGAACTTCTATACGCACACCATAAAATTTCTCAACTTATATTATTTTTTTCTTTGGATATCAATTATTAAAACGAAAACCCACTTTATTATGGTAGTAGTTAAACTACAATACAGACTAATGTTTCTACATAGACTTGAATTCGAAACCTCATCTAAGCACTTAAGTCTTTCTTCATGACCACTTGAGTAACAACCCGGGTCTCAGTTCTGTACTTGATATCAAAACAAATAAGTTTTTGCTCGGCAAAAGATATCTAAACAATTAACTTTTGCTTAATCATTAATATGTGAATGGAAAATGGTATGAACTGTGAAAAAGGATAATGTGTAAATAGAAGCTTTCCCATACTTCATACTTTCATAATTTTTTGATTAATTTGTCCTTGTTCCTTGAACCAATTAGTGTTGAAAAAAATGATTTTATGGTGATTTTAATATGAAATTAAAGTAGGTCTCAATTATTGGTTGAGGTGAGATCAAATGTGTTTAGATTCTTTGTAACAAGATCTTTACACCACAAAAAGAATAATAAAAAATCATTAAAAATTGAATGAAAAATTATCTCATAAAATTGGCCTCATGAATGAGGTATTGAGAATTGTGTATAACTACCATTCCCACATTGATTGTAGAAGAAAATTTTGATGGTTATTTAAACCTCAAGATTTTGATAAGGGTATGAGCCCTTTGAAGCATCTAATTTTTCGAAAGAAGGGAGTTATGGATACTTCAAGGATGGGCTTAGACCAAAATTATGGTCCAAGTTGGTTATGTAAAAAGTGCTACGCACCGCCGCCCACCTAGAAATGTGTAAAAAATGTGTTAAAATATGTAAATTTCCACGGTGCTTATTGACCCTTTTTAAAATTATCATTAGGAGCCATAATTAAAAATTATAAAATAAGTCTGAAATATAAATGTGATTATATGTGTAACTAATTACACATTTAAATATTTGTTTTGTTTTTTATAAAATAAATAAATAAATAAATAATAGCATACCCTTCAATTATTTGATGAACACGTGGTAAAGTAAATCATTTGACATAATAGTAGAGAAGACAAAATTAATGATATTGAATAGTTGAACACACAACATGACAAATAAGCAAGTGCAAGAAGAAAAAACAGAAAAGTGTCTTTTGCTAAGTGACACAAAATAGGGCCAGCCAAAAGGAAAGTTAATTTTTTTATTTTTTAGGTAGAGAAATGCAAAGATAGTTTAACATTTCACAAATTTTTTGATCATAAAGACAAATGTCATGTTATTACAAAAAAGGTCACGTCCAACGGAATTGTTGGTCTCATTCTATCTGTATAAAAAATTATGTAAAAAAAAAGATACACATAAAGTTTGAAAAGAGATTATTTTAATTAAAAAAATATAAATTAAATAAAAAAATTATTTTCACTCTTTTTATTTATACATTTTTTATATAAAAATCCAAATATATTGATTGTTTTTTTTATACTAAACATTATAATAATTTATAATCAAATATTAATTTTAATCCTAATGTATATAATATAATATACATTTATATTCAAAAGATTGGTAAAAGAAAACAACAAACGGAAACAAACAAAATCTAAACTGTACGGACCAGTACTATTAGTAGTTGCAAACACCCAAAAAAAGAACATTCGAAAGTAAATGTTATTTATATATTTATTTTATTTTCGTCCCAACTTTTTTTGAGTATTTGCACGTGTGTCGTAGACTCCACACTTGAGAATTCAAAATCTCCTCCAAATATTGACAGATCTGTGTGCCTCTTGCTTCTTTCCTTAACTATGACGATCGAGGTTGCAACAGCTCCTTCCATTCACTCCAACGCCCGACTCTCTCCTTTCCCTTGACTCCGACGCCGGACTGTCGACACCGAACTCTTGACTCTCTCTGTCTCTCTTTCTCTCTCATGCGACCAAGGATGATTAAGAGGATCGTTTTTCGACGAGACTATATGACTGCTTAAACCCACAAATTCCATGACTATTTCCCCATTCCAATGTAAAAAGGAGATGAATTGTCCCAAGGATTTGGAACCAAACCTGCTTCTATACTACTAACATCATCCTCCAATTCCTTGTATTGCTTCATCACATCCCTCGCTGTCTTCCCTGGTATCATGGCTGCCACTCTCTGCCACCGATTCGGCGTCTCCTTATCGTACACCGCCAGAGCATTCTCAAACAACTTGTCTTAAATCAAGAAGCATTAGAAAGGAATCAAAATACTTTTTTTTTTTTTTGCAATAGCCAACCCCTCCTCTTCTTGAGGAATCCAGAAAAGACTCACTTTTCCAAAAGCAGTAATTAATTTAAAGAAAAAGTATAAAATTAAAAACTATTACCCTTCTCCAAGATAAAAACCCTAGAACTTCTCCTCACAAAGATCTGAACCCAGTAAACTTTCTAGGAAAAAAAAAAAGAAAATCCCAGAAAAGTGAAATAGAGGTTTCTATAATTGAAATACAGCAAGGGTATAATAATTGACAACTTTAACACTGTAACACAGTTTGTTTTCTTCAACTTTAACCTCTTGATTTCCCAATTAGGAAAGAGAGAAGCTGAGAAAACATGAGAGAGAGTAAATAGTACATGTAGAGAAACAATTCAAAAGCTGGAAATGGAAATCACCAAGTAAGAAAACGAGGAAGGGGGGATTCTGGATTATGAGGAATTGGGGATTGTGAGAAAAAAAAAAAAGGTGGGAAAGTCTGGTGATTTCTTTCTCTCTCTCTCTCTGAGCAAGAAAAAAAAAGAGAAGAAAGCTTAAAAGAGATGTGGTGAGAATGGAAAAGCAAATCAGCAAACTTCAAGAAATGAATCTAAAATTGTTAAAATCTTTGAGAGGGGCACACACAGAAAAGTGAGACAAAGAGAGATCTACACTGGAGGAGGAGGATGACAGAGAATATCCATCTTTTTTTTCTTTTTTTTTTTTTTCACAACTGCGTGCATGTATACACCCTTCTTTCACATCAGCTACCATGTTTCACTAGGGGTGAGTAGCCGAACTAATACTTAAAATACCAATTGTGAAAAAGACCTCCACACATACATGATCTTCACAACCCCCACTTTCATCCCAACTATTCATAATGTGGGGCCCACACATACATGAGTGGACCCCACATACATATTAAGGGCCAAGATCAAATTGGAGGTCATGAAACCCCCCAAAAAAGGGGTTCCAAACATTTTCCCCTAAAATACCCATGCCTTATCTTATTTAGCACATTAATCATAATGCTATTGTCATGATCCCTTCTAAGGTTTCTGACAATTAAACCAAATTTACTCATTATCAACATTAATATTAACCTTAAATGTACTAAATTTAATTTACTCTATTAAATATACAGGTAGTGATTTATCTCCTAAAAATAGAGCTCTAAAAAGAGCTCAATACCGTTGGCATGAAAAAAAAAAAAAAAAGATTGAAAGTTTTAAAAGAAGAGCTCTAATGATGTGTGGGCTGCACAATGATGTGATGTTTGTGTCTTTTTTTTTATTTATTTATTGCCAAGTCATTAGAGTTCTGTTTAGAACTCCCAAATTATAAGGATGTATTATTTTTGAGAAAAAAAAAGACTAAAATATCATATCAGCTGGGCCCCACCACCCTAGAGCTCTTAATTTAGAGCTTTGAAACATTTTTGTAAATATATATATAAATATAAATTATTATTTACTTTTCATAACTTTTTCAAAATATAAATGTAATTTATTGACTCTATTTTTCTCCGCAACAAGTTTTTGAACTTTTATAACTAAAAAATAAAATAAAAATTCAACCATTATTGAAGGTGATGAGAAATTAATTTTAAGATTTAATAAAAATAAAAATAGTTTAAATGAGATAAATAAAAATAGAGAAATAGATTTTGAGTATCATATGTAGCAAATTAATTGAGTATTTTATTATTCTCAAATAATTTCTACATTCAAGTAAGGATTAGATTTAATTTTAGGTATAATAAATGACAAATTAATTGAATTGTTTATTATTCTCAAATGATTTCTTGATCATTCATTCCCAATGGTAGCCATACCTTAGGGTGTCATGAGGGAGAAGTCAGAGGTTTGAGCTGATGGAGCAACGACAAACCCTTTCAGTTGTAATCTAACTATACTAATACACTAACACTATCTTTGTAAAAATAAATAAATAAATAATAATAATAATAATAATAATAATAATAATAATAATAAGTGAGACAATTGATTGATAATTAGAGAAGATATGAAAGAGATAATTGCATTACATATTCTAATAAACTGTCACATTATTCAGTTTAATTTTTTGATGAAAAATGTTTGGTGACCCGAATTTCTGTGGCTCGAATGGCTCAAATATGTCAAAACGACGTCGTTTTACATCCAAAACAACGTCGTTTTACTTCCAAAACAACGTCGTTTTGGATGTTTCGAGTAATTCGAACCATGTTTTTTTGGGCCACCTATCATTGTTGTTTTTTGATACTGTGTCACTTCTTTTCTTGTCTCTTAAAAGTCAACATAAAAATAGTGAGTCTCACTGTTTTAACTAATAAAAAATTAGTTAAGACATCACATAAATTTATATTAGGATTGTAATATAGAAAAGATTTCTAGCATATCAAAAAATACTCGAAAAATAATCATGAATTTTTCATTGGTATACATTTAAGTTTGTTATCGTGGGTCAAATTTTTGAGTCAATCTTCACCTTTAATATAAAATTTTGAATGAGTTTATATATATTTTTTCTAGGTAGGTAATAGTTCTGATATAATATACCCACACACAAACAAAGAGCTTTGTGATAAATCATTGTCATTGTGCAAAGTTTTTTTTTTTCCTTCTCTGCGTGCATATAATAATGAATTAGTCAAAACACTTATTTTATTTTATTTTTTATTTTTAGCTTCATTATCTTTTTTTATTTTTCTGTAAAAATATTTTTTTCAAAAATTTTAACAACTACTTTTAGAGCTTCCGGGATGATAAGATAAGATAAGATAGTAGAATTAGGTAATCAAAAAAATAATGAAAATAAATTTTATTTATTTATTTATTTTAACCAAAGCGTGCATAGCAGAAGGGAGACCCACTCGAATAGGAATAAATTAGTTGAACCCATAAAGAAATCAACCTGGTGGAAAGTTAAACCCATTGATGTGGGCCGGCCCTGATAATCCATCTTAGAAGATCAGTTGAGAGCAACCTCATTCAATTGGTGGAGAGAACACCAATGTAGTCATAGGGCCCTGGAAATTTGTATAGCCAAGGTTATGGTACCAACACTGAAGCACTATGCACTGCTCTGTTTAACAATGGCTTGAGTTGTGGGGCATGCTATGAGATCAGATGCAATGATAACCCACAATGGTGCCTCCCTAGAACCATCACTGTGATTGCTACAAACTTTTTCCCACCTAACCCTTCTCAGTCTAATGACAATGGAGAGTGGTGCAACCCTCTCCTCCAACATTTTGATCTTACAGAACCTGCTTTCTTGAAAATTGCCCAATACAGAGCTGGAATTGTTCACGTATCTTTCCGAAGGTAAGGGTTACTAACTAACTATCCTCAAAGCTTTGCTAGTTCCACATAACACAAAGCTGAGGTGTGGGCCTCACACCCCTATATGTGTTCTATACAATTTTTGGCAATTTAATTTTGTGCAACTAATTTTTTTTTTTCTTTAATCCTCCAAAAGTTAAAAAAAAATTAACTTAAAGTTTAGTCAAAGTAATTTGCTTGATTTGTGCTAATAAATTTGACTAACGAATAAAGACCGAGGAATTTGTGCCCTCATGTCAAGTGTGACACCTAGATCGAGTCTTACAAATAACAGTTTACCCTTTCTCTAAATTGACTAACAAAATATGGTTGTATGGTGCTCTTCACAGGGTGCCTTGTGTAAAGAAAGAAGGAATAAGATTTATAATCAATGGTCACTCTTACTTCAATCTAGTCATAGTTAGCAAGGTTCGAGGTGCAAGGGATGTCCAGTCGGTGTCGATCAAAGGGTCCAACACAGGGTGGCAACCCATGTCAAGGAATTGGGTCCAAAACTGGCAAAGTAACTCCTTGTTCAATGGCCAGCCTTTCTCATTTCAAGTCACCACTAGTGATGGAAGGACCCTTACCAGTTACAACGCGGTGCCTGCTAATTGGCAGTTTGGCCAAACATTTGAAGGCGGTCTTCTAAATTTTTATGACACCATTGGGTTACAAATTTGTATATGGTGTTGAATTCATGAGAAAGTGTAGGTTTGGGAGAGAATTAAGAAAATTTAGAGTCTATTGATGTGGTGGACTAATAGCTAACTAGCACCCACTTAGGCCTATAGGTTACTTGTAGACAGAGATATTCAATTGGTAGCCTTAAGTTGAAATAAAGGCCATATGAATATCATATAAAGTTTGTATATTTAATCCCCAAGTTGGTATGGAAACCCAATTTGAGGCATCTTTGTATCAATGAAATCCTTTATTAGGGCATTTCCCTAATTTGTTTATTTTGATGTGTTATTTTTGTAATGTAATAATTTGTTATTTTAATAAAATCAATCATTGAAGATAAGGGACCAGCTTGTCAAAGTTAATTGTTCCATTAAGCAATTTGATATCAAAGTGGATTTTCCTTTCATGGGAAGAGCACAAAATATATAGTACTAAATAGCCATATATAAGAGTAATTTTCATGTTACAATGATCAAATGGATCATCCAATGTGGAGGCTTTTTCCAAACTAAGCCTAGGTACTAATTTATTTCCCAAACTAAGCCTAGTTTGGCCAAATTTCACAAACTAAGCTGAAGCGTGTTTATAAAACATGCTTTCAGCATGTTTCTGGCCCAGGCGGACAAAATAAACAAAATCATGAAAGCGTGGTTAGAAAACATAACTTTAATTAAGAAATCGTTGTTTCTATTAACGTTTTCAGGCTTAAATAATAGCGCCTGTGATTTAGAAACACGCTTTTAACAGAAAGCGTGATTTGTAATCACGTTTTTAATAGAAAGTCGTTATAAAATGGCCCACCCCGCCTCATTTGCAACCACATTTTAAGGACCTCTCTGTTTTTTCCTCCAAAACCCGAACCAGATCCTTCCTCTCTCTCTGTCGTTCTCTTCTCTCTCTCTCTCTCTCTCTCTCTCTCTTTCTCTGTGTGGGTCGCTTTATGCTCTCTCTTTATCACTCTCTACTCTCTGTTCTTTCCCCCTCTCTCTCTCTCTTTCTCTCTGTGGGTCGTTGCTTGTTGTAGCACTTGTGCCTTTTAAATCTTTTGGTAAATGTATTTGGACTCTTTATTCTATTTTGGGAACCTTTGGTGTTGTTGTACTTTAGTTTTGGAGGAGTACAAATTGATTTAAACTTGTTGGGTTTGGTTGTTCGCACTTATTCTTGTCAAAAGTTCTTTGGAAACTTAGAAATTCCATTCTAGGATCGACACCAGCCTTCCTAGGGTCGACCTTTACCTGTTGATGAAGTTCTAGAAGTGTTGCTGGAACATAGGGTAGACACCAGACTGGGAAAGGGTTGATCATTTTCTGTCTGTGTGTTGGTTGCTTAAACATAGGGTAGACACCAGACTGGGAGAGGATCGACTCTCTTTTGTCTGTGTGTTGGTTGTTGGAAGATAGGGTAGACACCAGTCTGGGGTAGGGTCGACACCTGCAGTGCAGTCAAAGCTTTCCCAGATTTTTTTTTTCCCCCTCTTTGGTGTCGACACCACTGTTGTAGGGGTCGACACTTGTGACTTTTTCTCAGATTTTTCTACCGGTTTGGGCCTACTTTTTGGAGATATTTTGACTTGATATTTTGAGTTGACTTTGGGGCTTATATCTATTTTTGACCTAGTACTATATAAAGGCCCTCACTTGACATTTTCTCTCACTTTTTCTTCCATTTCCTGTCTCTAAACCGTGAAACACCTTCTCTCTCTCTCTCTCTCTCTCTCTCTCTCTCTCAAAAGAGCACTTTTCACTCAAAGATCCTTAGATCTACTTATGTGAAGACCTCTACTCACTTTGCTCCTTTGAGATAAAGTGTAGAGTTTATCGAGGGCTTCATTTTGATCGGAGCAAAGCTTGGTTTCTCCTCCGTCGATTTTTGAATTTTTCTTCCTTATTCCCCTTCTAAACTTGAGGTAGGGATAAACTACTCCTTGTTATGAGTTTTAACATAGATGTTTGTCATTTTGTATAAATGGTGGATTGTGAAAATTTTGGGAAGTTAGGGCTTTGAATTTGAAATTACAAAATAGGGGTTTTCAAGTATTGAACTCTATGTGTATGTGAGACTTTGGAAAATGGGTTTGTTGGTGTGAAATTTATGAAATTGAGCCTTAGGGTTAAGGTTTGAGAAAAATGGGCAACATGTCCAACTTGAATGTAATTCATTAATTTGTATAATTAATGTAGTAATTGTAGGAATATGAAATTGAGTTGGAAATTATGAAATTAGATGGAATTGAGGTTGAATAGTGTAGTTGGATTGATTAATCACTCACCTATGTAAATGTTGATAGTTTATCCGTTTGATGAATTTATTATCAGTTTAGAAATAACTATTTTGGACTCTCGGTGGAGGATAGTCTTGATTTTTTGTAGACAATGCATGATGATTAGGGAAAATTGAAACTAATCAAATTGGAATATGTCATTGAGTATGACGGTTGGATTAACACATTGAATATGTGCTTTAATTGATCATTGTATATGATAAAGTGTGTAAATACATTGCATATATATGTTGTTTGGGAGGAGATAAGGGATGTACTCCAGTGTGTGGGAGGAGATAGGGGATGTACTCCACGGTTTGGAAAGAGATAGGGGATGAACTTCAGTGATAATTAAATTGGCTGGAGTGTCCTGGGTGAAAGTCCCAAAATCTTATACACGTTTGCATAACGTAAATGATTGAAGTATTGAAATGTTAATGATATGAGTTGTAGTCTCATTTTGAATTGATTATGATTGAAGTGTTGATAGTATGAGCTGTAGTCTCATTTTGAACTGTTCGGATAAACAATGAACCATATCTATGAATTGATTTGGATAATGAAACGGAAAGGAATTGAAATATGGTTGTGAATATGGATTGGTTATGGAAGAGATGTACGTTGGTTTATATGAGTTAAACATTTATCAAATGCAAATGTTTTAATTAATTCTCATATTATGTTTAGCGTATCTCTACTGGGTTTTGGTTCACCCTAAATGAGACATCATTTTCAGGTACAGGTGATATGCTGCCTCCAAGGATGTAGCTTGGGAGGTTTAGAAGTTGAAGACTTATTTTTGTAGTTATCTTTTGTATTACATGTAATTCAAGCCAAGGGCTTAATATGTTAAGAGTTAGAACTTTCTTTTGTTGAAACCAAGTATTGACTTGGAAAGTTGCAAACTCGTAGGGTATTTACTTTTGTTGTCAACATGTAATATTTTTGTAATGAATACTCTGATAAATGAATACATGTTTATTTCTCCTATGTCTATGGATGTCATAAATGATTGGTTTATATGTATTATTTCGAGGGCGTTACAACTTGATATCAGAGCGTATCAAGTTTGAATACTTTGGGTACGTGGGAAGTGGTTAGTACCACAATAGGTTTGTCTCGCTTGTTAAAGACTTAAGTGTGATGTTATGTGCTTATGTGATAACATGATTATGTGACTATATGGGTATGGGATTTAATTTCTAGGATGTTGATTGAGCCCATGGGTTTCTGGGACTCTTATTGGAAAGGCACTTGATCATTGTCATTTCTAATTGGAACTCTAGCAATGCCATGGGACGATTATGATCCAGAAATGAAATTCATATGTGCTTATGTGATTATATGTTTACATGGAGTGAATTATTTGTGTCCATTGCATTAGGACGCGAGTGAATTAGCTTCGGCACATTTGTAAATGTGCTAATTTTTTCTGTCACCTTCATTAGGATGTCAGGACGAGGTCAAGGTGGTAGGCGTGGTAGGCCTAGGAGGCAAGAGGTGTCCATCCCAGATGAGATTCCGGCACAGGAAAAGGTAGTGCATCAGGCTAACATGGTTGAGCCGATCGGTCAGCAAGCCATAGGCGCTTTGGCCCGCGAAATGACAGGAGCACTGAGGGAATCTATGGGCATTCTCCGAGCTGAGAATCAAGCCCAGGCCCATGTAGCTGAAGTAGGGCCTTCTTTCTTAAAGAGGGAATTTTTCCGGTTGAATCCGGACGAGTTTTTGGAAGATCCTAAGGAGCCACTGAAGGCTAATGAATGGCTTGAGTAAATGATGAAGACGTTTGAGATGCTTGACATCGAGGATGAGGCCTTGAAGGTGACCTTGGCATCTTTCTAGTTGAAGGGATACGCGGGTCAGTGGTGGAAGTTCGTGTGGGGTCGTATTGGAGGGACTTAGGAGGCTTTTGTTGATGCCTTTTAGGAGAAGTTTTTGCCTCCCACTGTCAGGGAGAAGTTGAGGGACCAGTTCTGTCGACTCAAGGAGCTGAACACACCTGTGGCGGAGTTTGAGGCCACTTTTTCTAGCTTATCTAGGTTTGCACCTGAGCTAGTGGCGTCTGAGGAACGCCGCTGTCTTGAGTTCGAAAAGAAGTTAAGGACCGAGCTCAAGCTTACGGTTGTTGGGTCCATGACTCGGGAGTATGGGCGCCTTGTGGAGGCTGCGGCCCATCTTGAGATTATTATGCATGAGGAGAAGGAGAGAATGAGGGGCTCAAAGAGGAGTCAAGATAGTCAGGGAGACAGTAAGAGGCAGTGGGGTTCTAACCCTCAACAGTCCTAGGGAGTTTAGCCGAGGTCTACCTTTCTAGTGCCTAGTTCAGGTTCTGGAAGAGGCGGATAGGGAGACTTCACTTGTTACAAATGTGGTCAGCTCGGCCACAAGTCTTCAACTTGCCCGCAGAGGGGAGGAGGGCAGCGTGCAGCATCATTTTCGACTCGCCCTTAGAGCTAAAGTCAGGGTAGAGGCCTGCCGCTTTCTTGTTATCAGTGTGGGCAGGCGGGGCACCTAAAGAGGTTTTACTCGCAGTTGAGTGGCACATCTGGTGCGTCTGGTTCGAGACAGACACAGAGTCAGTAGCCAACTCAGTCAGTTCAGGCCTCGAGGGCCAACTAGGGAGCCTCTTCGGCTCAGTCTGTGCAACAGGCTTATGCTCCAAGGGGTGAACATGTTGATCAGAGGCCTACAGGGCGCGTGTATGCTGTTATAACGTAGGACCTAGTACCGACTCCGTCTGCTGTGAGAGGTACCTTTTTGTTTTGCAACTCGGTTGCTAATGTGTTGATTGATACAGGTGCATCCCATTCTTTTATATCTGCTACATTTGCATCTATTTTGGGGTTGGAGTTGGCACAATTAGCTTCTCCTATTTGTGTTATATTACCCATTGGGGGTGAATTGATTTTAAAACAGGGGTGTCAGGGCTGTGATATAGAGGTAGCTGATCGCCAGCTTCCATTTTCTTTTGTATTGATGAATATGTCGGGTTTTGATGTGATTTTGGGTATGGACTGGTTATCGTCATACTGGGCTGTTATTGATTGCTACCGCCAGAGGGTTATTATATGTGCCTTGAGCGGGGATTGCTTTTATTTCTTGGGAGACCGGGTTGGTAGAGTCTTGCCATCGATGTATGATCCGTGAAAGCGAAGTGAGCTTAGTTGTCTTCTCGCTAGCTGTATGAGTGGTGAGTGTAATGAGACCCGGACCGAGTTGCCGAGAGTGGTTTGTGAGTACTCGGGCGTCTTTCCCGAGGATCTTATTAGTTTGCCACCGCATCGAGAGATCGAGTTCTCTATTGATTTAGTGCCTGGCACGGTACCGATTTCCATGGCACCATATCGTTTTGCCCCAGTTGGACTGAGTGAGTTGAAGATTCAACTCCAGGAATTGCTAGATAAGAGCTTTATTCGCCCTAGTACTTCACCTGTAGACACGCTCCCGGGAACTCTCCGACATTCGCGTGCGCCTGCGTCGAGGGGCACGCGAATCTCGTTTTGTTCTGAGCTACTATAGTTTGGACTCAAATGTCACGGTTTTGAATCTAATCTCACAATGTGCAATATGAGACCGATAAATCACCAAAAGAGTCCAAATCCGACAAATCTTTTTGGAAAACTGATTTTTATAAAGAAGTGCCAAACATGGACTGCTTTTCCAGATACAGAGCCGCCACCTAAATATTTTATTTTGAGAAAATTTAGTAAATCCTGAATCGTGCCTAAGGCTATGTGTCCGTCATCACTAAAGTTGCCTCGGCTCGGGAACTTGGGTACGAGAGGGGAAGGTCATTTAATGAGCACCTCTGCTCGCCCGATCAAAGATTGGCCTGTACTAAGCATGATATCTTGTTTTTGAAAACACATGTGTTCTTATTCCGATTAATTAGCTAATCTTACTACGTGATGCGCATAGCAAACAAGTATAGACTAGATCGCCTAATTTGGAACAAAACATCGCATATCCATTTGTTTGGAAAATGGTTTGAAGTTTGCTACTCTCAAGTAAGCTAAAATGTGGATTTCAATGAATTGTTTCAATTCAAGTAATCCAACTTTCATCCACAGGCATTCAGGCAGTTAATCACATAAGCAATTAGCCTCATGGCAAGCATGCTTTCATGGCAGCATTAACACACATGCAGTATGCTAAAGCATAAACATTCACAGTGTACTCCGAGCCAAAATAAAGAACTAGTTAGAAATCATGTATGATTCTAGTTCATGTTAAGATGGCTAATGCAACACATGTGAAAATGTGACTAAAATAGGCTCGGCTATTCTAGAATGTCATGTGAAAATGCAATTTGATACATGTATTCAAATAGAAATTGAAATACGATGTAGTTAGTATGATGCGCCAAGCCCGGTGCATGTAATACAGATGAATGGATACACGCATGCAAGCATAAGGTATGCTAAATGAAATATGCCCTAAAACTAACCATCGTAAGCGGTTAAGTAAAAGGAAGAAAGAAATGGGGGTTGGAAGACATGCATCTCTTGCTTTTAAAATAAACACTTTATTTTATTTAGGGGTTGTTTGGGGTGTCCTAAATAAGTGCACTTTTTTTCTTTTTGGACTAAAAAATTGAGGAAGAAAATATGGATGTTTGGGTTAACTTTTTGACTTTTTATGGAAAAATGTGTAATAAAAAATTGTAAAAATTGATTTCTAGGGAAAACTTAGGATTGGGAGTTGTGCAGCCGTAATTGTTGACTTTTGGTGAATAGTGTTAACTTTTTAACTCTTTAAGTAACTTTTTAACTTTTTGACTTTTTTATAATATGCCAAACTTGATCTTAGTTTATTTTTGGTCTCACTTTCCTTAAGTTTCTATTTTCTCGATGAATGCTACCATCATTATTATTCATGGAGGTCAAGTTCACCTCAAATTAAACTAAGAAGATCTCCTCTATCTAAGGTGAAGTTATTACGTGGCCCTAGGGCACAACCATGTGGTGCCTAAGTATATTATGATTGACGAATTTATAATTTTGTATTAATTGATTGACGAATAATAAGGGACATGGTGTATAATGATTGGTGCGGAGCATGAATACGTGACATCCCAAAAGTAACAAATAGTTTTTCCTCTCTAAGTAGGTTTTTAATTTTTTTAATTTAAATTTGTGTTAATTTTGTTAATAAAAATATACCTAACCTATTATGTTAAGTTATTGATTGGGTTTCAATTGCAACTTCAAGTCTCCATACAGTAGTAATTGAAGTAAATGCAAATTGTACACACTATTAACACATAGAAAAACATGAAACAAATATATATATATATATATATTTTTTTTAAGAGTAGTGCTATACAAACAAACTTTCCAAACAAACTTTTCTTACAAACTGATGTGTCATCTTGAATATTAGCAAATTGGGCCTCATTGTACATTCTAAAGTTGTATCTCTCCATGCCACATCAATTTGTAAGAAAAGTTTGTAAATTTTTTTTTTGTTTGTATAACATTTTTCTTTTTTTGAATGATACATGTACCACTAATCCAGAGTAGGTGAGGGTGGTTCAAAAAAAAAAATTTAACTTTTTTTATTTTTTGACTTTTTAAATAAGTTTTTTTTTTTTTTTTTTTAACTAAATTAATCACTTGTCAAATAACCCCTAAGTATTGTTTTTAGTGTATAAAATTACCCCACATGATTTTTAATGCACATAAAAAAGAATTAATTTAAAAGTGCATTGTGAAGAAGTCAAGTGAGATTAGCATTTCTCATTAAAGATACCTGTTTTTGCGTGAAGACTTCAATTCCATATTTGAAGATCGCAATTGCTAGTGCTCTTGTGTTTTTAGTGTTTTGTAAATAGTAATACTAAGTATTATAAAAAAATTTCATGAAAAAAATTATGAAAGATTTGTGACTCTTGAATTACACTTAAAATAAAGTATTATACACTAATCAAAATAATCTAAGAATCATAAATTTCTCATAATTATTTTCATAAATTTTTTTTTATGATCCCTAACTTTTTTTTCTTTTTTAAATGCATTGCATGCATGGCTGGCAACTACCAGTCCACCGCACACGTGATGAATTTCGTCAAGCCTCTTTTATTCATGATAACAAATATATAGAGAAAATATTTCAAAAATAATGTGTGATATCATTTTTATAAATATTTTGTTTTTATATAAAAAGTTCACATTAATTTATATTATACTGTATTTATAACTTATTAAATAAAAGTATATACAAAATCTTGGTAGTTATATATATAGAGAAAATATTTCAAAAATAACATGTGTTATCATTTTTATAAATATTTTTTGAAGTGTGTACTATATTCATCTTATAATTAAAAAATAAAACGATAAAATTTTATACTTTCCAAGTCATAATTAAAAAAAAATGTCATAACTAAATACAATATGAGACACAACTAAAAAACTCATGAGTCATAACTAAAATTAGGACTGCAAACTAATAGAACTGTTTGTGAATAATCTCGAGTTTGGTTCGATAAGGGCTCGTTTAAACCCAGTTCATTATTGCATTTGAGATTGAGATCGAACTCGTTAAAATCTTAATAAATAAGTTCAAATCTTAATAAATAAGTTCAAATATACTAAAGCTTGAATTGTTAGCTCAGCTTGTTAACTATTCATTTAACATTTATTTAAATAATAGAATAAATATATAATTATATATCAAATAATATAAAAATATGTATAAAAAATAGGATAAATATGTTATTTATATTTTTAAATAATATAAATAATAGCTGAATTTATTTATACATAAATAATAGCTAATTATAGATAATATATTTACATAAATCAGTGATAGATATTATTATTTTGGTAAGATATTCATTTTTCTTTTAATATGTTTGTATATATTATAAAATCAAAATTTTAATTGCAACTTCAATATCATATGCAAATATATATTTATAAATTTTTTAGCTCGTTAAGGCTAGTGAACATGTTTGAACTCGAGTTAGAGTTAAGTCTAAGTCAACTCGGTTCGAACTAAGTTCGCTAAATTTTCATTGAGTTCAAGTTCGAACTCAAACTTGAACTTGAACTTGAACTCGTTAAAATCTTAATAAATAAATCTAAATATATGACAGTTTGATTCACTTACAGTTTTAACTAAAATAATATTATAATTACAAAAAAAAATTGGTCATAAAAAAAAAAAAATTGATATAATTAAAGATATGTTGGTTAGGATTTCTCATTAAACAACGGTCCTGGCGGCGCAAATCAGTTGAGAGTCGGGGACTCAAACAAGGTAATAGTACAAAGGTTGACTTTAATCAAGAAACAAAAGATTCTTCTTTTGTAATAGGTAGTCACTGTGAATTAAAATTTTAATTGAATTTTAGTAATATGTAATATCTAGAAAATAAAAAATAAAAAAAAAAAAACCAAAACTAAAACATCATCTCGGGACCACACACAATAGTGGACAGCATTCACAATTGGATCTCTGTTTCAATTATAAGAAATCTCTCATTTAGAGACTCTAAACACATTTTTAATGAGGTGAAAAAAGAAAAAAAAAAAAAAAGAAGAAAAAAAAAAAAAACAGACACATCATTGACAGTAGTGGCAGTGGGTGGAACCCACTGCCACATCACAAGTAGTCATAATGATAGGAAAAATAAATTGTAAAAAGGAAAAACAAGATTGTCATTTAGAAAATTTAGGGTATGAAATTAGCAATTTAGGGATAATTTGTAGTAAGATTATAAATTTCAAAAAGGGGAATATAATTTTTCAAATATGAGGGAAAAATTTATATAAAAAAAAAACAAAAGAAAAAAAACTTGAAGGGTTGTCATTGTAATTTACACTAAATTTAATCATAATTTATATATAATATAATATAAATTTATATTCAAAAGACAGATAAAAGGAACAAACCCACACAAACAAAATGTAAACGGTACGGACCAATCGGGACAAGAATTATTATCTCACCTTGTCGTCTTTCTGTCACTAGGAATGAAAATTTTCCCCTACTAGGAATGAAGAATTTGTCATCTTTTCATAATTATTATCTCACCTTGTCGTCTTTCTGTCACTGTATATAGCTCGACTTCTATATATAGCTCAACACAACAACGAGCTAAAAGTAGAGATAACTAGAGGAGCAAAAAGTACTCTCTCTCTCTCTCTCTCTCTCTCTCTCTCTCTCTCTCTAAAACTTTTTGAAGTTTTCACAGATACGAGGAAGTAAAAGTACACGTAAGTACTCTCTCTCTCTCTCTCTCTAAAACTTTTTGAAGTTTTCACAGATACGAGGAAGTGAAAGTAAACTCTACGTTTCACATATCTTTTTCAAAAATTCCTCCCAAAATCTATTATGTTGTGTTTTATGATTTCATTATTTATTATGTTGTGTTTTATGTTCGATATCCACTCTTGAATTAATTCTCGAACACCTAAACAAATTATGTTGTGTTTTATTATTTATTAGTTTGGTGAGACCAGTGCTGTGAGCTTCTGGGTTCTTTGAAAATTTTTTGTTTCAGTTTGCTGAGTTGTTCTGCTGTTTTTGATGGCCGCTAGTGATCTGTTTTTGGCTGTTGTAGACCTGTTCTAACTTAAAGGTTGTTTGATTTGAGTATGCAAGCTGCCGTGATCTGTTCTGATCTGTTTTGATCTGTGTATGCAACCTGCTGTGATCTATTCTGATCTGTTTAGGTGTTCGAGAATTAATTCAAGAGTAGATATGGAACATTGTTGCCTTGAGAAGGTGCTGTCGCGCACAGATATTACCCATACATTGGAACTACCCAGAACCGCAGATCATTTACCTGGTAACAACAATGACAACATGGTTGTGTGGGATAATGGTGGAAGACTTTGGAACCTTCACATTATAATAAGGAGGGATCAGAGAAGGGCCTTGAGGCGAACAGAATGGCTTCGTTTAGTCAGGGCCGGCCCTGGGCATGGGCCAACTAGGCCATGGCCTAGGGTCCTCAAAATAGACTCAAAAAAGGGGGCCCCTTTATTATGGTTTAGTGTAATATATTAGGTATGTTTTAAGTTCAAAAAAAATTAAAGGCTCAAACTAACTTAAAATAAATTGACCCATCAAAAAATTGAAAGGCTCATTTAAAAAAATTAACATTGTTGTCCATTGAAAATAGATCCAAAAAAAGGGTCCCCTCCTATTATAGTTTATTATAATATATTAGGTATGTTTTAAATCTAAAAAAAAAAATTAAGGAGGGCCCAAACTAACTTAAAATTAATTGACTCATTAAAAAATTGAAAGGCCCATTTAAAATAATTAGCATTGTTATCAATTGAAATTGATTTTGCAAAAAAACTAAATTATGCAAGTATGATTTATTTATTTGCTTATAAAAATGCAAGAAAAGTGAGGATCAAACAACACTTATTAGTTGTTGTACTGTAATACTAAGTATTTTTTGTGATTTTGATACAAATCTTTTGTCTTTTACTTTCATTTTTTTTTTTTCATTCAATGAAAAAAAAATGTGAAGGGCCCCAAAAATTTATTAATTGATTATTGGCTTTAGGCCTTGAAAACCTCAGGGCCGGGCCTGCGTTTAGTAAACGCAAATGAAGTGGAGGAGGGAGAAATAGTGAGGTTTTACTATCGCGCTCCCAATTCATACTCTGTGGAATTTTATGGTCCTAGGCGCCGCCAGACTCTGCAGCTCTTTACTCACTAAGACAAGGACTCGAGGGACCTGCGACAAGAAGAACATGTTTTTATTTAGAATAAAGTCTATGTAACAGGCTGTATGTGTGCTTTTCTCTTCTTCTTCTTCTTATTTTATTTTATTTTATTTCTTGTTGATGTGTCCAACCAATGAATCTGTTTATGCTTCCTTTCTATTATCATATCCTATAAATCAATGTTGTGCGAACTGGGGACTTTTTTTCTTCTGTTTCTCTTATTTTTTCTTTTTCTTTTCTTTGAAGTTCTCAAATTTGTGAATGATGTTGTTTTGTACTTGTGACTAAAGTCTAGTTTGTCCTATCAATGGGTCACGTTATAAACTTTGAATTCATGAATATTGATTGTTAAGTGATTAGTAGTTGATTCAAATTGTACTTCAAATACTTTGAAAGCAACCCTTTATGATGAAGTGAAACAGACATAAAAACAGAAATAGAAATAGCAATATGAATATGAGTGTGAATGCAAATAATAACAATTAATTTATAGAAAAAATACTACGTTGTAACCTGTGGGGGATGAACCCAGGAAGCAACGTCTTTGTCGCCAGACAAGCAGAGACGACATCATCATGAATTTTTGGGCTGGTGCACGACGAAACTAGGATTGCAAAAGTAGGAGCCACACATATGAGAGACAATGATTATCATTCGCAACCCCACACATATGAGAGACAATGATCATCATTAGCAACCCGATATATAAATGATTTCACATGTACTTGTAAGGACAGTCAAGATTGTCTGACTTTGTTTCATCTTCAACTTATTTATAAAATACCATCAATAGATGAAAAATAAATATATGAGATAATTGATGGCTCAGATGCCTATATTTTTTAATGAAAATTTATTTAATTGAAATAATTAAAAATATTTTTATTTATAAAATTTTAAGTAAATTAAAATTTTTATGAAAATTTAGTTTACTTAAAATTTAATTTTTTTAATTGTAAAAATGAAGAATATTATATTAAACAAATTCTAAACAAAAATTGGATAGCATAAAATTCATGCTGTTTCAAACAATGAATTTTTTAATTTTGATAAACAATATTAGAAGGCCAAAAGACAAATACAACATTTATCAATATGGTTGGACTTCTTTCAAGTTTAAACATGAACATGAGATGACCTGAGGGGTTCGTGGATCTCCTTATAGGTCCCATTTTGATGATTTATATTGTGCATTTTATAAGAAATTCTATATAAAAAAAACACGATAAAATAAAAAAATTACGATTATCAAATCAACTTAATTTATATATATTGAAAACTCCCTCAATATAATGTTATCAGTAAGAAAGGGCACTCCGACATATTTTAACGCATAAAGTCCCTTAATTTATAAACTTTCAAAGATGAACTCCACATTTTGGGAACTTCTATACGCACACCATAAAATTTCACAATTTATATTATTTTCTTATTTGGATATCAATTATTAAAACGAAAGCTCACTTTACTATGGTAGTAGTTAAACTACAATACAGACTAATGTTTCTACGTAGACTTGAATTCAAAACCTCATCCAAGCACCTAAGTCTCTCTTCATGACCACTTGAGTTACAACCCCGGTCTCAGTTCTGTACTTGATATCAAAACAAATAAGTTTTTGCTCGGCAAAAGATATCTAAACAATTAACTTTTGTTTAATCATTAATATGTGAATGGAAAATGGTATGAACTGAGAAAAAGGATAATGTGTAAATAGAAGCTTTCCCATACTTCATACTTTCATAATTTTTTGATTAATTTGTCCTTATTCCTTGAACCAATTAGTGTTGGAAAAAATGATTTTATGGTGATTTTAATATGAAATTAAAGTAGGTCTCAACTATTGGTTGAGGTGAGATTAAATGGGTTTAGATTCTTTGTAACAACATTTTTACACCACAAAAAGAATAATAAAAAACCATTAAGAATTGAATGAAAAATTGTCTCATAAAGTTGGCCTAATGAATGAGGTATTGAGAATTGCGTATAACTACCATTTCCACATTGATTATAGAAGAAAGTTTTGATGGTTATTTAGACCTTGAGAATTTGACAAGGGGATGAGCCCTTTGGGGCATCCAATTTTTCGAAAGAAGGGAGTTATGGATGCTTCAAGGATGGGTTTGGACCAAAATTATGGTCCAAGTTGGTTATGCAAAAAGCACTACGCGCCGCCCGCCTGCCTAGAAATGTGTAAAAAATGTATTACAATATGTAAATTTTTACGGTGCTTATTGACCCCTTTTAAAATTATCATTAGGAGCCATAATTAAAAATTATAAAATAAGTCAGAAATATAAATGTGATTATATGTGTACCTAATTACACATTTAAATATTTATTTTGTTTTTTATAAAATAAATAAATAAATAAATAATAGCATACCCTTCAATTATTTGATGAACACGTGGTAAAGTAAATCATTTGACATAATATTACAGAAGACAAAATTAATGATATTGAAGGCTGGTTTGGCAACTCTTGAAAAAGTCAAAAAGTTATTTAAAAAATTAAAACATTATCACTATTCACCAAAAAAAAAATATGAAAAAAATAATATACAAATATTAAGATTAGACATTTCGTGATGGTGGAGTCAGTGACCGGGGAAACAAAAAAATTATAGTAAAATATTCACTAAATTAGATAGTAAAGTTGGGCCCTTGGGGGCTCACTATGGGTCCCGTTTTGATAATCTAAACCGTTGAATATGTAGAACTAGTCCAGTACTATATGCTTGTAAAAAAATCACGTTTATCGGATATCGCTAATTACATGATCAAATCAGTTTTGTATAAAGATGGATGGTGTTATAGTTAACAATTAACAAAAAAAAAAAACTAACACGATTAGATGGCTCTCGATATCCAATTAACGTGATTTTTTTAAACATGCAGTACTCGACGAGTTCTACACATTGAACGGTTCCGATTAGAAAAACGGGACCCATGGTGAGCCCCCACGGGTCAAACAACACCATCCAATCAAAACTCGAGAAGTAGACAGTAATTTCTTATCTACTCACCCAGCCAGTCACCACTGTCATTCCGTACGGCTCCTATCCTATTTTCTCCTACACACTTATTTATATAATTTTTTAATACACATTTTTTTTAATAAAAATTTAAAAAATTAACCTAAATATTCATATTTTTTTTCTTAACTTTTTAATCTAAAAAGATAAAAAATACATTTATTTAGGACATCTCAAACAACTCTAAATAGTCGAACACACAACATGACAAATATGAAGCAAGTGCAAGAAGAAAAACAGAAAAGTGTCTTTTGCTAAGTGACACAAAATAGGGCAGCCAAAAGTAAAGTTAATTTTTTTATTTTTTAGATAGAGAAATGCAAAGATAGTTTAACATTTCACAAATTTTGTGGTTATAAAGACATATGTCATGTTACAAACTTGCTGCAGACCCCCAGTGAGATGGCGTGCCCCCACTGACTGAAACTCAAAAAAAAAATAAATAAAAATAAAATAAATTTTTTTATCTAATCACAGCACGTCAGCACGTCACCTCACTGGGGGTCGACCCCCAATGAGAGTCTGAAGTATTTTTGTGTCATGTTATTACAAAAAAGGTCACGTCCAACTGAATTGTTGGTCTCATTCTATCTGTATAAAAAATTATGTAAAAAATAAGATACACATAAAGTTGGAAAGAGATTATTTTAATTAAAAAAATATAAATTAAATAAAAAAATTATTTTCACTCTTTTTATTTATACATTTTTTATATAAAAAATTCAAATATATTGATTTTTTTTTTATGCTAAACATTATAATAATTTATAATCAAATATTAATTTTAATCCTAATGTATATAATATAATATACATTTAGGGTTGGTTTGAGATATCTTAAAAAAATGTACTTTTTGACTTATTAACTTATATGGGTTGTGTTTGGGTTGGGTTTGATATAATTTGTTAGAGAGGTGATGTGATTTAAATAAGATGATATGACTTAAATAAGATAGTGACTTTTTAACTTTTTATATTATTTAGTAGATGTCAAACTTGGCCTTATATTCAAAAGGTAGGTAAAAGAAAACAACAAACGGAAACAAACAAAATCTAAACTGTACGGACCAGTACTATTAGTAGTTACAAACACCCAAAAACAGAACATTGGAAAGTAAGGCCTAATTTGGGAAGACTAAATAAGTGCACTTTTTGACTTTTTATGAAATATGGGTTGGGTTTGGATTGGGTTTGAAGTGATGTGTTAGAGAGGTGATGTGACTTAAATAAGATGATGTGACTTAAATAAGATAGTGACTTTTTAACTTTTTGTCTTTTTTCAATCATGCCAAACTTGGCCTAAATGTTATTTATTTATTTATTTTATTTTCGTCACAACTCTTTTTGACTCTATTTCTTTGTTTGACTTGCATTTTGCTTTTTTGAAACATGTGCATTCTCGTCCTTTTAAATCGGTTGCATGCCTAGAATCTTGCATGCATGACCAATTTTTTCAACATTAGCATAAATAAATAAATAAATAATAGCATACCCTTCAATTATTTGATGAACACGTGTAAAGTAAATCATTTGACATAATAGTAGAGAAGACAAAATTAATGATATTGAATAGTCAGAACACACAACATGACAAATATGAAGCACGCGCAAGAAGAAAAAAAGAAAAGTGTCTTTTGCTAAGTGACACAAAATAGGGCCAGCCAAAAGTAAAGTTAATTTTTTTATTTTTTAGGTAGAAAAATGCAGAGATAGTTTAACATTTCACAAATTTTGTGGTTATAAAGACAAATGTCATGTTATTACAAAAAAGGTCACGTCCAACTGAATTGTTGATCTCATTTTATCTGTATAAAAAATTATGTAAAAAATAAGATACACATAAAGTTTGACAAGAGATTATTTTAATGAAAAAAATATAAATTAAATAAAAAAATTATTTTCACTCTTTTTATTTATACATTTTTTATATAAAAAATCCAAATATATTGATTGTTTTTTTTATACTAAAAATTATAATAATTTATAATCAAATATTAATTTTAATCCTAATGTATATAATATAATATACATTTATATTCAAAAGGTTGGTAAAAGAAAACAACAAACGGAAACAAACAAAATCTAAACTGTACGGATCAGTACTATTAGTAGTTACAAACACTCAAAAAAAGAACATTCGAAAGTAAATGTTATTTATTTATTTATTTTTTTTTCGTCCCAACTTTTTTGACTCTATTTCTTTGTTTAGGAGTTGTTTGGGATGATCTAAATAAGTGTACTTTTTATCTTTTTACGAAAAGATGTGCAGAAAAGTAGAGAGGTGATGTGATGAAAAAAAGATAAAAAGATAAAAAATGTGTATTTATTTTGGGTAGCCAAACTTGGCCTTAGCTTGCACTTTGCTTTTTTAAAGCATGTGCATTCTCTTCCTTTTTAGTCGGTTGCATGTCTAGAATCTTGCATGCATGACCAATTTTTTCAACAAAAATGCTCCGACCCCAGTTAGGCTGACCCTCCCAGCCCATTCCCAACTGACGTGAAAACTCACGTGATTGCACGTGTGTCGTAGACTCCACACTTGAGAATTCAAAATCTCCTCCAAATATATACAGATCTCTGTGCCTCTTGCTTCTTTCCTTAACTCTGACGATCGAGGTTGCAACAGCTCCTTTCATTCACTCCAACGCCTGACTCCCTCCTTCCCCTTGACCCTGATGTCGGACTGCCGACACCGGACTCTCAACTCTTTCTGTCTCTCTTTCTCTCTCATCCGACCAAGGATGATTAAGAGGATCGTTTTCCGACGAGACTATATGACTGCTTAAACCCACAAATTCTATGACTATTTCCCCATTCCAATGTAAAAAGGAGATGAATTGTCCCAAGGATTTGGAACCAAACCTGCTTCTATACTACTAACATCATCCTCCAATTTCATCACATCCCTTACTGTCTTCCCTGGTATCATGGCTGCCACTCTCTGGCACCGATTTGGCGTCTCCTTATCGTACATCGCCAGAGCATTCTCAAACAACTTGTCTTAAATCAAGAAGCATTAAAAAGGAATCAAAATACTTTTTTTTTTTTGCAATAGCCAACCCCTCTTTTTCTTGAGGAATCCAGAAAAGACTCACTTTTCCAAAAACAGTAATTAATTTAAAGAAAGAGTGTAAAATTAAAAACTATTACCCTTCTCCAAGATAAAAACCCTAGAACTTCTCCTCACAAAGATCTGAACCCAGTAAACCTTCTAGGAAAATAAAAAAGAAAATCCCAGAAAAGTGAAATAGAGGTTTCTATAATTGAAATACAGCAAGGGTATAATAAGTGACAACTTTAACACTATAAAACAGTTTGTTTTCTTCAGCTTTAACCTCTTGATTTCCCAATTAGGACAGAGAGAATCTGAGAAAACATCAGAGAGAGTAAATAGTACATGTAGAGAAACAATCCAAAAGCTGGAAATGGAAATCACCAAGTGAGAAAACGGGGAATGGGGGATTCTGGATTATGAGGAATTGGGGATTGTGAGAAAAAAAAAAGGTGGGAAAGACTGGTGATTTCTTTCTCTCTCTCTCTCTCTCTGAGCAAGAAAAAAAAGATAAGAAAGCTTAAAAGAGATGTGGTGAGAATGGAAAAGCAAATCAGCAAGCTTCAAGGAATGAATCTAAAATTGTTAAAATCTTTGAGAGGGAAACACACAGAAAAGTGAGACAAAGAGAGATCTACACTGGAGGAGGAGGATGACAAAGAACTATATCCATCTTTTTCTTCTTCTTTCTTTTTTTTTTTTTTTTTTTTTCACCACAGCTGCGTACATGCATACACGCTTCTTTTACATCAACTACCATGTTTCACTAGGGGTCTGTAGCGGAACTAATACTTAAAATACTAATTGTGAAAGAGACCTCCACACATACATGATCCTCACAACCCTCACTTTCATCCCAACTATTCATAACGTGGGGCCCACACATACATAAGTGGACCCCACATACATATTAAGGGCCAAGATCAAATTGGGGGTCATAAAACCCCCCAAAAAAGGGGTCCTAAACATTTTCTCCTAAAATACCCATGCCTTATCTTATTTAGCACATTAATCATAATGCTATTGTCATGATCCCTTCTAAGGTTTCTGACGATTAAACCAAATTTACTCATTATCAACATTAATATTAACCTTAAATGTACTAAATTTAATTTACTCTATTAAATATATAGGCAGTGATTTATCTCCTAAAAATAGAGCTCTAAAAAGAGCTCAATACTGTTGGCAATGAAAAACAAAAAAAAAAGATTGAAAGTTTTAAAAGAAGAGCTCTAATGATGTGTGGGCTACACAATGATGTGATGTTTGTGTTTTTTTTTATTATTTATTGCCAAGTCATTAGAGCTCTGTTTAGAACTTCCAACTTATAAGGATGTATTATTTTTGAGAAAAAAAAAAAGACCAAAATATCACACCAGCTGGGCCCCACCACCCCTAGAGCTCTTAATTTAGAGCTTTGAAACATTTTTGTAAATATATATATATAAATATAAATTATTATTTACTTTTCATAACTTTTTCAAAATATAAATGTAATTTATTGACTCTATTTTTCTCTGCAACAAGTTTTTGAACTTTTATAACTAAAAAATAAAATAAAAATTCAACCATTAATGAAGGTGATGAGAAATTAATTTTAAGATTTAATAAAAATAAAAATAGTTTAAATGAGATAAATAAAAATAGAGAAATAGATCTTGAGTATCATATGTAGCAAATTAATTGAGTATTTTATTATTCTCGAATAATTTCTACATTCAAGTAAGGATTAAATTTAATTTTAGGTATAATAAATGACAAATTAATTGAATTGTTTATTATTCTCAAATGATTTCTTGATCATTCATTCCCAATGGTAGCCATACCTCAGGGTGTCATGAGGGAGAAGTCAGAGGTTTGAGCTGATGGAGTAACGACAAACCCTTTCAGTTGTAATCTAACTATACTAATACACTAACACTATCTTTGTAAAAATAAAAAATAAAATAAAAATTAATAATAATAATAATAAGTGAGATAATTGATTGATAATTAGAAAAGATATGAAAGAGATAATTGCATTACATATTCTAATAAACTGTCACATTATTCAGTTTAATTTTTTGATGAAAAATGTTTGGTAACCCGAATTTCTGTGGCTCGAATGGCTCAAATATGTCAAAACGACGTCGTTTTACATCCAAAACAACGTCGTTTTGGATGTTTCGAATCATTCGAGTCATGTTTTTTTGGACCACCTATCATTGTTGTTTTTTTGATACTGTGCCACTTCTTTTCTTGTCTCTTAAAAGTCAACATAAAAATAGTGAGTCTCACTGTTTTAACTAATAAAAAATTAGTTAAGACATCACATAAATTTATATTAGGATTGTAATATAGAAAAGATTTCTAGCATATCAAAAAATACTCGAAAAATAATCATGAATTTTTCATGGGTATACATTTAAGTTTGTTATTGTGGGTCAAATTTTTGAGTCAATCTTCACCTTTAATATAAAATTTTGAATGAGTTTATATATATATTTTCTAGGTAGGTAATAGTTCTGATATAATATACCCACACACAAACAAAGAGCTTTGTGATAAATCATTGTCATTGTGCAAAGATTTTTTTTTTCCTTCTCTGCGTGCATATAATAATGAATTAGTCAAAACACTTATTTTATTTTATTTTTTATTTTTAGCTTCATTATCGTTTTTTATTTTTCTGTAAAAATATTTTTTCAAAATTTTAACAACTACTTTTAGAGCGTCCGGGTGTCGGATGATAAGATAAGATAGTAGAATTAAATAATCATAAAAATAATTAAAATAAATTTTATTTATTTATTTTAACCAAAGCGTGCACAGCAGAAGGGAGACCCACTCGAATAGGAATAAATTATTAGTTGAACCCATAAAGAAATCAACCTAGTGGAAAGTTAAACCCATTGATGTGGGCCGGCCCTGATAACCCATCTTAGAAGATCAGTTGAGAGCAACCTCATTCAATTGGTGGAGAGAACACCAATGTAGTCATAGGGCCCTGGAAATTTGTATAGCCATGGTTATGGTACCAACACTGAAGCACTATGCACTGCTCTGTTTAACAATGGCTTGAGTTCTGGGGCATGCTATGAGATCAAATGCAATGATGACCCACAATGGTGCCTCCCTGGAACCATCACTCTGACTGCTACAAACTTTTTCCCACCTAACCCTTCTCAGTCTACTGACAATGGAGAGTGGTGCAACCCTCCCCTCCAACATTTTGATCTAGCAGATCCTGCTTTCTTGCAAATTGCCCAATCCAGAGTTGGAATTGTTCCTGTATCTTTTCGAAGGTAAGGGTTACTAACTAACTATCCTCAAAGCTTTGCTAGTTCCACATAACACAAAGCTGAGGTGTGGGCCTCACACCCCTATTTGTGTTCTATACAATTTTTGGCGATTTAATTTTGTGCAACGAATTTTTTTTTCTTTAATCCTCCAAAAGTTAAAAAAAAAAAAAATTAACTTAAAGTTTAGTCAAAGTAATTTGCTTGATTTGTGCTAGTAAATTTGACTAACGAATAAAGATTGAGGAATTTGTGCCCTCGTGTCAAGTGTGGCACCTAGATTGAGTCTTACAAATAGTAGTTTACCCTTCCTCTAAATTGGCTAACAAATATGGTTGTGTGGTGCTCTTTACAAGGTGCCTTGTGTAAAGAAAGGAGGAATAAGATTCACAATCAATGGTCACTCTTACTTCAATCTAGTCTTAGTTAGCAACATTGGAGGTGCAAGGGATGTCCAGTCGGTGTCGATCAAAAGCAAACAAAGAGTGAAGAAATTATGGAGGTTATAGGGATTATACTTGCTGAAATTAAGTGAGAAAAACACTAAAACATATAGTCAACTCCAACAAGTGGTGTCTAAAGGCCTAAAACACCAAGCTTGTGAGGACTATTATACTAGAAGCATGCAAAATAAGACTCAAATGACTTAACCAATCCAAAACAGAGTTAAAATAGTTCAAAATAGAGATTAAAAGATCCTTGAATTAAGCTACAAAAGGCTAAAAAATTAAGCTAACACATAGAGATAACTAGACTAGCAAACAAGACACAAGGAGGGGAGGCTAACCCCTTCAAATTTAGACTTCAAAACATGATTTTGGCCACTGAAAAAGCTCTGAAAATCAGTGTTTAAAAGCTTGGAAAAAGATAGTAAAAGGGTGAGAAACATAAGGGCAAAGGCCTCCAAAACAAGGTACAAAGAAAGGCTATCAAGCCTTCAACCTTTAATGTCCTTAACCCAAGCTTCAGCCCAAAGAAAAATAGAGTTTTGACAACCCAAAACAATGGAAAACGGTAGGAATAGAAGCAAATAAAACAAAACTACAAGAAAAGTCTTATACCTTTGAAGATAAGAGCAACTCCAAGCAACAAAACCAAGCAAACAACACCCTTTAGAGCTCAAACCAAGCTCAAAAATACCTTAGCTCAAAGATGGTGAGATTTGGTTAAGTGTGTATAGGCAAAAGTTGTGGAATTGTAGGCAAAAGTGTAGAGAATTTGTAGAGAGAGAGATAGAGAATTGTAGAGAGAGAAAAAAAAATTTAGTTCAAAAATTTCTAACCTTACTACAAGAGAGAGGGGGTCCTTATATATAGAAAACATGAAATCACTACAAGGAGATCCAGCCCTATACGTGGTTAAAGATACATGCATCTGTACAAACGGCTTGAACAACTGGCATAAAATATCTGCAAAATATACTGGTGGCCGGCAAGCCACATTAGTGGCCTACAGCACCAAGATGATGGCCGGTAGCCCCTAACAATGGCTGGCAGGCCACCAAAAGCTGCAGGCTTGAAAGACCAAGGTTTGGTCCAAAAATAAGGTAACAAAGGTGTAAGGTTTGAAAGGCTTAAAGTTGTCGCGTTCTGCTGAGGACTTCGAGCACTTGGCGAGCAAAAACATTCATCATCGGGTGTGCATGCGAGAACGTCCAAGTCGTAAGGGCCATAAAAAATGGGGCGTCTACAAGAACTCACACTCTCAAAACTAGAAACCAAAAAAAAAACATACTGCTCCAACGCCCAACCCTACGCTCAAGCGAACATCAATATCTTCTAGAATCTCAGACCTGCAAAAGTATTGGATGACTCGCAAGACCGCTCGAATGATAAATCCGTAGCTCGAGGGATGAGAAGGAAAAACATTTCCAGACTGCTACAAATATGAGTTGGTAAATAAACTCAAGTAATCCCTATATTGATAACTTCAAGTAGGCATGTCAAGTACTACCAATCCCCACTGTACGGCTCCTAACCGGAAGGCACATGGTACTTACTTCGTGTACGTTTTCGGTCTTTCACCCCATACTATAACGATTCCTGATTTAACCCAACCATTTTTCATCTTGGACTCGGGTTTGTTAGTTCGATGTTGTTGTTTATATCTTACTTCCCTTGTATCTCCTTAAATTTGGCTTTAGGATTGTTGTGGTTGTGTTTGGAAACTCTTGTTGCCCAGAATTCGGCTCCTCCGCTCAAGCAGCACTTCTTGCTGTCGAGCGGGCTTTGTGAACTTTCAGTATTTTGCATGTCTGCAAAACTACTAGGAGAGTGTATTCTACGCTTGAGTGGCCCTTCTTGCGCTCGAGCGTTGGTCTGTTGTTTGTAAAACTACTGGGAGTGTGCATTCTGTGCTCGAGAGTCACTTCTTGCGCTCTAGCGAAACAACTTATTGTGTCTGACACTTGAGTGTCAACTCTTGTGCTCAAGCAGACTGTGCGTATATCAGTTCGTAACAGCCACATTTTTCATCTCTTTCTCTCTCTAAAACGTTTCAAAACCCTAGATATTGAGCTTCTCTATCTAGAACTCATATTCTCTCTACATTTTCACCTAGATCTATTGATTTCTCTACCCTAGTGTCTTTGCGAAAAAGGTAGAGCATCTCAAGAGCTCCATTTTGATCCGAGTAATACAAGGGTTAGTGATGGGAGCAATACAAAGTCAAAGTTCAAAAGGTTGTACTTGTGTTAGAGTCCATCGAAGAAAGCTTTTATGAATGCTTGCAGGCCAGTCATAAGAGTTGATGGATGCCATTTGAAGAGGTCACATGGTGGCATTCTCTTTACTGTTGTTGGGATAGATGCAAACAATTGCATATTTCCATTTGCCTATGCAATTGTCAATTTTTTTTTTTACTTTTTAAACCCGTCTTGTATAGACAAATTTAAAACGTTAAAAAAATCACTAAAGAAAAGAAAAATGAAGAAGCTACAAGTAACTAAAAAATGCAACTTTTTTTTGGCTTTTTTGTCCATTCTAAACTTTTTATAAAATTGTGGGGATATATTTTCTGAGTACCAACACGTGGCAAGGTGACGCCGACGTGTCAGCCGAGGTGCCACGTGTCGTGGTAGTTACGCCGAGGTGATCTCGGAGTTGCCAAGGTTATCTCCAAAGATATCAGAATCCGAGATAAGCGGATAAAGGACAAGAGTCCTAGATTGAGAGAAGACTTCAGTTTGGGTAAAGATGAAACTCTTAGAGGGTTTATCCTAATCCTACTGGGAGTTCCAGATTAGCAGTAATCCTGAGTCCATTGGAGTTAGGCTCCTATTAGGACTAGGATTGTATTGGCTATAAAAGAGAGGCACCCCCATGGGTCTAAGGTATGTTTTTTATACTCAAGTTTGTGAGTTGAATACTTGATTATCTTTGGGAGATATACTGACTTGATCATCGGAGTGCCCCCGGGTGGAAGAACCACCGTCGGAGCCTTTTCTTTCTGTGCAGAACAGCAGGGTGCCATCTATTCTGCCTGTGTTCTACGGCTAAATCACTAAGGAGGGCAATGTGATCAGAAAATCACTGACACAAAACTATTTACTTTTCCGCTCTGTCTAGTGAAGTGGAACCCAAAAGTGTATAATTTTTTAAAATTCTATTTGAAAAAATTCACAAAAAAAATAAAAATAAAACCACTAAAAAAAATTAGGGATAATTACAAATCAGTACTAGTATCAAAAAATATTTATACATTCATGAATTTGTTTTTTAATATTTTAATACTTATAAAATTTAATATTAATATGTAATTATGTTTTAAAACTTGCCTTGAATTGATATTTTCTCAAAAAATTAATCCCAAACACCTATTGAAAATATAACTAACACCGAAAGGAAAAAAACACCAATGCAGCAGTGATACCATGTCATTAATATCACTATCCAATAATATATCACCATTTACCCTCTCATGTATATGTGACAAGGTAGTTAAACGTACTTGAAAAATAGGGCTAACCCTCCACAATATAGGATCTATTATTTGTTGGTGATATCACCATGGGTGGAGCTACCTTAAGCTTAGTGGTGTCACTTGACACCACTGAAGTTACAAAATCTTTTAGAGCACATGTAATATTTTATATAAAATTCAAAAATTTTATAGATTGACCTTGTTGAATATAAAAACAAAAGGCTAACTTTATAAAAGTTTACAAATTGACCTAGAAAAGTTAAAAGATAAAACCAATTAGCTTAGTTTAGATAGTCATGTACACTTTCAACTAAGAGATCAAGTGCTCAATTCTTACCATAGATAAAGATTGATTATTTACCACTTTTTTTTTTTTGATCAACAAAAAGAAACTTTATTAATGAAGAAAGTATTACATACAAAATCTTATATCAACAAAGAGAGAAGTGCAAAGAGCATCAACGGTAACCTTAACAATCCCAACTAGGTTGGCACTGCTAAGGAAACACAATCATTTGTAAGCACTTAACCCAAGATTGGTCAGAAACCAATCAAAAGGAACCAAAGGAAAAAAGAAAAACAAAGAACAGAACAACAAAACCAGCATCAACAGAACAAAACCAACATCATTAGCATCAACATTTACCACTTATTAGAGGGTCTTTGTTTAGTTAATTATTTCTTCCGTATTATATACTCTTTATTGTAATGGTGGCTAGTGTTGGATTTACAATTTATGTTATTGGACTTTCTTATATGGTTAATTAAAAAAAAAAATTAAGATAAAATCAATTTTTATATGACTTTTCAAATTTTGTTTGATTACATATATCGAAAAGATGAAGCTATTATGTGGGGATTTCAAAAAAATGAAAATTCGTATGGATATTTGCTTATTTTTGTTGAATCAACAATGTTGATGGCCCAATATTTTCTTTTTACTCATAACTTGATTAATTTGTTATTGTCATTCGAAGTATATGAAATTTATAGAGTATTATGTGAATATTAAATGTTGATAAGTAGTATAGAACTAAAAATATAATACGTCATGACATTGATGATGAATTGATAAATGACCCGAGTGAATAAAATTCTTGACTACGCCATTGGATATCATGTTATCAGTATCACCGTTACACTTGGATATTACTGTTAGAGAAAATATATGATTTCCCATAAGTAAATCAATCAATGAGAATAAAAACTAATGTGAAAAAATTAAATCAACAACGACACAAGAATTTTTGCATGGTTCCCTCAACGTGAGGTACATCCACGGGATCAAAATCCGATTACACTATCAACCAAAAGGTTTCCAAACGATTACAAACGAGACTCGAATGGTCTCACAAACCACCCTTAGGTGAATTCTAAATAATCACAAATAAACAAGAGAAAAGACCTCACCAAATAGATGAACCAAAGTCTTCGAAACAAAGTTGTAGAAGACCCAAAAATAATAAACCTAAATCAGCTGAATATCTACACAACCAATGCTTCAAAGTAGCCAATAAATGAAGCAAAACCAACAGCCAAAAAATAGCCCTCTTTGACCCAAAAAGTGATATTTTTCCCGAGCACTATCTCACCGAACAACTACTAGCTACTGCCGTTGTGCCTTTGATAAATTAAACAATATTTCTTGGGCTTTTTATCAAAGCCTTAGCTGCTACCAAACAAATTATTAAATACACATTGGACCTTCAAAAGTTAAGTATAATATATTACAAATATATTATAACCAACACCAAACCAAACTAAATATTTTCAATAAACCAATTGGGTCCCATACTCCAATAAGGAGGTATACCCAACAATTCTCCCCCTACCGACTTAGGTGGAGACATCAACCATACCCACCAAAGTTCGACACTTTAAGTGTTTGTCCCTTGATAAAGTCTTACTCAACATATCTGAAATATTATCATCTGTGTAAACCTTTTCAAGTTGTAACAACTTCGAATCTAACACATCACGAATCCAATGGTATCTCACATCAATGTGTTTCGATCTTGAATGAAAAGTAAAATTTTTATTCAAATGAATAGCACTTTGACTATCACAATAAAACACATACCTCTCTTGCTTCAAACCCAACTCTTGCAAAAATTTCTTTAACCATAACTCTTATTTGCAAGTTTCCATAATGGCAATAAATTCAGCTTTGGTAGTTGAGAGAGCAACACATTTTTGTAATTTAGATTGCCATGCCATAGTTCTCATTGCAAATGTCATCAAATAACCCAAAGTAGATTTCCTAGAATCAACATCACCGACTGTAGACACTTCATTTTTTACCGTCCTCAAGACTTGGTTATGCTTGCAGGTACATCCAACAACAAGTTTGGTTGTTCACCGAGCACTCGAACTTTGCAGCAGAACATCACAGGTTTGAGCTTTCCAAACCCTGTTTCATTTCTGCCCCATTTTTAGACCATGCTTTGGTCCCTCCCTAGTGCTTGTTTTAGTGCACTACCGGCCATGATCAAGGGCTGCCGGCCATAGGCTCTGCACTGCCGGCCACAGATAGGCCCTGCCGGCCATCCATGAGGCACTGCCGGCCATCACTGATGGCCAGCCGGCCACCATTTGTTTCAATAGTTATTTTGTAGATATTTTTGAGCTAGGTGTAGCTCACTGAGCCATCCTCCATACACGTGTATGGAGGGATGGAAAGCAAGCTCTAAGCTTGTCAAGCAAGCTTTTCCTTGCTTTGCTTATATAAGGGGAGGTGCCTCCCCCTTTACAGAGGTTCTAAAAATTTTGGACGCAAAATTTACCCCCTCTCTCTCTGTCTCTCTCTTTGTTTGTATTGCTTGAAAGTGAGCTTTCTTTGCATTTTGGCCATAACCCCCTTAGCCAAACACTACAACCTTGTTGCTGAGGTACTTGAGGGTCTTGTTTGGACTCAAAAAGCTGGTTTTAGCTCAGAGAAGTTGCCGTCTTGCTGTGGTTCTTCAAGGGTAAGCATATACCCCCTTTTAGGCTTGTTTTTGTACTAGTTTAGGCCATCCTTGCATGCTCTTTTAGGCCTTACTCTCAACTACAAAAACCTTTGTTTTTAAGTGTTTAAAATGGTTGTTTGAGGCCTTGTTTGAGTTAGGGGTGTTTCACCCCCTTTTGTGCCTTATTTGCTAAGCTTCTTGCTATCTTTTAAAGATTTTGAAACCATCTCTTTTTGGCCCTTTAACCACTGAATTCTAGAGGAATTTCAGTGGTGGAAAGGTGGTTTTGAGGTCCCAAATGGAAGGGGGTGGTCCCCTCTCCTCTTGTCTTACTTGCATGCCTTGTTGGCCTTATACTTGAGCATGCTTTTCTACTCTTTTGTGACTTAGCTCAAGCATGATTTTGTGACTTTTCAGACCTACCATAACTCTATTTTTGGTTGGTTTGGTTATTGGTTGCTTGTATCTTATACTTGTAGTGTAATCCTACTTATTGGCCTAACATACTCCGTGTCTTATGCCTATCATCCTAACTTGTGTTAGCTCTATCTCAGCATGTACTTGCCATTGTTTTAGTCTACTTTAACTCTGTCTAGAGTGGTCTTGGCCCTTTGTGGCTTGCTTTGTATTGCTATAGCATGATAGGCTTTGATAGCTTTGTGTTTTGAGTCCTCTAGCATGCTTTGCTTGGGTTGTTTGTATGATATGACATCATTTGATATGTGATTTCAGAGCATGTTTCACTGTTATACTCTTATATGTATCGCTCTTTCAATACTTTTGAGAAGTTGAGCATCATGCCTTGTTTTTGAGCCAATACTTGAGCATATTTTTCCACCCATCTATGCTGCAGAACTAGCATGTTTTTGCTACTGTTTCGACCTGCCTTAGGTCTGTTTTGAGTGGTTAAAGTCATTTGAGCATTGCTTAGTATGGTTGTAGTGTAAAGGGCCTTGACTAGCTTTAAGTTTTGGGGCCTTTAACATGTTGTGCATGTGATGTTTGCATGGTATGGCACCATTTGGCATGTAATTTCAGTGCATACAGTGTAGTCACACTCTCATATACTTCACTTCTTCATAGCTTTTAAGGATTGTGTATTATGCTTTGTTCGTGGCTTAACATGTATGCATGTTTGTCTAGTCCTTTGAGCTTCAATTTTAGCATGTTGTAGCCTCTGATTTGGAATGTTTGAGCTCTGTCCAAAGCCAGTGTGGTTGTTTAGGCTATGTATTGCATGCCTCTTGTATGATGCTTTTCACTAGCCTTAGTGTTTTGGGCCCTTAGCAAGTCTTGCATGCATTGCTTACATGATTGAGTCTTATCCATGCCGCTTTCGCATTGAAAGATACATGTGTTGTTTGCATTGCATCATGTTTAACTGGACATTATGTTGAACACAAGGTAGATTGGCCCACTTCATACTCAAAGTGATGAAAGTGAGCCAATCTCCTTTGTCTCCATTGCCTTTGATCACTCATGATAAGGCCGTGATCTTAGTGTTTTGTTTGTTGTGCATTCATCGTATTTGTGCAAGTTAGATCTTTGGCCATCATGCATTGCGATGCTTGATTGATGGTCTTAGATCCAATGATGCCTCTTCCTTGATGTTTTGAGGTGATATGGAGTGGCATAGTACACACATATCCTTGGGAGATCCTTCATTTCTTTTGTTTTGTGCTCTGTTGCAGTTTGGTGTCACAGCACACCAGTGGCCAGCAGTGCCACATTGATGGTCGGCACCCCCTCATTGTTGGCTGGTAGAGGCCTATTTTTGGACAACAGGTGGCTGACAGCAGCCCCTCATGGCCGGTAGGCCACTGGTGCACTCCCCAGCCTTGATTTGATAAGGTTCAGCAGCGAGTTCCTAAGGACACCCTGCAAACAAAGCCTCTAAAGATCAAACCGGAGAGCTTTTCGGGGTGAGAAACCGAACGCGAGCATGCATGTTTAACATCTTCAACAGAGCTGAAGTGGTATAATTTTGATGCCTTATTTGCTAGTTAGCATTTGAGTTTGTAATTTAATTAATTTGTTAATTAATTAAGTGTTGTAATAATTAGGTAGCTTAGCTTAGCTATTTCTTTATTGATTTGTAATAATTAGTCTAATTAGCTTAATTAGATTAGTTGATTAGCTTAGCGTGGCTAGCTTGTCTTATTCATTCGGACCCTCCATCGAGAGGGCACAATGTTGTAATAAGGGTACGTGTGTATGTACATGTCTTCCAAACCTACTTCTTTCTCCCTTTTATTTATTCGCTTTTGGTGGTTAGATTAGGGCATTTTTCAATTAACATACCTTATGCTTTGCATGTTTGCATCCATTCATTTGTCTTGCATGCACCGAGGCTCAGCGCATCATTCAAATTGCATTGCAATTTCAATACTTCTTTGAATACGTGTTTAACAGCATGTTATCAAGTATTGCATTCATATGCTATCTTAGGTAGCCGAGCCTATCTCATTGCATTTTGCATGTGTTGCATTAGACATTTAACATAGTTAGAAGCATGCATTGTTTTCTAACTAGTTTTCTGTTTTGGCTCGGAGTACACTGTAAGTGTTTACGCTTTAGCATCCTTGCATGAGTGTGAGTGTTGCCATGTTCAGCATACTTGCCATGAGGCTATTTGCTTATGTGTTTAATTGCATGAATGCCTGTGGGTGAAGGCTTTATTGCTTGAATTGGAACAATTCATCAAAATCCTATTTTAAGCCCACTTTGCAAAGTGGTAAAATCCTATTTTAAGCCCACTTGAGGGTGACAAATCCGCGCTTTAGCCTACTTGCGAGTAGTACTTTGAAACCATTTTAAAAAACAAACACGAGTTGTTTTGTTCCAATTCTCGTGATCGAGTCTATACTTGTATGTTGTGTGCATCACATAGTAAGGTTAGCTAATAAACCAAAATAAGAACACATGTGTTTTCAAAATAACATATCATGTTTAGTAGAGGCCAATCCTTTGATCGGGCAAGCGAGGGTGCTCATTTCAAGACCTTCCCCTCTCGTACCCAAGTTCCCGAGCTGAGGCAACTTTGGTGATGACGGACAAGTGGTCTTAGGCACGAGTTAGGTTTTCCTAAATTTCTCAAAATAAAATATTTAGGTGGCGACTCTGAAATTTGGCAAAGCAGCCCATGTTTGGCGCTTTTGATTCAAAATTGATTTTTCAAAACCAATTGCCGGATTTGGACTCTTTGGTGATTTATTAGTCTTACATTGCACTTTGTGAGATTAGATTAAGAACCGTGACAGGAGTCCGAACTGTAGTAGCTAGAACCCAATCCCCGCCCTCTCCGAAAGGGGGGCCCGCGGAGAGAGTTTGGGCAGTCTACACCGGCCATATCAGAATTTGTGAACCCATCAAGCATCAACTTACCATCCCTAAAACACAAACACACCTTTGAAGTCCCTCGAAGATACCTTAGAATCCATTTTACCGTTGCCCAATGTTCTTTACCCGAATTAGAGAGAAAACGACTCATCACACCAACGGAGTGAGTAATATCCGGCCTTGTACAAACCATGGCATACATCAAAGAACCAACCGTTGAAGCATAAGGAATTTTTAGCATCTCTTCCTTGTCTTTGTCACTTGTAGGACATTGATTCAAACTAAGTTTGAAGTGACCCGCAAGTGGACCACCAACCGACTTTGCTTTATCCACATTGAACCTCTTAAGAACTTTTTCAATGTAGATTTCTTGAGACAACCAAATTAGCCCCTTTTTGCGATCACGAACAATTTTCATACTAAGTATTTGCTTTGCCAGTGCCAAATCTTTCATAGCAAAAGACTTGCTCAACTCCAATTTCAACCTATTAATCATTGTAGAATCTTGACCCATAATTAACATGTCATCAACATAAAGCAAAAGAATAATAAATTTGCCATCCAAAATTTTTTTCACAAACACATAATGATCCGAAGTGATTTTAGAAAAATCATTATTCATCATGAAAGAGTCAAATTTTTTATACTATTGTCGCGGGGCTTGCTTGAGGCCATACAAACTTTTCTTCAATTTGCAAACAAATTTCTCTTTCCCTTTTTCCACAAAACCCTTCGGTTGCTTCATGTAAATTTCTTCTTTAAGGTCTTCACATCAAGTTGCTTAACTTCAAGGTTCATACTTGCGGCCATTATAATGACTTATATTTTGACTTGTCATTTGTAGTGTTCCGAACTCGAGTTGGTATGGCTTTGAATGGTTATTCATGTCTTGTTTCCCTTGTCTTCCCCTTAATTTGGTTATCGAGTTGTAGTGGTATGTTTGGAACAAATTAGTTGCTTTTTTTTTCAAACTTTGTTGCCCAAAAATTTGCTTCTTCGCTCGAGCGAGGCTTCTTGCGCTTGAGCGAGCTTTGCGAGTTTCCAATATTTTTGCAAAAAAAGGTTCTTCGCTTGAGGCTTCTTGTGCTCGAGCGAGGGTGTGCATCTAAAAAACTTATAAAGCTATGTATTCTACGCTCAAGCGAGACTTCTAGTCGCTCAAGCGAACTTGTGTATATGTAACAACCCTCGTCATCGATTCTGGTTAAACCAATCGAATTATCTCTTGATTCGCTAAATGACACGATAATGACCGATAAGTGAATGGATGAACTCTCAAGCATTGAATGGAACTGAAACTGAAATTGAATAAGTTTATCTGTTATATTGCATTTCTATCTGTTTAATGATTTAAGTATCTGTTTGCATTTATGTGTTTTAACTGCTAATTGAAGGCCTTATCGGCGGCCGATTTAGAAACCGTTTGAAGTTTTAGACTCAGTAGAATATTTCTGATTTTATGGTATATTTATCTGAAAATTGATTAGGAATGATTAAATTAGATTAAATTAAGTCAATTAAAGAGTTTGATTTAATTACGTTATTGCCACCTTGAGTGGACCATTGTTTATTTTCTATCACTTGAGCCCACACACACTTGATCACAACATTTCTTCAGCTCATTTCTTGAGCCTTGACCGACCAAGTGAGAGAGAGGGAGAGAATTATAGAAGAAATTGAATTCATCTTGTGTTCATAAGGATTGCTTGAAGAAATTGAAGGGTAGTTGCTAATTGAGCTCATACACCTTGTAATTGACACTCTAGGTAAGGAATTCAATGTCTTCTTGTTATCTTTAAGCTCCATCTTGCATGTATCATGGTTAGAGAGAGCTTGAGTCTTGATTTTGATCATAATTATTGAGCTAGAGCTCCATTGTTACATGCATGTTGAATTTAGTGAGTTTGAAGTTGAATTCTTGGAGAATTGTCACATGCATGTCCATGTTTTTATCATAGTTCATGTTTCCTCATTGTTTTCAAAGATTGGAGCTCAATGGAGCAAGAGTTGAAGCTTGAAATTGTTTAAAGATCATGCATGTCATGTTTTGAAAGTGTTCTTGAAATTGGTTTAAAGATTGAGTTTAATTGAAACACCCTTGGGCCTTGATTTCTTAAATTGAGCTTTGAAACTTGTTATTCTATGTGTTTGAAAGAGTTTTTCAGAAAATGGGCCCAAGAGGATCGAATTTGGAGCATCAAAACTTAATTTGGAACTTGGAGGTTGAATCTAGATTTTCCAGATTTTGGCCGTCCGCTCGAGCGGAGGAAGTGCCGCTCGAGCGGGAAATTCATGCTCCCAGCATTTCTTCGACTTGTTTTACAGTCCGCTCGAGCGGAGAGTTTCACGCTCCGGCGGAAATCAAGATCCAAAGATCTTGCATCAGCATCACCGCGCCGAAAGGGGAAGTTGACGCTCGAGCGGGGACCTTTGTTGGCTTGTCCGCTCGGGGGAAACTCGCGCCGAAGCGAGGCCCTATTTTCAAAAATTTCAAACTGATTTCTGTGCACATTTTTGCATCCTCATCCCATCCTAGGCATTCTTAGGCCTAGTTTAAGGCATCTTAATGAGGATTTAGACGTAGAACCACACCGAGGAAATTTAGGGATTTAAATTATATCCTTCCGACTGTGAACTTAGTGTGTGTTCTATTTGTTAACTGTTTAGGGTTGGCTCTCGGGGACGCGCTCTAGCTGCTATTAGCCCAATCTCTGTGAGTAACAGATTGTGTAAAGATATGTTCAAATGGTTATATTTTGAATACTGAACTGAACTGTTTATTGAACTGATATTGTTTATGGAATGAATGTATGTCCTGTATTTCGAACTGTATTGTGGCATCCTTAGCACCCACTGTTATTGACTGTTACAGAGCTCTGTCGGTTTCCTTGTGGAACCATACTGTTTACTGATTGATGGCCATCATTATTGTTGGGTCTGTTAAGGCCCGGTCCTTTCTGGACCTACTGTTTATAGGCTAATGGATGTACCACATATGACTGATTGATTGAAATACTGATTGGTGAAATCTTGAAAGATTGAAATCTCAGATAATGAATTGATTTCATTCTTGTAAGGGACATTCATTCATAACCTCTTTACCTGTATGTTATTCATCGGGCTTTAGCTCACTGCTTTATATATATATGTAGGTTCTCAAAGAACGATCGGAGCTAGGAGCGTGGGATTGGTCCCCAGCTTTTTGTCAAGCTTGACCCTATCGCCTCATGCGAGGTTCCGAGTTGCCATGTTATGGATTGGGGTGTTTTGTGTCCCTATCGGTCTCCTCTTGTTGTACTTTTGTATAGATTTCTTGCCTTTGTTATCGAGGATTCAATCCGTCTTCGACCAGTATATGATTGTATAGAATGTACTGTGTTGAACCGTATGAATACATAAAAATGTTTTTGACATACAGATTTTCACAGCTCAATGGACACTAGTTATTTACTGTATTGGCTTCCGCCAGCCTCAGACTGCTTTGATCAGTATCGCTTCAGAGGCCTTTGGTAATCTCGGATTACTGGCCAGTTACGGTGCTAAACCCGTAGGGCCGGGTTTGGGTCGTGACAGTATATCAGTCCATAAAGATGATATTTTGAATCACTTTTTCAGTCCTCTCTCTCTCTCTAAAACTCTCAAAATATCCAGATTTTGAGCCTCTCTCTTTAGAATACACCCTCTCTCTAAGATTTCATCTAGATCCATTATGTTCTTGATCCTAGTGTCTTTGAGAAAAAGGTAGAGGGCTTCAAAAGCTTCGTGTTAATCCAAGTAAGAGTTGGTTTCATTATCTTTGGAGTTCTAATCTTGCTTGCTCATCTTCTACACTTGAAGTAGGGATTTTCTATACTCTAATATAGTTTTTAGCTTAGTTATTTGTTATTGTGTATAGATGATGAGATTTAGGAGAAGTTGGTACAAACCTAGGGTTTGGGTGTGATATGGAAAAGAGGGGTTTTTGATGAATATGAAATAAATGGGTTTGAGGTTTGAATACAAGGGCACGTTGTGCCAAAATGGTTGATTTTGATAGTTGGGTTGATATTTGGAAAAAGGGGGATTTTGCCCTAATTTGATTAAATAATTATTTTATATAAATAATTGGAACATTGAAAATGTGAAATTGGATGGCTATTGATATAGATGGTGAAATTGGATATGTATTATCTCACATCTTTGGAAGTTTTGAATAAACTATTTATCTTGAGATTGAATATCTCTTTAGAAATAGTTATATTGGGCTATAGGTGGAGGATAACTATAAGTGTCGTAGAAATTGCATGAGGATTAGGTGATTTAAACTAATCTATTGTTGGTGTCAGTGAATATGACCACATTATAAATACATTGTATATGTAAGTTTGTTGGGAAGAGAAAGGGGCTGTACTCCATATGTATGATTACACTTATCAATACATTATATATGTATGCTTGTTGGGAGAAGAAAGGGGATGTACTCCATATGTGATTATGTTTATAAATACATTGTATATGTATATTTGTTTGAGGAGGAGAAAGGGGATAGACTCCATGAAAAATAAGTTGGCTAGAGTGTCCTAGGTGAAAGACCCAAAATCTTATATATACATGGGTACCGATTCCTGCGGACGAAATTTCTGTGAAATGGCAGATTGAGAAGTATTTATGTGTGTTTTGCATTAATGGAAACCCATTGAGTTATAATCTCAGTTTGGTTGTTGAAAGCTAATGGTCTTGACTCATGAATTGAGAAGTATAGACGAATTTGAAATGAATTGAAAGAAATAGAATCATATGAATATTCAAGTTGGTGGATGTTTTAGTACCGGCATTGTTTATGCACTTGGTACTTATACCTTTACTAAATCTCATATATTATGTTAGATTATTTCTACTAGGCTGTTAGCTCACCCTATATGGGGACATCATTTTCAGGTGTAGGTGATATGCTTCCACCAAGGCAATAGCGTGGATGGACATATGGGAAGCAATAGCTTCTTTTGTTATGTTTTGTTATATGTTTAGCCAAGGGCTTATTTGTAATGAGCTGTGCTCACTTTTGTGTAACCAAGCAATGACTTGGGAAGATGTAAGCCTACAGGGCATTTTACTGTATGTTTAACATTAATAAAACAAACTCTGGTGAATGAGTGTATTTTATTTCTGTTATATCTTCTGCATAACAGTTGGATTTATTGTATAATTTTGGGGGCGTTACAGTCATGCCAAGTACAACCCGAATAAAAGACATCTTCACAACCGATGAGAAAATCTCATCAAAGTCAATACTTTTTTTTTTGTCCAAAACCTTTCACAACAAGACGTGCCTTGTACCTCAGATTCTTGCCATCATTCTTCAATTTGAAGACCCACTTATTTTTCAGAATTTTCCTTCCCTTAGGCAATTTCACTAAATCATAAGTGTGATTTTCAAGTAAGGAATTTATCTCCTCTTCCATGGCCTTTTTCTAATCACATTTCTTTGCATGTTCAATTGCTTCTTGGTAGCTCTCGGGCTTTCCTTGATCAGAAATCAAAACAAATTTATTGGAAGGATACTTTCTTGAAGGTTGTTAGTCCCTTGTAGATTTTCTCAATTTAAGTTGTGGTGGAAATTCTTGAGTTAGTGCTCTTCCTCAATTTCAGGCTCAACTTTATTTGGAGTGGCATCATCATCTACATCTTCAAGAGGTGGCTGCACATCTCCCCCATTTTCATCATCAACTGACGATGAAGGAGATGGATCCATGTCAATGAGATCACTAATTTTTGGCTCCGATTGATCACCTTTGCCAAAGTCTTCAATTGTTTGGTCTTCAAGAAACACAACATCACGGCTTCGAATAACCTTCTTGTCGACCGGATCCCATAATCTATAACCAAATTCATCATGCCCATAGCCAAGAAAAATACATCGTCTTGACTTACTATCAAGCTTGGACCTATCATCCTTTGGAATATAAACAAAAGCTCGGCAACTAAACACTCTCAAGGGTTCATAAGACACATCTTTACCAGTCTAAACTCTTTCAGGAACATCACCATTCAAAGGATAGGAAGGAGACAAATTGATTACATCAACTGCTGTCCTCATTGCCTCACCGCAAAAGGATCTTGGCAATTTAGCTTGTGAAAGCAAATACCTTGTTCTTTCAACAATGGTGCAGTTCATCTCCTCGGCAACACCATTTTGTTGAGGAGTCTTCTTAACTTTCTTTTGATGCCGAATACCTTGGCTACGATAATACTCATCAAATGGCCTAATGTATTCACCACCATTGCCTGTTTGGATGCATTTCAATTTATGCCATGTTTCTCTTTCAACCATGGCCTGAAAATGCTTAAATACATCTAGAACTTGATTTTTAGTTTTAGTATAAAAGCCCAAACTTTCCTTGAATAATCATTAATGAAAGTAACAAAATAAAGTGCACTACTATGTGTTCTAACTTTCAAAGGACCACAAACATCCGAATGAATCAACTCTAAAACATTTTCTTTTCTCGAAGTAATATTTTTATGAAAAGAAAAGCTATGTTGTTTACCTGCCAAACAATGAACACAAGTTTTAAGATGTGTACCTTTCAAACTGGGTAGAAGCTCTTTCTTGAACAAAACTTGCATTTCTTTTTCACTCATGTGCCCAAGCCGCTTGTGCCACAATTCGGTAGAAGTATCATCTTCAAGTGCATTGACAACACCTTTACAAATTTTTCCTTGGATCGAATAAAGTGTATGAGTCTTCTTGCACTTAGCCACTACCAAAGAATCCTTTGTGAGTTTCCATATTCTATCACCAAATTTGTTGTTGTAGCCTTCATCATCTAGCTTCTCGGTAGAGATCAAATTGAGGCGATTGTTGAGAACATGCCTCACATCTTTAAGCAATACCTTGCAGCCCAAATTTGTTTCCAAGCAAGCATCATTCATGTCAATAATCTTGGACAAATCTTCATTACCCATTCGAACACACCCATAATCTCCTTTGGTGTAGGTAGTGAAGAAATCAACTTGAAAAGTCACATGAAAAGAAACACCGAAATCAATCACCTAATTGCTCTCTTGACCCACAAAATTGATACAATCATCTTCACAAATGACCATGAGATCATTGGTAGTAACCGCCGTTGTGTCTTCTTGCTTCTTATCGACACTTTTGTCACGTCTTTTCTTTTTGTTCTTAAGCATCCGGCATTCTTGCTTCATGTGCCCTTTCTCATGGCAATAATAGCACTCAATGTCTTTCTCTGAAAAAGAACCATCTCTTGATTTGTCACGGCTTTGATTACGACCATGATGAGTCTTACGCCTCCCTCTTGTTTTACTTCGGCCTCTCACAACAAATGCTTCCGAATGAGAGGAACCCGTTGATTTTCTTCTAGTTTCTTCATTCAACAAGCTACTAGTGACTTGGCTCATTGTGACAACTCTATCGGGCGCTGAATTACTAACTGTCACAACCAAAGTCTCCCAACTTTTGGGCAAAGAACTAAGTAGCATCAAAGCCGGCAATTCATCATCAAAAATAATTTTCATAGAAGTCAGTTGGTTAACAATACTCTTTATTTCATTCAAGTTAAAAAATCAAAGTGATTCGCGATTAGATCAAGATTTAATTATTCCAATTCCTAATCAATTAAAACTCACAATCTATATCATCAAGCACGTACGAAAGTGATTTAGATTGTTATTTTCGAAAACAGTAAATCGACACAAACGATTTTTACGTGGAAAAACCAAAATTGAAGCACCTTCAATTGTGATAAAAAACCACGGGCAAAATGCCACAAATCAATCCACTACTGGAGAAAGAAAGATTACAAAGATACCAAACAAATTACCAGAACCGCTTCCAATTTGTCTTCAAATCTTTTGTATGTCTTTCACCGCAACCTTCACACGGAATTGATTAATTTGAGGTTGAATCCACAACATCAATTATCAAATAAATGACTACACACAGCATCAAACTCCTTTGATTACTCTGTGCTTGAATCTTCAGATTCCACCAAAGAAGAATGCTCTTAAAGAAAATATCAAACAAACACCTTGATGTGTGCTTATAAAAACATGAGTCAAAACTCAATCAAACACCAAGGAAAACCAGGAAAATATCCTAGAAGAAAACCCTAAGACCCTTAAAGAAGATCTAGGAAAAGTAACCCTAGAGTTAGAGCAACAAGCGAGTTTATAGAAGCAGAGATCGCGAAGTCCGCTCGAGCGTGGGAATGGACGCTTGAGCAAGGACTCTACATTGCGTGTTCCAAACCAGGGTTCACGCTCAAGCAGAAAATCCCACGCTCAAGCGTAAAAACACATCACTCGGCATTTTTGCAGACACGCAAAATACTGTGAGAATGTAAACTTCGCTCGAGCGTCACTTTGCCTGCTTGACCGGGAAGACTAAAACTGGAAAATTACAACTCGATTAAACACTCAGTTTTTCCATTGATTTTGACAACAAGGGTTCTAACACAAGTGTTCCGGAATGGGGACTGCCATCTTTATATTTTAAATTAACCAACTTACGAAACAGAAAGGCTTTATTTGTGGCTGATTTTCTATCATAAAGACCTTCTAATTTTTTTCATAAATCATGTACTGAAATTTCAGTAGCAATAGACTTAACTCAGTAAGCCAAAGACTCAATGAACCAAAACAAGATTAACAACACTAAAGAGACCCAATCATTACGAACATAAATGAAGGACGAAACAAGAGAGTAATAAACTACAACCAAAAATAATAAAAGAAACAGAAAAATAGAGGCAAAATTGAAGAGAAACTTACTTTAGATGCGGAAGAAAAATAGGAATCACCAAAGAATAGTCCAAGGAAGAGCAATGTACTGAATCGCTAAGAAGCCCTAGGAGAGAGAATGAATTTTGGGGAAAAAATGAATTGAAGAGACGAGGGAAGGAGTTTTAAATCAAACCAGTCCGCTCGAGCGTGGGTTTTAACGCTCGAGCGTGAGCCAAAACATGCGTGGGTACGCTCGAGCATGAAAATGGACGCTCGAGCGTCAAAAACAACCTCGTAGAACTGTAAAATACTGCAAAAAATGCTGGATTAATGAAATCTACGCTCGAGCATGAGAGTTTTCGCTCGAGCGGGGACAAAACAACACCAAACCTCAAAACAACCCTCCTTCTTTTTTTTAAATAAATAAATAAATAAAAAAACAAAAAACAAAAACAACTCAACCAGAGAAGGGTGACATGTAAGACAGAGGGGAGTATAATTGAAAGCCTGAAACATTGAGATGAGATTATCCACAAACCATGAAGCCTGTAAACTTGTATATTTTGAAATTATGAACCAGAAGATCATGAGCAAATCAGATAATATTCAATCAATGATCATAAGTAACATGAGAATGCATAACTCAAAAACAAACATAAGAGCTCACAAAAAGAATGTATGTGTGTGCAATCCTTGAGAGGCCACAGAGCTAGAGTTAATCCTCGTAGTGATTGGATGGCTGGACCTCCAGCAAGAGTAACAAAACAATCATAGAGAAAATCAAACCACTAGGAATCAAGGGGTATTTGTTGAGTAAGCGCGGAGGTCTCCCCTCAGTCAATGAGTCCGCTTTTATTTTTTTAACATAAGACTTTTCTTTTCTGTGGGCACTCACTAGTGGCTTGCACACTTAAGAGTATGAAGACCAAACCAGAGAAGCATGAAATCAAGAAAGGATGGCCTGGTTGGTGCCTCTGAGGTGGCCTTTTCCTAATGCCCAGACTTCAATGAGCTAAGGGAGGAACCGTGAAAGTGAAAAAATGATGGTAGATGGTTAAGAGACTCAAAATCACCCATGATATACCAGTATAGGTCAATTCCTCCAATAATATAAAAGATACACTGTTAGTGGTCCATAGAGAACTTTGATCACTTGTGCGGAAACCCTTGTAACAGTTTATCTTAAGAATGTGTATAGAATAAGGTCATGAAGTCAATGAGTATGAGCATTCAAAATGAGTTATGAACAATGACAAATGAAGTCTAATATGCAGCATAAAAGGAGTTCATATTTTTCTAAATGCAGGGATGACAGAAATCAAAGAGAATGAGATTATAGCATCCAAGTATACAGAAAAAGTAATCACTCACACTCCCTCCAGTAACAGATAACACCCTAACAATTGAGCACTACACCTAAGGAACTCAAACCTAAGAAGATCAAGGGGTTTTGTAAAAATATCAGCTTTTTGGTGCTCAGTGGGAACATGTTCAAGAACAACAAGGCCTTCTTCCACTAACTCTCGGATAAAATGATGACGAATGTCAATGTGTTTGGTGCGAGAGTTTTGGACAGGATTTTTTGAAATATTTATGACACTTGTGTTATCACAAAAAAAGAGTAAGAGTGTTCTGGTCTATTCTATAATCATGAAGCATTTGCTTCATCTACAGCATTTGTGCACAATAACTCCCTGCAGCAATGTACTCAGCCTCAGCAGTCGAAAGAGAGATGACATTTTGCTTTTTGCTATGCCAGTCAACCAAATTATTCCCGAGGTAAAAACACCCTCCAGATGTGCTCTTACAATCATCAGTACACCCTGCCCAGTCGGCATCAGAAAAACCAGTGATTTCAGCAGTAGTGTCGGTCGAGAACCTAATCCCATACCCCAAATTCCCATTCACACATTTTATGATCCGTTTGATAGCAATCAGATGAGACTCTTTAGGACAGGCTTGGTAACGAGCATAAATACCTACACTAAAAGCAATGTCAGGGCGACTGGCAGTGAGATACAAGAGACTTCCTATCATACTCCTATACAGGGTAGGATCAACATCAGTACTAGAGGAATCTTTGGAGAGGTGAAGACTAGTGCTCATGGGAGTGCGTGCATGTTTGGCTGACTCGAGACCAAACTTTGACACAAGATTTTTGGCATGCTTAGTTTGAGAAACAAACATACCGGAAGGAGACTATTTAATTCGAAGACCCAAGAAATAAGACAACTCTTCCATCATACTCATCTCAAACTCATTTGTCATGCAATCTGAAAAATATTTTACAAGATAATCAGCAGTGGATCCAAACACAATATCATCAACATAAATATGAGCTACAAGAATATGAGACTTAGTATGTTTCACAAATAAAGTCTTATCCACACTATCCCTTTGAAAGTCATTATCAAGAAGAAAGGTCGTAAGCCTATCATACCATGCCCGAGAGACTTGTTTCAACCCATACAAAGCCTTGTCTAACTTGTAGACATGGTTTGGACAATTAGGGTCCTTAAACCCTTTTGGTTGCTCAATATAAGCCTCTTCTTTCAAGTACCCATTTAGAAAGGCACTTTTCACATCCATTTGAAACAATTTGAAACCAAAAAAGCATGCAACACCAAGTAAAATATGAATAGATTCGAGATGTGCAACTGGGGCAAACGTCTCATCATAATTAATACCCTCTACTTGTGTGTAGCCTTGAGCAACCAACCTAGCTTTATTTCTAACCACAGTACCGTTCTCATTAGATTTATTCTTAAAGATCCACTTGATACCTATTACATTCATGTCTCTAGGTTTGGGAACTAAACTAGGGTTCAAACATTGTTACATTCAAATTGACCTAATTCTTCATACATAACATTATCCCAACTATCATCTATTAAGGCCTCTTTTATATTCTTAGGTTCAATTATTGAAACATAACACATATGAGATACCTCATCCCGAATTTGTCTTTGGGTTTTCATTCGATCTGATACACTTCCAATCACCTGTTGAACTAGATGATTCAGTTTCACCCTTACTGATGGTTTGAACTCAGGACTTGTGGTGACAGAAGCATCAGAAGTGGTGTCTCTCTGTGCACTCTTTGGACTCTAACTTACCTGAGAAGTTGGTGTTGTCTCAACTTCTTGTGTTTGGACCTCAGCTTCTCTTTGACTTTGTGGTTTAGTATCTAGGATAGGAGACTCACCATTTTCTTTCCCATTTGTCGCTGGAGTAAGAGAACATGTGTCATCTATAACCACATTGATCGATTCCATTAAAGATGAAGTTCACAGGTTATAAACTCGAAAAGCCTTACTAGTGGTTGAATAGCTTAGAAAAATACCTTCATCACTGCGAGAGTCAAATTTGCCCAAAGGCTCTCTATTTTTGAAAATATAACACTTACTCCCAAAAGTTTTGAAGTATTTTACATCAGGTTTTAATCCCTTCCACAATTCATATAGAGTTTGTAAAGTGCCGGGCCTTAAATACATGCGATTTATGACATAAACAGCAGTATTTAGGGCTTCAGCCTAAAACTTTGGAGGAACTTTCTTACTAAGGAGCATGAGCCTAGCCATCTCTTGAACAACCCTGTTCTTCCTCTCGACAACTCCATTTTTTTGTGGAGTAATAGGTGCAAAAAATTCATGCTTAATTCCATGCATATCACAAAAATCCAAAAACAAACTGTTTTCCAACTCACGACCATGATCAGTTCAGATTCTTATGATACGCCCAATGGAAACACCTTGTTCATTTTGGATTTTAAGAACTAAAGCTTGGAAAGCATCAAACGTATCAGATTTTTCTCTTCAAAAATTTACCCATGAGAAACTAGTAAAATCATCAACAGTTAAAAAAATGTATCTTTTCCCTCCAATGCTTTCAGTGCGAGTAGGTCCCATTAAATCCATGTGAACCAATTCAAGAGGACGTTTAGTTGTAAAGATGTTCACCTTTTTGTGAGGGGCACGGGTTTGCTTTCCAAGTTGACATGGTCCACACACATGGTTTAGGTTCTTACCCAGCTTAGATATGCTTCTCACAAGCTCTTTGTTGGCTATCTTAGTTAGGTTTTGAAATTCATGTGACCTAATCTTTGATGCCACAGATCAATGTTACTTATGATGGCTGAACGGCAAGTGAGATCATTAGTAGTAACAATCCCATAGCAGTTATCAGATGTGCGAACCCCATGCATGATACTATTTCCTCTTTTTTTCAAAAATTTCATATTTATTTTTTGAAAACAATACTTCATGATGAGAATCACACATTTGACTGATGCTCGAAAGATTTGCTTTAAGGCCATCAACAAGTAATGCATTTTCAAGCTTGGGAAGACCAGCCACACTTATAGAACCCTTATCAATGACTCTAGAAGTGCCACAATCTCCAAAGGTATCAATTCCATCTTCGTATTTTTCAAGGGAGGTGAAGTAGGATTTGTCACCTGACACGTAATGAGAGCACCTACTATCAAGATACCACATGTGTGAGTCACATGCTTTCAGAGTAGTGTGAACAACTAAATAAGTCAAGTCATTTTTTCTCACCCATATCTTTTTGTTCTTAAGAAAATCAAGACTGGCGGTCTTGGTAAATGTTTTAGCGTTATGAACACCCTCATGTATCTTGGTGTTCCGCATAGACATATAAGGTTGTCTCCTAACCCAAAAAGTATTAGAATTGCTACCCTTTTGAGAAACCTTACCAAACAATTCAAAGCAATAAGGACGAATGTGGCCATACCTACCACAATGATGACAAACAAAAGCAGGTTTTACCTTCTTTTTGTTGATCTTACTCCTATTAGGTAGATGAAGAAAGGGATCACCCTGGTGCACCTTCAGTTTTTCCTTTGCTTGAATCTTCAAGTCATGAGATGTAGAGGCCTATCCCTTATGAGTTGTCGCATTACCATAGCCTAGCCCACTTTTGTCACAACCCATTTGTTGAGACCCCAGGATGTCGTCTAATGATTTGGAACCTTTGTTCCACATGACAATTGTAGCTCTAGCAATTCTGAGTTCTTCATCTTTATGGCAAATCATCTTTTCCAATGTAGCTTGTGACATCTCAAGACTTTCAATCTTCTCTTCGTATGTGGAATATACTTTCAGGAGTTAATTCCTTTCAGTCTCACAAGATAGAAGTTTCCCGCATAGGTCTTGCCTGTCACTAGAGATCTTGATGACATTCTACTTTGTTGTTACAAGTTCTCCTTTTAGCTTGACATTCTCGCTTTCACATGTTTTGAGCTTGAGAATGAGTTTGTCATTGATTTTGGACAAATTCAGAGATTCATCGTAACGCTTTTCGTAAGCTTGTGGCAGTTCATCACCATCAATCTCATCATTGTCTTTTGATGTTTCATTATCTTCTTTTTGCTCCTCTTTCTCCTGGACCTCATCTAGTCAAGCAACTAAGGCAGGAAATGTGATAGATGGTGGGGAAGATGACTCCCATCTTTCATGAAATTAGCTCAGAATGTCCCATGCATCTTTTACCTTTCTGTAGTGAGCAACCCGTTGCTATTCTTCATCAGAAATTGCTTCACGAATAGTAATCAGAACTCTCTGATTGCTCGTATTTTCAACACTTTCAATATCCTCTTCAATGGCTTGCCAGCCTTTAGAGTCGAAAGCTCTCAGAAACGCCCTCATTCTGATCTTCCAATACAAGTAATTACTCCCATCAAATGTGGGAACACGGTGCAGATTCTGACCACGAGCAAATTTCACTAGCTTTGGAAGAGGTTGAGTGAAAGTGGACCAGAATGCCATAAAAGCACTATCCCCGTTTTCACCGGATTCAGTTTCTTCGGGGTTCTTGCTCCTACCTGCTTTCATCATCCCAAGTCACTGTATAGAATTTCTTTCGATTCTTTTTCGATGGACATTCAAGAGCAATATGTCCAAACCTTTGACATTCATAACACTTGACCCCTTGCCCCTTTACCATCTTCTTTCAGTTTTTAGAGCAAGTTTTGGTGGAAAAATTTTGGGTTTATCATTACTCTTGTCTTTTGAAATAGGGTCTCTGAAATTAGGCTTCTTTTTCTTTAAATTTTTTTTGAACTGTTTAGTAAACATAGCCCTCATCTCGGACTCTAGATCAAACTCAATCTCAGGGGTTTTTGTAGTCTCATGAGCACTAATGAAAGCCACACTATCTTTTTGTTTTTTTTAAGAAATCTGGTGGGCTTCATAAGTCTACAAGTTTCCAACCAACTGATCAAACTTGAGGGTATCAACATTCTGAGCCTCCTCAATAGTTGTCACTTTTGATTGGAACCTCCCGGGTAAAGACCTCAAAATTTTTCCAACAACCTTAGCTTAAGGGATTTTTTTCACCGAGTGTGAAACAGGAATTTACGATGTCACTAAGTTTAGCATAGAAATCATCAAACGTCTTATCATCACGCATAAAAAGGGTTTCAAAGGCAGAGATGAGATGTTGAAGTTTTGACCTTTTAACAGAAGTAGTACCCTCGTGAATTGTTTCAAGAATGTCCCAAACCTCTTTTGCTACCTCACATGTACAAATACGACAAAACTCTTTAGGTGTGACGGAGCAAAAAAGGGAATTGAGAGCCTTACTGTTCAAACTTGAGTTTTGATAATTGAATGCGTCCCATTTATCAAAGGGTTTGGAAATATCAACACCATCAATGGTGACAATAGGTTCACTCCACCCATAGATCAAAACTTTCTCATCGATAGATTTTAAAAACACTCTCATGCGAACTTTCCAATAAGAATAGTTTGTACCATCAAATAACAGAGGTCTACGGGTCGAGTTACCTTCACGAATTGAATCCAGATCACCAATCACACAAAATCACACTCCTATAGTTTTGATAAAAATAAAGAGTGACCTGCTCTAATACCAATTGAAAAACCTAAGTGATTCGCGATTAGATCAAGATTTAATTATTCCAATTCCCAATCAATTAAAACTCACAATCTATATCATCAAGCACGTACGAAAGTGATTTAGATTGTTGTTTTTGAAAACAATAAATCGACACAAATGATTTTTATATGGAAAAATCAAAATTGAATCACTTTCAATTGTGATAAAAAAATCACGGGTAAAACGCCACAAATCAATCCACTACTGAAAAAAGAAAAATTACAAAGATACCAAACAAATTACCAGAACCGCTTCCAATTTGTCTTCAAATCTTCAGTATGTCTTTCACCGCGACCTTCACACGAAATTGATTAATTTGAGGTTGAATCCACAACATCAATTGTTGAATAAACGACTACACACAGTATCAAACTCCTCTAATTACTCTGTGCTTGAATCTTCAAATTCCACCGAAGAAGAATGCTCTCAAAGAAAATATTAAACAAACTCCTTGATGTGTACTTATAAGAACATGAGTCAAGACTCAATCAAACATCAAGGAAAACCAGGAAAAATATCCTAGAAGAAAACCCTAAGACCTTTAAAAAAGATCTAGGAAAAGTAACCCTAGAGTTGGGGCAACAAGCGAATTTATAGAAGCAGAGATCGCGTGGTCCGCTTGAGCATAGGAATGGATGCTCCAGCGGGGACTCTATATAGCGTGTTCCAAACCAGGGTTCACGCTCGAGCGGAAGATCCCACCATCGAGCGTAAAAACACATCACTCGGCACTTTTGTAGACACGCAAAATATTGTGAGAGTGTAAACTCCACTCGAGCGTCACTTTGTTCGCTCGAGCAAGAAGACTAAAACTAAAAAATTACAACTCGATTAAACACTCAGTTTTTCATGGATTTTGACAACAAGGGTCCTAACACAAGTGTTTCGGAATGGGGTTGCCATTTTTATATTTTAAATTAACCAACTTACGAAACAGAAAAGCTTTATTTGTGGTTGATTTTCTATCATAAAGACCTTTTAATTCTTTCCATAAATCATGTGCCGCAGTTTCAGTAGCAACATGATGAAACACACTATCAGCAATCCATTGGCAGATAACACCAACAGCTTTTCGATTAAGGCTATTCCATTCATCATCTTTTATACCCTCACGTTTTCCACTATCACCCTCAATAGGTCCATATAAATCTTTACAAAATAATAGGTCCTCCATTTTAGTTTTTCAAGTTACCCAATTGCTTTCATTGAAGCTAGACATACAACCCACATTTCTCTTCATTGATTTACACAAATAAATAAACACAAACAAACCGTAAGCTATGATACTAGTTGTTAGGGAAGATAGATGATTTTTCACAAATAAATCAATCAATGGGAAAAAAAAAACTAATGTGAAAAAATTAAATCAACAGTAACACAAGAATTTTTATGTGGTTCCCTCAATGTGAGGTACGTCCACGAGATCGAAATCCGATTCTACTATCAATTAAAAGGTTTCCAAACGATTACAAAGGAGACTCGAATGGTCGCACAAACCACCCTTAGGTAAATTCTAAATAATCACAAATAAATAAGATGAAAGATCTTACCAAATAGATGAACCAGTCATCGATACCACCATTACACTGAATTTTTGCTCTAAACGAAGGTGTTTTTTTGTCTTGCCCAATGCAAGACATACACATATAATATGCCTCAAATGATGAAGCAATAATTAAATAAAAAGCAATTATGTTTCTTTCTCGGTACGTAGAAGGCGAACCATTAATTAATTCAGAAGGTGCCCTCTTTCGTCCCCATCCAACATCAGGAACAAAAAACCTAAGCTTGGGACCATAAACATAACTAGCATGGCATCTTACAGGGCCTATGGATGGCCACACAATCCGTGCCTAGAAAAATGCCTAAAAAATTTAATGTGTAATTCAGATTCATTCAAGATACATGGACTTTACAAAACTTGAATCTGAATTATACATTCATTTTTTTAGGTATATTTGTGTATGAATTCTGTGCACATATCTTTACTGTGGCTTCGAACGTTGATATATATGAGCTATTGGTCCCGGAAATTCATGTGTGATGTTTTTTGGTGCTATACGGTGACCCTGATGCTATTAAGTAGTACTAATAGAAGTAACCCTTCAAGTCCTTGCTTATGCTGTTATTTTCCATGCTAGACAATCCCTTGTGAAGGGCACTTTCATTGGTTCCTAACCGACAACATTTGGATAAATCTACTCTTGACATGCCTTTTGTGGGTTTAGGTTTTGATGAGAACTCTCACAAAGAAATGCTTTAAGGGGTCTAGGATCACAAAAACCGGTCATCATAAAAATTGAAACGAATATTAGCATAAAAAAATGAAACCATACTCTTATTTTTCTTTTTAAATCATAAAAAGGGAAATAACTGTATTATGGCTGAAATTGTTCATGCTTGTCATGCAAAATCAAAGTTAGAACAAATGTTTAGGTTGTTTGGTAAATTTTTCACCTTTTCAACTTAATTCTCAAAAAGAAATTGCCTTTCAAGTTTATTTTCAGTTTATTTTTATTTTTTAATTTTTTTTTTTTTTATAGTTGAAAAAAGGAAAATTACCAAATACTTTATGTTTTCAATGTACAACTGCCTAAACATGTAATTTTAAAATTTTAAGCTAAAATTAAGTTACCAAGCACAGACAATATATAAATTTGCATGAACCTTTCTTTGTTTATTGTTCTTTTGTGTTGTAATTGATATTGATAGGTTCACATCACATTGCCATCAATTGATTGCAAAGCAATTAATTTCTGACATAACACCAAAGCCAAATTGCATTGCATCTTTGTCATTCTATTTTTGTTAACATTTTTTTTTCTTTTTTTCTTTTTTGGGTGGGGGCGGGAGGGTGGTGTAATGCCCAACAATAAACTCTAAGGTCCTGTTTGTTTTAGGGTGTAAAGGATGGAATAAGATTAGGATGGAGATGGGGTTATTTAGTATTATGTTTATTCGTAGAGTTGAGGAATGGATTAGAATAGAAGAGGGGATTAAGATGGAGGTTGGAAGGAGGATTGGGATAGAGGAGGTGGATGTGATATTAGAAAAATAGTGAGGCAATTAAAAAAAAATTTATTTTTTACATATTGGGAATTTTTTTTTGAACATTAATGTTTAATTTTTTGTATTTTTTATTTGCTTTATTATTTTATATAAAAATAATTTAACAATTCCTGCATAACAACTATCATCAAAACAAATACAATTTTACTTAATCTCCCACTAACAATCCCTTCACTATGAATTACCTCCATTCTACTTCTGAAAACAAACAGGGCCTAAACTTGTAAGGGTCAGTTTGAATGGTAAAAATAGCCCACGTTCTATCCAGGTTTTAGATTCAAGTTCGGATTCGGATATCATATTTCTCTTAATATATGATGAGATTAGAAAGTGATCGCACATATCTTAAGTTTGTGCTCCTAAGATTGGTCTAAAAGTCCTTACCTAAGATTAGTATTAGGTTAAAAAATAAAAAATAAAAAAACGATCAAAGAAAATGCACTATAAATCTTGAAGGGCTAGGTGCGTAAATCCTCAGATCCACCTCCACAATATTCTCACAATGGAGAGACAAGTTTGAAGATTTTGGCCAAAGCATTTTATTTGTTGCTAAAAAGGATATTTTTTTCATTGTCCCAACTCACAATTTTCTATTTTAAAGAAGCCAACAAAATGCTAGCCATATCATATGTTCTTTTTGTATTCATTATACATAAGTCGATTCTCATTTTTTTTTTTTTTTTTTTTAATATACTGCTTATAATATGAAAACAATATATATATATATATATTTTTATAACTGAGTGTCCGGGCCAGCTTTCGCGCATCTCGACTAATCTCGGGGCCCTGAAATTAACGATCGGACAAAACCTCTAGTAACCCCAAGGTGTGACTCGAACTCTAGACCTGTGAATTTTATCCTTCAAGCTTTACTACTCGGCCACTGACGAGAATATAACATATATATAATCCTCGCAAACTCTGCAATGGCCGGTAGTGTAACTGTCCTTTATAATATATATATATATATATATATGCGCGCTTAGAAACGAATGACTCCAAAACTATGATAAGGATGCATGTGCTCTCAGCATGGTAGGACCTTAATCAAATCCCTTCCTTATTTTTCAACTTTGAAATCTTGTAGTTCCACCTAATATTTAAGTTAGTATAACAACAAGACACATTTATCCATTAGTCCTATTAATTAGATTTATTTACTTATAGATTTTAATTAATAAATTTATCACTATAAAAATACAAGACTGATAAATTTATCATTATGATTTTATTCATAAAAATAAGAGACTGATAAATTTATCACCTGATAATTTATCTAGGATTTAATGAGTAATAAGTCTGACCTATTGGTAATTTCCTCTAACAATAATTTTGACAATAAATCAATGATTTTAACTAAAAAACTTGATTATAAAACCATTCTTGCGCGTACCCTTATCATTTCAAATATAATTTAAGCAAATTAACCCAACATATAACGATTATCAATATGTCGTGAATTGAAATTATTTTTATTTTTATTTTTTTTTTATAAATTTCTTCGCCGCATTATATATAAATAATAACCGACATTTGGTTCTAGATACCTTATCCAGCATCCACACTTCCTATTCTTGTTTGAAGATTCATCTATGACGGCAAAAAGGTTTGAAAATGCAATATTATATATATATGCTTTAGGTGTGTGCATTTTGTAATTGGATTTGATCACTGTGATTTGAAGTAGTTTATAACAAAAATAAAGTTCAATTAGTACATATTAATATGCGTTTAAGGTAAAATGCACTTTGCCCTCTTTACATTTGGCCACTTTTCAACTTTGACTCTTAAAGTTTAACTTTTCTCACTTTGGCATTTTATATTTCAATTTTTTTTTTGTATTTTACTCTTAAAGTTAACTTTTGTTCAAAATTAGACAGAAAATGTCACAATAACTATAAAATAACATAAAAGAAATATATTATTATATTGAGATTTGAGTTTGTGTCAGAGATGTGAGTTATATATAATAGAATACTTTTATGGCACACAAACATTAATATGTCATTTTTTGTATAATTTTGAACATAAGTTAACTTGAAGAGTAAATTGAAAAAAAAAATTGAAACATGAAAAGTCAAAATAGGGGGGCGAAAAAAAACTTTAAATGTAAAGTAGAAAAATGGTCAAACATGAAGGAGACAATGTATATTTTACCCTAATAATTATATCATGTTATGGGGATATTTTCGAGAAACAAAATTTTGTGACATCTTGTGTGCTACTATTTTTTGAAATCAATAAGAGATTTAACTGTTAAAACTGTAAAGAGATTTTGTTTTTGTTTCTATTTTTTTAAAAAAAGAGTGTTGCTATTTGTTGACTTTTTGGCTTTTGAAGGTTATTTTTGTAATTGCGAGCGTGCCAGTAAGGATCAATCAGTCCTTACAGAATTTTAATTGCTAACCAATTATCAGACGATTGTGTTGTAGTTCTTTCAGCCTCAATGAAAACGAGTTTTATTGGTAACTTGATTTAGGAGAATTTAAGCACAATAACAGTTAAATAAAGAGCAATTGAAGTATTTCATTAGTATGAAAAACTTACAATGATCCAAACTCAGCCTCGTAGAGATTTACAGCGACAATCTACTTGAAACTACTTCTATGAATGAAGTGCAGTGCAGGAATTTAAAGTACAGGAATGTAAAGAACATGAAATGTAAAGACTGAAAATGTAAAACTGGAAAGAAAAATATGTAAAGTAAGACTGGTTTGTTGGATCTAAGTCTAGGGCCTTTTTCTGGGGCATTCCCTGCTATTTATACTCCTCAAAGATGACCATCGAACTGCACTTCAAACCGTCGAACTGCTCTTCCGTGATCGCTAATCATGCTGCCTTATAAATAGTTCCACTACGCCATCACTTGCAGTTGGGCTTCCCTCCTATATTTGAATTTGAATGTGAGTAACCGTTGAAGCCATGTCACCTTGCATCTCTTCGTTGATTCGCCGCTACTCAGACCTTATAACAACCAATGCTAACTGCCACATGTACGATCAGGATCGAATATTTGAACAATCTTCCCATATTACCCTTATTCTGCCACGTGTCGAATTGTAATTGACTTTTACAAAATATGTAGCCAACATTACCCCCCGTACTAATGTACCTAATATTTGGTGATATTAGTGGATCAAAGCCTTTCTCCCGCGTTTTTTAGAACATGCATAGGGTTTATATTCTGGAAACACAACTGTCACTTATTGATGATCATTTGCATTAATTCTCTTTCAATCTTTTGAACACCCCAATACCTTAGCAGTCGTACAGACTGATACTTCTTCTATGGCCGAATCAACTTTCTTCTCTATTAATCAGGCACATGAAGAGTCATTGAATAATGTTGCTTTCCCTCGAAAGAACCTCCACGCATTCATTAGCCACCTTTATCTACCTTTCTATATTCAAGTCATGGAAGGCTTTGCAAATTACCAACCTTTGGATTACGAACACATTGCCCTTAATCCTTTGATTCAGAAAGTTGCAAACATGGACGTGGAAAATTCTTCTTCTGATCCACCTTTGGACTGTGAACAAACTGCCCTTAGTCCTTTGATTCAGAAGGTTGCAGATATAGACATAGGAGGCCCCTCTTTACAATCCTCTGTATGGGATAAGGCTGTGGCTTCAACTTCCCCCGGGGCTTCAGGCTGGTCAAGCTGGTCAGAACCTGAGGTCTGTGAATTAAGGGATCAAATTAACCATCACTTTGTTGAATTCACCGACCCGTTAGACTTTCCTTCTTGTGAGCGAAGCTTAGTGGTTTACCCTTACATGCCTATCAATCGTCGACGCAGTTTAGAGGACAGTCTACTCGTAGCATGGTACACATCATCCATGCCTACAAAAATGATACGATCTGTTCCCCGCCCATAAGAGGCACAGGGGTATAACCCCTCATTTTTAGCCAAGAAGGCGAAGCTTCATCCTTTTGACTGGCTTGATTGCGTCAATGTTCCTCGATTTCCTCATTCCTTTGAAATGGGGGCCTTTATACCTCCTCCTCCGAAAAAACTTTCCTGGATAGAAAAGTTGAAGCTTACCCTTTCTGCGAAGAAAGTTTTCCCTCCTTACGAACCTCTACCTTCTCCTGTTCCAACTTACCAAAAGCAAGCCCAACTCCTGCTTGCAGCCTTTTCTCACCTACCCTTCAATGTTCTTGAGGACGATGTTCTCCTCAAGAGCCTTTAATGGGCTTGTGATATTCTGATTCGGAGCCATGTCCTTAACCCCATCGCTCAAGCAAAACTTTACATGTTCTTGGACCAACTTCCATCGATTCTCCATTGGCACCGCACTTCTTTGGCCACCACTCAATCTTTGGACCAACTCTCGTCCCTTCGAGTTCATGCCTAGTACGAAGCAGAGAACTTTATTGAAGAATTAAATGATTTTAAGAATAAAGATTCTGCTTACTGGGATGACTTGGATATAGATGAATTGGAACAAAAATTGAGAGAAACAGCATTCGAAATAAAGGCTGAAGAGCTCTATTACGAAGTGAGAGCATATCAACTCATGCAGCAATGTTAGAAGAAATAGAGGATAGAATAAATAAAGAATAGAAATTCGTTGATCATAGTAGGACTAAATTTCATGATCTTGTTATTTATTCCATTCCCTACTTTTATGAACTTGAGTTTGTACCCAAATAGGGTCATTCAATGTAATTGCTTTTGCTTTAATACAACTAAGACTTTTCCTTTGTTTGGCATTGTCTCCGTTTGCCTTTAAAAGCAAATTCAGGACTTCGAACTGAACAATCTCATCCTTCGAACCTGGACTCAATTGTTTTAAATGAAACACTACAAAGAACCAATTATGAACTTTTCCAATTTATGGAATAAAGTTGACAGTTTTGGCTATTTTTCAATTAGAATCAGTGCTTCGAATCTAGTAATCTCATACTTAAAGCTTGTTTCAACCATAACCAACATCTGATCATGGTTAGTATGATCAATTAGTTTTAAATTGACCATCTTTTGCTTCGAACAACAGTTCATGCTGTTTTAGTTCAACAGACAACTTTTTTTATTTATTTATAAACCAACCATTGGTTTTGATGTTTCGAACTCCAATTCCCATCCTTAAGGAGTCTCAAGTTTTGCCTCGAAGGACATTACTTTCGTTAAGAAACCTAAAAAAGGTCTTTAAATCCTTTGAAGTAAAACAAATACTTGAGTATTCTTACATTTTTAAGTATGGAAACGTGCTTCAAAGCCGGTTTCTCTGTTTCGAAGCCGTTGTTTTTTGGCTTTTGGCGCCAAAATCTGGTTTCGAAGCCAAATATTTTACTTCGAAGATAGCCTCAGCATCTGGGCTGTGTTTTTCCCTCCAAAAGTATCAATATTGAAGGAAACTCTTCGTATTCGTACTTCTAGTACTTAATGCCTTACGCAATATATTTTCCAAACACAAAAGCTTTTAAAACCATTTTGTTTCGTGCTCTGAAATCAATTGCTCTTTTAACACACAAACCCTTCTTTCTACCGATCTTCTGTTAACCCTCTCTTCCTCGCTGCTTGCTACCAATGGATCCTTCATCGCTGGAAGTGCTTGCTGGCGACTGTATCAGCCCTACCATGGCTTTGAAACAATGTATTGATAAAGAAACCGCCAGGCTAACAACTGGTGAGTCAAGCGCCATAGATGGACGTCTCTTTGTTCCTCGCCACAGCAACCAACAAGAGTACGTCCTAGGTCCCATCTTTCAGGAAGCCTCTGATCAACTTCCAGCTTTATACCCCCGTTTGGAGGACCACTTTCTTCTCTACGAATGAGGGCTCGACTGGAGCAATTGGAGAATGACCCGGCCTTACCGTTGCTGGCCGACTTTTAGAACTGAATGGGAGGAATAGTATGACAGAGTTGTACTTGCGAGAGAAGATGACTTGCAAGAGCTCTGCAATCTTGATGCCCTTCGTCTTTCCAGTTTCATTATTCTTGAGGACCCCTTTTTGACTCCTATTGCTCTTTGTTTTTGGAATATGACTTTTAATTTTTTCCAGTTTCGGTGCGGTATGATGGCCCCCACCGTTCTTGATATCTACCATCTCCTAGGGCTTTCACCTCTTAGTACTCCTTTTACACCTGCCTACCCAGACTTGTCTGTCAATTTTTCCCTTCCACATTTAATTCCTCCTATAGTGATTTTGTAAACGCTGAAAATAAAAGGGTAGGCCCCGTGAGAGACAGAGAACTTTTTTCTTTCATTTTATACTGGCTGTGTAAGTTTCTCTTTTGTACATCTTCTCAACGGATTGTGCCTGAATTCGCTCCACTTGCAAAGGCTCTTGTTTTGAAAAAACGCATAGCCGTGGCCCCATATCTATTAGGCCATGTTTACAGAGCCTGTTCCCAATTTTGTGAAAGACCTCTTGATGCTAACCAAGGAGGTCCTCTCTAGGTGCTCCAACTCTGGCTTTTTGCCTATTTCATTGATTTGCATCAAAAATGCCTAAAATTCCTTGTTCAGGATCCTAGCACCTATGGGGAAAAGTATGCTAGGATTGTTCTTTATCCTGCTTCTTTTGCTTCTCACTTTGCCTTCTTTCACCAACTCCCTATTTCTCCACCTACTTCCCTTTTTTGTCCTTTTGATGCCAATAAAGGACTTGTTTGACTATAAACTTTTCTGGCTGATAAAGAGTGTTCCACCTCACCACACAAAGATATATGGGCTTCAATTTTGCTACTGAGGAAGTTGTTCATTGGCACTTTAAACCCTCGAGGTTATAAATGCATATCTGAGGTGTACTGCCCTTCTCAGTTTACTAGACAATTTGGGCTCACTCAAGGGATACCTGTTCCACTTTGCAGTCTCTCGAATGTCCACCTTACGGCTAGAGACCTGAGAATATCCAAATCAAAGCTAGAGGCGGCAACATTCAAACTGCTGAAGGAATTGAATGAATTTCAATTTGTCCCCTTTCTTCCATCAGGCTTAGTTTTGAAAAAATTCCAGAACTGGTGGACAGCCAATATGGAAGTGCGCTTATCTATACATCCTCATGACTTACTAATAGGGTTAGGAGTGCCTTCGAAGGCTAAATCAGCAACGGTTGAGAACCTTCCCTCTCTTTCTGCGGTTACCACAACTTCTCCTGCAGCCTCACCTCCTCCAGCTAGAGTTACCAGAGCTGCTTCGAAGAAGGGTAAGTATTTCTAAGTTCCTCTTTCTTTTAACTCTTTTGTTTGTCTCCTCTATACTCACACATTTTGGTGCAGGGTCTCCACAAGAAGAATCTCCTAAAAAAGCTGAAACTCTAGCTGCTCTCAAGGCCAAACAACAGCAGAAAAAGAAAAGAAAACTGGTACTCACTCCTGAAGAATCTAAATCTCAGAATGAAGAGAGAGAGAGAGAGATTGAGCAAGAGCAAGAAACACCGTTACAAAGAACAAAGAAAACAAAGGTAGCTGCCCCCTCTTCTGATTTGGTCGAAGATCCTAATTCCGAGACAGTTGACAAAGCAATGGAGAAGGAACTTACTTCTGAAGAACTTGATTCCCAAATTGAAGAGAGGGAGGTTGATAAGGAGCCGGTAGTATCATTGCCAAGAAGGAAGAGAAAGAAAGTGACTGTTCCTGCTACTAACTTGGTTGAAGACCCCATTCATGAAGTAGCTGCCAAGGCAATAGAGCAGGAACATTCCAAGGCCATAATTGTCTTCGAGAGAGCTGAGAGGAGACGGCAACAACAATTTCTGAGAGATGAAGATGCTGCCGCTGATGCATTACAAAGGGAAACTGCAAGAAGGCAACAAACTGCCAAGCATTACTCCCTTCGTAGCTCTCCCATCACTGCCAACATTTCTGAAACGAGTAATTTCTTTCATACTTCTACTATTTTTTCCTTGTCAAATTTTATTATTGAAGCTTGACATTACTTTACATTTCTTCCTCTTGCAGCAACAACTACTGAGCCTATCCTTCCAATGAGGACTCCCTCAGTTTCAGTTGAAGTTGATGAAATGCAGCATGTGAAGGCTATTCAGATATTACTCCCACTTCCAAGGCCTACACTTTCTATACCTCCCCTGAGGCCAAACATTCCTGGATCTCCTTCTCTTGGCTTAAAGCCATACCTCCCTTTCTTGTCTTTTGAGCTACCAAAAATTAATTCCCTTTCGAATCTTGCTCCTCTTTCTCCTTCCAAGGAAATTCCGACTGCTATTCCATCTCTGATGGCAGTTGATTCCCCTATTGAGGGTGCTGGTAGCTCTCCAACCCATGGTTTACCATCTTTACCTATCTCCAGCCCTTATTTCCTTGACTCATTGATGGCTAGGACCATGGAGACTGCTAAAGATGTTCCACCCATCTCTCCTATCCCTATGCAATCCTCTGTGCCTTCCACCACAGCTCTCTCTACGCCCCTCATGTCTACGGATGAGGTGGATATCTTTGAAGCAAGACTAGCCAGTCTCTTCGACATACCCTCTACCTCTCCAACAGTCAATGATGAAGCTGAGCCATTAGTCTTGGTTAACTCCTCGCTGGAAATCCTTGAAAACCCCTCTTCCTCCAACAACAAGCCTCCTGCCCCACTGATAGACTTAGACACCTGCCTGGAACTATTAATCTCCTTTTCGAGGATCCCCTTCGAGGCTCTACAAAGGCCTATAATCAGAAATGGGTTCTTGATCTTGCAACGTTCTGCAGCAAAGGCATAAATGTCTCAAGTCGTCTATCCCAAGCAGTAGCTACCATTGATTTCTATACGAGCATCTGCCATACTGCCAAGGCTGTAGAGAAGAAATTGACCAGGGACCAGAGTTTTGTTTCCCAAGTGCATATTGAAGTGTCGGAGCTCAAGGAACAACACTCCTCTGCCTCTCAATTTCGAGTTTAGCTGCTGGAGAGGAAAGCTCAACTTGAGGAGGAGCTATCTGAAGTGAACCAGGCTTTAGTCCGAATTGACACCAAACTGCAAATCTCCAACCAAGGATTGGCCGATCGAAAGGAAGAAATGGTTGCAGCTATTCAACTATTTTCATCATTTAGCAATAGAAAATCTATTGTAAAAGAACAATTAAGACATTGTAATAATTTTTAGGCCAATTTGTGGCAAAATGTACTTGACTCTTTATGAAAAAATAAATTCTTGTCTATCATCTGAGTAATCTTGTGTTCTTGTACTCAGTGTTTATTTTATTCCTTGTGTTTCCCAAATAGTTGGAAAATAAGGCTTCAAATGTCTGCCATTAATCTTTTTGGGATGCACATAACCATTCAAATTTCTCAAATGGTATGCTCCAAAAGGCAGAACTCTATGAATTTGATATGGTCCTTCCCAGTTAGGTGACCATTTGCCAAACTTATGGCTTTTAATTCCTATTGGGAGTATTGTCTTCCATACCAAATCACCTTCATTAAAGCTAATGTGTTTGACTTTCTTATTATAATTTTTGGTTGCTTTCTTCTTCTGAAAGAGAATGCTATTTAGTGCCAGAATTCTAGCTTCATCTATGCTTTCTAACTCCAAGCACATACTCTGATGGTACTGTTCAGGATCCAACTGGTCTTGGTATCTTACCCTCAAGGACTTAACATTGATCTCCACAGGTAACACTGCATCATGCCCATATACTAAGGCATAAGGAGTAACTCCTGTACTTGACCTTGGGGAAGTTTTGTAAGCTCACAATACATCTAACAATAAGTTATGCCAATCCCTAGGATTGTCTTCCACAACCTTTTGTATTCCTTTCTTCAAGGACTTATTGGATGATTCAGCTTGACCATTGGTTTGTGCATAATATGGGGTGGAATTAACAAGGCTAATTCTAAACTCGACCACAAAAGACTTCACCATTTTCCTATCGAAAACACCCATTATCAACAGTTATAGTTTGTGGGATGCCAAATCTATGGATCAAATCCTTAATGAACCCAATAACCTCTGTCTGGTCTACAGCTTTGTATGGCTTAGCTTCGACCCACTTAGTGAAATAATCGGTGGCCACTAGAATGAAACAATGATGCTTCGAAGAAGGTGTGTGTATTTTTCCCATCATATCTATGGCCCATCCTCTGAATGGCCAAGGCTTCACTACTGCATGTAGGTCAGTTATGGGCACATGCCTTATTGTGCCATGCTTTTGACATGCTTGGCAACCCTTTGCATATTCTATGCAGTCTTTAAGGATAGTTGGCCAATAGTAGGAATGCCTTCGAAGCAACCATCTCATCTTTACACCAGGTTGATGAGCACCACAGATGCCTTCATGAACCTCGGCCATAGCTGTTAATGCTTTTTTTGGGCCTAAACATTCCAGCAATAAGCCATCTCCCCCTCTTTTGTAGAGGGCATTACCATATATCATATATTGCATAGACTACACTTTAAATTTCCTATTGGCCTTCGAAGATGGACCAGCCAAGTAATGCATTATTGGATGCCTCCAATCTTGTTCTTGTAAGTCATTATCATTGACTTCCAAGACCACATTCCTTTTATTCAAATGTGGTATTAATTTCTGATATGTTGTTTGGCTTATGTCCCTTTGGGTATTATCCCTTCTCTTGAAATTCGAAGCTTTCTGAGCCACATCATTAGCTCTATTATTCAAGAATCTTTGGACATGAGTTACATTTGCTATTTGAAATTGAGAAAGCAGATGTAATGCAACAACATAATATGGCAAAATGCTTATGCTTTGACACTTGAAAATCCCTTTCACTTGATTAACCACCAATTGAGAGTCTCTAAATATGTCAACTGCATGAACTTGTGATCCAATAAGAATTTCTAGTCCCACTATTAAGGCTTCATATTCAGCCTGGTTATTAGAATAGGTAGCTTCATCCACTCTGAAACCATGTGTGGTTTCTACCCCTTGTGGTGACCTAATCACAATACCAATTCCAGTTAAACCATTGGCTTTTGATCCATCGAACCACATTTGCCATGGCTCGACACTAGCTGTTCCAAGTTCCATTATCTCTTGGCTTTCTGTTTGAGATGGATGGTCTGCCAAAAAATTGGCTAAAACTTGGCCTTTTACTGCATTTTGGAGAACATATTCTAAATGAAACTCTGATACGGTTAGGATCCACTTGCCAATTCTTCCCCTCAACATAGGTCTAGATAACATGTACTTAACCAAATCTGTGGTTGCAATTACCAAGACAGTTGTAGGTAAAAGATAATATCTTAATTTCATTGCAGCAAAATACAAAGCAAGACACAGTTTTTCAACAGCTGAATATTTACATTCATAAGAATTTAGAAACATACTAAGGTAATAAACAGCTTGCTCCTTGCCTTTTTCATTGTCTTGGGCCAAAAAGGCTCCCAATGAATCATCTGCTGCAGCTACGTACAACTTCAAGGGCTTATCACCCTTTGGTGGCATCAGCACTGGAGGGTTGGCCAAGTAGGCTTTGATACCTTCGAAAGCAGTTTGATGCTCTACTGTCCACACAAATTTCTCTTCATCTTTCAGCCTTAACAAGGAAGAAAATACTTTAGTTTTCCCTGCAGTGTTAGAAATGAACCTTCGAAGAAAGTTAACCTGTCCAAGGAACCTTTGCAATTCTTTCTTACTTGATGGAGGCCTGGCTGCAATGATGGCTTTAGCTTTATTCTGATCAATCTGTATTCTTTTCTTGTGCACTACATAACCCAAGAAAATTTTCAGATGATACACCAAAAGCACACTTAAGAGAATTGAGTTTCAACTTAAACTTTCTCATTCTTTCAAAAGCTGCTTCTAAATGAAACAGATGCTCCTCTATAGATTGGGATTTCACTACAATGTCATCAATATAACACTCTAAATACCCTCTAACGAGGTCATGAAAAATGGTGTTCATAGCCCTCTAATATGTAGCCCCAGCATTTTTTAGGCCAAATGGCATTTTAACCCATTCGAAGGTGCCAATATTCCCAGGACATCTAAATGCTGTTTTGTGGACATCTTCCTCTGCAATGCAGATTTGGCTATAACCAAAGTGCCCATCCATCAATGATAAAATTTGATGCCCTGCTGAACTGTCTACCAACAAATCTACTATAGGCATAGGGTACTCATCCTTTGGAGTTGCTAGATTTAAGTTTTTGAAATCAATGCATACCCTCATTTTGCCATTCTTCTTAACTACAGGCACAATATTAGATAGCCATTCAACATACCTGGCTGTCCTAATAAAGCCTGCCTTGAGTAGTCTAAGAATCTCCTCCTTAACTTTCTAAATCACTTCTGGACTCATTTTTCTTGGTTTTTGCTTCTATGGCTTGAAATTGGGCTTTATAGTGAGCCTATGTTCCACTAATGACCTATCCAATCCTAGTAGTTCATTATAAGACCATGCAAAGCAATCTTTATATTTCTTCAAGACAACCAACAACTGGTCCCTGTCCAAAACTTTCAAACAAGCACTTATATAGGTGGGCTATTGTATAGAACCTTCCCCTAAGTTTACTTCTTCTAAGGGGTCTTGTGTCTGAGAACTTATTGAAGTTTCTTCTTTGATTTCTTCTAACTTTGAAGCAACCTCCTTGCTTTGTTCTGTTCCCAGGTTCCTTATTTCAACATATTTACCCTCTTCCTCATAAACAAAATCCGTCCATAAGGCTTCTTCTTCCTATATTTCCTAGACTTTTGTTTCAATGTCTAATGCACAGTATTTATCAAGGGCCAAAACTCTAACCTGCTGCTGCTCCTTTTCGCAGCCAATTATCATGGCTTCTTTCTCTTGCTCCTGTACTTTCTGGACTATTGATTTTACATCCAATGTTGAGAATTTAATTAGAGCCAAAAGACTTGGCTTCTTGGACTTCATTTCTTTGCCTACAACCAGGCATCATTGTCATCCTTAACGACAACCTCTTCATCAGCACTCTCCTGGATTAAGTGTTTTAGGTGTGTCACTTCCTCATCAGCTATCACTTCGACTGAGCCATTAGGTTTCCTCAGTATACTGAGTGGTGTAACTCCCTCAATATACAATTTGGCCTCTGCGAAGTCTGCACAGGCTATGAAGGGTTGAGGATCTGCATCAATTTCCTCTGTCTCTCCATTGCCCAAAGCCATCATTATTTTCTGATGCAAAGAGGAAGGCACACATTTGTTAGTATGAATCCAATCTCTCCCAAGTAAAGCATTATATTTAGTATTACTGTCGATTACGAAGAATGCTGTCATGCAGTCCCTGGTTCCCACACTCAAGTTGATGGGTATAATTTCCTAAGCCATCTGTTTGTCTCCAGCGAAACCAGCAATGGTTGTGCTGGTTGGGATCAACCTGGGATTCTTTTTTCCTAGTTTCTTCAAAGAAGATTTCGGTAGTAAGTTCACTGTTGCCCCATTATCTATCAAAACTCGGTTCAATTGTATCCCATCGAAGAAAGCCTTGATATACAAAGGCTTGACATGTTGTGTCATAGAATTCGAGGGATACTCAAAACGATATGAGAGGTTAATGCTCACCTCTTCTTCGCTCTCATATTCAGTTTCCGTTGGGGTAGCCTTTCCGGAATTATCTTGTACCATACTCACTTGTGAGTCTTCACTAAAGACTGAAATTGGGTCAATTTCTTGACCATCTTGGTTCTCATCTCCGACTTGGAACTCATGAGGTAGTATATGTACCATGTTCACTGATACTGGAGGAAACGAGCCAAACTGGATGGCTGGCTGTACCTGTTTCCCCTCTTGGCTACCTTGATCGGTTATCTCAGAAGCATCTGGCATGTTGCATTCTGGCACTTCATTGCTAACAGGTTCCTTCGAATGGTTTTCCTCGACTGGTTTTTCAACCGAAAATGTTTGCTCGGCCATGAAGGCCTCCAACATTTCTTCTTCCACCATTTTTTTCTTTTGGCTTATGCCAATTTCTTCTTCTGTCTCGCTACCATTCTCCATCAGAGCTTTCTCCAATCTTGCTAAGCTAGCCTTCTCTCTGGCTTTTAGTTTAGAATGAACCTTAGCCAACTGTTCTCTACTGCAACCCACCTTGCTTTGTAGAGTTGGCTTTGGAGTATGGTCTGACTTTGAATTCTTCTTTCCTTCGGTCTGGATCAATGAAGAACTCTCTCCACTTTCTTTCAGGTCTTGTTGGTACTGGGTGTACCTACGCTGAATTTTCCTCCTTTGTGATCTGGAAATTACAGGGACCATATCTGGTTCCTTCGTTTTTGGAAGTTTAAGCAATACCCAATTGTTGGGGGCTACCAAAGGAGGCTTGACCATCCTACCTTGGTTTCCAACATCCCTTTGGGTAGGCACTTCCCTAGGTTTGTTCTGCATCACAAACCAATCTGGAACTCCAAGTACCCACGAACTTACTGACCCAGATGTTGAGCTGTCCTTTTCTTCCTTCGAAGCCATCTTCGAAGCTGGCTGTGAAGGCAATTGCTTGGCCCTAACCTCAAGTTTCGAGCCTGATTCAGGCCTTCGATGAAGGTGACCACTTTCTGTCCTAAGTGAGGCTGGTTTAGGGGGCCAATCTCTGGCGTTGATCCCAAAACTTGAACTCTTCTCCAGTCTTCTTTCAGAATGGCTGCTTTTCATTCTGTAATAGTTAGGTGGCCTAGACTCATATAAGGGCCTCTTACCTTTAGCATGCATTCTATCAACTGCAGGCTCAACCACTAATGGCTGCTGCCTAACACTAGCCGGATACGGCCTTTTATTATAAGCATTGGTTGGTTTGGGACGCCTCTGCACATCCCTGTAATATTGCTTCCTATCAACTGGAAGGCCTTTCAACCACTTATAACTCAGTCTGCACCTGGGACACATCCTCTGCATTACGACTGCCTCTAGGAAATCATCATCCAGTGCTTTTTCATCAAAGTCTTCTCTCTGGTGTGAGAAATCTTGTCCAATAGCTGGTAGATTTCTGATGTCCTTCTTGGTAGTTGTCTGATTGGCAATATGCATCTGCACATTGACCTCTTCCAATTCTTGCAGTGATAAATTCTGGAAGTTTGGTACAATAACATTAGCTGCGCTTTCTCCAAACTCTGGAAATGGATTACTGTCGATCCCCATGGCCTTTTCTGTTTTGGCTGGGAATTTCAAACTTCCTTTCCGAATTTATTCTTGGATCCTATCTCGAAAAACAATGCAGTTTTTAGTCGAGTAAGACCAAGAGTTATGCCATTTACAATAGACTTTTCCCTTAAGTTCATCTGGAGATGGAAGTTTTACTCCTTTTGGTAACTTAAGGAAGTTGGCCGCAATCAAATGATCAAAAATGTCATCTGTCTTAGTTAAATCGAAAGAGTACTTCCTATGAAGGTCTTTCTTTTTAAACTGTTGGTCAATTGTTGTATCCTTATGAATTAATGCTTCACAGATTACAGGTTCTTTCCCCACAATCTCTGCTGCATCGATCTCATAATTAGGATCTCTATAATATGTCTTGTACGATGCATTATTTCGATCATGTTCCTCCTCTAGTAATGCTTCATACCTAGACACCTTATAGGTTAGTTCCATCAGGTCTCTGAATTCAGTTGAGTCAAACTTCTTTCGAAGCCTGAACTCTTAGCCATTTTGGGCCAATCTTACGAATTCTGGCTCTGGCAGGATAACTCTACATTTATTTCGAACCCTTTTAAATCTGGCAATAAACTAAGTAGCCTTCTCTTCAGGCCTTTGACTCAATCTTGCCAAGTCTGCCATGGAAACTTCTGGCTCCGATTGGAAGAATTGGGCATGAAAAGCCTCTTCCATTTGTTGCCAAGTCTGAATGGAGCCAGGTGTAAGGTCAATGTACCATACAAATGCTCTCCTAGTTAGAAAGTTTGGGAATAGTCTCAACTTCATATAGTCATGATTAGTAAATTCACCACATTGAGCAGCAAACCTAGCAGTATGCTCTACTGTTGATTGGTTTCCATTTCCATAAAAAAGGGCAAAATCTAGTATCCTGAAACCCCTTGGGTATTCATGTACCCTGTCGACCCATTCTGGGTATGGTTTTCTGTACACAGGAGTTTGGACCCCCCGAGCCATTGGTCTACACATCTCCCTAACAATATCAGCAATTTAGTCCCTAGGGACCATATTTTGTGCCTGCTGAATGACTACTGGAGGGACAAACACAGGATTTGGTGGACAAACTTGTGCTTGTGGTCCTCTTGGTCCATAGGGTGGTACATTTGGGACTGGTTATCCCTGTGGTGTAGGTTACTGTTGGGGGTGTGGGTAACCGCTTTGAGCCTGTCCTGCGAAGGGACCTGCGAAAGGTGCTGGAACAGGTGTTGTGTCCCTTCCATTTGTGGGAAAACCTTCCAACCCCCTGGGTATAAATTCGAATAAGGGATTATTGTACTCCCTAGTGCCAGGTATGGCTTTGAAAATGGGATTTGGAACCATTCTCATGCCATTTTCTTGTACTAGGCCAGATCCACCAACTTGCTTGGCTTCACTGTTAAATACTGAGGCATTTTGGCCTGCTATAGGCCTCGAAATGGGTTCGTACCAAGACTGAGGCGGTGGTCTTTCATAATTCTGATTACTAGTTTGACCATTAGAATGTCCATTAACTTGCAAAGGCTGTTTATCTCTAGCCAATCTTTGCTGAGGGACATTTTCTTCCTCCATGTGTTTTGCGTTTGTTAGTTGGTGGTTATTCATTCGATCCAAAAAGGATGTTTCCCACCTTTCCATTGTGTTCATTAATTGTTGTCCCATGGCATCTACTAGGCCATCCCATGGATTTGTTGGCTGAGTAGATGGAACAGTGGATAGTCCAATTCCTTGGTTTCATCAAATATTATGAACATGTGGTTCTTGTTCCGAAATACTGGTCTATTTGACCATAGGTTCTGAATAAATGGGAGTTTCCACAAGATGTGTTATCACATTATCATTTGGATTAGGTATTTCTACCTCTCCTTCTATGCCTTTTTCCAAGTGTTCATTTTCTCCTTGTCTCCTATGTCTAGCCATTTCAATTAGTCCCATCGGGCGTGCCAAAAATATATGTTGGCTTTTTGGCTTTCGAAGGTTATTTTTGTAATTGTGAGCGTGCCAGCAATGATCAATCAGTCCTTACAGAATTTTAATTGCCAACCAATTATCAGACGATTATGTTGTAGTTCTTTCAGCCTCAATGAAGAGAACTTTTATTGGTGGCTTGATTTAGGAGAATTTAAGCACAATAACAGTTAAATAAGAGCAATTGAAGTATTTCATTAGTATGAAAAACTTACAATAATCCAAACTCAGCCTCGTAGAGGTTTACAGCGACAATCTACTTGAAACTACTCCTATGAATGAAGTGTAGTGCAGGAATTTAAAGTACAGGAATGTAAAGAATAGAAAATGTAAAGACTGGAAATGTAAAACTGGAAAGAAAAATATGTAAAGTAAGACTGTTTTGTTGGATCTGAGTCTGGGGCCTTTTTCTGGAGCCTTCCCTGCTATTTATACTCCTCAAAGATGACCATTGAACTGCACTTCAAACTGTTGAACTGCTCCTTCGTGATCGCTGATCATGTTGCCTTATAAGTAGTGCCACTACGCCATCACTTGCAGTTGGGCTTCCCTCCTATATTTGAATTTGAATGTGAATAACCGTTGAAGCCATGTCACCTTGCATCTCTTCGTTGATTCGCCGCTATTCAGACCTTATAACAACCAATGCTAACTGCCACGTGTAGGATCAGGATCGAAGATTTGAACAGTCTTCCCATATTACCCTTATTCTGCCACGTGTCGAATTGTAATTGGCTTTTACAAAATATGTAGCCAACACTATTAGCATCTCATTTATTATTTTAGATCCCATATTTCTTTAGACTCACTTATAAATTTTAAAACCGTTCAAATTTCTTTCTTCCCTCCAAATAATATCAAAATTATCCTTATAAAAATTTCACCCCCACACCTCTAAAAACTATTATCTCCCAAAATCCTAACAAAAAAAATTTCCAAAACCCATTCTCTCTCTCATGGCGGTAAAAGATTTTTTTTTTTTTTTGAAGTGAATCGATCAGTATAAGGAACATGTTCATTGCGATCTTCACTTTTTTTTTCGCATTAGGTGCATATGTCTTTTTTCAATTCCATCCATTTCTTTGATCAACCCTAAACCCTAAAACCATAAATATATATCTCTATGTGTATGTATAGTTCAATTAAAGCAAATCTGTATTCTGCTCAGTCGCAATCTCGCTCCTCTCTCATCCCTCGAAGTCTCTCTTTCACTAAGAATGTTCGAACCTATATTCTCGAACAAATAAGCTATGTTTAGACCTATGTTCCCAAACATATAGCCAATGTTGAGACATATGTTTCTGAACTTGATAAAACGTTCTACAAATGTGAACAATTTTAACCCTTCAAAGTATATTAAATTTTCATATTCGGACTTATGTTTCGGAACAAATAAGCAATGTTCGGGCATGTATTCCTGAATTTTGGTCATATGTTTGGGAGTTCCGTGCTAAAAAAAATATGAACAATTTTCACAATTTTTGTCATATTTTTCAATAAACTTACCCTTATAAGGCTCTCCTCCAAACTGAGAACACCATCAAAGTTATGAAAACCTCCTCTAAACTTATTGTTGTACTCCTCTCTTCTTATGAAGTTGTGATTATCGAAAAAACTGCCACTCATTATCATTGCTAGAGAAGTGTCTGTAATTGAATGGTTGCCACCGTTGTCGCCAAAATATCGCCATTTGAGGGTTTTTAAGGTTTCAAGGGTGAGATTTGGAGAAGATGGATGGGTGGTGATGAAGGTAGGCGCTCTCATAAACCCTATATCATGATTTAGTGGGTGTGGACTTAATTATGAGATGGAGTGTTACTAGTAGTTTAAGATCCAACATAGATTTAACATTTAATGCCAAAAGTACACCTATAAGAAAAACCAAAAGTAAATGTCATTATATGAAATAACTTACAAATTATAATTTAATTTTAAAATCATGAGTATAAAATTAAAAATAAAAAAGAAACCTGGTAAAAGGAATTTTATATCTGTAGTAGAGGAAAATATTGTTTCAAATGAGGTACGACACGGCTTTGGTATATATTAGGTACATTTGAGTATGCCAAAAATTTTTAAAAAAAAATTTGAGTACGTATTTTGTGTATCTGATATATATGCAGAAGCACCATACGCCGGTAAGTACTCGATATTGGTATAACATGTTTGTCAAAATACTTATACTTCATAGTGTGAGACTTAAAGAGAAAATTCTAAATAATGATTTTTATATTTTTTTGCAAGGTATATATTATTTAAAATTTAATTTTTTTATTATATTTGGGGGTAATTGATTTTTAAGGTATAGTTTAGAGGATAAAATAAAATTTCAAATGAAATTTGGTGTCACGTCAACAAGTTCCGTTTGATTGTAGACGAAAACAGACAATAGAGGGTAAATTGATAAAATTTAAAAAAGTTTGGAAAAAATTAAAATAATACGAAATCCGGATGCCAAATTAAAATGCATAATAATTTTGGGGGCAAAATTGGATGTTCAAAATTGGGGCAAATCCATTTCCTTTAAACAGGTAGTGTAGCTGCAAATGTGGCACAAATTCCCCAATTAAACGTGTCCTACATTACCCATTATTGTAAACAGTTAATTGACTGCGTGAATTTTGGCAAATGAGAGAAAATTTAAAAAATTTCACACGATAGACATGCGATTGGTAGAGTAGGTATTGAAAAAGGAATTCAACTTTTTTCTAGTTCAAAATTTATAATTCAAATTGGTTTATTGACGTGATAAAATGACGAGATTATAATTTTTGAATTAACTTAAATTTTTTTACGTAAAATTTTACAAAATAAACAATTCAATTCTTAAAAATGGGACTTATTTTAGGTCTCATAGACTCAAACAATACATCTAATCCAAATTCTGAGCTAGAAACAACCCATATGCTTAGAGAAGAGAAAAAAAGAAATGAGACAGAGACGGTTGAGAAGTGCATGTGCTTGGTGGGGTCATGTCAGCTTAGCAGTTGGTATTGTTTAGTCGCAACATTTGCATGTGCAACCTTTGATGCCTTGTACATGACTTTTTAAATAAATAAATAAATAAACATTATTTGATTCAGGTTTTGTGGTTTTTGCCTTTCTCAAATGTTAGCATTCCTAAGTTGTTACTTTCTACCATACAAACAACTATTTATCTAATCCCCCTCAAAGTCCTCAACTTGGCATCCATTTCCCTATATAAGTAAAGCCCATTCCCTCTCTTTGTACTAAGAAGCTCTTACCATACAATCTTATCTGTCTCCCCTCTCTAACATCTCTCTCTCAATGGCTATTCAAGCATTTTTCATTGTTTCTCTTCCACTCTTCCTCTTCTTCAATTTATGCCTCCGTGGCGCTTATGGTGACTATGGAGGAGGGTGGCAAGGCGCTCATGCAACTTTTTATGGTGGGGGTGATGCAACCGGCACAATGGGTAAGTTAGACAAGTTATACACCCCAAAGAAAAAACGTACAAAATTTATTGATGCGATCCCATCTAAAATGAATGCAAGTGCTGCTAATACTACATTTTGAGTAGTTTTGATAGTATTATTGATTTTGCACAACAAAGTTACGTTGCTTTTTCACAACTTCACATTTTACTTATTTTGAGTTTTAGACTACCGCTATACTTGTTCTTAGTTTTAGACTACCACAATAACTTCTTTGCTATCGAGTCATTAAGCAATACTAGATATAAAAATTAACAAGAAGTTTTGTCTGCGTTTGGTTCTCTTTTGGAATTATGATTCCAATCAAAAAATTTCAAAATTCATAACCAAACACACAATTCAAAGCTATTCAAAACTCAACTCAAAAATTATTTTCAAAACTCATAATTAAACACATAATTCAAAATTCAATTCAAAACTCTTTTCAAAACTCAAAATCAAACTTTTTTCAAAACTCTATTTAAAAAAAAAAATCAAAAAAATATTTTTTATTTTGTTTTTTAAAATTATTTTTAGAATCAAAATTTTCTCAAAATAAAAAATAAAATTTTCTTAAACATTTTTTAATATTTTAAAAAAAAAAATCTAAAAAATTTCAAAATACAACTCAAAATTCAAAAACTCAAAACTCAAAATATAACTTAAAACTCTTTTCAAAACTCATAACCAAATAAATTTTTTCTTTACAAAACTCAACTCACAATTTCACACTTAAATCATAACTCCACACTCAAATTATAATTTCAAAATTAAAGAGAAATTGATAATTTAAAAGAGTTTGAGATATGGGTTTCTTGTCTAATGTAAAATTTATAGAAATTGATAATTTGGGATATGGGTTTCTTATCCATGATGATTTTGGTGTCACAGGAGGTGCCTGTGGATATGGAAATTTGTATAGCCAAGGTTATGGCACCAGCACTGCAGCACTTAGCACTGCTCTGTTTAACAATGGCTTGAGTTGTGGGGCATGCTATCAGATCAAATGCAATGATGACCCACAATGGTGCCTCCCTGGAACCATCACTGTGACTGCTACAAACTTTTGCCCACCTAACCCTTCTCAGTCTAATGACAATGGAGGGTGGTGCAACCCTCCCCTCCAACATTTTGATCTAGCAGAGCCTGCTTTCTTGCAAATTGCCCAATACAGAGCTGGAATTGTTCCCGTATCTTTCCAAAGGTAAGGGTTACTCACTAACTATCCTCAAAGCTTTGTTAGTTCCACATAACACAAAGGTGGGGTGTGCGCCTCACATCCCTATCTGTGTTCTATACAATTTTTTGCTATTTAATTTTGTGCAACTAATTTTCTTTTTCTTTAATCCTCAACATTTCCAAAAAGTCAAAAAATTGACTTAAAGTTTAGTCAAAGTAATTTGCTTGATTTGTGCTAGTAAATTTGACTAACGAATAAAGACCAAGGAATTTGTGCCCTTGTGCCAAGTGTGATACCTAGATCGAATCTTACAAATAATAGTTTACCCTTCCTCCAAATTGACTAACAAATATGATTGTGTGGTGGTTTTCACAGGGTGCCTTGTGTAAAGAAAGGAGGCATAAGGTTTACAATCAATGGTCACTCTTACTTCAATCTGGTCTTAGTTAGCAACGTTGGAGGCGCAGGGGACGTCCAGTCGGTGTCAATCAAAGGGTCCAACACAGGGTGGCAACCCATGTCAAGGAATTGGGGCCAAAATTGGCAAAGCAACTCCTTACTCAATGGCCAGTCTCTCTCATTTCAAGTCACCACTAGTGATGGAAGGACCGGCTACTAGCGATTATAGCTAATTGGCAGTTTGGCCAAACATTTGAAGGCGGTCAATTCTAAATTTTTATGACACCATTGGGTTACAAATTTGTATATGGTGTTGAATTCATGAGAAAGGGTAGGTTTGGGAGAGAATTAAGAAAACTTTGAGTCTATTGATGTGGTGGACTAGTAGCTAACTAGCACCCGCTTAGGCTTATACGTATATATGAAGTTTAAATTAAAGTTACTTGTAGACAGAGATATTCAATTGGTAGCCTTAAGTTGAAATCAAGGCCACATGAATATCATATAAAGTTTGTATATTTAATCCCCAAGTTGGTATGGAAACCGAATTTGAGGCATCTTTGTATCAATGAAATCCTTTATTAGGGCATTTCCCTAATTTGCTTATTTTGATGTGTTATTTTTATAATGTAATATTTTGTTATTTTAATAAAATCAATCATTGAAGATAAGGGACAAGCTTGTCAAAGTTAATTGTTCCATTAAGCAATTTGATGTCAAAGTGGATTTTCCTTTCATGGGAAGAGCACAAAATATATAGTACTAAATAGCCATATATAAGAGTAATTTTCATGCTGCAATGATCAAAGGGGTCATCTCATGTGAGGTAGCGTTGTATATTAGGAAAAATAATGTTAGGAATACCAAATTTTCTATTAAACAAATGACTAAATGTCTTATATGGGTATCCATGTGAAATATTTGATCATTTATTTAGTAAAAAAATTTGGGACGTATAGCATTTTCTTATTAAGAATTTGTTAAACTTGAAAGTTATTCGTATTTTGTGTCATTTAAAGAAACCTTAGCTTCTAGTGAGCAAGACTCTTATGGTTGCGTCTAGGAATGAATGTTATGCGTTGGTTCTCCCCCACCTACCTTCTTTTTTTTTTCTTTTTTTTTCTTTTTTTTGCCACTAAATAAAATATAAAAAAATAAAAATAAAAACTCTCAATTTGGTTGTGACAAGAAAACTAGTCTATTTTCATTCATTTATATGCTTTCAGTCGACATAAATGAGAAAAAAAAAGTCCCAAAAGAGGGGAAAAAAAAGAAAAAAAGAAAAGAGGTTTATGCTTGGTTAGAAATTATAATTTCTTATACAAAAGTATTTTCTCAAATATCTACTTAAAATATGTTTTAAGAAATTACATCAAATTTTTTTACTTGTGTTTCATTTTTTATCTCAACAATATTTTGTCTTACTTATTGTGATTAAATGCATATATCCATTTATTCCCATTCATTCCACTTGAAAATTTATGTCCAGTGTTTATGATAATCACTAAACTTTATTGAATTATTTCTTCACCCATATTAGACAAATAGGATTATAGAAGAGGGTGGCTAATAGTTCCCACTAAATCTTTTTGGACTCTTACTTTAAGCCCCAACTTATAAATTTTGAATTTTTTATTTTTCGTTCATCACATCACTTAATATCAAAATTAATATGAAAATCTGTTATTTTCGGACATAAAACCAACGCGAATTTGCATTGGATCTTTGTCATTCCAATTTTTCATTAGTATCATTTTACAAGAATGGGAGAAAAACGAGGAGAAAAAAAAAGATTGCTTAGGATTAAACCCTAAACCTGTGTTTAGGTTCTATCTATGATGTTTTAGGTTCAACGTTTGACAACTTATTTTGCCTAATATGTAAGAGAGAAGCTTGCTCAAAAATAACAACAAAAGAAATACACTATAAAGCTTGAAGGGGTAGATTGGTAAAAGAGAGAAGCTGGCTCAAAAATAACAATAAAAGAAATACACAATAAAGCTTGAAGGGTTAGATTGGTAAATTCTCAACTCCACAATATTTTCACACAGGAGGAGACAAATTTGAAGCATTTTGGCCAAAGCATTTTATTGAATGCTAAGAATGATGTTTTTTTCCAATGTTCCGACTTCCCAATTTTCTTTTCAAAAGAAGCTAAGAAAAAGTTAGCCACAAGATTTGTTCTTTTTGTATTGATTTTCCACAAGTCCATTTTCATTTTCTTTTTTGGACAAACTATTTTTTTTTTAATCAATAAAAAAAACTTTATTGATGAGAAATTCAATATACAAGGGAGATACAAAGATAAACATCAATAAAGATAGAGGGCGAGGGAGGGCAGAGGGAAGCAAGTCTACAAAATATCACAACAAAACAAAATTGATTCCAATTAAATTGGCACCAAAATAAAACTCAATCATTTGCTAGCACCGTTGGAGAGGGACCAACCAAAGCACTCAAAATAGAGATGCAAATAAACAAAGTCATATATATATAGTATAGTATACAATTTGAAATTTAAAATTTTGACATATATCTGTTTTTACTTTCAAGAATACTCATAAAAAATTTTAACTGCTAAAACTCAAATAACTAACTAAGTGGATCTACATAGATTTAACATTAGTTGAGATGTGCATAAGTTAATTTGAACACCCAATTATTTAAATAAAAAACCTCCAAATTTAATCTATTTTTTTCATTCGTTAAACCATCTAAAAATTAGCCACCGCTAAACAATCTTAACGCATGCGCCTATTTGATACTCCAAAACTCCGCCATGGCCGGCATTGTAACTACCATTTATATAAGTAATATATTTTTATATTTATATTAACTTGGAAATGGATGGCTCTAAAAATACGACAAGGATGCATGTATACAATTAGGGGTCGCAATGGTCGGTACTTGCATGTGCTCCTAACATGGTAGGACCTTCACCCAAAATCCCCAACCCTATTTTTTAACTTCATCAACCCTTTTTTGTTCTCTCTACCTAATAATATTTTAGTCTAACAACAAATTTTGACAAAGTCAATGGTTTTGAATTAAAAAGCTTAATTATTAAACCATTATTGCTCGTACGCTTATGATTTAACCAAATTTACCCAATACAAGACTATTGTCGACATGCCGTGTATTGCAACTATTTTATTTATTTATTTATTTATTTTTATTTTTTTTATTTTTTTATTTTTATTTTTGAGTTTTCTGTTCTACAATATTTATAAATAAGTAACTCACAACCGACATTTGACTCTAGATACCTTATCTAGGTCCACAGTCTATTCTTTTTTTAAGATTCATATATAAGGACAAAAATGTTTTGGAAAATGCAATATATATAAATAAAGAAAAATACTTTGAAACTCTAATTATTAAATTTTAAAGTCAGTTTTAATGAGTTGGCAATGAGTCTCATCCACTGTAATATGATTTTTCGTTCTTGGTTTGTTTGTTTGTTTATTTTTATTTTTTTTTTTTTTTTCCTCTTTGCCATGTCAGTAATATTTTATTAAAGCACCAAAATTAACATTATGAATCATTGTTGATAAATAAACATATATTAATTAATGTTTGTTGCTTGAAATTTATGTATGGTTCATTCAACATATAGACTTTGTTTTGTTTAGTTTGAGAATCAATTTTGAAAGATAGTTTTTAAAAAGAGTTGTCAAAATTTAAAAATTTGTTTGATTATATTATTAAGATGATTTGTAATTTTTTTTTTGTAGTTAAATAGATAGATATGAAAGAAAAAATTGATTGATTGATGTGTAAGATGTGAGCGGAGAAATGAGAGAAAAAAATAATTTTAAAAAAATTGCAAACCAAACAATTTTTTTGAATTTTTCATTTCAAAATTTGATTTGAAAATTCAACCAAAACAACTAGTTTTGGTAGGATGTTCGAGGTTAATCGGATCCCAAATCTTTTTGACGATACAAGGTTTAACACTTATTAGCTGCAAAGAACACTGGCTCTTAATTTCAGATGCTCTCAATTGTTTGCAATTTGGTTACTCCTAGGAGACTCTGGTTCTTTGAATCTTTGTCCACTTACGAGGCAATTAGACTTTACCAATGTTTTTAGAAAAGTCTATGGAATCTAGTATGAAAAGTGACAAAAATAAATAAATAAACAAATAAATAAAATTAATTATAAATTAATGTAAGTTTGTTGGCTACATATTTTGTAAAAGTTAGTTACAGTTCGACACGTGGCAAAATAAGGGCAATACAAGAAGAATGTTTAATCTTTGATCATGATCGTACACGTGGCGGTTAACATTGGTTCTTGCGTAGTCTGAGTAGCATTGGATCAGCGAAGAGATACAAGGTGACGCGGCTTCAACGGTTACTCACATTCAAATTCAAATCTAGGAGGGAAACCAAACTGCAAGTAATGACGTAGAGGAACTACTTCTAAGGCAGCATGATCAAGCAATCATGGAGGAGCAGTTCGACGGTTTGAAGTGCAGTTCGATGGTCATCTTTGAGGAGTATAAATAGCAGGGAAACCCCCAGAAAAAGCCCCCAGACTCAGATCCAACAAACCAGTCATTTACTTCATATTTTCTTTTCCAGTTTTACATTTTCAGTCTTTACATTTCCTACACTTTAAATACCTGTTCTTTACATTCCTGTACTTTAAATTCCTGCACAACACTTCGTTTATAGGAGTAGTTTTAAGTAGATTGTTGCTGTAAACCTCTATGAGACTGAGTTTGGATCATTGTAAGTTTTCATCTTAATGAAATACTTCAATTGTTCGTCATTTAACTGTTATTTTGCTTAATTTCTCCTAAGTCAAGCCACCAGTAAAAGTTCTTTTCATTGAGGCTAAAAGAACTAAAACACAATCGTCTGATAATTGGTTGGCAATTATAATTTCTGCAAAGACTGATTGATCCTTGCTGGCACGCTCGCATTTACAAAAATACACCCTTCAAAAGCCAAAAAGCCAACATATATTTTTGGCACGTCCAATGGGACTCGTTAAAATGGCTAGATGAAAAAGACAAGGATAAAATGAACGCTTGGAAGAAGGCGTAAAAAGAAAGGTAGAAATACCTAATCTAGAGGATAATGTGGTAACACATCCTATGGAAACTCCCATGTTATCAGAACCTATGGTCGAACAGACCAGTACTTCGGGACAAGAACCATATGTTCATAATATTGGACGAAACCAAGGAATTGGACCATCCACTGTTCCATCTACTCAACCAACAAATCCATAGGATGGCCTAGTAGATGCTATGGGACAACAATTAATGAACACAATGGAAAGGTAGGCAACATTCTTTTTGGATCGAATGAATAACCACCAACCAACAAACACAAGACACACATAGGAAGTTTTAAATGTCCCTCAGCAAAGATTGGCTAGAGACAAACAGCCTATGCAAGTTAATGGACATTCTAATGGTCAAACTAGTAATCAGAACTATGAAAGACCATCACCTCAGTGTTTGTATGAACCCATTTTGAGGCCTATAGCAGGCCAAAATGCCCCAGTACTCAACAATGAAGCCACACAAGTTGATGGATCTGGTCAAGTATAAGAAACTGGCGTAAGAATAGTTACAAATCCCATGTTCGAAGCCATACCTGGCACTAGGGGGTATAATAATCCCTTATTCGAATTTATACCCCGGGGGTTGGAAGGTTTTCCCACAAATGGAAGGGACACAACACCTGTTCCAGCACCTTTCGCAGATCCTTTCACAGGACAGGCTCAAAGGGGTTACCCATACCCCCAATAGCAACCTGCACCACAAGGGCAACCAGTCCCAAATGTACCACCTTATGGACCAAGAGGACTACAGGCACAAGTTTGTCCACCAAACCCTGTGTTTGTTCCTCCAGTAGTGGTTCAGCAGGCATAAAATATGGTCCCTAGGAACCAAATTATTGATATTATTAGGGAGATGTGTGGACCGATGGCTCAGGGAGTCCAAACTCTTGTGTACAAAAAATCATACCCAGAATGGGTAGATAGGGTACATGAATACCCAAAAGGGTTCAGAATACCAGATTTTACCCTTTTCTATGGGAGTGGAAATCAATCAACAGTAGAGCATATTGCTAGGTTTGCTGCTCAATGCGGTGAATTTACTAATCATGACTATATTAAACTGAGATTATTCCCAAATTCTCTAACTGGGGGAGCATTTGTATAGTACATCAATCTTACACCTGGCTCCATTCAAACTTGGCAACAAATGGAAGAGGCATTTCATGCCCAATTCTTCCAATCGGAGCCAGAGGTATCCATGGCAGATTTGGCAAAATTGAGTCAAAGGCCTGAAGAAAATGTTACTCAGTTTATTGTCAGATTTAAAAAGGCTCAAAATAAATGTAGAGTCATTCTGCCAGAGCCAAAATTCGTAAGATTGGCTCAAAATGATTTAGAGTTCAGGCTTCAAAAGAAGTTTGACTCAACTGAATTCAGAGATTTTGTGGAACTAACCTATAAGGTGTCTAGATATGAAGCATTACTAGAGGAGGAACAAGATCGAAATAATGCCTCGTACAAGACATATTATAAAGATCCTAATTGTGAGATCGATGCAGTAGAGATTGTGGGCAAAGAACCTGTGATTTGTGAAGCATTAATTCATAAGGATACAACAATTGATCAGCAGTTTAAAAAGAAAGACCTTCACAGGAAGTACTCTTTCGATTTAACAAAGGCAGATGACATTTTTGATCATTTGCTTACAGCCAATTTCCTTAAGTTACCAAAAGGAGTAAAACTGCCATCTCCAAATGAACTTAAGGGAAAAGTATATTGTAAATGGCATAACTCTTGGTCTCACTCGACTAAAAACTGCATTGTTTTTCCAAACAGGATCCAAGAACAAATTTGGAAAGGAAGTTTGAAATTTCCAACCAAAGCAGAAAATGCCATGGGGATTGACAGTAACCCATTTCCAGAAGTTGGAGAGGTGGCAGCCAATGTCATTATGCCAGATTTCCAGAACTTGTCCTTGACAGAATTGGAAGAAGTCAATGTGCAGATGCATGTTGCCAACCAAACAATCATCAAGAAGGACACCAGAAACCCACCAGCTATTGGACAAGGTTTCTCCCACCGGAGGGAACACTCTGATGAAGAATCACTGGATGATGATTCCTTAGAGGCAGCAGTAATGTAAATGATGTGTCCCAAGTGCAGACTAAGTTATAAATGGTTGAAAGGGCTTCTAGTTGATGGGAAGCAATATTACAGGAATGTATAGAGACATCCTAAATCAACCAATGCTTACAACAAAAGGCCGTATCCAGCTAGTGATAGGCAGCGACCACTAGTGGTTGAGCCTACAATGGACAGAATCATGTTAAAGACAAGAGGCCCTTATATGAATCTAGGCCACCTAACTATTATAGAATGGAGAGTAGTCATTCTGAAAGAAGACTGGAGAAAGGCTTAGCTCATGGGATCAAAGCCAGAGATTGGCCCCCTAGACCAGCCTCACGCAGGACAGAAAGTGGCTACCTTCATCGAAGGTTTGAATCAGGCTCGAAACATGAGGTCAGAACCAAGCACTTACCTTCATAGCCAGCTTCGAAGATGGCTTCGAAGGTAGAAAAAAGCAGTTCAACATCTGAGTCAGTAAGTTTGTGGGCACCTGGAGTTCCAGACTGGTTTGTAATGCAAAACAAACCTAAGGAAGTGCCTGCCCGGAGAGATGTTGGAATCCAAGGCAGGATGGTCAAGCCTCCTTTGGTGGCTCCGAACAATTGGGTATTACTTAAACACCCAAAGACAAAGGAACCAGATATGGTCCCAGTCATTTTGAGATCACAAAGGAGAAAGATTCAGCGCAAGTACACTCAGTACCAGAAAGATATGAAAGAAAATGGAGAGAGCTCTTCATTGGTCCAGACAGAAGGAAAGAAGACTCCAAAGTCAGACCATACTCCAAAGCCAACTCTACAAAGCAAAGTGGGTTGCAGTAGAGAACAGTTGGCCAAGGTTCATTCTGAACTAAAAGCCAGAGAGAAGTCTAGCTTAGCAAGATTGGAGAAAGCTCTGATGGAGAGTGATAGCGAGACAGAAGAAGAAATTGGCATACGCCAAAAGAAAGAAATGGTGGAGGAAGAAATGTTCGAAGCCTTCATGGCTGAGCAAACATTTTTGGTTGAAAAACCAGTTGAGAAAGATCCTTCGAAGGAATCAGTTAACAACGAAGTGCCAGAGTACAGCATGAAGGATGCTGCTAAAGTAACTGAACAAGGTGGCCAATGAGGGAAGCAGGTACAGCTAGCCATCAAATTTGGCTCATTTCCTCCAATATCAGTCAATATGGTACACATACTGCCTCATGAGTTCCAGGTTGGAGATGAGGACCAAGATGACCAAGACATGGATCCTATTCCTGTCTTTAGTGAAGACTCATAAGTAAGTATAGTATAAGATGATTCTGGAATGGCTATCCCAATGGAAACTAAATATGAGAGTGAAGAAGAGGTGAGCATTAACTTTTCGTATCCTTTTGAGTATCCCTCAAATTCTATAACACAACATGTCAAGCCTTTGTACATCAAGGGTTTCTTCGATAGGATACAATTGAACCAAGTCCTGATAGATAATGGGGCAACAGTGAACTTACTACCGAAATCTTCTTTGAAGAAACTAGGGAAAAAGAATCCCAGGTTGATCCCAACCAGCACAACCATCGCTAGCTTTGCTGGAGACAAACAGATGGCTCAGGGGATTCTACCCATTAACTTGAGTGTGGAAACCAGGGACTGCATGACAGCATTCTTCGTAATCAACAGTAATGCTAAATACAATGCTTTACTTGGGAGAGATTGGATCCACACTAACAAATGTGTGTCTTCCTCTTTGCATAAAAAAATTATGATGGCCTTAGGCAATGAAGAGACAGAGAAAATTAATGCAGATCCTCAACCCTTCATAGTCTGTGCAGACTTTGCAGAGGCCAAGTTGTATATTGAGAGAGTGACACCACTCAGTATACTGAGGAAAGCTGATAGCTCAGCCGAAGTGACGGCTGATGAGAAAGTGACACACCTGAAGCACTTAGTCCAAGAAAGTGCTAATGAAGAGATTGTCATTAAGAATGACAATGATGCCTGGTTGTAGGCAAAGAGATGAAGAACAAGAAGCCAAGTCTTTGGCTCTAATTAAGTTTTCAACATTGGATGTAAAATCAATAGTCCAGAAAATACAGGAGCAAGAGAGAAAAGCCATAATAATTGGTTGCAAACAAGAGCAGTAATAGGTCAGAATTTTGACCCTTGGTAAATACTGTGCATTGGACATTGAAACAAAAGTCCAGGAGATACAGGAAAAGGATGCCTTATGGATAGATTTTGTCTATGAGGAGAAGGACAAAGATGTTGAACTAAAGAACCTGGGAGCAAAACAAAGCGAGAAGGTTGCTTCGAAGGTAGAAGCAACCAAGGAAAAAGCTTCAATAAGTTCTCAGACACAAAACCCCTTAGAAGAAGTAAATTTAGGGGAAGGTTCTATCCAACAGTCCACCTATATAAGTGCTTGTTTGAATGATCTGGACAGGGACCAGTTATTGGTTGTTCTAAAGAAATATAAAGATTGCTTTGCATGGTCTTATAATGAACTACCAGGATTGAATAGGTCATTAGTGGAACATAGGCTCCCTATGAAGCCTAATTTCAAGCCATACAAGCAAAAATCAAGAAGAATGAGTCCAGAAGTAATTCAGAAAGTCAAGGAAGAGATTCTTAGACTACTCATGGCAGGCTTTATTAGGACAGCTAGGTATGTTGAATGGCTATCTAATATTGTGCCTGTAGTCAAGAAGAATGGTAAAATAAGGGTATGTATTGATTTTAGAAACTTAAATCTAGCAACTCCAAAAGATGAGTACCCTATGCCTATAGTGGATCTGTTGGTAGACGGTTCAGCAGGGCATCAAGTTTTATCAATGATGGGTGGACACTCTGGTTATAACCAAATCTGCATTGCAGAGGAGGATATCCACAAGACAGCATTCAGATGTCCTGGGAATATTGGCACCTTCGAATGGGTTAAAATGCCATTTGGTCTGAAGAATGCTGGGGCTACATATCAGAGGGCTATGAACACTATCTTTTATGACCTCATTGGAGGGTATTTAGAGTGTTATATTGATGACATTGTAGTGAAATCACAGTCCATGTAGGAGCATCTGTTTCATTTAGAAGCAGCTTTTGAAAGAATGAGGAAGTTCAAGTTGAAACTCAATCCTCTTAAGTGTGCTTTTGGTGTATCATCTGGAAACTTCTTGGGTTATGTAGTATACAAGAAAGGAATACAGATTGATCGGAATAAAGCCAAAGCCATCATTGAAGCCAGGCCTCCATCAAGTAAAAAAGAATTACAAAGGTTCCTTGGACAGGTTAACTTTCTTCGAAGGTTCATTTCTAACACTGCAGGGAAAACTAAAGTATTTTCTTCCTTGTTAAGGCTGAAAAATGAAGAGGAATTTGTGTGGACAGCAGAGCATCAAATTACTTTCGAATGTTTCAAAGCCTACTTGGCCAACCCTCCAGTGCTGATGCCACCAAAGAGTGATAAGCCCTTGAAGTTGTACATAGCTACAGCAGAAGATTCATTGGGAACTTTCTTGGCTCAAGATAATGAAGAAGGCAAGCAGCAAGCTGTTTATTACCTTAGCAGGTTTTTAAATTCTTGTGAATGTAAATATTCAGCTGTTGAAAAGCTGTGTCTTGCTTTGTATTTTCCTGTAATGAAATTAAGATACTATCTTTTACCTACAACTGTCTTGGTAATTGTAACCACAGATTTAGTTAAGTACATGTTATCTAGACCTATGTTGAGGGGGAGAATTGGCAAGTGGATACTAGCCTTATAAGAATTTCATCTAGAATATGTCCCTCAAAGGGCAATAAAAGGGCAAATTTTAGCCAATTTTCTGGCGGACCACCCATCTCAAACAGAGAGCCAAGTGATAATGGAACTTGGTATGGCTAGTATTGAGCCATGGCAGATGTGGTTCGATGGGTCGAAAGCCAATGGCTTAATTGGAATTGGTATTATGATTAAATCACCACAAGGGGTAGAAACCACACATGGTTTCAGAGTGGATGAAGCTACTTGTTCCAATAACCAGGCTGAATATGAAGCTTTAATAGTGGGACTAGAAATTCTTATTGGATTACAAGTTCATGCAGTTGACATTTTTGAAGATTCTCAATTGGTGGTTAACCAAGTGAAAGGGATTTTCAAGTGTCAAAGCATAAGCATTTTACCATACTATGCTGTTGCATCACATTGCTTTCTCAATTTCAAATAGCAAATGTAACTCATGTTCCAAGATTCTTGAATAATAGAACTAATGATGTGGCTCAGAAAGCTTCGAACTTCAAGAGAAGGGATAATGCCCAAAGGGACACAAGCCAAACAACATATCAAAAATTGATAACACCTTTGAATAAAAGGAATGTGGTCTTGGAAGTCAATCATAATGACTTACAAGAACAAGATTTGAGGCATCCAATAATGTAATACTTGGCTGGTCCATCTTCAAAAGTCAGCAGGAAAATTAAATTGCAGTCTATGCAATATATGATATATGGTAATGCTCTCTACAAAAAGGGGGGAGATGGCTTATTGCTGGAATATTTAGGCCCAAAAGAAGCATTAACAGCTATAGCTGAGGTTCATGAAGGCATCTGCGGTGCTCATCAGCCTGGTGTGAAAATGAGATGGTTGCTTCGAAGGCATTCCTACTATTGGCCAACTATCTTTAAAGACTGCATAGAGTATGCAAAGGGTTGCCAAGCATGCCAAAAGCATGGCACAATAAGGCATGTACCCATAACTGACCTACATGCAGTAGTGAAGCCCTGGCCATTCAAAGGGTGGGCTATGGATATGATGGGGAAAATACACCCACCTTCTTCGAAGCATCATTGTTTCATTCTAGTGGCCACTGATTACTTTATTAAGTGGGTCGAAGCCAAGCCATACAAGGCTGTAGACCAGACAGAGGTCATTAGGTTCATTAAAGATTTGATCCATAGATTTGGCATCCCACAAACCATAACTGTGGATAATAGGACTGTGTTCGATGCGAAGATGGTGAAGTCCTTTGTGGCAGAATTTGAAATTAGCCTTGTTAATTCCATATCCTATTATGCACAAGCCAATGGTCAAGCTAAATCATCCAATAAGTCATTGAAAAAGGGAATATAAAAGGTTGTGGAAGATAATCCTAGGGATTAGCATAATGTCACGACCCAAACCCGCCCCTATGGGTTTAGCACCGTAACCAGCCAATAATCCGAGATTACCAAAGGCCTGCTTAACAGTAAGACAGTATAACAGAGTGCAGGGGCAAGGCGGAAGCCAATACAGTAAATAAACAATGCCCAATGAGCTGTGGCAGTCTGTATGCCAAAAGATTTTTCATACATTTATACGGAACAATACAAAACAGTATGCATATCATATACAAACAGTCAGAACAGGGAGTTAATCCCCGATAACCAGTATAGTGCAAAATGTTCAGTCTATACAGTGTTACAAAATGGTATAGAGACAGACGGGGAAATAAAAACACCTCTAAGCCATAGCTTGGAAGGTTCAAAACCTCGCAGTGAGGCACATTGGTTGGCTTGACAAAACTGGAGTTTACCCCGACGCCTCTAGCTTTGATCCGGTGCCTGTACACCTACATATATATATGAGCAGTGAGCTAAAGCCCAGTGAATAACATAATGCGTAAAGGGGTTTAGAATGAATGTCCTTACAGTAATGAAAACAGTTCATTAAATCAGTATTTCAATCTTTCAGTCAATCAGTCATATGTGGTACATCCATTAGCATAACAATACAGTAAGCGGTAGATCTTAAAGACCGAACAGTAATGATGGCCATCAATCAGTAAACAGTAGTGGTTCCACGAGGGAACCGATAGAGATCTCTATAACAGTAACAGTAAACAATAGGTGCTAAGGATGCCACAGTACAGTTCGGAATATAGGACATACATTCATTCAGTAAACAATATCAATTCAGTAAACAGTTCAGTTCAGTATTTAGAAGATAATCATTTCGAATATATCTTTACACAATTGTTACTCACAGAGTTCTAGGCTACAGTGGACTAGAGCGCCTCATCGAGATGCCAACCCTATACAGTTAACAAATTGAACACACACTAAGTTTCACAGTTGGGAAAGATAATAACTTAATCCCTAAATTTGCCTTGGTGTGTGTTACATCCATATCCTCTTTAAGATGCCTTAATTATGCCCTAGGAATGCCTAGGATGGAAAGAGGATGCAAAGATGCACTTAGAAAACATTTTCAGAATTTTCAGTGAAACAGAGTCCCGCTCGAGCATTAACTTCCCTGATCGAGCGGACATGCAAACAAAGGTCCACGCTCGAGCGTCAACTTATCCGCTCGAGCAGACCAAAAAGTACTGGATAGGTGAAAATCACGCTCGATAGGGCGCTCGATGGCCACTCGAGCGCAAGACACGGGGTCCCGCTCAAGCGTCCAATACCACGCTCGAGCGTACTGCAAGACATAACAAAGTACTGGATGCTCGAATTCCCCGCTCGAGCGCCACTTTCCCCGCTCGAGCGAGAGTGCAAAATCTGGAAAATCTAGATTGCACCTTCAAGCTTAAAACCAAGTTTTGATGCACTGAAATCGATCCTCTTGGGCCCAAAAACCTGGAAAACACTTGTAAACACATGATATAATATGTTTCAAAGATCAATTTGTAAAATTGATGCCCAAGGGTTGTTCAATTAAACTCATTTTCAAACCAAATTTCAAGAACACAATTCAAACATGACATGCATGATTTCAAACCATTTCAAAGCTTCAATTTGATGCTCTAAAGAGCCAATTGTTCCAAAAGTAAGATGAAAACACGGACTTAACCTCCAATATACACATGCATGTGACAATTTGCCATAAAATCAACTCAAAAGTCAACAATACAACCATGCATGCATGAGATGAGCTACAATACAACATTTTAAAGCAAATTCATGACTTAGATCACTCATCAACCATGAACTATGCAAGATACATCTCAAATACATAAATAAGAGGATGAAGCTCATACCTAGGCTCCTTAATTACAAGTCTTGAGGTTCAAACTAGCAAGAACTTCTTCCAATTCCTTCAATTTCCAAGCAATTACAAGTTGAAGACTAATCTCCTAAGTCTCTCTCTCTCTCTCTAAATTCGGTTAGAGCTCTCAAATGTGGCTGATGAAATGTTTGCAAATGAGTGCAATAAGGCTCAAATATGTTAGCTACATGGCCCACTAACAATGGCATTTAGGTAAATAAACCTAACTCTTTAATTGGCTCTTATTTAATCTAGTTTAATCATACCAAATCACTTTTTTAATTAAATATGCTATAAAAATCACGTAAATTATGATAATCATAAAACATCAATCAATTTCAGATTCGGCCGCCGATAAAGCCTTCAATTCGCAATTTAAACGCAAAGTCATGAACAGATAATTAAACAGGCAACAGATGGAAAATGCAATTCGACAGATATACCCAATCCATCAGTTTCAGTTTTCAGTCAGTCAGTTCAGTATTTTGGTTGATTCAATTACTTATCATAATCAGTCTCAGTTTAGCAGTAATCGGTAATTAATCGGTGATTAGTGAGGAGGGTTGTTACACATAACCTATTGTTGGATGTTTTGTGGGCTTACAGAACTTCCCCAAAGTCAAGCACAGGAGTCACTCCTTATGCCTTAGTATATGGGCATGATGCAGTGTTACCTGTGGAGATTAATGTTAAATCTTTGAGGGTTAGATGCCAAGATCAGTTAGATCCTGAGCAGTACCATCAAAGTATGTGTTTGGAGTTAGAAAGCATAGATGAAGCCAGAATTTTGGCATTAAATAGCATTCTTTTCCAAAAGAGGAAATTAGCCAAGAATTATAATAAGAAAGTCAAACACATTGGCTTTGATGAAGGTGACTTGGTATGGAAAACAATACTTCCAATAGGAATTAAAAGTCATAAGTTTGGCAAATGGTCACCTAACTGGAAAGGACCATATCAAATTCATAGAGTTCTGCCTTTTGGAGCATACCATTTGAGAAATTTGAATGGGTATATACATCCCAAAAAGATTAATGGCAGATATTTGAAGCCTTATTTTCCAACCATTTGGGAAACACAAGGAATAAAATAAACATTAAGTACAAGAACATAAGATTACTTAGATGACAGATAAAAATTTGTTTTTTCATAAAGAATTAAGTACATTTTGCCACAAATTGGCCCAAAAATTATTACAGTGTCTTAGTTGTTCTTTTACAATGGATTTCCTATTGCTAAGTGATGAAACTAGTTGAATAGCTGTAGCCATCTCTTCCTTTCAATCAGCCAGTCTTTGGTTGGTGATTTGCAATTTGGTGTCAATTCAGACTAAGGCTTGATTCACTACAAACAGCTCCTCTTCAAGCTAAGCTTTTCTTTCCAACAGCTGGACTCGAAAGTGGGAGGCAGAGGAGTGTTGTTCCTTAAGCTTTGACACTTCAGTATGTACTTGGGAAACAAAACTCTGGTCGCCAGCCAATTTCTCATCCACAACCTTGGCAGCCTGACAAATGCTGATGTAAAAATCAATAGTAGCTGCTGCCTAGGATAGGTGACTTAAGACGTCCATGCCTGACTGCTCAGCAATTTTGCAGCATTGGAGAAACCCATTTCTGATTATAGGCCTTTGCAGAGCCTCGAAGGGGATCCTCGAAAAAGAAATTAACAGTTCCAGGCATGTGTCCAGGTCTATCGAAGGTGCAAAAGGCTTGCTGCTAGAGGAAGAAGTGCTCTCGAAAATTTCCAGCAAGGAGTCAGCCAAAACTAATGGCTCAGCTTCAACATTCAATGTTGGAGAGGTAGAGGGTACGTCGAAGAGACTAGCTAGTCTGGCTTCGAAGATGTCTACCTCATCCGTAGACATAAGGAGTGCAGAGAGAGTTATGGTGGAAGGCATGAAAGACTGCATAGGGATAGGAGAAGTGGATGGAGCATCTTTGGCAGTCTCTATGGTCTTAGCCACCAATGAATCAAGTGAAGAGGGGCTGGAAGTAGGTAAAGGTAATGAACTATGAGTTGGAGAACTACCAGCACCCTCTGTAGGAGAATCAACTGTCATTAGAGATGGAGTAGCAATTGGAATTTCTATGAAAGAAGGAAGAGGAGCAAGGCTCGAATGAGAAGTAGACTGAGGTAGGTCAAAGGTCAAGAAAGGGAGGTATGGCTCTAAGCCAAGAAGAAGAGATGCAGGAATGCTGGGGCTCAAAGAAGGTACATCGAATGTAGGCCTTGGAAGTGGGAGTACGATTTGAATAACCCTGACATTCTACATTTGATCCACTTCAACTGAAATTGAGGGAGGCCTCATTGGAAAGATAAACGCAGTAGTTGTTTCTGCAAGAGAAAGAGATGTAAAGCAATGTCAAACTTCAATACCAAAAACTGACAAAGGAAAAATAGTAGAAGCATGAAAGAAATTACTTATTTCAGAAATAATGGGAGAGCTGCGAAGGAAATAATGTTCGACAGTTAGTTGCCTTCTTGCCGTTTCCCTTTGTAATGCATCAGCAGCAGCAGCTTCCTCTTTTAGAAATTGTTGTTGCCGTCTCTTCTCAGCCCTCTCGAAGACAATCATGGCTTTCGAATGTTCCTGCTCTACTGCCTTGGCAGCTGCTTCATGAATAGGGTCTTCAACCAAGTCAGTAGCAGGAGCAATCACTTTCTTTCTCTTCCTTCTTGGTAGTGATACTACCGGCTCCTTTTCAAACCCCTTTTCTTCAACCTGGGGTTCAGATTCTTTAGAGGTAAGTTCTTTCTCCACTATTGTGGTAATTGCCTTATGAACAGGATTTTCGATTATATCGAATGAGGAGACAGCCACCTTTTGTCTTTTTGTTCTTTGCAAAGGTACTTCTTATTCTTGCTCAACCTCTCTCTCTTCTGCCTGAGATTCAAATTCCTCATAAGGGAGGATTAGCTTCTGTTTCTGTTTCTGTTCTTGTCTCTCTTTAAGAGTAGCTAAAGTTTCAACTCTCTTGGGGGATTCTTCTTGTGGGGACCCTGCACTAAAGAACATGAGTGTAAGGGAAACAAACAAAAGATTCAAAAGAAAACAAAAAGAACTTGAAAATACTTACCCTTCTTCGAAGCAGCTCTAGTAACTCTAGCTAGAGGGGATGAGGCTGCAGAAGAAGTTGTGGTAGCTGTAGAAAGGGAGGGAATGTTCTCAACTATTGCTGACTTAGCCTTCGAAGGCACTCCTAACCCTATTAGCAAGTCATGAGGGTATACAGTAGGCGCACTTCCATAATGGCTGTCCACCAGCTCTGGAATCTTTTCAAAACTAAGCCAGATGGGAGAAAAGAGACAAATTAAAATTCATTCAATTCCTTCAGCAGTTTGAATATTGCCGCCTCTAGCTTTGATTTAGATATTCTCAAGTCTCTAGCCGTAAGGTGAACATTCGAGAGACTGCAAAGTGGAACAGGTATCCCTTGAGTGAGCCCAAATTATCTGGCAAACTGAGAAGGGCAGTACACCTCAGATATGCATTTATAACCTCGAGGGTTTAAAGTGCCAATGAACAACTCCCTCGATAGCAAAATTGAAGCCCACATATCTTTGTGTGGTGATGTGGAGCACTCTTTATCAACCATAAAAGTTTGCAGCCAAGCAGGTCCTTTATTGGCATCAAAAGGACAAAAAAGGGAAGTAGGAGGAGAAATAGGGAGTTGATAAAAGAAGACAAAGTAATAAACAAAAGAAGCAAGGTAAAGAACAATCCTAGCATACTTTTCCCCATAGGTGCTAGGATCCTGAACAAGGAATTTTAGGCATTTTTGATGCAAATCAGTGAAATAGGCAAAGAGCCAGAGTTGGAGCACCTAGAGGGGACCTCCTTGGTTAACATCAAGAGGTTTTTCGCAAAATTGGGAGCAAGTTCTGCAGACATGACCTAAAAGATAAGGGGCAAGAGCTATGTGTTTTTTCAAGACAAGTGCCTTCGCAAGTGGAGCGAACTCAGGCATAATCCTCTGAGATAAGGTGCAAAAGAGAAATTTGCACAACCAGTATAAAATGAAGGAAAATAGTTCTCTGTCTCTCACGAGGCCTTCCCTTTTATTTTCAGCCTTTACGAAGTCACTGTAAGAAGAGTTGAAGGCTGGAAGCGAAAATTTGACAGCGAGGTCCGGATAGTTAGGAGTAAAAGGAGAGTCATGGGGTGAAAGCCCTAAAAGATGGCAAATATCAAGAACGGTAGGGGCCATCATGCCGCACCGAAATTGGAAGAAATTAAAAGCCATATTCCAAAAACATAGAGCAGCAGGAATTAAAAAGGGGTCCTCAGGAATGATGAACCTGGAAAAACGAAGAGCGTCGAGGATGCAGAGCTCCTGTAGGTCATCTTCTCTCGCAAGCACAACCCTGTCATACCATTCCTCCCATTCGGTTCTTAATGTCGGGCAGCAGCGATGAGGCCGAGTCATTCTCCAATTGCTCCAGTCAAGCCCTCCTTCATAGAGAAGAAAGTGATCCTCTAAACGAGGGTATAAAGCTGGGAGTTGGTCAGGAGCCTCCCAAAAGATGGGACCTAGGACGTACTCTTGTTGGTTGCTGTGGCGAGAAACAAAAAGACATCCATCTATGGCGCTTGACCCACCAGTTGTTAGCTTGGTGATTTCTTCATCATTGCTTTTCTTCAAAGCCATGGTAGGGCTGATCGTGTCGCCAGCGAACACTTTCAACGAGGAAGGATCCATTAATAGCAAGTAGCAAGGAAGAGAGGGTTAACAAAAGATCAGTAGGGTTTGTGTATTAAAAGAGCAAGTGATTTCAGAGCACGAAACAAAAAGGTGTTTAAAAGTTTTTGTGTCTTAAAAATATATTGCGTAAGTCATTAAGTACTAGAAGTACGAATACGAAGAGTTTCCTTCAATATTAATACTTTTGGAGGGAAAAACACAGCCCAGATACTGAGGTTAGCTTCGAAGTAAAAAATTTGGATTCGAAGCTAAATTTTGGCGCCAAAAGCCAAAAAACAACGGCTTCAAAACGGAGAAGCTAGCTTCGAAGCACATTTCATACTCAAAAAAAAATATAAGAATACTCAAGCATTTGTTTTACTCCGAAAGGTTTAAAGACCTGTTTTAGGTTTCTTAACGAAGGTAATGTCCTTCAAGGCAAAACTTGAGACTCTTTAAGGATAGGATTTAGTGTTCGAAACATCAAAACCAATGGTTGGTTCACAGAAAAGTTGTATGTGGAACTAAAGCAGCATGAACTGTTGTTCAAAACAAAAGATGGTCAATTTAAAACTAAATTGATCATACTAACCATGATCAGATGTTGATTATGGTTGAAACAAGCTTTAAGTATAAGATTGCTAGATTCGAAACACTGATTCTGATTGAAAATCAGCCAAAAAAACTGTTAACTTTATTCCATAAATTAGAAAAGGTCATAATTGGTTCTTTGCAGTGTTTCATTTAAAACAATTGAGTCTAGGTTCGAAGGATGAGATTGTTCAGTTCAAAGTCTTGAATTTGCTTTTAAAGGCAAACAGAGACAATGCCGAACAAAGGAAAAGTCTTAATTATATTTAAGCAAAAGTGATTACATCGAATAACCCTATTTGGGTACAAACTCAAGCTCATAAAAATAGGGAATGGAATAAATAACAAGATCATGAAACTTAGTCCAACTATGATCAATGAATTTCTGTTCTTTTTTTATTCTATTCTTTATTTCTTCTAACATTGACTGCATGAGTTGATGTGTTCTCACTTCATAAAAAAGCTCCTCAGCCTTTATTTCGAACGCCGTTTCTCTTAGTCCTTGTTTCAACTTATCCATTTCCAAATCATCCCAGTACGTAGAATCCTTATTTTGAAAGTCGTTGTATTCTTCGACGAGATTCTCTATTTCATATTGAGAATGAACTCGGAACGATGAAAGTTGATCCAAGGATTGAGTGGTGGCCAAAGAAGTGCGGTGCCAATGGAGAAGTGATGGAAGTTGGTCCAAAAACGTGTGAAGTTCTGCTTGAGCAATGGGGTTGAGAACGTGGCCCCAAGTCAGAATATTACAAGCCCATCAAAAGTTCTTAAGGGGAACATCTTCCTCAAGAACATTGAAGGGTAGGTGAGAAAAAGCTGCAGGTAGAAGTTGGGCTTGCTTTTGTTGAGCTGGAGTAGGAAAAGTTGGAGGCTCATAAGGAGGGAAAACTTTCTCTGCAGAAAGGGTAAGCCTCAACTTCTCTATCCAGGAAAGTTTTTTCGAAGGAGGAGGTATAAAGGCCCCCATTTCGAAAGAAAGAGGAAATTGAGGAGCATTGACACACTCAAGCCAGTCAGAAGGATGAAGCTTCGCCTTCTTGGCTAAAAATGAAGGGTTATACCCCTGTGCCTCTTCTAGACGAGGAACAGATCGTACCATTTTTGTAGGCATGAATGATGTGTACCATGCCCCGAGTAGATTGTCCTCTAAATTGCATCGACAGTCGATAGGCATGTAAGGATAAACCACCGAGCTTCGCGCATAAGAAGGAAAGTCCAACGGGTCGGTGAATTCGACAAAGTGATGGTTAATTCGCTCCCTTAATTCTCAGACCTCAGGTTCTGACCAGCTTGACCAGTCTGAAGCCCCGGAGGAATTTGAAGCCACAGCCTTATTCCATGCAGAGGATTATGGAGAGGGGCCTCTTATGTCCATATTTGCAACCTTCTGAATCAAAGGACTAAGGGCAGTTTGTTCACAATCCAAGGGTGAATTAGAAGAAAAATTTCTCATGTCCATGTTTACAACTTTCTGAATCGAAGGATTAAGGGAAATATGTTCGTAATCCAAAGGTTGGTAATTTGCAAAGGCATCCATGACCTGAATATGGAAAGGCGGGTAAAGGTGGCTAATGAATGCATGGAAGTTCTTTCGAGAGAAAACAACATCATCAGATGACTCTTCATGTACTTGATCAATAGAGAAGAAGTTTGGTTCAGTCATGAAAGAGATATTAGTCCGTTCGATTACTAAGGTGGTAGAGATGTTCCAAAGGTCGGAAACGAAATTAATGCAAGTAATCATCAATGGATGATGGTTGTGTTTCCAGATTATAGACTCCATGCACGTTCCAAAAAGCGCGGGAAAGACTTTGATCCACTAATATCCCCAAATATTGGATATATTAGTGCGGGGGGTAATATTGGCTACATATTTTGTAAAAGCCAGTTACAGTTCGACACGTGGCAAAGTAAGGGCAATATAGGAAGAATGTTTAATCTTCGATTATGATCGTACACATGGCGGTTAACATTGGTTCTTGTGTAGTCTGAGTAGCTTTGGATCAGCGAAGAGATACAAGGTGATGTGGCTTCAACGGTTACTCACATTTAAATTCAAATATAGGAGGGAAGCCCAACTGCAAGTAATGGCGTAGTGGAACTACTTCTAAGGCAGCATGATCAAGCAATCATGGAGGAGCAGTTCGATGGTTTGAAGTGCAGTTCGATGGTCATCCTTGAGGAGTATAAATAGCAGGGAAGCCCCCAGAAAAAGCCCCCAGACTCAGATCCAACAAACCAGTCATTTACTTCATATTTTCTTTTCCAGTTTTACATTTCCTGCACTTTAAATACCTGTTCTTTACATTCCTGCACTGCACTTCGTTCATAGGAGTAGTTTCAAGTAAATTGTTGCGGTAAACCTCTACGAGGCTGAGTTTTGATCATTGTAAGTTTTCATCTTAATGAAATACTTCAATTGTTTGTCATTTAACTGTTATTTTGCTTAATTTCTCCTAAGTGAAGCCACCAGTAAAAGTCCTCTTCATTGAGGCTGAAAAAACTAAAACACAATTGTCTGATAATTGGTTAACAATTATAATTTTTGTAAGGATTGATTGATCCTTGCTGGCATGCTCGCATTTACAAAAATACCCTTCGAAAGTCAAAAAGCCAACAAAATTATACACAAAATAAATTATATTTACATTTTTTTTATTATTGTAATATTGGCGTTTTTCTAAATGAAAAGCGTCACATCATTCCAGCGAGAAATTAAATCTTCTCATTGCCATTACAATGCATATCTTGATGCCATTGATTCTAAAGAACATAAAAGCAATAATTGGGTATAGCGATAATATTACATGATGCTAATTGTTGTGATTATATTATATTAGCTTAGTGAATGACAATGGAGGTTCACCTAATTCTATTTATTAAATTGCGTTGATTAATAATGTCGTATTACTATTGTATGAGAAAATTACAAATACACTTCTTAAAATTTGATTAAAATACGAATCGTTCCTTGTGATTTCGAAATTACATTTCATTCTCTGAGGTTTCTAATATCATAACAAATCGTCCTTTTATTAATAAATTATCAAGTCAATTAACAGTTTTTAATAATGTTAAAAATATGTTTCAATTAATAATTTAGGTAATTTTATTATTGTATAGGAGAACAATTATGAATTTTATTTTTTTAGTTAATTCTGTTAAATAAAAAAAATTCTAATATAGGGATATTTATAATTTTTCAAACCATAAAAAACAACCTATATTTTAAATAAATCTCAAAAATGTATTATCTCAAAAATGTGTTTTAAGATTATCATATATTAAAATTTGGATAAAATACATTTAGGGCAAACTACATCAAGGGTTTTTATAATTTGGAGTTTGTATCATTTTGATCTTTAACCTTTTAATTATAATACATTTAATCTTCAATTTTGAATCTCATTCCAAATAAAGACAATTAAAGACATCGTTTCCTTTGCAAACAAAAAATACTCAATTTTAAGAGCAAAGTTATCAATTTGATAAAATATAAACTAGTTTAATAAAAATAAATGTTCAAAAGTTATTTTTGAATTTTTAAAAATTATTTCCACGCACCAAAGATAAAATTATATAAAAATGATAAATCTATTACATTTTTATTTTTTTACCAAATTAATTTTTAGTATGTGTTTAAATGATGATCATGTAATAGATAGTTATTTTTGTTGATGTTTTTGAATGATTATCATATAATAAATGGTTGTTTTTGTTATTAAGAAATATTTTCTCATACTTGTCATGTAATAGATGATTATTAGACTTTTAATGTGTAATCAATATATTTAATATATGAAATATATTTAGTTATGGATTTTATTTATTTATTTAATGAATTGGTTTAATGGTGAGATCAAAATTGTCGCCATATTTGACTTTTTAAAAAATAGAAACTAATTTAAAGAAAATAAATATCAAAAAATTTAATTTAAAAAAATTATTTCCACTTTCCCAAAAGATAAAATTATATAAAAATGATGTATTTTTAATGTTTTTTTCACCAATTTAATTTTTAGTTTTTGAAAAGAATTTTGAAAGTAGATTCTGAAAACCAAATTAAACAGAACTTTATAATTAAGAAAATGCCAGCATTATTCATTAAAAAAAATAATAAATAACATTTCAAACAACATACAAATTAACTAACATAAAATAAGTTGTATGATGACTTTGCCCTTGAAATAGACTATTTGTAAAGGAAACATCTTTAGTTGTTCTTGTTTATAACAAGATTCAAAATTCATGGTTAAATATATTATAATTGAAAAGTCATGAACCAAAGTGACACAAGTCCCAAACTACAGAGATTGTTAGCGTAATTGGCCCATACTTTTATGATCTTTAAAGTATGCATTTATTGTTACTTTGGTCATTTAAGTTTCAATTTTGTCAATTTCATTCTTAAAAATTTTCATTTGAGTCAATTTAGTTCAATTCTAAACGGGCCATCTAAATAGTTAATGAAATGGAAATAAAATGCACGTGATTCTTAAAATATGTGTTGTGTCACTTTATTCCATAAAGTATTTAATTTTGTCAATTTGGTCCTAAAACATTGATAAAATTGGAACTTTGGAAATCAAAATGACGCAAAACATATATTTTAGGTACCACAGTTGAAATTTATAATTACTCCGCGAACGAAAGCTATTTGAAATTGGACTAATTTCACTCAAATTGAAAACTTTATAAATGAAATTGACAAAATTGAAACTTAAGAGATTAAAATGATACGAAACGCATACTTAAGATCAGAATAGGGGATTGAGTGGGGACGGACACCATCCCTGCGGAATGGAAAGAAGGCAATCCAACTTAGCGAGAACTCAATGGAAAAGAAACAAACTCATAGTTATAGATGAGCAAGTGTCTTACAGAACATGGCATCATAGTAAACTACGCGACCTCACCCCCTATGCATGCGACCGATGCCCCTATAGCAAGCCTTGTATTTCTAGATCATTCCTTACTAGAGTTAAGGTTAGGAGATCTATTTAAAATAGATTTCGTATGGATTGCGATTTCACATAGGCTTAGCTCAAAAGGTCAGTATATTTTATCTTAAAAAAATTTACCACATTATGCGATTTAAATTGCATTAAAAACAGAGGTATGAATTTTGGAACAGAGGCTCCAATGTTTCTTCTATGAACATGTAGAGTAGCTGCAAATGTGCCACAAATTCTCCAATGAAACGTGTCCAACATTACACATTAATGTAAACACTTTGGTTGACTCCGTGATTCTAGGTATGCAATCAGAGAAAAACAAAAAAAAATTGAAACACAGATGATTGAAAAGTGCATGTGCTTGGTGGGGTCATGTGAGCCTAGCAGTTGGTATTGTTTTAGTGGAGGAGGATCCGGGCATTGTTTGGGTTTGTAGAGCTCATTATGAGTTATTATCGTTTATTTTGTTAAATATTTTATATATTTTATTTTGAAATAATAGATCGATTTGATAAATATAACTTATTTAATTTATTACGTTTGTCATTAAAAAAATATATTGTTTATTTTTAAAAAGACAATTGTTGTCTATTTTTATAATAAAAAATTGAACAAGTTATAATTATCAGATCGACTTAATTTTTTTTGTAGACAAAATACACAAAATGCCTAACATAATAAACAGTTCGGATCATCAAAACAGGCTCGTGATAGGCCCCACAAACCCAAACAACGTCCTCCAATTCAAAATCTGGACTAGGTGATCATCCCCCGTGTTTAGTTGGTACATTTGCATGTGCTAAATTTGATCCCTTGTACTACATGACCTTAAAATAAACATTATCTGATTCAGGTGTTGTGATTTTTGGCTTTTTCTCAAATGTTAGCATTCCTAATGTTAATGTGTATATGGTATATATTCTTAGATATATTAGGTATTAATTTTCTAAATATATTTGTATTTTCATAGTTAGACTTTTTATAACATACTATTTCTCATAGTTAGGTTTCTTATAGGATACTCTTTCTCAACCTATATATACAAGCGTTCTATTTATTGTATAGGATTAATTAATTGAATACAATACATATGATTTCATCTCTCTCTACTATTGTAATATGGTATCAGAGCGATAAATTAAGCTCTTGGTGTTCTTCGCCTTACCAGTGGGCAACAACCTTGCATTGGCCGCCGCTAGACCTCAACCTATTCTACTGTCATATTTTCTTGTTAGTATTGTTTCGTGGTGATCTCTTCATTTGTCCACTGATTTATTCCTACCCTAAATATCTATATATATATATATATATTTACTCGCAATCCTTTTTTCTTTTTCTTTTTTGCTTCTGCTCCATTCTGTCTTTCCCTTTGCTTAAACCTCAAATAGGTTTTTATCTTCAAACCTATTTGAGTTTAAAGGGAGGTATTATACATATATCATAGTGAACATGATTATACACCATGCAAACCACCTAAGTCGTCCCTTGTGGCGCATAACTCAAGTCGTCCCTTGTAGCACACCACCCAAGTCGCTCCTTGGTGCACCACCCAAGCCATCTTCTTTGGCATACAACCCAAGCCGTCCTGCCCATTGGCGCACCACCAAAGTCGTCTCCTGGCATAGTATCCAAGCCGCCCCCTATGCCGCACTCAGTCATCTGTTGCTATCATCGTTCAGCACCACATCATAAGTTATGTGTGTGTCACACTTGCTGGTTCAACATCCAGCCTGTACAACGGTCCGATATGACCCCGTAAACTGTTCCGACATTAATTCCGGTTAGTTCCTACAACGGTTCGGCATGACCTCAAACTGTTCTCACGTTAGTTTCGGTCAGTTCCTACAACGGTCCAACACGACCATAAACTGTCTCCCAACATTAGTTCCAGCTTCTGATCTATCTCAATCACCCTTGTACTCCCGTTTAGACTTGCAATCTCTTTGTCTTTTATTTTATTTAATTTTATTTCATGTTTTAGTTTCTCTCTCCAAACTCAAGATGTTTATCCTTCTTGAGTTTGAGGGGATATATTATTGTATATATGGTATATATTCCTAGATATATTAAGTATTGATTTCCTAGATATATTTGTATTGCAGTTAGGTTTCTTATAAGATACTATTTCTCATAGTTAGATTTTTTTATAAAATACTCTTTCTTAGCCTATATATACAGGCCTTCTATTTATTGTATATGATTAATTAATTAAATACAATACATATTATTTCCTTTCTCTACTATTGCAATAACTAAGTTGTCACTTTCTACCATACAACAATGCCCCCATCTATCTAACCCCCTCAAAGTCCTCAACTTGGGCTCCATCCCCCTATTTAAGGAAACCCCCATTCCCTCTCTTTGTACAAAGAAGCTATTACCACACAATCTTCTCTGCCTTTTCTAGCATCTTTCTCTCTTACCCTCTCTCTATGGCTATACAAGCATTCTCCACTATTTCTCTTGTTCTCTTCTTTTTCTTTAATTTATACCTCTGCAGCACATATGGTGACTATGGAGGGTGGCAAGATGCTCATGCCACTTTCTATGGTAGGGCCAATCAATGGCGGAACCAGAAAATTAAATTAGATAAGGCACTTATTAATTACAATATCAAAAATTTTTACAAAAATATTTCATGCCAGTTTTTACGATTGATTTCGAGAAACATCAAAAAAATAATGTTATTTGTAACTAGTGTATCATGGACAATACAAAAAAAAATATGGATATAAGTCTTAAAATAAATTATATAATGATAAATTATTTTTTTATACAAAATTTGATTAAAAATTCAATATAAAGGTAATACCACGTTATCATTGGTATGTGATATCACCCACTAATAGTAAATAAACACATAGAGAGTGAACCTCATATGTCAAATGTAACTAACAATCCAATTAATTCCATATCTTTACAATGAGATTACTTATATTTGCATGTCACTAATAATGAAATAACCGTTACACAATTAATTCCATATCTTTACAATGAGATTACTTATATTTGCATGTCACTAATAATGAAATAACCATTACATTCAAAATTTTTCATAAAATTTTCTTATATAATATGGTTGATGTCTCCACCTAAATCGATAGGAGGAGAATTGTTGGGGTATATCTCCTTATTGGAGTATGGGACTCAATTGGTTTATTAAAAGAGTTTAGTTTGAGTTGGTATTGATTATAATATATTTTAATATATTATACCTAACTTTAGAGGCCTAATTCAATTTGATAACAATTAAGGTTGGATTACAAATTCCAAGAATCAATAATATATATATATATTTGGTATTGTTTGATATTTTCTAAACAAGGGGTGCTGTGCGGCTGCTCCATTATTTTGTTTTCCAAAGGTGTCCAACTGTGGTACATTATCTACTTGGTGGAATCAAATTGGGTGAGTCAGTGCTATTTTCCGACTGATCTTTGGAAGTTTTCTTTGTTTTGGCTTTTTGGTTCTTTGAAGCACTGTCAGCGTGCTTATTCCGTTATTTTAGTAGAATTGATTTGGGTTATTATTTTGGATCTTCTATAATTCTGTTTCGAAGACATTTTGGTGAGATTTTTCTTCTTGTTTATTTGTGATTATTTGAAATTCACCTAAAGGTGATTTGTGAGACCATTCGTGTCATCGTTTGAAAACTTTTTGGTTGATAGTGGAATCAGATTTCGATCCTGTGGATGTACCTTATATTAAGGGAACCACATAAAATTCTTGTATTACTTTTGATTTAATTTTTCCGCATTACTTTTTATTCTCATTGATTGATTTACTTGTGGGGAATCATATATTTTCCCTAACAGTTTATAGTAGTCTCTTCATTTTCAATCAAAATAACTATTATTGTTCCCACAATTTTTAAAATGCCATTAATATTTCACTCTAATAATTTTTTTATAATTTTTTTATTTAAAATATTTTCTTTATGTTTGCAAAATAAAAAAAATAAAAAAATTCCCAAAATTCAGGAAGAGCATGTGACCCCTCTGGTCCCTTACTCCCTCCGCTACTGGGGCTGATGCATCTAAGTTAAAACAAACTGTCCATGTAGTATGGAAATACAATGCAAACATGAATGATTACATTCATTCTAAACTACTATTCCACCCGTGCTATGTACGGATTGTATTTATAATTATTTCTATATATGTGAATTGTGATTTTTAATTTAATTTTTTTTTTTGCACACAAAAAAGGAATATAATAAATGTAACATATCTTCAATCAATTATTTATGTTTACTTTAATTCAAAATTTAAAAATAATGTATAGGAAAAATTTATAACTAAATTAAGGAAAAATTTATTCCTAACGACATTTTTTTATTTCTATATAATACTTAAAAAAATAAACCTGAAAAAGGTAGTTAATATAAATATTATACATTAAGTAAAAAAAATGTGATTGGCAATTATGCTTACATAAATTTATTATAGTTTTAATTTCAAATTTAAAATAATAAATAAATAAAAACTATTTTAAAAGCATTTTATTTGGCTAGCATCAAATAGAATTTTCTTAGCATAAAGGAAAGTTATAAAATTTTGTTGCAAATTTTTGAATGTCTATTGTTAAACATTCTATTCTACTTACTTGTTTGTTTGCTTGCGTGCTTGCTTTAAAAGTTTTGATCTTTGATCTTTGTGCCTCATTCATTGTATTGTTTTATTTATTTTTCTTCTTCTTACTTTATTTTCCCATGATACTTCTATCATAGTGCATCTCCAAGTGTATTAGTAAAAATATCATACACTTAAAATGCACAAAATTACAATATACAGAGGGGGGAAAAAATAAGTAATTGCCTAAAACTAAAACTAAAACTACTTTAAGAAAAAATAAAAAAAATAAAAACAAAAATGAAATTGTTTGAATAGAAAATGATTTATTTATTTATTTATTTTTAAAAATAAACTTTTACAAAAAAAAAAAAAAAGAAAACTATATTAAAAAAAGTACAGAAATCAAACATAAAATATAATACAAAAAATAAATGAAATATAGGATTTTCAAGAAGTGAGACTCACAAACAAATTTTGTAAAATCTTGTCCATTCATATACTTTTTATATATGTTTTTTGTACTTTTAATCCCTAGAATGACATTGAAATAGTTTGCACTTCTTGCATTAGGTCCATCTAATAGTTTTAACAAACACAGAAGTAATAAATTTCAAAACACAAAACACAAACAATTGTGAGCCAAAGTATCTAAAAAAATGAAAGAAACGTTCAATAATGATGTAAAAGCATACCTGATGTTTTAATTGGAAATATAATTAGATAAATCGCCATAGAAGAGAAAGACAATCTTTATTTTTCATCTCAACAATTACATAACTCAATATATAATTTCAATGTATCTCACTCTTCCACACGTCCAATTCTTTATCAATGTTAGAATGAATGCATGAACTAAAAAAACGGAACATTTGAGAAGACAAAGAGATGTGGTTTGAATTCTATTAATTAATAGTTCTTAGGCTTCAATGATCGGACTTCTAATATTTGTTAGCCATTAAAGTTGAGTTCTTTGGTTTCATCTATATTCACTTGATAATTTGAGAGTGGACCCGTGTCTAGCCTTTACACAAATACTTGACACATGTTTTTAGCATTATTAATGAAATGCATAGTGTAATTTTTTTTTCTCTTTTCTTTTTCTTCTTCTTCTTCTTCTTTTTTTTTTTTTTTTTTTTTGCAATTATAACCTGTTATTTTTTAATAAAATTTATATTTATTTTAAATATTTTTTTAATATACAAATTATTTTTTATAGCGTAATTTTTTTTCTCTTTTTTTCGTAATTGCAATATATTATTTTTTAATAAGAATTTATATTTGTTTTAAATATTTTTTTTAATACACAAATTATTTTTTTTATATTTTAATGAAATGCAAAGTGTAATTTTTTTTTTCACAATTACAACCTGTTATTTTTTAATAAGAATTCATATTTGTTTTAGATATTTTTTTTAATATACAAATTATTTTTTTTAAGATTTTAATGAAACGCATGGTGTAATTTTTTTTTTCGCACAGTGTAATGAACTAGGGTTTTGCATAAAATGGAATCACAAAACTCTATTTTTCACAGTAACACACTCTTTTGTCTATTCCTCTTTTTCTCTTAAATTTCCCTGCTGCCTTTGGTGATTTCAAAAGTTCTATTTTCTTACCTTAGTCTCAATTTTCAACATATGAACATATATATATACACACTAGGGGTGTGAGCCCACCTGATGTATGTGCTTAAAATATAAATTTAATTTTAAATTGATAACATGTTTTTTATGTTATTTAAGTGATGAAAGTGTTGTTTAGTAAAGTGAATAAATTTAGGTTCAAGTCTCACTACAAGAAATTAAGGTTTTAGAAACAAATTTTTAGGGACAAAAATAATTTGTCTGCAAAAATTATACTTTTAAGGACAAAATTAAGGAATTTTAAAAAATATATATATATATATATATTTAATCATATCGTTACAATTTTTTAGACAAGTTTATTTGGTTGTAAAAGGATCAATCACTTTTACCTACAATATTAGTTGGTCCCTAATAAACCTAAGCCCCCATCATTTTATTTTATATATTGATTTTTGAACTCAATAGTCGGGACAAAACATCCAGGTTCTATTTCATCACTCACTCTCTCTCTCTCTCTCTCTCTCTCTCTCTCTCAAATCCCTAATTTCTTTTTCTCTCGCAAATGCAATGGTTCTTCTCTACGGACCTCATTGATTGCTTCTGATCTCGGCAACAATTTCATCCCCGAGGAGTCTCATAGCATCTCTCTCCACTGTGATTTCAGCATCCAGGTTCTATCGATTAATCGATTTCAGTCTTATAGATTTGGTTTTTAATCTATTGTTCGTATTTATTCTTCGAAAATGCTTATTTATCAGTGTAATGTTTGTGTTGATGATTTCACTTCGTTGTGCTAATTTATGATGTGCTAGTTCGAATACATGATCGCTGAAATGTAGTATTAATTTTGGTGCTGTGATTTAATGATTCTGTTAATTTTGGTGCTGGTTCGATGATTTATGATGTGCTGGTTCAAATACTATTAGTTGTTGATTTTGTTAATAAGTATTTTTTTATTTTTTCCCTTTCGAATGTAGAATTTGACACTTAACGCAAATAAAGAAGGACACTTGACAGAATGAGGGAAGGAAGTTCATGGACATTAAGTGAGGTGTTTACTTTTAATAATAATATAGATATTATATAACTCTCACATGTTTACCACCATCACCACAACCACCACCATCTTGTCACTGACACTAACACTGACACCACTACTACTACTACCACCACCACTATTGTTACCGCTACCACCACTACTGCCACCATGCGCCTGCTACTACTACCACCACCACCACCACCACCATCATACCACCGCTACCACTACTACCACCACCACTACCACCATTGCCACCACCACCATCACTACTACAATTGCAACCGCCACCACCATAACCTCCAAACCACCACCACTACTACTACTACTACTAGCTTCATTACCATTGTCATATGTATCACCATTACCGCTACCACCATGCCACCACCCCCACTATCACATCACACGACCTTCATCATCATTGTCATTGTTGCCATAAATATCACCATAATTTTACTACTACTACCATTACTATTGTTACTACCACCACCACCATGCCATAACTACCATTACTAGGACCACTACCACCATATCATCACCACTACCACCAATACCATCACATCACAATATAAAAATTGAAATATACAATTTCAGAATAATAAATTTCAAAATTTATCTTATACATATTAAACAACTTATTTTTAGTTCAACACTTAAATTTTTATCAAATAGTTTTTCAGCTCAAAAAATTTAGCACTTAGTTTTCAATACTTGGGGTTGGTTTGGCATGTTATAAAAAAGGCAAAAAGTCCAAAAGATACTAAAAAAGTCAAAAAGTTATAACTATTCACAAAAAAAAAATAAAAAAAACAAATTTACACAAAAAAAAAATACAGGCCAACTTTCTATGACATGACAATGGTACAGTCTGAAGTGATGTCTACTAAAAAAAAAAAGTCTCAAATGATGGTACAAATTACACAAGCAGTGCACAACACAGGACGGTGTTGTTCAGCCAGTGGGGGCCCATCCTGGGCCCTGTTTTGATAATCTAAACCATTCAATGTGTAGAACTCGTCGAGTACTATATGCTTGTAAACAATCACGTTGATCAGATATCAATAACTATATGATCAAATCAGTTTTGTATAAAAAAAGGAAACGTTGAACAAATTAATGGTTAACAAAAAACTAATCCGATTACATAGCTATCGATATCCGATCAATGTGATATTTTATAAACATATAGTACTCAACGAGTTCTACATATTGAACGGTTTCGATTATCAAAACGGGACCCGTGGTGGGCCCCCAGGGGCTGAACAACACCGTCCTATTATAGACACCCCATTTTTTACCGCCCTTAAGACTTGGGCACTACTGTTGGTTTACTTGGTGGAGAAACGTGTGCAGGGCAAAAATTCAGTTTCTTCGGCAAGGAGAGAGACAAATCCCAACTTCATACCCCTTTTGGACCAAAACAATCTTGATCAAAATATTTTAGACCTTGAAACCCTCTCTTTCAAAATGTTTTGAAAATAAAGTTTCTACGATATTCCGACACTCGCATTCTGTTAAATGTCGCGCTTTTCGGTAAATTGAGTAAGGACAAAGTGGAAATAAATGAAAGAGAGATGAAATCTTTGAAAAATCTTTCAAAACACTTTTTTTAGGGGTTTAGAGTTGAAGAAAAGAGGAAAGGAGAGAAGAAAACTAGTTTGGGAGAAGTTCGGCATGAATCCGGGTAGGACCAAAACTGCGCGGCTTCACCAAAACAGGCATAACTTTTTGTACAGTTGGAATTTTGATGCAAGGCTGCCACCATTGGAAATATTACTTCTGGGGCTTCAATTTGGACACAAGAATGACCTGAAAAGGAGTCCAGATGAAGGAGTTATGCCCACTTGAAGTTGGACCTGGAGAGCAGAATTTTCCTGCCAACCAAAAAAAGTAACTGGCCGACCAGAAAAGTGGTCAGCCGACCAGAAAAAGTGGTCGGCCGACCAGAAAAGTGGCTGGCAGGTCCCAAACTCAGATTTTTTGAAGATATTTTCTCTCCAGCTGTTCTCCACAACCTCCAACTATCACAAAAACAGATATTTCGAACCAACTCTTGCTTTTTGATATATATGAGTCATATCTCCCATTTTGCAAAAGGGAACTTCTTGGACAAGTTTTGAGAGCTTCTCTCACTAAAAAACTCCTCTCTCTCTAGAATTTTCAGACCTAAAATCTCTGTCTCTCTCTCTCCTTCTCTTGCCTTGGTGTGCATAACAAGAGCTATACTTAGAGAAATACCTCTTTTTTGCCTAGACATTTTTGGTGAAAGTGGTCCATCTGTGGGAGGAGGTTTCTTGAAGCTTACTTGGGACTTTGTTGGAGCTCCAAAAGGTGTTTTGGCTTAGATTTTGGGCTGGTTTTGCTGAGCTTCAAGGATAATCTCTTTTCTCTCTTTTTAAGCTTTGTCTTGATCACTCTCTTAGCCATACTTGCATGCGTATTTGAGATTTGTTGTCAACTGAAAAAAGCTCCATATTTAAGTTTTTTTCATATTTGTTTAAGGCCCTTTTGGTGCTGCGGGTCATCTTCCCTCTTGCATGCCCTATTTGGCCTTGTTTTGTGCCATGCCATAAGGCCTTTGAGTTAATCCTTCCATGGCCTTTCAGCCACTAAAATCCAGTGGATTTTTAGTAGTTGGCATGTGGTTTTGAGGCCCTAAATCAGAGAGGGGTGACCCTCCCTCTTTTGGTCTTGTTTGCTTGCATTTTTGGCCTATCAAATGAGCATATGTTTTCATACTTTTAAGGCTCAGTTCAAGCACTTTTTGGTGACTTTTAGGGCCTTCCTAGACTCTATCTATGGCTGGTTTGGTCACCTTGGGTTTGCCTCTTGCATGTGTAGAGTAATCCCTTTTGTGGCTTATCAAAGTAGCATGTCATTCTTGCATGTATTGGTCATATTTTAGTGGGTTTTTGGTCATCATTTGGCATGCCATGACTCTATTTTTGGCTGATTTGGTAGCCTCTCACATGCTTCATATGCATGTAGTGTAAATCATGTTTATTAGATTCGAATGCATGATGTTTTGGCCCTCTATTCTAGCATATTTTGGCCATGCTCCAACCTGGTTTTGTTTATATTTTGGGCTGCCTTAGCTCTGTTTTGAGGCCTTTTGGTCGAAAGATGCTTGCCATGCATGCTTGTAGTGTAATAGCCTTGACTAGCTTCGAGTTTTAAAGTCCCTTGCATGCTTAACTTGAGGTATTTTCATGTTTTGGCATCATTGAGCATGATATTTCAGAACATATAGGGCTGTCATACTTCCATGTTTTCCACTCTTTAAGTGCCCTTGAGAGTTGTGCTTTTATACCCTATTTTGTGAGCCATTGCATGAGCTTCATTTTTGTGCCTTTCAAGCCATCATCCCAACTCATTTTGCTACTGTTTTGGGCCTGCATAGGGTCTTTTTGGAGTTGGTTTGGCCATTTGAGCATTCCCTTGCATGCCTATAGTGTAATACACTTCACTAGTTTCGATGCTTGAGCCATTCAACATGCATTACATGAGTTGTTTGCATAATTCGAAGTCATTTTGTATGCCATTTCAGAGCTGAAACATGTGTCATTGCACTCCATATTTCATCCTTTCAATGCGTTTGGAAAGTTGTGTTGTGTGCCTTAGACTTGGGGCCGTTGCATTGTGCATGATCGTATATGTTTTGATGCCTTATTTCCATCATCTATTGGCCACTGATTTGGGTGTGGCTGAGGCCCATCCATTTTGGTTTAAGTCCATTTTGCATTGAGTATGCCATGTTGTCGCATGATTGATCATTGCATTGTGCATGCCTTGTTCATCTCATTGTGTATGTTAGTTTCTATGTGCATTGTGTATGCTAAGTGTCATGTGCATTGAGTATGCCATTGTTAGTTCATAGCATTGTGTATGCTAGTTGCATGTTTGCATGTTATCCCTTGCATGTTTGCATGACTTAGTTGCATTGCATTAAGATTGCATGCTAGAGCATTGGTGCATGCCTTGTTTGTTGCATTGTATTTGGAATAGGGGTTAGTCCAAACACGGGAAACGAGGGACGTTTCATGCTTGAAATGATGAAACGTGCCTCGATTCCCGGTCGCCGACACTCTTGACTACCCATGATGGAGTTGTTGGCTTTAGGTGCTTGTATGTGCATTCATTTCACATTGAGTCGTGTAATTCGACTCCTCGGCCATCATGCATCAAGATGCGTGATTGGTGGCCCGAGGGTCAAGGACTACAATCCCTTGAGCTTATGCAATGATTGGGAGAGTGGTCGTGCACACATGTGTTGCGAATACTTTGCCATCTCTCTCTCTTGCCTTCTGTTACAGAAAACCAGAAACCAGGGGCAGAAACTGGTCGGCCGACCAGATTTAGTGGCTGGCCGACCACTTTTTCTAGTTTTTCACCACAAAAGTGGTCGGCAGGTGGTTTCCAAGGCCAATAGCTGGTCAGCAGCCTTCCCATAGATTCCCAGGGTGGAGTTTCAGCCTTCTGGAGCCTTGTGCAGTGTTCTGAGATCAATTGCAAACAGAGGCAAGTCGGGGCATCGCGATGGATTTCCGAGCAAGGCAATTCGAGCATGCATGCATCTTTCATCATCCAAAGCGGAGCTAAGGCAGCCTATTTCATTTAGTTTACGTGCTTATTTAGATTGCTTACTTAGTTAATTTGTTGATTAATTAGAGTTGTGTAATAATTAGTTGTAGCTTGTTATTCATTTTGTTGTGTAATGACTAGTTTAATTAGATTAGCTTAGATTAACTAGCTGGTTCTGTATTATTCATTCGGACCCTCCGTTGAGAGGACACAACTGTTGTAAATAAGTGTGCGTGTGTGTGATGCATGTCTTCCAACCCCCATTTCTTTCTCCTTTTTATTTACCAGATTACGATGGTTAGTTTTAGGGCACGTTTTAATTAGCATCCTTATGCTCGCATGTTTGCATCCATTCATCTGTCTTGCATGCATCGGGCTCAGCGCATCATACTAATTGCATTGTATTTCAATTCCTGTTTGAATACATGTTTCAAATTGCACTTCACAGGACATTTTAAAATAGCCGAGCCTATCTTAGTTGCATCTTGTATGTGTTGCATTAGGCATTCTTGACATAGCTAGGATCATGCATTGATTTCTAACATAACTTTTGTTTTGGCTCAGAGTACTCGGAAAGTGTTTATGCTTTAGCATCCTTGCATGTGTGTGAGTGACTGCCATGATAGTATGCTTGCCATGAGGCTATTTGCTTATGTGATATAACTTCCTGATTGCCTGTGGGTGAAGGTTAGGTTACTTGAATTGGGACAATTCATTGATTGCGAGTTTTAAAGCCCACTTGAGGGTGGCAAAATGCGTATTTTAGCCTACTTGTGAGTAGCAAACCGTTTTCAAAACGAATATGCAATGCTTTGTTCCAACTTAGGTAATCCAGTCTATACTTTTATACTGTGCGCATCACATAGTAATTCTAGGTTAATAACCGGAATAAGAGCACATGTGTTTTCAAAAACAAGATATCATGTTAGTAAAGGCCGATCTTTGATCGGGTGAGTGGGGGTGCTCATTGCATGACCTTCCCCTCTCGTACCCAAGTTCCCGAGCCAAGGCAACTTTGGTAATGACGGACACGTGGCCTTAGGCACAAGTTAGGGTTTCCTAAATTTCCCAAAAAAAAAATATTTAGGTGGCGACTCTGTATCTGGAAAAGCAGTCCATGTTTGGCACTTCTTTCTAAAAATTAGTTTTTTAAAACGATTTGCCGAATTTGGACTCTTTGGTGATTTATCAATCTCGCATTGCACTTTGCAAGATTAGATTCAGAACTGTGACATTGAGTCCAAACTGTAGTAAGCCCAATGAACAAAACGGGATTTTCCCAGGACGTTCGGGCGCGTCTACACCTATGTTATGTTCTGTCACGACCCCATTCCGCCCATAGTAGAATGGTGCCGTGATGGCCAGTAATCCGAGATTACCGAATGCCAACTTATAAAGATTTACACACAATTAGAGTATACATATGGGGCTCACATGTGCGGAAGCAATAAATTTAAAACTAAACAATCCACAAGAGCTGTGCATAGGTTAAATGAAATGACATACTGTGAGACATAGTTTCCAACTCGAATACAAATAGAATAAAGTACATATTACATCTTGATCAAAAGGCTTCTCAAGCCGACATATACAAAAGAGGTGAAATACAAAGCCAAGAAGCATAATCTTCAAGATGCTAGCAAAAGTATGAATCCAAACATCAAGCAAAACACATCTAGGCGTCACCGCCTTCCTGCTCGTCACCTACATATATATATATATATAGAGGGTGAGCTTGGATACTCAGTGAATGATATTAGTAATAAAGGGTTAAATGAATGATATCCGAGATCCTTTCCAAAACAATACATATTATAACTTTACAAAACAAAAGGATGAACCAAGTTCATCTATCAAACCTTTCAAAGCTTCTTGGATGTTAATAACATCTACATAATACTAAAGGGTGACATTCCGGACAAACAAACCCACGCGAAAAACCGTCATTGGCAAAACAAGGGTACAGTTGCATTTTAGTCTCCTAGTACTAAAGACTTTCAAAACAAGGGTGCAATTGCATTATAGTCCCCTGGCACTAAGGACTTTCAAAACAAGGGTGCAGTTGCATTATGGTCCCCTAACACTAAGAACTTTCAAAACAAGGGTGCAGTTGCATTATAGTCCCCTGACACTAAGGACTTTCCCAAGAATGTCATCAAAACAAATATAATACTTGATACAAAACTAGGGATAATCATTCATGCTTGATCAAATACTTTTACAAAAGAAGCAAAGCTTTATCATAACTTTATAACATAGCTTTATTAAAAATACCACTCACATAGCTCTTCGGGTGTGGGGATTACAAGCAAGGATCCAAGGCCTACAAGCACATAGTAAATCCCATTGAATGCACTTCAAGAAGTCGAGAAGAGATGCTCAAGATGGATATGAAATGCATCCCTAGACAAACTTTACATGTGTGCAAATGATCTCGGCACTTCTTTCAAAACTAAGTCAAAACAAAGCAGTCATGTGCTGGGAGTCAAACATTGTTTTTCATCTCGGAAAACATGCTGGGTACCAACCAGGTCTTGGCCGAGGTCCCACACCTCTTGGCTGAGGTGTGGTCCCGACGACCACATTCAGGGAAATGAAGTCTGGGAAAAATCTGGGTTTCCTTGAAGAACATGAAGAATATGAACATGGAGAACATGAATTTTAAAATCATAGCTTCTTTATTCAAAATCTGAGATTTCGTGAGATGAGTTCGAAAACATGGACCTGGGTACCCATACTTGAAGATCTTATGAAACAAACACAAAAACATAGATCTCGATACAAACTTTCAGATCAAAACATGGTTTTATTTCAAGAACACAAGAACATCATTTTCTCTTTCTAAAACAAGCTTTAATCAATGCATGGCTCATGAATCATGTTAGATCATGCAATGTGATCGGTTCAACATAAAGAATAACAAGAGTAGATCGAGAATCTAACCTCAAAACACAGATCTAACGGTTCAAGGTGCGAAGATCAAGCTTGGAAATCTAGTTCTCTCCCTAAGAACTTCTTCGTCTTCTTCCTAGAGCTTCTCTCTCTATCATGCAAAATATGACACACAATGATATGTTTTCTTCCACTGCCGACTGACTTAACCCTCTACTGGGCACGTGGCACTACCGGATTGGGTTTCCTCAAAAAAGTGACTGACTGACAAGACAAGAACATGACAACGGGTATTCAACAAGTAAAGTGACAAAGGCACTCCGGCAGGTAAAGACCTCAGATTAGAACGAGGCTTCGGCAAGTAAGGTCTCAATGATCTCAGCTAGGAAGGTTAACACTCGGCCTAGCTGTGCCACACCTCGGTCTAGGTCATACCAATTCAGGAACAAGATCACCAGGTGCAGGGATCAAAGATCTAAATTACCTAAAAGATAACATCTCGGCTTAGATGACACATATCTCGGCCTCGGTGATGCACACCTCAGCCTAGATGATGATATCTCGGCCAATATGCCAGAGTGAAGATGGAAGTCGACTAAAGTGGTTCCAAGATGGTCCTTGGTGTAAAAGGTCTAAAGGTGTGACCTAGGCTTAAGATGACCTCGGCTACACACACCAAGCAAGGGACAAAACATACGAACAATACTCAAGCCAAAACACATAGGTACAAAACAAGACGGAAACCTTACTTTAGGCAAAACAAGTCAGAACCACAAATGCAAGCTTAACAAAAACAAAACATGCAGATGCACATGAACATGACTAGGACGAGGATAAGGGTCACTACATGTTCGGACTGGAGGCACCGTCCAATTCTAAAGTATGCAGCATATAGTACTGGCTTCATGGTACAAGGGATGTCAGTACGCATTTATATATTTAGGGGTAATATGGTAATTTTGCTATTTTATACAATATTTTAATACACATTTTTTCGTAAAAAGTTAAAATGTTATCCCAAACAACCATCTTTTTTTCTCTACTTTTTTATCCAAAAAGTCAAAAAGTACACTTATTTAATTCATCCCAAACAACCCCTTAATTTGTTGTCTTAAGTTTTCTGTTTCAACTTTATCAAACACCACCATAATTTAGCATTTAAAATTGAATTTATTAAGTAATAATCAATTAAGTTCGTTTGATAATCATAATTGATATCACTTAAAAATTTAAGTATATCTTAAATATAGGTTAAAACTTATGAAGAAATCTAAGTCATATAAAACTTACTTAATTTTGACTGAATTTATAAATATTAAACACAAGCATCAATATACATTATTATAAACTCATCACCACCACCACAACCGCCACTATCATGCTACCGTCACCACTATCACTACCACTACCACTGCCACCATTACTACCGCTACCATCACCACCACCATCACCATCACTACCACTACCACCACCACCACTACCACCATGCTACCGCCACAACTACCACCACCGCCATTATGCTGCCACCACCACCACCACCACCACTTTCCATCACCGTTGTCATTATTCCAATAAGCACCATCATCATTTTAGTATCACTACTACCGCCACCATCAATGCTACCACCATCATACAATCACTGCCACCACTACTACCACCACCACAATATAAAAATTGAAATATACAATTTAAAAATAATAAATTTTAAATTTAATCTTATACATATCAAACGAATTATTTTTAATTTAGCATTTAAATTTTTATCAAACAACTTTTGAACTTAAAAAATTCAACATTTACCTTTCAATACTTAATTTGTAATTTTCAATTTTTGATTTTGAACTTTATCAAACATTTTTGTTACAATCAAATTTTTTTCGGTGGATGTGGGCGAGCATGACGTCCCTTCCTAAAAATAACTAGAAACTAGGGTTTTTCAAATGACACAAAATATGAATAGAGTTTCAATTTTAACCAATTCCAAATATATAAACACTACCTCACATGGGATCATCCATTTGATCATTGCAACTTGAAAATTGCTCTTATATGGCTGTTTAGATAGATTTCCAATGAAAGGAAAAGCCACTTTGACATCAATTTGCTTGATGGAACAATTGACTTTGACAATAAAACTTGTCTCTTACCTTCATTGCTTGATTTTATTAAAATAACACATTACATTTAGAAAATAACACATCAAAATGAACGTAAGAGAAAAAAAATTATCCCTATTTCCCATCAATATACACTTTGTCTTATGTGATAACACTACAAGAAAATACACTTCTGACGAGTGAAAATGCCAACTAAAACTAATTTAGTCAGCAAAGATACACACTTTAGCTACTACAAAATATTTGGTCAGTATTTATTTTACTTTTGGCAACTAACTAACATTTAGTCGTTGAAAATATGGTTTTGGGCTACTAAGATGAGGAAAAAACTTTTGGCGAGTAAAATGTTTTGTCGTAAAATATTATAGGACTAAAATATTTATTTTTTAGCGACTGAAATGTTTAGTCGTAAACTAAAACAGCAACTAAAATATTTAGTCCCTAAATGTAAAACAAAACAGCGACTAAAATATTTGATCCTTAAATGTAACATAAAATGACACCCAAAATATTTGGCCCCTAAATGTAGTACTATCTGCAACAAAAACTTATTGGCAACAAAAAATTTTAGTTGCTGCAAGCTAAAGTTGTTTTTATTTGGGAACTTTTGGGGAAGTCAATTTTAGTAGCCAAAAGTTGTGAATTAGTGATTAACTCAGTTTTAGTTGCCAAATACTTTGGCCAACAATTAATCCCCGACTAACTAGCAACTAAAAATTTTAGTTGCCAATGACTTTCAGCAATTTAAAAATGAGATTTTGGTGACTAATTTTTTAGTCGCCAAAAGTGTATTTTCCTATAGTAGTAATGATTCAGAGTACTAATTTTGATACTCTAATGGAGTACTAATAACATGGTAAGGAGAAAAATAAATAAATATATAAATCAAGACCAAAATATCACATCACAGTGGGTGGGGTCCACCGCTAGCTCATTAAAACTGGTTTTAGAGCTCAAGAAATAGAGCTCCAAAGCATTTTTCTTTCCTATAGTGTGGTAGTGGGAATTTGCAACATGACATGATAATATGACTTGAACCGTACACGAAGTTAGCAGGTTAGGGTTGACCATTTCTTAACACGAACACGTATATGACACAATCCAATAATACGAATATTAAACAGCTTGAGTTAGTGTCAAATCTATATAACAGGAAATTAATAAGGATTATCTGTATAATGAAGACTTAGTTACACATTTTAATATTGTTTCCACTAAGTATCATGATATTTTGTAATCTCTTACATAATTACATCCAATTTATTAAAAAAATATGTAAAATACGATTTTAAGTTTAATATAGGTTTTGTTTTTACTTTTAGTTGAACTTAATGTATTTTTTGTTTATTATTTGAGTTAATCTAGTAAAAACTATAATAATAAAATATAATATTTATAAATTAAGAAAATTGAAATCAAATATTTCTATAAATAATTTCATTTAATAGAAATTAGTTTTATTAAATTTAACTTGTGAAGAAAATTTTAAATTTTTTCATATATTTGATATTTTTAATTAATAATGAAATTTTTTTGACATGACGTGATAATACAAAATAATAAACGGATCGAATTCTGACATGCAATCGAAATAGCATGACACGAATACGACCCAACATATAAGTGGGAGTGATGGGGGCGGTAATAAGTTTATAATAATGTATATTAATATTTATGTTTAATATTTATAAATTCAATCAGAATTAAATAAGTTTTATATGACTTAAATTTTTTTTAAGTTTTAACCTACATTTTAAAGGATACATAAATTTTTAAGTGATATCAATTGTGATTATCAAATGAACTTAATTAATTATCATTTAATATATTTAATTTTAAGTACTAAATCAAGTTATTAAACACTCTTACAAAAAAAATAAACCTTTGATAGCATTTGGTAGAGTTTTAGAATTTTGATTTGAGAATAGAGTTGTATTTTTAGTTTATGAGTTTTAGAATTATGATTTGAAAAAAGAAAAATTATTTGGTTATGAGTTTTGAAAAGAGTTTTAAATTTTTGATGTGATATGAAATAAGAAAAATTGTTTGGTTATGAGTTTGGAAAATAGTTTTCAAAACTTAATTCAAAAACTTATAACTCATAACCAAACACACAACTCAAAACTCTATTGAAAATCCTATTTAAAACTCATAACCAAACTCTTTTTAACATTCAATTCGAAAAATTATTTGTCATTTTGTTCTAAAAAAAATAATTTATATATTTAAAAATATAAAAAACAAATATAATTTTTTTTTCCCCAAATAACAGGTGGCGATTAACGATTGGCAATTGCCAAAAAAAAAAAAACACTATTCTAGTCAACCAGCCAAACGTCCAGGGAATATCCAAAAGGATAATCGGATAGATCCAAATTTCAAAAACTCTTCTACTTTTTAGAATGGAGTTTTGAAAATGTGCGATAGAATTACATTTTTAAAACTCCATCCAAAAAGTGTAGGCAAATGAGGGTTGGAATTATGACTACATAGTTGCACCAAACCCAATGTTTTAAAAATCGGACCGTGAGTGAATCGAATAAATGATCGGGTAGATGAGTCACCGGTTCAACCGTCGGGTTGAACCGAAATTGAACCGTGACGTCATAAATATATTAAAATTATATTTAAATAAAAATATAAGTATTAAAATTATAAATTAAAAAAAATTAAATAATCTTAAATATTTCTCCTAATACTTTATTTACTAAAAGATATAAAAATATATTTTAAAATATTATTAATTTTAATTTTGGAAGAAGAAATCAAATATTCAATATTCTCTCCATATGATTTTAATTCAAATAATTTGATTGAAATGAGAGCAAAAATTTTGGAGGGATATCAAAATTTTAAGTTTCCCTCCAATAAATTTGATTGAATCCAACATAGATTTTTTGAATTTTTTTGGAAGAATTTTTTTCTTATAAATAGGTAGAGACTTTCAAAATAATAATTTCAAACTCTCAATAGGATTCCTCACAAGAGGAGATCTTTAAAAAAAAGTTTTCAATTAAAATTTTCTTATAGATAATATATATATATACATATATAATAAAAGAGAAAGAAAAGAAAGAAAGAATAAAAAAAAAAAACAAAAATTCAATTTAATTGATCTGGTGAACTGCCCCCGTTTCGGCAATTCAACTGTCGATTTTCCCGATTCTCACAAACTAGGCTAGTTTTTTTATTTTGAACGACTTAGTGGGAGAATCCCAATTAGGTGTGCTCACAGATCAGTTTTGTACGGTTTGCGGTTAGGTTTTGACCTGCCCACATCTATACGGTTTGGGAAAAAGTTAACCCGCAACTGCCCGCAGTGCGGTTTGCGGTTTGTACTGATAGGGTTTGTAGATGTGCGGGCGGTTTGCGGTTTACACTTTTTTCTTTAAAAATTAATTTTTGAGTTTTTTTTTTTCCCATCGAATTTAGGCATCAGATTCATTTTATATATTTGTGATCATTTGACAACAATTTTCTGATAAATTTACAAATAAAAATTGAATATCAATGCATTAAATGAAAGTACCCAAAATAAAGAAACCCTACACTAGCATTTTTGCCATGACAAAAATGTATATCAATGCGTTAAAAAATGTATATCAATGCATTAAAAGTTATACTCAATTAGAGTTGTCAGCTCAGTAATCAATAATCAAACTAGAAGCTCCATCGACTACCAGAAAGAAAATTTTATTGGGAAAAAGTGGATGAATCACCAATGAAAATCATATAAAAAATCAAATTTAGGACTTGATAATTTTACGGCATTAAAAAAGTTGAGAAATACTCAAAAATAAGGATCCTAGTGTCATAGAGAACATAATGGTACTCCTGTTAAAGTTACAAAGTTAGTATATAAAAAATAATAATAATAATTAAAGTGCGGACGGTTTTTGCAGGTATCGCAACTCGTAAATTTATCATATTTTAAACCACATCCGTCCACATTATGTTTGCAAAACTGTCCATTTATATACGAATTGAGCGATTTGAGCGATTCGGATAAAGCCTAATCCCAACCAGTTGGTGGTTCAATTGGTCAAACTGCCAAACCGGTCCTATTTTTAAAACCTTCACCAAACCCACTAGACATGTCCGCCGTACACGGCAAGCTTTCGAGAGCCGGCACCACCACCACCACCACCATCGCCTCCGTCGTCTTCGAACTCTAGCCAGACCCATTTCGATCATTTCTAAAATGGGACAGAGCTCTGGAGGATGGAGTGCTTTAGGGTTTCGACTATGTCCAACGCTGTACCCCTCTGCAGCGCTCTCCAAATTCCGAAGGGAGACATCACTCATTGGTTCTTCGATGGCCCTTCCGACACCATACTAAGTTGTGTTTTCTTCTCTCTTAATTACTCACATCTGCTTTATTATTATTATTATTATTATTATTATTATTATTATTATTATTATTGTTTTGCCTGTGTAATTGGGGATTTTTAGATGCCATTTGGATTGTTGGATTGTCAACAAATTGACTTACTTGCCCAAAACTAGATCTTTTACTAATTCCCCTGAATAATTCCAAGCACATTCAAACCCAGGGCAAAAAACTTTGCAGCCACCAAACTACATTCACCAAGATAAAAATACTGAGAGAATAACTAACAACCATCTCATAATAAAGGTTCTTTTTCTCTTGTTCTTGTATTGTACATATAAGAAGCCTCAAATGGTGAAAATGTAATAATAAAATAAAAAAACATTATGTTTCTCTCTTTGTATGCAGAGGCCAAACAATTAATTAATTCAGAACGTGACCTTTTTCATCCCTGATGCAACAATAGGATCACAAAACTTGAGCTTGGGACCCTAAACATAACTAACATGGAATATTACATCGCCATCGGTGGCCTACCACCTCAAACTACCACTGGAATGCGCATGGCCAACTTCGAAGAGTAATGCCATTTACACAGAATCCGTGCTCAGTAAAATACCCAGAAAATTTAATATGATCCAAATTCATTCAAGATGTGGACTCCGTCATACAAGAATTGAATCTAAATCATACATTATTTTTCTAAGTAGATTTTTGTGCATGAATCCAATTCACATTTCTTTACTACGCCGTCAATTACCAGTATGAGTTTTGGTCCCTGGAAGCTCATGTGGGCTGTCTGCAAATGCTTTATGGTGACCCTGCTATCAAGTACCACTTGCAGTGACCCTTCATGTCCCTCTTGCTTATGTTTCTTTCCATGTGGAGGGATGTCATAGTCTCTCACAAGTGGGAGTAACAGACAAACCCCTGTGAAGGGCATTTTCATTGGTTTCTAACCAACAACATTTGGATAAATCCCCTCATGACATGCCTTTTGTGGGTTTAGGGTTTGATGCAAACTCTCGAAGAAAAAAATACTTAGGGGGTTTATGATCACAGAAACTGGTCGGATTCATAAAAATTGAAACAAATATTGATAGAAAAAATTGAAACAAATATTGATAGAAAAAATTGAAACAAATAGTGATAGAAAAAATTGAAACTGTATACTCTTCTTAAATCAGAAAAAGGGAAATATTTGTCTTATGGCTCAAATTAATTGCTCATTCTTGTCATACAAAATCAAAGGTAGTAAAATTATGGAACAAATGTTTATAATTAGGGTGTCTGATAATTTTTTAGGTTTTCAACTTATTTCTTTCTTCACCTTGATAATTAGCCTTTTGTCTTTATTTTGAGTTTTTTCAGTGGAAAAGGAAAATAAAGTTCTACCAAACATATTAGATTTTCAACTAAGAAGCATGGACACTTCTACGAAGGAAGCATGTCGTGTCCGACACCCATATCCAACACGACACTCTTTGGACACTCCTAAAAGCGTGTCAGACTCTTCTTCAATGTGTCTTGATTAAAAAATCAAATTCATAACATCGGACACTTCGATGACACTTCTTGAACCCTCCAGATATATAACTATGTTCATTATAACTATGTTCTCCATTCTTCATAACACAACTTATGCATCCTAAATATGTTTAGAAACATTTATAAGATGAATACATTATGTATAATGCAATTTCATTTAATTGTTTTGCATTGTTTTGAATGTAATTGCTATGTGAATGATATCTTGATATTTAATTTATGTAATATATAACTTTTTAATTTATGTTAAATTTTTTTAATTATATTTGAATAAATTATTTATATATATGATATATAATTAATTTATAATGGCACGTGTCTGTGTCTGTGTCTGTGCTACTTAGATTTTCAACGTACAACTGCTTAAGCGTGTAATTTATAAAATTTAAGCTAAAAAACTCAAACAATTCTTCTTCTTTATTCTTTTCTTTCTTTTATTTTTTATTTTTTCGGGTCTATTTATATGATATTGTCAAGTTCATATCACATTACCATCAATTGATTGCAAAGCTATTATTTTCTTACATAACAGGAAAGCCAAATTCCTATAGATCTTTGTCATTATGTTTTTATGTGAGAGAGAGGGAGAGAGAGAGAGAGAGAGAGAGAGAGAAAGAGAGAGTAAATCTTGAAGGGGTGGGTGTGTATATCCTCAGCTCCACCTCCAAAATATTCTCTTCTAGAAGAGACAAATTTGAAGATTTTGGCCAAAACATTTTCTTGGCTTCTACTGATGAAAAAAATATTAGTAATTAATAATAATTGGATGCTAAGAAGGATTTTTATTCAAAGCGCCAACTCCCCAATTTTCTTTTCAAAAGAAGCCAAGAAAACGCTAGCCAGAACATCTGTTCTTTTTGTATTGATTTTGCACAAGTCCATTCAGATTATACGAAAATAATCATTCTGCATGTGGGGTAATACTGCGTATGCAATAGCCGGCAGTGTGACCCCTTTACATATATATATATATAAGCTTGGAAATGGATGGCTCTAAAACTATGACAATGATGCATGTATAAAAGGGTCCACAATGACCAATACTTGCATGTGCTCCTAACATGGTAGGGTATTAAACAAGTACCCTCCCTATTTTTTTAACCAACCCTTCTAGTTTTATCTAATATTTAAGGTCTAACAACAAATTTGACAATAAGTCACAGGTTTAGAATTAAAAACTTGATTATAAAACCATTTTTGCACGTACCATTATGATTTTCAATGATATGCACAATTATCGCTATGTCATAGATTGACATATTGTATTGCAAAACTTTTTTTTAGCGTAGTTTTGTCTTCCACAATATTCATAAATAATAACTGACCTTTAATCCGTAGTATAGAGGGAAGGAGAGGAAAATAAATAAATAAATCACATAGAGATAGTTGTGAAGTGCATGTGCTTTGTGGGGTCATGTGAGCTTTGCAGTTGGTAGTTTAGTCAGAACATTTGCATGTGCAACTTTGATCCCTTGTACATGACCTTGAAAAACATTTTGATTCAGGTTTTGTGGTTTTGGCCAGCTCTCAAAAGTGAGCATGGCTAAGTTGTCACTTTCTACCATACAACAGTGCCCCCATCTATCTAACCCCCTCTCAGAGTCCTCAACTTGGCCTCCATTCCCTTATTTAAGTAAAGCCCCATTTCCCCTCTTTGTACTAAGAAGCTCTTACTGCACAATCTTCTCTCTAGGATCTCTCTCTCTCTCTCTCTCTCTCGACATATATATATATATATATCAATGGCTATTCAAGCATTCTCCATTGTTTCTCTTCTACTCTTCTTCTTTTTCAATTTATGCCTCCGCGGTGCTTATGGTGACTATGGAGGGTGGCAAGGTGGTCATGCCACTTTCTATGGTGGGGGTGATGCATCTGGCACAATGGGTAAGTTGGACAAATTTTCCATTTAGTACAGAAAAAAATACAAATATATAAATAAATAAATAAAAATTAAGAAAATGTATAAAAAATGTAGTATTGTCAGCACTACTCTTTCTAGTGGCCCCGTTTAAGATGAATATGCAATGTTGCTATTTTGAGCACTTATCTGTAAATAAATAAATAATATGTGATTTTAGAATTGATAATTTTGCAGAACAAAATCGCATTACTTTGACCCATAACTTCACATTTTACTTATCTTGAGTTTTAGTCTACTAAAGTGACTTCTGTTTGAGTTTTATAAACTTGTCTGTTAAAAGAATGGCATTTTTCTAGTAAAATTTGATAAATTTAATGTTTTGGGATTCTAATACTTGATGATTTTGGTGTGGCAGGAGGTGCATGTGGGTATGGCAATTTGTATAGCCAAGGCTATGGCACTAACACCGCAGCACTAAGCACTGCTCTGTTCAACAATGGCTTCAGCTGTGGGGCATGCTATCAGATCAAATGCAACAGTGACCCACAATTGTGCCTCCCTGGGACCATCACTGTGACTGCTACAAACTTCTATCCACCTAACCTTTCTCAATCTAATGACAATGGTGGGTGGTGCAACCCTTCCCTCCAACACTTTGAACTGGCAGAGCCTGCTTTCTTGCAAATTGCTCAATACAGAGCTGGAATTGTTCCAGTCTCTTTTCAAAGGTAAGGGTTGCTCTCTAATTACCCTCACAACTTTGCTAGTTGCACTGAACACAGAGAAGGGTGTGGACCCAACACCACTCTCTATGTTTCTCTTGTGTCAACATTCCTAAAAGTCAAAGAAATTAACTAAAAAAATTAGTCAAAGCAATTTGCTTAATCTGTGCTAGTTAATTTGACTATCGAATAAAGACGAATGATTTTGTGATGTCTTATCGAGTGTGATACTCAGATCGAGTCTTACTGTCAGTAGTTTCTCCCTTCTTTAAATTAACTAATGAATATGGTTGTGTGGTGGTCTTGACAGGGTGCCCTGTGTGAAGAAAGGAGGAATAAGATTTACAATCAATGGCCACTCTTACTTCAACCTGGTCTTGGTTAGCAACGTTGGCGGTGCAGGGGATGTCCATTCAGTGTCGATCAAGGGGTCCAAAACAGGTTGGCAACCCTTGTCAAGGAATTGGGGTCAAAACTGGCAGAGCAACTCCATGCTCAATGGCCAATCTCTCTCATTTCAAGTCACTACCAGTGATGGGAGGACCATTACTAGTTACAATGCAGTGCCAGCTAATTGGCAATTTGGCCAAACATTTGAGGGGGGTCAATTCTAAGTTTTCACGACGCCATGGGTTAAAAAATTTGTATATGATGTTCAATTTGAAGGTGGGTAGGCATGGGAGAAACTCATGGAAATTTAGAGTCTATTGCTGTGGTGGCTAACTAGCACCCGCTTAGGCCTATACTCGTATAAAGTTTGTGTTATAGATATTTGTAAACAGTGATATTCAATTGGTAGCCTTCGATTGAAATCAAGGCCATACGAATATCATATAATGTTTGTAGATTTAATCACAAGTTGGAATAGAAACCCTATTTGAGGCAACTTTATATCAGTGAAATCCTTTAATACGTTTCCCTAATTTCTTTATTTTGATGTGTTCGTTTCTTAATGTAGTTTTTTATTTTAATAAAAGTCAATCAATGAAGATAAGGGGTAAGCTTTATTGTCAAATTAATTGTTCCATCAAGTAATTTGATGGGAAAGTGTATATATAATTCTCAATTTAATTGTGATACCAAGCTGTGTCTATTTTTATTCATTTATATGCTTTTGATAAATGCTTTTATTCGTAATAAAATGACAACAAAGCTCCCAACAAGGGGAAAGAAAATTTTTTCCACAATATCTTCTTTAAAAAACTAGTTTTAAGAAATTACATCACAAAAAAGTAAATCACATTTGGTTTAGTTTTAAAATTATAATTTAAGTAAAATTTTACAAAACAAAATAAATAAATTAAAATTTTGATTTTTTTTTTTAATCGAGTCTTTAAAAAGATTTTGGTTATGAATTTTGAAAGGGTAATTTGTAAACAAGTTAGGCCGAGCTATGGAACCTAGCTACGAGACCTATCTACGAGACTTAGCTACTTCCTAGTGGCAGTCAATGCTATGGCCGAGCTACCAAGCAAGGTATTCAAACAGAGAGAAGAGCCGAAGTAACTTGGTTGACCGCAATGTTAGCCGAGGTAAAGATATCAGCCGAGGTAAAAGAGTCAGCCGAGGTAGAGGTGTCAGCCGCGATCCAAGTGTTAGTTTGGTCCAAGTGTGGAGACGGTCACCACGGTCGGAGTGGAGAGTGGTAGCTCGGTCCAAGTGTGAAGACGGTCACCACGGTCGGAGTGGAGAGTGGTAGTTCGGTCCAAGTGTGGAGACGGTCACCATGGTCGGAGTGAAGAGTGGTAGCTCGGTCCAAGTGTAAAGACGGTCACCACGGTCGGAGTGAGGTCCTGAGCTCGGTCTACTTTGCGGCTTAAGCATGGTCATGTTAGTGCGGCTGTATTGACATACAACCGAGGTAAAACCATCTCACTTGGTTTTAGCAGTGAGGGAGGTGTTGGAGGATAAGCATTGTCTTCCAGGAGTATGAATCCAAGGAGGACTCTCGCAGGAGGAGTAATCCTAGAAGGACTCTGCACATGGAGGAATAAGAGTCCTACCAGGATTGTGCCACGCGAAACCTATATAAGCTCACTAATATCACCTTTGGAGAGGTAACACAACTTTGTTTTCTGAATACACAGAGCTTTTGTCTATTGTCAAGCTTACTGACTTAGGCATCGGAGAGGTTTCCGGCACACACCCGCCGGCTAGCTTACGTTTGTGTTTTCAGGTGATAAAGCGACGTCGTACGGAGGAGCGCAGACTTGATCAACAGGATTATACGAGAAGGCGTATTTCTTTCCCGTAGAAATTTTGAGAATAATTTTTGAATTGTGTGTTTGATTATGAGTTTTTAAAATAATTTTTGAACTGTTTTTGGTTATAAATTTTTAAAAAATTAAATAAATTTTTTTTATTAGAATTACGATTACAAAACTAAGCCAAACACGACCACAATTTCTATCAACGAAAAGTTTTTGTTAACATGAAAGTTACAAGAATAAATTAAATTCTATTGTACTTGTGTTTCATTTCTCTAACTCGACAATCTTGTCTTAATTATTAGGATCAACTGTACATATCCCATTATTTCAATTGATTTCATTTGAAAATTTTATATTAAGTTGTTTATGATGATCACCAATTGAAATAATTTCATTGAATTATTTCTTCAACCATCTTAGACAAATAGGGTTTTGAAAGTTGATCACTTTATATTACTTAATTGCTCTAATGCCACTAAAATATTCTCCTTTCTTTCCTTTTAATTTCATGGATTGTGTCATATTAGTGCAATAAATAACGGCGGTTAAGTTTGATGGATGAAAAATCAAATGATATTTCAATTTGGTCTCTGTAGTTTACAGGATATGTCAATTTGGTCCCTGTAGTTTATAGGAAAGTCAAAACAACAGGGACCAAATTGGCATATCCTGTAAACTACAGGGACCAAATTGAAATATCAAATGATTATCCGTCCATCAAACTTAACCACCACTATTTATTGGACTAACATGACACAATACATAAAATTAAGAGGCAAAATTGAGCAAATTGAAACAACAAGAACCAAAATGAAAAAAAGGAAAATTACAGGGACTACCATTGTAATTTGCCCTAAAAAAAACATTATTTGATTAAGGTTTTGTGATTTTTGGCTTTTTCTCAAATGTTAGCATTCCTAATGTTAATATATCTATGGTATATATTCTTAGATATATTAGGAATTGATTTTCTATATATATTTGTATTGCCATAGTTAGGTTTCTTATAAGATACTTTTTCTCATAGTTAAGTATCTTATAGGACACTCTTTCTCCGCCTATATATACAGGCCTTTTATTTATTGTATAAGATTAATTAATTGAATACAATACATACGATTTCCTCTTTCTCTACTATTGTAACATGGTATCAGAGCGATAGGTTAAGCTCTTGGTGTTTTTCGCCTTACCGGCAGACAACAACCTTACATTGGTTGCCCGTCGGACCTCAACCTATTCCGCTGTCATATTTTTCTATCAATATCGCTTCGTGGTGATCTCTTTCTTTGTCTGCTAGTTTATTCCTACCCCAAATATCTCTATCTCATATATATATATATATATATTTTACTCACAATCTTTTTTTTTTTTTTTTTTTTGTACTTCTACTTCCTTCTGTCTTTTCATCTGCTTTAACCTCAAATAGGTTTTTATGTTCAAACCTATTTAAGTTTGAAGCGGGTATTATACCTATGTCATGGTGAGCATGGTTATATACCATGCAAACTACATAAGTCGTCCCCTATGGCGCACAACTCAAGCCACCCCCTGTGGCGCCCCATCCAAGTTGCTCCTTGGCGCACCACCCAAGCCAACCCAAGCCGCCCCGCCCCTTGGCGGCGTACCATCCAAGCCGCCCCCTGTGCGCACTCAGTCATCTATTGTCATCATCGTTTAGCACCACATCATAAGTTATGTGTGTTTCACGTTTTCTGGTTCAACATCTAGTCTCTATAACTGTCCGACATGACCTTGTAAACTGTGCCGATATTGATTCTAACTAGTTCCTACAACGATTCGGCATGACCTTAAATTGTCCCGATATTAGTTTCGACCAGTTCCTACAATGGTCCGACACGACCATATTCTGTCTCCTAGCATTAGTTTCGGCCTCTGATCTATTTCAAGTGCCCTGAGCTCCCATTCGGACTTTGCAATATATTTTCCTTTTATTTTATTTAGTTTTATTTCATGTTTTAGTTTCTCTCTTCAAACTCAAGATGTTTATCGTTCTTGAGTTTGAGAGGAGATGTTAATGTATATATGGTATATATTCCAAGATACATTAGGTATTGATTTCCAATATATATTTGTATTGCCATAGTTAAGTTTCTTATAGAATACTCTTTCTCATAGTTAGGTTTCTTATAGAATAACTTTTCTCAGCCTATATATACAAGCCTTCTAGTTATTGTGTATGATTAATTAATTGAATACAATATATATTATTTCCTATCTCTACTATTGTAACAACTAAGTTGTCACTTTCTACCATACAACAATGCCCCCATCTATCTAACCCCCTCAAAGTCCTCAACTTGGGCTCTATTCCCCTATTTAAAGTAAACCCCGATTCTCTCTCTTTGTACTAAGAAGCTATTACCACACAACCTTCTCTCTCTTTTCTAGCATCTTTCTCTCTCACCCTTCTCTATGGCTATTCAAGCATTCTCCACTATTTCTCTTGTTCTCTTCTTTTTCTTTAATTTATACCTCCGCAGCACATATGGTGACTATGGAGGGTGGCAAGATGCTCATGCCACTTTCTATGGTGGAGCCGATGCGTCCGGAACAATGGGTAAGTTAAAACAAACTATCCATGTAGTATGGAAAAACAATGCAAACATGAATGATTACATTCATTCTAAATGGGCTTGCACTCCACTAGAATATATGCAATGATGCAAGCATTGCATTCTGAGCACATTTCTAAGCCCCCCCCCCCCCCCTTTTTTTCTATTTATAACATTACTTATTTAGCACATCAAAATTGCATTGCTTCGACACACAACATCACATTTTAGGTATCCTAAATTTTATCGTACCAAAATGACTTTTAGAGTTTTATATAACTTTCCCATAAAAAATTTACTTTTTCTTATACATGATGATTTTGGTGTCACAGAAGGTGCTTGTGGATATGGCAACTTGTATAGCCAAGGCTATGGCACTAACACTGTAACAATAAGCACTGCTATGTTCAACAATGGCTTGAGTTGTGGGGCTTGCTAATGAGATCAAATGCAATGATGACCCACAATGGTGCCTCGCTGGGACCATCACTATGAATGCTACAAACTTCTGCCCACCTAACCTTTTTCAATTTAATGACAATGGTGGGTGGTGCAACCCTCCTCTCCAGCACTTTGATCTGGCAAAGCCTACTTTCTTGCAAATTGCCTAATATAGATCTGGAATTGTTCATGTATCTTTCCAAAGGAAAGGGTAACTTTTTAATTTCCCTCACACAAATTTGCTATTTGTGTTTTATACAACTTTTTGCGATTTCGTTTTGACAACTATTTTTTTTTTTTTTTTTTTTTGGGCTACCCTGAACATCCTCAAAAGTCAAACAAATTAACTAAAAATTTAGTCAAAGTAATTTTCTTGGTTAGAGCTATTAAATTTAACTAGACAATAAAGACCAGGGAGTTTGTGCTCTTATATTGGGTGTGTTACCCGGATCGAGTCTTATGTTAGTATCTTGCCATTCCTTTAAATTGACTAACAAAAATGGTTGTGTGATTGCCTTGATAGGGTATCTTGTGTGAAAAAATGAGAAATAAGATTTACAATCAATGGCCTCTTTTGCTTCAACCTGGTCTTGGTCAGCAATGTTGGCAGCGTAGGGGCCGTCTAGTCAGTGTCAATCCAGGGGTCCAACACTAAGTGGCAACCCAAGTCTAGGAATTGGGGCCAAAATTGGCAAAGTTACTCCTTGCTCAATGGTCAATCTCTCTCATTTCAAGTCACCGCCAGTGATGGAAGAACTATTACTAGTTACAATGTGGCGCCGACCAATTGTCAATTTGGCCAAACATTTAAAGGGGGTCAATTCTAAGTTTTCATGTACCATTGAGTTACAAATTTTGTATATGGTGTTGAATTAGAGGATGGATAGGATTTGGAGAGACTCAAGAAAATTGAGAGTCTATTGTTGTGGTGGACTAGTAGCTAACTAGCACCTGCTTAGGCCTATGTGTAAAGTTTGAGTCAAAGTTACTTGTAAACAGAGATATTCAATTGGTAGCCTTAGGTTGAAATCAAGGCCATATGAATATTATATAATGTTTGTAGATTAAATCCCAAAGTTGGTATAGAAACCCAATTTGAGGCAATTTTATATCAATAAAATCCTTTAGTGCATTTTCCCAATTTCTTTATGGATAAATTACATTTTGCACCCCTGTATTTTGTACCAAATATCACTTTGGTCCTTACACATGAAATCATAACACTTAACTCCCTACACTTCTAGGTCAAACCTTTAGTCCCTATACATGAAATCGTCACAGTTAACTCCTTGCATTTTTTATCAAATCCTACTTTGATCCCTACTCAAGTGTCAATATCTCCCTTTTGTTACTCATTTGTTTAAATCCTTAACAGAATCTAGTCATGTGACAAGAATGTGACTATGAAATAAGGATAAGAGAGGAAAATCATCTCCATTTTCTACCAATGCACATTTTGTCCCCACATATACATCAAATTATGATTATATTAGGCTAAAACAAAACATAGATTGTGAACGATTAAGAAAATGAAGTAGGGTTTTGTATAAAATGAAATCACGAAACTCTATTTTTCATAGTAACACAGTCTTCTGTTTATTTCTCTTTTTCCTTTCAATTTCTCTGCTGCCTTTTATGATTTCAAAAGTTCTATTTTCTTACCTTAGTTTCAATTTTCAACATATGAACATATATATATATATATACTAGGGGTGTTAGCCCACCCAATGTGTGTGCTTAAAATATAAATTTTAATTTTAAATTGATATTTAAGTGATAAAAGTGTTGTTTAGTAAGTTAAGTGAATAAATTTAGGTTCAAGTCGTGTGCCCCTCATTTAATACCTATTTTTTTAATTTTTTTCCTTTCAGATGTAGAATTTGACACTTGGCGCAAGAAGAGAAGGTCACCTGGTAAAAGGAGGGAAGGAAATTCATGGACACCAAGTGAGGTGTTCACTTTTAATAATAGTGTAGATATTATATAACTGTAGACACCCCATTTTTGATCGTCTTCAAGACTCAATTGTGCTTATAGGTACATCCGGACACAAGTTCGATTGCTCGTCGGGCATTCGACTTTTGCGGCGGAATGTCACAGGTTCGAGCTTTCCAGACCCTGTATCCTTTCTGCCCCATTCTTGGACCATGACTTGGTTCTTTCAGAATGTGTTTCTTGGTGCACTGCTAGCCCCATTTTAAACCTGTCGGCCCCCACTTTGCTGCTGCTAGCCATTAATTGAGCCTGCCGGCCATTAATAAGCCACTGCTGGCCATCCCTGATGGCTGACGGCACCCCTGTCTCAGCAGGTTTCACTCCAGATCTTTTAAGCCAGCTGGAATCCTTTTATCTGCCCTCCATACATGTGTGTGGAGGGATAAAGCTCTTGCCAAGCTTCTTGAAGAAGCTTTGCATTGTTTTTCTTCTATATAAGGAGAGAGCCTCTCTCCTTAGTAGAGGTTTAGATTTTTGGAGAAGAAATATATCTCTCTCTCTCTCTCTCTCTATATTGTTGTTGATTTGTGCCTTGAAGTCCATTTTCCTTGCACTTTTACACTACAACACTTAGAGATACACCACCATCTTTGGATTAAGGTTCTTGGGAGGACTTCTTGAGCTCTAAAAGTGAGGTTTTACCCCCTTGAAGTTGCTGGTTTCGAAGTTGATCTTCAAGGGTGAGCTTCTTCCCCTTTTTAGCACTTTTTTTGTACCTTATTTTTGCCATCCTTGCATATTGTTTTAGGCCTTGCTTTCAACTGAAAAAAATCTTGTATTTAACTGCTTTTAAAGTTTGTTTAAGGTCTTTTAGCTGTTGAGGGTCTTTAACCCTCTTGTTGGCCTTGTTTGGAGTTGTTTTGAGCCATGCTTTAAGGCCTCCGAGCTAGCCTTGGTTTGGCCTTCTAACCACTGAAATTTAGTGAATTTTTAGTGGTAGGCATGTGGTTTTGGGGCCTCAAATCAGAGGGGGTGGCCCCTTCTCTTCTGGTTTTTGTTTGCTTGCATTTTTGGCCTTCCAAAGGAGCATGCCTCTCTGTATTTTTGAGGCTTGGTTCAGGCCCTTTTTTGTGATTTTTAGGACCTTCCTTGGCTCTGTCCATGGCTAGTTTGGTCATCCTTTGCATGCTCCATATACTTGTAGAACAAATCTTGCTTATTAGCTTTATGTGCATGATGTTTTGACTCATCATCCTAGCATATTTTGGCTTTGCTCCAGCATGATTTTATTCTTGTTTTGGGCTGTTCTTGGACTGTTTTGGGCTGCCATGGCCATATCACTCATGCTTTGTATAGCTATAGTGTAAATGCTTAGGCTAGTCTTGGGTTTTGAAGCCCCTACCATGCCATACATGTGATGTTTGCATGCTTTACCATCATTCTAAATGTTATTTCAGTCCATGAAATGTGGCCATGCACTTGGATTTGACATGCTTTTAATGCCTTGGAGCCTTGGCTCTTTATGCCTCAAGAATGAACTTTCGTGCATGCCATTAAGCCTAAGCCTTTGGCTCATCATATCAATGCATTTTTGGTCTTGTTATACCATGATGTAACTCTGTTTTATGTTGTCCAAGTCATGCCACGTTTGGTTTCAATAGGTGTAGTGCATTGCCTCTTTTGTAGCTTTGCATGCTCCTTGTTTTTGGCCTCTTGTTCTAGCCTGTGTTGGCTAGCTTCGAGCTTGTTTTTGGTCTTGTTTGGACCTGCCTTGGGACTGTTTTAGGGTCCCTTAGCCCTTCAGGGCTTGCCTTGCATGGCCATGGCTTAAGTCCCTTTGTTAGTTTCGAGCTTTGAGCTTTCTAACATACTATGCTTGCATTGTCTAGTTGATTTGGCATCAATTTACATGAGATTTCAGAGCTTACCTTGTTGTCACATATCCATGCTTGTCACTCCTTAAGTGTGCTTAAGAGTTGCATCTTTGTGCCTTAATCCTTGAGCCAATTGGCATGCATGTTTGCCTTGCCTTTTCATGCTTTTCATACTATCAATTCATCACTTATGGCCACTGATTTTAGGCATGGCTGAGGCCTATCCATCTTTAGTGTAAGCCCATCTTACCATGTTGTCACATGCTTGTCTCATTTCGTATGTTGTTGCATACTTGTCCACCGTCACATGCCTTGCATGTTTGTATGTTCATGTTGCATTTTATCATGTTATTCAAGGTTGTTACCTCACATCATGCTTATATGCTTGTTGCATGCTCAGGTTATTGCATTGCATATTTGCATGCTTAAGTCATATTGCATGTTTTCCATACTTGTTTTGCATTGTCGTTTGGATTAAAGTGTTAATCCGAGCACGAGGAACGAGGGACGTTTCATACTTCAAGTGATGAAACGTGTCTCAATTCTCGGTCACCGATGCTCTTGATGATTCATGATAGAGTTTTAGGCTTTATGTGTTAATTTGCGCATTCATTTCATATTGATTTGCACAAGTTGGATCTTTGGCCATTATGCATCGGGATGCGTGATTGATGGTCGTAGATTCGACTATGCCACTCCCTTGATGTTTTGAGATGATATGTGGTGGCATAGTGTGTACATATCCTTGGGAGGCCCTCCATTTTCTCTTTTTTTTGCTCCACTGCAGCTTGGTGTCCCAGCACATCAGTGGCCGGCAGTGCCTTGTTGTTGGCCGGCACCCCTTCATTTTTGGTCGGCAGTGGCTCCCCATGGACGGTAGGCCACTGATGCACTCCCTAGACTGGTTTTGGTAAGGTTCAGCAGGAATTCCTTGAGGACACCCTACAGACAGAGCCTCTAAAGAGCAACCAGAGAGCTTACTGGGACGGGAACCGAGCATGCATGCTCTCCTTCTTCGAACAGAGCTGGAGCAGCCTATTTTTCATGCTTACTTGTTAGTTAGCATCAATTTGTAATAATTAATTAATTTTTTAATTAGTTAATTGTTGTAGTAATTAGTTGTAGCTAGTTATTCAATTCGGTTATATAATAATTAATTAGCTTGTTAGTTAGTTAATTAGCCGGCATGTATTATTTATTCGGACCCTCCGTCGAGAGGGCCAATTTTGTAATAAGTGTGCGTGCGTGTGTGCATGTCTTCCAACCCCACGTCTTTCTCCCTTTTACTTACCTGATTTCGATGGTTAGTTTTAGGTCATGTTTCAAACTAGCATCCTTATGCTCACATGTTTGCATCACTCATCTACATTGCATGCACCGGGCTCGGCATATCATACTAACTGCATCGTATTTCAATTTCGAGTTGAATACATGATTATCTAATCGCATCTCACATGCCATATTAAAATAGCCGACCCTATCTAGTTGCATTTTGCATGTGCTGCATTAGCCATCTCAACATGAACTAGGATCATGCATTGATTTCTAACTAGTTCTTTATTTTGGCTTGGAGTACACTATGAGTGTTTATACTTTAACATACTGCATGTGTGTTATTGATTGCCATGATAGCATGCTTGCCATGAGGCTAACTGCTTATGTGATTAACTGCCTAAATGCTTGTGGCTGAAGGTTGGATTACTTGAATTAGAACAATTCATCAAATCCGCATTTTAGCCTACTTACGAGTAACAAATTTCAAATCATTTTCCAAACAAACCGATACACGATGCTTTGTTCCAAATTAGGCAATCTAGTCTATACTTGTTTTGCTGTGCGCATCACATAGTAATTCTAGCTAATTAACTAAAATAAGAACACATGTGTTTTCAAAAACTAGATATCATGTTTAGTAGTGGCCGATCTTTGATCGGACGAGCAGGGGTGCTCATAGCTGACCTTCTCCAATTGTACCCAAGTTCTCGAGCTTAGGCAACTTTGGTGATAACGGACATGTGGCCTTAGGCACGAGTCAGGGATTCCTAAATTCCCCCAAAATAAAATATTTAGGTAGCGACTCTGTATCTGGCAAAGCAGTCCATATTTGGCACTTCTTTCTTAAAAATCAGTTTTCCAAAACGATTTGCCAGATTTGGACTCTTTGGTGATTTATCAATCTCACATTGCACATTGCACATTGTGAGATCAGATTAAGAACCGTGACAATTTGAGTCTGAACTATAGCATGAGGCCCTCGGGGCGCGTCTACAGTTTCTGGCGACTCTGCTAGGGATTTAGAGAACTTGACTCGAACTCATGATAGGTTGTTTTGATTACACTTATGTGTCTCTTTGCATTACATTTGCATTGGTGCGCCTAGGACACTGTGTTTGCCGTATACTATTCCTGAACGGTTTGCCGGAGGCTTGCTTTGAGAAGCGTGCCATAAGGCTGATCGGTTGCAGGCTCTACCACGACGGGAACACAAACCCGGGTTTTTACCGGGGCATCCCTTTTGACCATTCGACCTAGTGCATGTTGGAAACCATAGTGACTATTCCAAACTAGGACAAGTTGCTTACCTGATTATAGGTTGTTTGAAACCGCTGTGTGCGTAGTGAAACCCTAGTTCTTGACGAAACTAGGATAGGGAAACCCTATCCCAACATAGGGGTGTTTTGGCTCTCATTTACTTGTTATGTGCTTTTAGAGTTGGCCTCCACAGGAATGCATATATCAATTTGCAAGTCTGGATATCAGGCCTGTGGGCATCAGTATCAGTATTTTGAGAATCAGTTATATCCGCGGGTATCAGATTCAGTTTTGGGGCAGTAATTTGGGAAACAGTGATCAGTGGTCGAATACAGTTCTTCAGCTATGTCCATGCCTGTATTGATTGGGCTGAGATGCTGCCTGTTTTCTCTTTCAGTTTAGGGACTCGATTCAAAGCAACCAGTATTCTCCTCTGCTGAGGCAAAGCAGGAAAAGACTCACCGATTCATCAGATCCGTCAGTCACCAGTTACACCACCTCTGTCCAGTTCAGTAAACTTATGACGACCTAGAATTTAGAGGAAATTAAGGTTATGGCAGCCACTCTAAACCAAGGAATCATCTTGCAGGGTGAGACCGATGTTGAGGTACCACACCCGCCCAGGTCGCCTGCCGCACATCTGATCTAGGAACCCCAGTTATTTCAAACCCGTGAGCCCACCACCTTTGAGCTGATGGGATTGATTGGCGACCTTCAAAGATCTGTGGCTAATCTAGCCTACGGAATGTCGGCCCCGCCACCAACTGCATCGTATGCCGGGAACTTCATGTCGCAAGAGCCCTCGCTACTGGGGCGAATTGTAATTGAGCTCAGCCAACCTGAAGCTGTCTCAAGCTCCAGCAATGATATGTCGACGACAACGGGGCTTCGTACTGAAGTAGCAACCCAAACCGTCCACCAAGCTAAGGCTGGTGGAAAGAACAAGGTAAAAGTGGACACTAATCCCTATGAATGACTCCAGCAGGCTGTTGAGGCTTTGAAAGCCGGAGGGTTGAATAAGCAGTTGTGGCTAAGACTGTGGATGACACTTTCCCCACTCAAATCGAGGGCAGTTCAAGCCAAGGGGAAAATCGAGAGAAGGGTCATCATACCAGAACCGTTCCCTCCAACTCTAATCCTGCACTTAGGAAAAATTAGCAAGCCAAGCCTGTACCTGCCGATCCTTTTGCTAGTGCATCTAGTAAACTCGAAGTATTTGCCCCGAGGTCGTAGGGTTTTCCATGCCCTTTATATGCCTTTGTCTAAGGCGCTTCGAATCGTCACTGAAAAGGGGCATCTGAAACCCCTTGAGCCTCGGCCTCTCCCTAGTCGTCTTCCAGCTGGTCATGACGCTACCCAGTACTGTGCATACCATCAACAGACCGGTCACACCACCGACAACTGCTTCCGTCTTCGCCATGAAGTGCAGGATTTGTTTGACAATGAGGTCATCCTCCCACCTAGCTCAGCAAAGTCTGTCACCACTGAGTCGGTGGGCTTCGAGGATAATACAAGTATGTGATCAAGGGTTGGTCCACCTGAGGGCGGTGCTCGGTTTATTTCAGATGTGGTGTTTGGCACGCACTATTTTGAGCATTTGCGAATGCTAATTTTGTACTTTCTGACTTGGGTGTTGAGTCAGTTCCGTGGTTTTGTTTCTAGTCTGTCTCATTGTTTTGAGTCAATCTTTTTTATTAAGATCTGTCTTGTTGTATCGAGTCAATTCAATTGTACAGAAGTCGAGTGATTCCGAGGGTGTCACCTCAGACATCATTATTTTGTTTTGTGATTGTCCTTTTGCTTTCTCTTGAGTCTGTCTCTGCTATGGAGCCAGTTGCAACAAGGAAATCTGAACAAAACAACTGTGGCTGTCATGTTTTTGTGCTTATCGCTACTTTAAGCCTGTTGTGCCAGCAAGTTTAGAATGAAACGGCAGTACATTTCACCTACTCTTCTGTGCCTTGAAACCATTGCATTTGACCTAAGTTTTTCAAAACTTTTCGAATAATGTGTTGAAAGCGAAGAGGAAGGAATTCCTCAGGTTTTGCAAAATTTGATCAATTGAGAGAAAGAAAAGCATGCTTAGCCCTTAATGAATGAGATCATGTTTGTTAATGTGAGCACTGAGAAGGATCCTGGCTTGATCCAGATTGGTTCTACATTGTCTTCAGCGCGAGGGATTTGTCACTTTCTTAAAAGCTTTCAAAAAATGTTTTGCGCAGCCCTGCGAAGACTTGTGTGGAATCGCTCTTGAGATTGTGCAACCTAGGATCGCTCTCGACCTCGAGACTCGACCTCTTGCTTTCAAACCTTGAACTTGCATTCAGAATGTTCAACGGTCAACCACAATGTGAGGCTTGTATGGCCAGATCAGAAGCACCCCTCGAACTAGGGGCAAAAGATGTCAGATAATGCACTCGAAGAGTCAAAGACGAAGATCGGCAAGAATGCCAAATCCCAGAAGGGAGGAAAGAAGAAAGTATCGCTGAAGGACAACTGAGTTCCTATCCACAACACTAGGGGCAAATTCAGCCCCCATTGGATGGACTTCTACATCATCAGCGAACAGCAGCCACTCTCCTGGATTCAGATGGCTTCAAGATCTCAAAACCATTTGACATGGACAAAGCTACACTTTTACTGTTGAGAGCCTCGCTGGGCCGAAAACCCGGAAGGGCGACCCAGGCAAAAGTTCGAGCAAGAAAAAGAAGAACAAGAACAAAAGAAAAAAAGAAAAATGCAAAGAATGAAAAAAGGAAAAGAAGCGAAAAAAATGAAAATATGAAATGAAAAAAAAAATGAAAAGAAAAGAAAAACATAGCTCGCAAGGTTGAAAACCTAGAAGGGCGGCCTTGGCAAAAGTTAGAGTGCAAAATGAGAGGTTAATACCCGAGTGTACCTTAAACCGGAACTCCGTAAGGCTTGATTCCCATGTTTGGGATACGTAGGCAACTTCATTCTGAAGTCCAGCCATAAACACTTCAAATTAAACTGTCCTGTCCATGTAATGGTTCTGATCATCTTTGCCTTCTCTCAGATCCGAGTTGTGATCATCACTCGAGGATCGACATAATGCGCATGGTACCATTATTCGCATAAGGGCAACTTCCCGTTACCATGAGTTACCATTCAGACAAGGGGCAACTTTCCGTTGCCATGCAGTGTCCTTTAGACAAGGGGCAATTTTCCATTGTTTTTGAATCTGAGGTTGTGCATCTCAAGAGTAGGTTCCATGCTCGTTGAGCGGTGGCCGTTTGTGAAAACAATTTTTGAGAATTTTTACTGAGGTTGGCTAATTTTCTCGAAAATTATTCCATTTTTCCAAAACTGGACCATTTCTTGGACCTAAAAAAAGAAAATTTTCAGTGCTCATAGCCTGACTTGCATGACTTCAATTCAGAAAATTGAACAAGCATGTTAATCAAACTCTTATTTTGGTCAAAATTGTTTTAGTAGAAAACCAAAACAAAAAATGGTCAAAATGATGAACTAGGGGCACAGTTGAGTCAGGTGTTCTGTCTTTTCCCCATCATCAACCAACTTGCCAGAAAGGGCACCTTGTTCGCTAAAAAGGGCACAGCTGAAGCTGTCAGAAAATGGCTGAAAGCTTTCTCATCCTCTAAGCAGCAAGGTATCAAATCAAGTGCGAAGCACGAACTGGAATGGATCAAGATATTCCACTCCCTCATCTAGGCAGATCTAATCACATCCAAACTCCCCAGGAGCGCATCATCAACCGATGTCAGCTGTAGATTGGCTACACACTCAGTCGTAGCGCAATCCCTCTGTGGAGAAAGTTCATTGTTGGGAGCAGAAGAAGAATCTAGCAGAATGCTAGGGGCACGAGCCCACAACCTTTTATTTATCCATCAACCACCTAGGGGAGGGATTAAAAAATGAGAGAATAAAGAATAGAGAGATGCGCATTGAGAGAAAAAGTGAGAAAAGGGCTTTTTCAGAAAAACAGAGATTGAGTGCCAGAGTGATGTGAGAATCACAAATGAGAAAGGGTGGGAAACAATACTCGAAGAAACTGGCTCCTCATGCACCGAGAGGTCTCTCGCCTTTGCAACACGTCTGTGTGTCGTGTCTTTTGTTGTTTTGTTTATCTCGATTTTTGCTTTGAGTCGTTTCGAGTGTTTCTCGATGTGTTTAGGTTGTTTACCTTTTGTTTTCCATTGTTGAGCCTTTTTCGCTGTGTTCAGTCATAGGCTCAATATTCAGTTAACAACTAATTTCAAATTCAAAAAAAAAAAAAAAAAATGAATTGTTTTGTGCTTAGAGTGCTATGTCATTCTCTACATTTGTGCAAAACAGTATTTGTTCTTTCATAAAACTGCAGGGTTCAACCCAGGTCATGTGAGAACAGTAAAACCAGGACCTATCTGAAGCTACCTAGGTTCCAGGCTGCGAAGCCAAAGAAAAAAAGGAAAATTTGGAGCATCTGAGTATGTTTCACCTTCAGCAAATTCCGAGACTGCATTCCAGGTGCATCTTGTCAGGCCTCGCCTTTCTCTGGAGTGTGAGTGTATCTCGACCCCAAGCTTAAGCCTGCTTCAAGTCAGAATGGCAATTAAAGCAGCAACAGATGTTACCTCTCGCCAATATGAACAGGGTGTCCCCTTCTGAGCTAAGCGTGTTGCCAGGTCCTCTGAGAGGTAAATCGGAGGCACCAGAGTACATGTTTGACGCCCCTCTATTGCATAGAATGTGCACTTTCATATACACTTCTGTTACATGCGTACTGCACATCGTTATGATTCATGCATAGAATATGCCTGCTTTTGATTCCGCATAGAAGATACTTTGCTTTCCATGTTGCATAGAAAATGCCCCATACTTGCATAGAAAATGCATTTTATCGCACTTTAATGCACTTCTCATATCTTGCGCTATCACGCATGTTACTTGCATTATTGTGTGCTCTCCACTTGCATTGTTATGCACACTTCACTCGCGCTGTCACGCACATTATTTACATTGTATTGCATTTTACCTATCAAGTTTCTCTCTCATTTATGCATGGTATTGTATGTACTATTCGTTCAGTAGTTCCGGTTCAGTTTGACTGATACCTTTCTCCTCTCGCATTTGGCATACGTTTGGATCCACCCCTCTCCTCTCGCATTTGGCGCGCGTTTGGATACCTTTCCTCTCTCGCGTGTGATACGCTGAAAGGTTTTACCTTTCTTCTCTTGCATGTGATACGCTGAGAAGTTTACTTTCTTCCTCTCTTGCGTGTGCTACGCTGAGAAGATTTTCTCTTTCCTCTCTTGCGTGTGATACGCTGAGAGGTTTTCCTTTTACTCTTTTGCGTGTGATACGCTGAGAGGTTTACCTTTTTTCTCTTACGTGTGATACTCTGAGAAGTTTACCTTTCTTCTCTTGCGTATGATACGCTGAGAAATTTTCCCCTTTCCTCTTTTGCGTGTGATACGCTAAGAGATGCTTTCTTTTTCTTCTCGCGTGTGCTACACTGAGAAAATTTTCCCTTTCCTCTCTCGCATGTGATATGCTGAGAGGTTTACCTTTTTTTTCTCTTGCGTGTGCTACGCTAAGAGATTTTTTTTTTCTCTTTCTTCTCTCGCGTGTGCTACGCTAAGAAGATTTTCTCTTTCCTTTCTCGCGTGTGCTACGCTAAGAGGTTCTTCTTTTTCCGAGACACGGGGATACGTCCCTATGTCTCTTCTTCTTTTTTGAAACACGGGGTTGTCTCCCTTTGTTTCTCCTTCTTTGGTTACGAGCATTTGGAATACGTTCCAATGCTTGTGCCATTTCCGAAACACGGGGATACGTCTTTATGTTTCCTTCTTTTTCTAAGACACAGGGATACGTCCCTATGTCTCTTCTTCTTTTTGAAACACAAGGTTGCCTCCCTTTGTTTCTTCTTCTCTGGTTACGAGCATTTGGAATACGTTTCAATGCTCGCGCCATTTTCGAAACACGGGGATACGTCTTTATGTTTCCTTCTTTTTCCAAGGCACGGGGATACGTCCCTATGTCTCTTCTTCTTTTTGAAACACGGGCTTGTCTCCCTTTGTTTCTCCTTCTCTGGTTATGAGCATTTGGAATACGTTCCAATGCTCGCGCTATTTCCGAGACACGGGGATACGTCCTTATGTTTCCTTCTTTTTCCGAGACACGGGGATACGTCCCTATGTCTCTTATTCTTTTTGAAACATGGGGTTGTCTCCCTTTGTTTCTCCTTCTCTGGGTATGAGCGTTTGGAATACGTTCCAATGCTTGTACCATTCCGAAACACTGGGATACGTCCCTACGTTTCTCTCTCTGTCCCGTTCCTCACACGATTTCGGCGTGTTTGGAATTTATCTCAGGTTGCGCTATATACGCTCCTGATTGTTTGTTTTTTTTGACCTCCTCTCATGGTTTCAGCATGGTTAGAGTATGTCATCCTTTCGAATCTACTGTATTATTTTGCATCGCACTATTTTGTGCACCTCACCTGCATTTTGCATGCATTTCATTTCGCGCTATTTTGCGCATCGCGCTATATTGTGCATTGCATTTTGCATGCATTTCATTTCGCGCTATTTTGCACATCGCGCTATCTTGGGCACTGCATAAATGCACTTGTTAGTGCATTGCATTTCATATCACGCTATTTTGCGCATCGCGGTATTTTGCGCACTCCACCTGCACCTTTTAGTGCATTGCATTTCATATCGCGCTATTTTGCGTATCACGCTATCTTGCGCACATCATATGCACCTATTAGTGCATTGCATTTCATATCGCGCTATTTTGCGCATCGCGCTATCTTGCGCACATCATATGCACCTGTTAGTGCATTACATTGCATTTTGCGCTATTTTGCGCACATCATATCACACTGTTTTGTGCATTGCATTTCATTCGCGCTATTTTGCGCACCCCACCTACACCTGTTAGTGCATTGCTCACACTATTTTGCGCATCGCGCTGTTTTGAACACCTTACCTGCACTTGTTGGTGCATTGCATCGCACTATCTTGCGCACCTCGTCTGCACTTGTTTGTGCATTGCATTTCGTTCACACTGTTTTGTGCATCGCGCTATCTTGCGCATCGCACTATTTTGTGCATTACATAGTATCATTCGCGCTGTCTTGCGCATTTCACCTTATGTGCGCTGTTACGCACTTCTAATCTTAACCTGCGCTGCTACGCAAGTTATCTGCGCTGTTACGCATACTATCTTTACTTGCGCTGTCACGCACTTCCCTTTAACTTGCGTTGTCACACATGTTTTACTTGCGTTGTCACGCACTTTTCACTTGCATTGTTATGCATGTTTCTAACAATATTGTACCTATTGAGTTTCTTTCTCTTACAGGCACAATATTGTCTGTACGGTTCATTTGGAGTCGACACGACCAGACGAACCGGATGGTATGGTATGCACTCCACGATAGACGTGGTGAGAATTGCATAATTTTCTTACATTCTTTCTGTTGAAATATGTAGGACTGTTATTCATTCGCTTAAAATTTTGCATTTATTTTGCATAACTACTTCATTATAGTTTTCCTTCGCATAATCATAAGTTATGCTCTTGCATCTTGCATACCATTTGCATTATGCCCCAGCCTACGAGCTCATCTCTATATGTTTATATTGATTGTCTACCTGAGTCTTCGGCCTTGTTAAAAATGGGTCGTCTCTGGGCTTTGACACTCACTCCCGTCACTTTGTGACTTTCGAGTTCTGTCAAAGAGGGGCAACTGTGGACGCCCTATTTTTGACCGTCCTCAAGACTCAGTTATGCTTGCAGGTATATCCGGACCCAAGTTCGATTGCTTGTCGGGCTTTCGACTTTTGCGGCGGAACGTCACAGGTTTGAGCTTTCCAGACCCTGTATCCTTTTTGCCCCAATCTTCGACCATGACTTGGTCCTTTCAGAATGTGTATCTTGGTGCACTGTCGACCCCCACTTTGCTGCTGTCGGCCATTGATTGAGCCTGTCGGCCATCAATGATGGCCAGCAGCACCCCTGTCTCAGCAGGTTTCACTCCAGATCTTTTGAGCCAGCTGAAATCCTTTTATCTGCCCTCCATACACGTGTATAGAGGAATGAAGCTCTTGCCAAGCTTCTTGAAGAAGTTTTGCATTGTTTTTCTTCTATATAAGGAGAGAGCCTCTCTCCTTAGCAGAGGTTCAGATTTTTGGAGAAGAAATATCTCTCTCTCTATATATATTGTTGTTGATTTGTACCTTGAAGTCCATTTTCCTTGCACTTTTACACTACAACACTTAGAGATACACCACCATCTTTGGATTGAGGTTCTTGGGAGGACTTTTTGAGCTCTGAAAGTGAGGTTTTACCCCCTGAAGTTGCTGGTTTCGAAGTTGATCTTCAAGGGTGAGCTTCTTCCCCTTTTTAGCACTTTTTTTGTACCTCATTTTGGCCATCCTTGCATATTGTTTTAGACCTTGCTTTCAACTGAAAAAAGTCTTGTATTTAAGTTCTTTTAAAGTTTGTTTAAGGTCTTTTAGCTATTGAGGGTCTTCAACCCTCTTGTTGGCCTTGTTTGGCCTTGTTTTGAGCCATGGCTTAAGGCCTCCGAGCTAGCCTTGGTTTGGCCTTCTAACCACTGAAATCCAATGGATTTTCAGTGATAGGCATGTGGTTTTGAGGCCTCAAATCAGAGGGGGTAGCCCCCTCTCTTCTGGTTTTTGTTTGCTTGCATTTTTGGCCTTCCAAAGGAGCATGCCTCTCTGTATTTTTGAGGCTTGGTTCAGGCCCTTTTTTGTGACTTTTAGGACCTGCCTTGGCTTTGTCCATGGCTGGTTTGGTCATCATTTGCATGCTCCATATACTTGTAGAACAAATCTTGCTTATTAGCTTTATGTGCATGATGTTTTGACTCATCATCCTAGCATATTTTGGCTTTGCTCCAGCATGATTTTATTCTTGTTTTGGGCTATTCTTGGACTGTTTTGGGCTGACATGGCTATATCACTCATGCTTTATATAGCTATAGTGTAAATGCTTAGGCTAATCTTGGGTTTTGAAGCCCCTACCATGCCATACATGTGATGTTTGCATGCTTTACCATCATTCTAAATGTTATTTTAGTCCATGAAATGTGGCCATGCACTTGCATTTGACATGCTTTTAATGCCTTGGAGCCTTGGCTCTTTATGCCTCAAGAATGAACTTTCGTGCATGCCATTAAGCCTAAGCCTTTGGCTCATCATATCAGTGCGTTTTTGGTCTTGTTATACCATGATATAACTCTGTTTTATGTTGTCCAAGTCATGCCACGTTTGGTTTTAATAGGTGTAGTGCATTGTCTCTTTTGTAGCCTTGCATGCTCCTTGTTTTTGGCCTCTTGTTCTAGCCCGTGTTGGCTAGCTTCGAGCTTGTTTTTGGTCTTGTTTGGACCTGCCTTGGGACTGTTTTAGATTCCCTTAGCCCTTCGGGGCTTGCCTTGCATGGCCATGGCTTAAGTCCCTTTGTTAGTTTCGAGCTTTGAGCTTTCTAACATGCTATGCTTGCACTGTCTAGTTGATTTGGCATCAATTTATATGAGATTTCAGAGCTTACCTTGTTGTCACATATCCATGCTTGTCACTCTTTAAGTGTGCTTAAGAGTTGCATCTTTGTGCCTTAATCCTTGAGCCAATTGGCATGCATGTTTGCGTTGCCTTTTCATGCTTTTCATACTATCAATTCATCACTTATGGCCACTGATTTTAGGCATGGCTGAGGCCTATCCATCTTTAGTTTAAGCCCATCTTACCATGTTGTCACATGCTTGTCTCATTTCGTATGTTGTTGCATACTTGTCCGCCGTCACATGCCTTGCATGTTTGTATGTTCATGTTGCATTTTATCATGTTATTCAAGGTTGTTACCTCACATCATGCTTATATGCTTGTTGCATGCTCAGGTTATTGCATTGCATGTTTGCATGCTTAAGTCATATTGCATGTTTGCCATGCTTGTTTTGCATTGTCGTTTGGATTAAAGTGTTAATCCGAGCACAAGGAATGAGGGGCGTTTCATACTTCAAGTGATGAAACGTATCTCAATTCTCGGTTGCCGATGCTCTTGATGATTCATGATAGAGTTTTAGGCTTTATGTGTTTATTTGCGCATTCATTTCATATTGATTTGCACAAGTTAGATCTTTGGCCATCATGCATCGGGATGCGTGATTGATGGTCGTAGATCCAACTATACCTCTCCCTTGATGTTTTGAGATGATATAGGGTGGCATAGTGCGTACATATCCTTAAGAGACCCTCCCTTTTCTCTGTTTTGTGCTCTACTGCAGCTTGGTGTCCCAAAGACATCGATGGCAAAGGTTTTATTGTTGACCCAAGACCCCTTCATTTTTGGTTGGCAGTGGCTCCCCATGGCCGGTAGGCCACTGATGCACTCCCTAGACTGGTTTTGGTAAGGTTCAGCAAGAATTCCTTGAGGACACCCTGCAGACAGAGCCTCTAAAGAGCAACCGGAGAGCTTACCGGGACAGGAACCGAGCATGCATCCTCTCCTTCTTCTAACAGAGCTGGAGCAGCCTATTTTTCATGCTTACTTGTTAGTTAGCATCAATTTGTAATAATTAATTAATTTGTTAATTAGTTAATTGTTGTAATAATTAGTTGTAGCTAGTTATTCAATTCGGTTATATAATAATTAATTAGCTTGTTAGTTAGTTAATTAGCCGGCATGTATTATTTATTCAGACCCTCCGTCGAGAGGGCCAATTTTGTAATAAGAGTGCGTGCGTGTGTGCATGTCTTCCAACCCCACGTCTTTCTCCCTTTTACTTACCTGCTTTCGATGGTTAGTTTTAGTTCATGTTTCAAACTAGCATCCTTATGCTCGCATGTTTGCATCACTCATCTACATTACATGCACCGGGCTCGGCACATCATACTAACTGCATCGTATTTCAATTTTGAGTTGAATACATGATTATCTAATCGCATCTCACATGCCATATTAGAATAGCCAAGCCTATCTAGTTGCATTTTGCATGTGCTGCATTAGCCATATCAACATGAACTAGGATCATGCATTGATTTATAACTAATTCTTTATTTTGGCTCAGAGTACACTGTGAGTGTTTATGCTTTAGCATACTATATGTATGTTATTGATTGTCATGATAGCATGCTTGCCATGAGGCTAACTGCTTATGTGATTAACTGCCTGAATGCTTGTGGCTAAAGGTTGGATTACTTGAATTGGAACAATTCATCAAATCCGCATTTTAGCCTACTTACGAGTAGCAAATTTCAAATCATTTTCCAAACAAACGGATATGTGATGCTGTAGACACCCCATTTTTGACCGAACTTAAGACTCAGACGTCACCGATTGAGCGCTCGGTGATGTTGCATACTGTGCTCGTTCCGAAGTCTCAGAGTCGTGGCCGCGCGCCTCCCGGACTTAGAACCCTCTTCTCTACCTTGTCTCGGTTTGCGAACCAGACTCGGTTTTCTCTGTTTTCTTTCCTGAGGGAAGGGAGTGGTCATGTAGACTATCTCCCGGTGGCCGTGAGCTACTTTTCGTGGCCGTAGGCCATTCTGCCCATTTCGGAGCCCGGTTCCCGGTTTTCGGGACCATTAGGCTGTGTGCCTCGGCTCGGGACCGCCCAACCATCTCCGACTTCTCCGGTTTTTGACGGAGACCTCTGTTTTAATGTTACGAGGAACACTGGGCCCTCGATGCCCACTGCCGCTTAACACCACTAGGTGGCATGACCCATTTCGGGACCGGCTGCGTGATTTGGGCCCCGAGCATTCATTTCGCATCCGCTTTCTCCGGTTTTTAATGGAGATCTCTGTTTTAACATTTAGAGGAACCCTGGGGGCCCCGATGCCCACTTCGTGGGTCAGTATGCCACTTTTGGTGCTCAGAATCGATTTCGGGACCCCAAATGCCGGTTTTGGTCCCGAGCATTCATTTTGCATCGGTTTTCTCGATTTTGGCGAGGACCTCTGTTTTGTCATTCAAGGACACTGGGTCGCAGATACCCACTTCGCTTGAATACCACTTCCGGCAAGACCGCAGCTCATTTCGGGATCCCGAATTGCTCGGTTTTGGCTCCGAGCGTTCATTTCTCATTGGTTTTTGTTCAAACTTGGCAGGTACCTCTGTTTCAACACCAGGAAGATCACTGGGGGGTGGGAGGCCAGCAATTATCCCAGATAGCCAGTTTCGCTCCTCCGGAGCCCGTTTTTCTCACTTCCGGGCCAATGTTGAACACCTTGGGGGTATTTTCTTCCAACCAAAGTTACATATCTGTGATCAGAGGACATGGGAGGACACTTTGGTATGGTGGTCGGCCAGAGATTATTGGTTTCATTTTTGGGCCTCTCCTTCAAGCTCTATGTTGTGACTCCTGCTTCAGTGTTGCCAATTTCCGACCTTGGAACCTTGTTGCACACATCTAGGAGGACACTTTGGTATGGTGGTCGGCCAGCAATTATTGGTTTCATTTTTGGGCCTCTCCTTCAAGCTCTATGTTGTGACTTACCTTGGCGTTGCGGTCAGACCACAGGACCTTATTCTACACATTTGGGAGGACACTCTGCATGGTGGTCGGCCGAAAATCTTCACTTCAATTTTGTGCCATGGCGGCCGGCCGAGGGGTAGGTCGACAGTGGGGTGGCCGGCCACCTCCCACAAATTACTGGCCGCCTTCACTGCTTCAACTGTCTCCAAATGTCCGGATATTTTCCAACATATCCCGGGGCATCCGGGGGATATTTCGGGAGGGAAAGATTTGGTGCTTTCCCTCCCCTTTTACACCCTATTTCTTGTTTATTTAAAGGGCCCTCCCTCTCCTTCTTCAAGGTTGGAAAAAAATGGTCTCAAGAGATCATCTTCAAATTCCTCCATTTTCATAGCTCAAAACCTCAAAAAGCTTCTAAGTCCCTAGGTCTTCTCTTCATCAACACCTAGCCTCACCATCCCTACTACCATTCCAGCAGCTAGGAAGTGAATTTCAGAGGTTGAGAAGCTACAAATCAAAGCCAAGAATCAAAGAAAGACAAGTCTTCAAGGGTAAGTCTTCAAAACCAACTTTTAGGGCTTTTTCTTGATTCATTTCTATACTCCAATTGGTTGAGAATTGGGGCTCCGACCCCTACTTCTTTTGTGCTTTTTTTGAGCCCCTCTACAACTTTGTAGAAGGGCTCGACTTCATTTGATGCTCCTATGATATACTTGTTTCAATACCTAGCTTTTATGCCATTATCTTGCATGCTAGTTTAGGCCTATTTCCTTTTGTTTTCAGGGGTCCGACCCCTACTGGTTTTGTGCCCATTTTGAGCCCCTCTACAACATTGTATAAGGGCTCAACTTCATTTGGCCATTGTATCCACCACTTCCTTCAAATTCCATCAAGTGTGCCCATTTTTGTATGCAACTTTTGACCTATTTCTATTTGTTTTTGGGACTTCGACCCATACTGACTTTGGTCTTATTCTGACCCCCTTTACACATTTCATGAAGAAAATTTTGTCATTTGGTGCTTTCTTTGCATGACTCTTGTTATAGCCTCTTTTGAGCTCCTTTTTTGCATGGAATTGTTAGCATGATTTTATTCTGATTTTGAGGATGTAATCTTCTGCAATTGTGCCTATTTTTAGCTCATCTTCAATGTTGTAGAAGAAATTTTGTCCATTTGGGGTTTGCATATGTCACTTGTCTCAATACTCCTCTTTTGGCCACTAACTTTGCATGCTATTGTTGATCTATCTATGCTTGCATTTTGGCCATGTTTGTTACTGAAAAATGCCATATTTGGGACTGCCTTGCTACTGTTCTTGCTGCCATGATCATATTTTGCATGTATGGCATGGCTATAGGCCATTTCGGGGCTTAATTTCACACTTTCGGGATGAATGCATGCTTCGAGTGTCATTTCGAATTGTTTCGGGGCTGTTTTCCCCTTTATTTAGGTGCTGAAATTCCATTGCCATGCTTGCATATTATTTCCCATGCCATTTGTATCATTTTTGCATTGCCTCGGTTTGCGTGCCAATGGGCACGCACTTCGAGGCACCTCATTCTCATCATTACGGCAGCCTATGTGAGTGTGGTTGAGGCCCTCTCATGTTGGCGTAAGCCCAATTTGCATTTTCATGCTTCTACATCATTGCCCCGATTTGCGTGTCCGCGGACACGCGTTTCGAGGCAGCTTTGTTTTTATCCGACGGCAGCCTATGTGAGTGTGGTTGAGGCCCTCTCATGTTGGCGTAAGCCCAATTTGCATTTTCATGCTTGTATGCCATTGCCTCGGTTTGCGTGCCTGTGTGCACGCATTTCGAGGCACTTCGGTTGTATCCGATTTTCTCATTTCAGCATCGCCTCGGTTTGCGTGCCTGTGGGCGCGCATTTCGAGGCACTTCGGTTGCATCCGTTTTTCTCATTTTATCATTGCCTCGGTTTACGTGCCTGTGGGCACGCGTTTCAAGGCATTCGATTTTATCCGATTTTCATTCGCACATCATCGCCTCGGTTTGCGTGCCCGTGTGCACGCATTTCGAGGCACTTCAGTTTTATTTAATCTCTATTTTAGCTTCACCTCGGTTTGCGTGCCCGTGTGCACGCATTTCGAGGCACTCTGTTTTATCCGCTTGGCATTGCATATGCCTCCGTCTCGGTTTGCGTGCCCGTGTGCACGCATTTCGAGACATTCTGTTTTATTCTGTTTGCATTGCGTATGCGTCTGCGTGCACGCATTTCGAGGCACTCTGCTTTATCCGATTTATATTTCATCATTGCCTCGGTTTATGCGTGCGATGGGCACGATTTCGAGGCACCTCATTCTTATCATTCCCAAGATCCTATGTGAGTGTGGCCGAGGCCCCTTCATGTTGGTATAAGTCCATCATTACATTTCGCATGTCATTCAAGATCGCCTCGGTTTGCGTGCGCGTGCACGCTTTCGAGGCATCTCATTTTCATAGCATTGCGCGCTAGGTTGCATATTAGTTGCATTTCATGCATATCATGCATATTGCACGGAAACGAGGCACGCCAGACCGAAAGTGACGGAACGGGTCTCAATTCCCAAGTCACCGACACTCCGGATTACCCATGATGGAGTTAAGTCTTGTTGTAACATTCATCCCTATATTGAGTTGTGCAATCCGATTCCTCGGCCATCATGCATTGATATGCGTGATTGGTGGCACGAGGATCGAGGCATGCATATATTTGTGAAAATACATTGCTATGCCCTTTTCCTGCTCTCTGTTGCAGCAAGATGAAGGATCAACAACTTTTCGGAGTCCGGCGCGCATTTCGAGAAATACTGCAAACAGAGGCTAATTAGGGCATTCCAGTGGATTTCCACGCCAAGCAGCCTAACATACAACATCTATCAGAAGCGAGGCAGTCCCTGGCTTGCACGCCAGTTTTAATTCTTTTGTAATTAATTTGTTAATTAATTAGAATTTGTATTATTTCGGACTGTATATTCTTTTATTCGGGTCTGTATTATTATTCATTCGGACCCTCTGCGCGAGGGCATAATTGTAATATGGGTGTGTGAGTGTGATGTATGTCTTCCAACCCCCATTTCTTTCTCCCTTTTATTTACCCGCTTTGGATGGTTAGATATAGGGCATATTTCAATTAGCATACAGTATGACAGCATGTTTGCACCATTCATCTGTTTTGCACGACTTTGGCTCCAAGATCATACAAACCGCATTTGTATTTCAATTCTAAGTTGAATACATGTTAGCCGTTGCATTTCATATGCCATCTTTAGAATAGCCGAGCTATAGTTGCATTTTGCATGTGTTGCATTAGGCATTCTGTATATTTTAGGATCATGCATGATTTCTAATAAGCTTTCTGTTTTGGCTTGGAGTACTCGGTGAGTTTTTATGCTTTAGCATCCTTGCATGCGTGTGAGTGTTGCCATGAATAGCATGCTTACCATGTGGCTATGTGCTTATGTGATATAACTGCCTTGAATGCCTGTGGGTGGAGGTTGAGTTATCTGAATTGGAGCAATTCATCAATTGTTTGTTAAGCCCACTAGATTGTGGCAAAATCTGCATTTTAAGCCTACTTGCGGGTAGCAAACCATCTTTCACAAACAAACATGAAATGTTTTGTTCCAATTCAGACGGCCCAGTCTATACTTGTTTGCTGCGAGCATCACATAGTAACCTAGGCTAATAATCGGAATAAGAGCATACAAAGTTTTCAAAAACAGATATCATGGTTAGTAGAGGCCGGTCTTTGATCGGCGAAGGGTGCACACGATGTGACCTTCCTATTCGTACCCAAGTTCCCGTGCCTTCATTGGTGATGTCGGACACGAGGCCTACCGGCACCGAGTCTGGGTATCCTAAATTTCCCATTTTAAAATATTTAGGTGGCGACTGTTATCATATCGCAAAGCAGTCCATGTTTGGCACTTCTTTCAAAAAATCTGTTTTTCTTCAAAACGATTTGCCGGATTTGGACTCTTTGGTTCAAGATTTGGAACCGCAACAAAATCGAGTCCGAACTGTAGCGAGGTCCCCCGCGGGCGTTGTTACAGATGCTTTGTTCCAAATTAGGCGATCTAGTCTATACTTGTTTTGCTGTGCGCATCACATAATAATTCTAGCTAATTAACCGGAATAAGAACACATGTGTTTTCAAAAACTAGATATCATGTTTAGTAGTAGCCGATCTTTGATCGGGCGAGCGGGGGTGCTCATGGCTGACCTTCCCTAATCGTACCCAAGTTCCCGAGCCGAGGCAACTTTGGTGATAACGGACACGTGGCCTTAGGCACGAGTCAGGGTTTCCTAAATTCCCCCAAAATAAAATATTTAGGTGGCGACTCTATATCTGGCAAAGCAGTCCATATTTGGCACTTCTTTTTTAAAAATCAGTTTTCCAAAACGATTTGCCGAATTTGGACTCTTTGGTAATTTATCAATCTCACATTGCACATTGTGAGATTAGATTAAAAACCGTGACAATTTGAGTCCGAACTGTAGCATGAGGCCCTCGGGGCGCGTCTACAATAACTCTTACATGTTTACCACCACCACCATAACCGCTACCATTTTGTCATTGACACCACCACTATTACTACCACCACCACCATTGTTACCGCTATCACCACTACCTCCACTATGCCGCCACCACCACTACTACCACTACCACCACCACCATCATACTACCGTCGCCGCCGCCACCACCACCACCACCACCACCACCACCACATCCCACCGCCACTTCTACCACCATCGCCGCCGCCACTACTACTACTACCAGCTTCATTACCATTGTCATTATTGCCATAAGTGTCACCATTACTGCCACCACCATGCCATCACCACCACTACCACATCACACAACCTTCATCACCATTGTCATTGTTGCCATAAACGCCACCATCATTTTACTACTACCACCATCGCTACCGCTACCACCACAACCACCATGCCACAGCTACCACTACTACTACCACTACCACCACCACTATATCATTACCACCACCACCACCATCACCACCACCACTACCATCACATCACAATATAAAAATTGAAATATACAATTTGAAAATAATAAATTTCAAATTTTATCTTATATATATTAAACAATTTATTTTTAATTCAACACTTAAATTTTTATCAAATAGTTTTTTCAGCTTAAAAAATTTAGCATTGAGTTTTCAATACTTAATTTTCTATCTTAAGTTTTCAGTTTTCAACTTTATCAAACACCACCATAATTTAGCATTTAATATTGAACATATTAAGTGATAATCAATTAAGCCCGTTTGATAATCATAATTGATATCACTTAAAATTTTAAGTACATCTTAAAATATAGGTTAAAACTTACTTAATTTTGATTGAATTTATAAATATTAAACATAAGTATCAATATACACTATAATAAATAATAAATTTAATCTTATACAAATCAAACGAATTATTTTTAATTTAGAATTTAAATTTTTATCAAACAACTTTTTAGTTTAAAAAATTCAACATTCAATTTTCAATACTTAATTTATAGTTTTCAATTTTCGATTTTCAACTTTATCAAACACCTATGTTACAATCAATTTTTTTTTCCGTGGATGTGGGGGAGCATGACGTCCCTTCCTAAAAATAACTAGAAACTAGGGTTTTTCAAAGGGTATGGCTTCTGTCCAGTCTTTAATCGGACTGGACCGTGTTGTTGGGTCCTTGGGGGCCAACCAAGGGTCCCGTTTCGATAATCTGAATCGTTCAATATGTAAAACTCGTCAAGTACTATAAGCCTGTAAAATATCACGTTGATCGGATATCGGTAGCTATGTGATCAAAACAGATTTTTGTCAACCGTTAATTTATTCACTGTCCATTTTTTGTACAAAACTGATTTGATCACATAGCTACCGATATTCGATCAACGTGATTTTTTAAAGGCTTATAGTACTCGACGATTTCTACATATTGAACGGTTCAGATTATCAATCGATTATGACCGGATCGAAGTTATACCCTTTTTCAAATGACACAAAATATGAATAGAGTTTCAATTTTAACCAATTCATAATATATAAACACTACCTCACATGGGATCATCCATTTGATCATTGCAACTTGAAAATTTCTCTTATACATGGCTGCTTAGAACTATAGATTTTGTGTTCTTCCAATGAAAGGAAAAGCCACTTTGACATCAATTTGCTTGATGGAACAATTGACTTTGACAATAAAACTTGTCCCTTATCTTCATTGCTTGACTTTGTTAAAATAACATATTACATTCAGAAAATTACACATCAAAATAAAAAAACGTAAATTACATTTTACACCAAATCTCATTTTAATACTTATACATAAAATCATGACAGTTAATCCTTTGTACTTTTGATCCAATTTGGCTTTGCTCCCTACACATGAAATTGTGACAGTCACCTCCCTGCATTTTTGGTCAAATTTCACTTTGATCCCCACATTTGTGTCAATGTTCCCCTTTTGTTACTCCATTGTTTAAATTTTTAATAGAATTTAGTCATGTGATAAGAATGTGATTACAAATGAACGTAAGAAAAGAAAATTATTCCTATTTCCCACCAATATACACCTTGTCTTACATGATAACACTATAGGAAAACACACCTTCGGCGACTAAAAATGCCAACTAAAACTAATTTGGTCAGCAAAGATACACACTTTAGCTACTAGAAAATATTTGGTCGGTGTTTGTTTTAATTTTGGCGACTAACTGACATTTAGTCATTGAAAATATGGTTTTGGGCTACTAGGACGAGGAAAAAACTTTTGGCAACTAAAATGTTTTGTCGTAAAATACAATAGGACTAAAATATTTATTTTTTGGCGACCAAAATGTTTAGTCGTAAACTAAAACGGCGACTAAAATATTTGCTCTCTAAATGCAAAACTAAACGGTGACTAAAATATTTGGTCCTTAAATGTAACATAGAAGGGTAGCTAAAATATTTGGCCCCTAAATGTAGTACTATTTGTGACAAAAACTTATTGGTGACTAAAAATTTTGGTCACTGCAAGCTAAAATTATTTTTATTTGGAAACTTTTGGCGAAGTCAATTTTAGTAGCCAAAAGTTGTGAATTAGCGACCAACTCAGTTTTAGTTGCCAAATAATTTGACCAACAATTAATCCCTGACTAACTAGCGACCAAAAATTTTAGTCACCATTGACTTTTGGTGACTAAAAATGAGGCTTTGGCAACTAATTTTTTAGTCGCCAAAGGTGCATTTTCCTATAGTGTGGTAATGGGAATTTGCGACATGACGTGATAACATGACTTAAACCATACATGAAATTAGTAAGTTAGGATTGACCATTTCCTGATACAAACACATATATGACACAACCCAATAATATAAATATTAAATAGGTTGAGTTAGTGTGAAATCTATATAACACGAAATTAACATAGATAACCTGTATAATGAAGATTTAGTTACACATTTTAATATTATTTCCACTAAAGAGTATCAAGATATTTTTTAATCTCTTACTTAGTTACATCAAATTTATTATGCAAAATACGATTTTAAGTTTAATATAGGTTTTGTTTTTAATTTTAATTGAACTTAATGTATTTTTTTTGTTTATTATTTGAGTTAATGTAGGAAAAAATATAATAATAAAATATAATATTTATAAATTAAGAAAATAAAATTATGTTGAAATCAAATATTTTTTATAAATAATTTCATTTAATAAAGATTAGTTTTATTAAATTTAACTTGTGAAGAAAATTTCAAATTTTTTTCATATATTTGATATTTTTAGTTAATAGTGAATTTTTTTGACATGACACAGACCAAAAATGACACGATACGATAATACAAAATAATAAACTGGTTGAGTTAGTATTTAAATAATTCGGACACGAACCCGAAATGACACGACACGACACGAATACGACCCAACATGACACGGCACCCATGCCTAAGTGAGAGTGGTGGTGGCAGTAATAAGTTTATAAATAGTATATATTGATATTTGTGTTTAATATTTATAAATTTAATTAAATCAACTTTAGGAGACTTAAATTTTTTTTAAGTTTTAACCTACATTTTTAAATGATACTTAAAATTTTAAGTACTATCAATTGTAATTATCAAATGAGCTTAATTGATTATCATTTAATATATTCAATTTCAAGTACTAAATCAGATTATTAAACACTCTTCAAAAAAAAACCTTAGTTTCTAGTTTGTTTTCATTCATTTATATGTTTTTAGTCCATCATAAATGAGAAAAAAAGGTTCTCAAAAGTTTAAAATATTGTCTATGTGAATTAAGTAATAGTATATACCAAGAGGATTGATGATGTATAAATAGAATCACTTCAACCATGATTTTAATTTTTGGGGTGTTTTGGGTACATAATAAAAAGTCAATTTTTTGACTTTTTAAATTTTTTTTTGTCACATTATCTCTCTACTTTTTTTAGATAAAAAAGTCAAAAAGTCATCAAAAAAAAGTTAAAAAACCAACTTTTTACAACTTTCCAAAACATCACTTTGTAGAATAGAACCGGTTCAATTCATTTAAAACCAAACCAATGAAAAATATTTAGGTGGGTAAGGTGCATATCATATGTATTTATGTAAATTTTTATAAATATGTATATACTTTATAAAATTACATAAATTCTCACAAATATAAGTAAGTTATGATTTCTCAAATTTTTATGAATTAAGTTACATATATTTATAAAAAACCTATACAATTTATAAGATAATTTATATATATTTATAACAACTTATACAAATGTATATTGGGCTCTTTTAGGAAGTGTTAAAAAGTTAAAAATAAAACAAAAAATAAAAAGTCAAATAGCGAGTTTTTGAAACTTCTCAAAACAACTCTTGATGCACTTGCACAGTAAGAAATTCTCAAGCGAAATCATCCTGATCTATGAACCCACTAGAAATGTCGGCCGTACTCGGCAAGCTTTCGAGAACCACCACCACCACCACCATATCCTCCGTCGTCTTCGAACTCTAGCCAGACCCATTTCGATCATTTCTAAAATGGGACAGAGCTCTGGAGGATCGAGTGCTTTAGGGTTTCCACTATGTCCAACGTTGTCTCCCTCTCCAGCGCTCTCAAAATTCCGAAGGGAGACATCACTCATTGATTCTTCGATGGCTCTTCCGACACCATAGTAAGTTGTGTTTTCTTCTCTCTTAATTACTCACATCTGCTTTTTTATTTTATTTTATTGTTTTGCCTGTGTAATTGGGGATTTTTAGATTCCATTTGGACTGTTGGATTTTTTGTTGGGTTGTCAACAAATTAACTTACTTGCACCAAATTAGATCTTTTACTAGTTCCCCTGAATAATTCCAAGCACATTCAAACCTAGGGCAAAAAACTTTGCAGCCAACAAACTACATTCACCAAGATAAAAATACTGATAGAATAACTAACACCCAGCTCATAATAAAGCTTCTTTTTCTCTTGTTCTTGTATTGTACATATAAGAAGCCTCAAATGGTGAAAAAGTAATAATAAAATAAAAAAACATGGGTTCGTTTGGTTTGAATTTCCCAAAAATTTTTGGAAAAATTTCTCTACAAATGAGTTTTCAGAAAAACTCAAATCACACAAATTTTTCCAAAAAATTTCCCAAAACTTGTAAACCAAACAAGTTTTTCAAACAAATCTCTCTCTCATACACATCAAATCAATCACTTTTTCCAAAACTCTCTCTCAAAATAATTTTCCAAAACATCTTTCTAAAAAAACCAAACCAAACAACTTTTCATACTTTTTATCTCCTAAACTCATCTCCCAAACTCAAACCAAACATAATTATGTTTCTCTCTTTGTATGCAGAGGTCAAACAATTAATTAATTCAGAACGTGACCTTGTTCATCCCCTATGCAACATTAGGATCACAAAACTTGAGCTTGGGACCCTAAACATAACTAACATGGAATATTACATCGCCATCGGTGGCCTACCACCTCAAACTACCACTGGAATGCACATGGCCAACTTCGAACAGTAATGCTATTCACACAGAATCCTTGCTCAGTAAAATACCCAAAAAATTTAATATGATCCAAATTCATTCAAGATGTGGACTCCGTCATACAAGAGTTGAATCTGAATCATACATTATTTTTCTAAGTATATTTTTGTGCATGAATCCAATGCACATTTCTTTACTACGCAGTCGATTACCGGTATGAGTTTTGGTCCCTGGAAGCTCATGTGGGCTGTCTGCAAATGCTTTATGGTGACCCTGCTATTAAGTACCACTTGAAGTGACCCTTCATGTCCCTCTTGCTTATGTTTCTTTCCATCTTGAGGGATGTCATAGTCTCTCACAAGTGGGAGTAACAGACAAACCCTTTTGAAGGGCACTTTCATTGGTTTCTAAGCAGCAACATTTGGATAAATCCCCTCATGACATGGCTTTTGTGGGTTTAGGGTTTGATGCAAACTCTCGAAGAGAAAAAATACTTTGGGGGTTTATGATCACAGAAACTGGTCGGATTCATAAAAATTGAAACAAATATTGATAGAAAAAATTTAAACCATACTCTTCTTAAATCAAAAAAAGGGAAATATTTGTCTCATGGCTCAAATTAATTGCTCATTCTTGTCATACAAAATCAAAGGTATAGTAAAATTATAGAATAAATGATGATAATTAGGGTGTTTGATAAATTTTCAGGTTTTCAACTTATTTCTTTCTTCACCTTGATAATTAGCCTTTTGTGTTTATTTTGAGGTTTTTGAGTGAAAAAGGAAAATAAAGTTCTACCAAAAATACCGAACATATTGCATTTTCAACTAAGAAGCATGGACACTTCTATGAAGGAAGCGTGTCGTGTCCGACACCTGTATCCAACATGACACTCTTTGGACACTCCTAAAAGCGTGTCAGACACTTCTTCAGCATGTCTTGATTAAAAAAATCAAATCCATAGCATTGAACACTTCGGTGACACTTCTTGAACCCTCCAGATACATCCTATATAATGAATCCCTTCATTATAACAATGTTCTCCATTCTTCATAACACAACTTATGCATTCTAAATGTGTTTAGAAACATTAATAAGATGAATAAATTACGTATAATGCAATGTCATTGTCATATAATTGTTTTGCATTGTTTTGAATGTAATTGCTATATAAATGATATCGTGATATTTAATTTATGTAATATATAGCTTTTTAATTTAAGTTAAATTTTTTTAATTATATTTGAATAAATTATTTATATATATGATATATAATTAATTTATAATGTCGTGTGTCTCTGTCTGTGCTACTTAGATTTTCAATGTACAATTGCTTAAGCACGTAATTCATAAAATTTAAGCTAAAAAAACTCAAACAACTTCTTCTTCTTCTTTTTTTTTTTTTTTTTTTTTTTGGGGGGGGGGGGGTTCTATTTATATGATATTGTCAAGTTCATGTCACATTCCCATCAATTGATTGCAAAGCTATTATTTTCTTACATAACATCAAAGCCAAATTCCCATACATCTTTGTCATTCTGTTATTATGTTACATCTCACACACACACACACACACACACACACAGAGTCTTGGATGCTACCGATGAAAAAAATATTAGTAATTAATATTAATTGGATGCTAAGAAGGATTTTTATTCAAAGCCCCAACTCTCCAATTTTCTTTTCGAAAGAAGCCAAGAAAATGCTAGACAGAACATCTGTTATTTTTGTATTGATTTTCCACAAGTCCATTCAGCTTATACAAAAATAATCTTTCTGCATGTGGGGTAATACTGCATATATCTAATGTTCCCAAACCCTGCAAAAGCCGGCAGTGTGACCCCTTTACATATATATATATATAAGCTTGGAAATGGATGGCTCTAAAACTATGATAATGATGCATGTATAAAAGGGTCCAAAATGACCAGTACTTGCATGTGCTTCTAACATGGTAGGGTATTAAACAAGTCCCCTCCCTATTTTTTAACTAACCCTTCTAGTTTTATCTAATATTTAAGGTCTAACAACAAATTTGACAATAAGTCACAGGTTTAGAATTAAAAACTTGATTATAAAACCATTTTTGCACGTACCATTATGATTTTCAATTATATGCACAATTATTGCTATCTCATAGATTGACATATTGTATTGCCAAACTTTTTTTAATATAGTTTTGTCTTCCACAATATTCATAAATAATAACTGACCTTTGGTTCTTAGATAATCTTATCCAGCATCCACAATCCCTATTCTTGTTTCAGATTCAGCTATAACTACACAACATTGTTGAAAAATGCAATATATATATCAAAAAATATTAAGGTTTGTTTCTTGAAATTTATATGTGATTCATTCAGCATTTAGTTTTGCTAGGCACTTTGAGCTCAACCGGATCTCAAAGCTTTTTTACCATAAAAGAGTTAACACATGGTACCTACAAAGAACACGAGCTCTTAATTTTGGATGCGCAATTGTTTGCATATTGGTTACTCCTAGGAGGCTATGGTTCTTTCTTGACTTAAAGAGAACGAAATTTCACTCAAGTTTTTTGGGGGAAATTTATGATAAGAAAATAAAGTGTAATGGAAGTTCAAATTTAGTGTGATTTGGGATATATATTATACATAATTCACACACTTCCTTTTTTTGTCATTTTTTAGCTACTTTTTTTGACTTCATGGTATTATTTGTTTTTCAAAATGGAAAATTGTAATATAATAAAAAATTTGTTCTCAGCGCTATGTCTTGATGCCATTGCAGGGGTAGGTCAGAGAGGACATATTTAGAGGGTTAACATACACAGTCCACTAACACTTGGGAAATCATAAATTTGATAGGATAATTGAATATTTTATGCTCTAAACTCTTCAAATATTTTTTAAAAAAATATGTGTACTAACAATGCAATGGTGGCTTAGAGTACTGACACAAGATCCTCTATCCCCAAAATCCCTATCTCTGTCCCAACACACTGTCAGCTGCCTGATCGTACTTTGAGATTCTTGTATCTCAAGATTTTCACCATATCATATGGTTGAGAGTGCATTCGAAACAGAGGGCAGTGATTTTGAGTCAAAGAATCCAATGCATCTTTTAGAAATACGCAAAGTAGCTGCAAATCTGCCCCAAACTCTCCAATTAAACCTGTCCACATTACCCATTAATCTAATCACTTAGTTGACTGTGTGATTTTAGTCGAACGTGAGGGGGAAAAAAATAAAAAAAATTGTCCACATGAAAGACATGTAATCCATAGTATAGAGGGAAGGAGAGGAAAATAAATAAATAAATGACATAGAGACGGTTGTGACGTGCATGTGTTTTGTGGGGTCATGTGAGCTTTGCAGTTGGTAGTTTAGTCAGAACATTTGCTTGTGCAACTTTGATCCCTTGTACATAACCTTGAAATTCATTATGATTCAGGTTTTGTGGTTTTGGCCATCTCTCAAAAGTGAGCATGGCTAAGTTGTCACTTTCTACCATACAACAGTGCCCACATCTATCTAACCCCCTCTCGGAGTCCTCAACTTGGCCTCCATTCCCTTATTTAAGTAAAGCCCCATTTCCCTTCTTTGTACTAAAAAGCTCTTACCGCACAATCTTCTCTCTATCATCTCTCTCTCTCTCTCTCTCTCTCTCTCTCTCTCTCTATATATATATATATATATATCAATGGCTATTCAAGTATTCTCCATTGTTTCTCTTCTACTATCCTTCTTTTTCGATTTATGCCTCAGCGGCGCTTATGGTGACTATGGAGGGTGGCAAGGTGGTCATGCCACTTTCTATGGTGGGGGTGATGCATCTGGCACAGTGGGTAAGTTGGACAAATTTTCCATTTAGTACAGAAAAAAATAACAATAAATAAATAAATAAAAATTAAGAAAATGCATAAAAAATGTAGTATTGACAACACTACTCTTTCTAGTGGCCCCATTTAAGATGAATATGCAGTGTTGTTATTTTGAGCACTTATCTGTAAATAAATAAATAAATAAAATATGTGATTTTAGAATTACTGATTTTGCAGAACAAAATTGCATTGCTTTGACCCATAACTTCACATTTTACTTATCTTGAGTTTTAGTCTACTAAAGTGACTTTGTTTGAGTTTTATAAACTTGACTGTTAAAAGAATGACATTTTTCTAGTAAAATTTGATAAATTTAATGTTTTGGGATTCTAATACTTAATGATTTGGTGTGGCAGGAGGTGCATGTGGGTATGGCAATTTGTATAGCCAAGGCTATGGCACTAACACCGCAGCACTAAGCACTGCTCTGTTCAACAATGGCTTGAGCTGTGGGGCATGCTATCAGATCAAATGCAACAGTGACCCACAATGGTGCCTCCCTGGGACCATCACTGTGACTGCTACAAACTTCTGTCCACCTAACTCTTTCAATCTAATGACAATGGTGGGTGGTGCAACCCTCCCCTCCAACACTTTGATCTGGCAGAGCCTGCTTTCTTGCAAATTGCTCAATCTGGTGGAATTGTTCCAGTATCTTTTCAAAGGTAAGGGTTGCTCTCTAATTACCCTCACAACTTTGCTAGTTGCACTGAACACAGAGAAGGGTGTGGACCCAACACCACTCTCTATGTTTCTCTTTTGTCATGTACAACTTTTTATATTTATTTTTCTGCAACTAGTATTATATACATATACCCTCAACATTCCTAAAAGTCAAACAAATTTACTAAAAAATTAGTCAAAGCAATTTGCTTAATCTGTGCTAGTTAATTTGACTATCGAGTGAAGACCAATGAGTTTGTGATGTCTTATCGAGTGTGATACTCAGATCGAGTCTTCTTGTCGAGAGTTTCTCCCTTCTTTAAATTAACTAATGAATATGGTTGTGTGGTGGTCTTGACAGGGTGCCCTGTGTGAAGAAAGGAGGAATAAGATTTACAATCAATGGCCACTCTTACTTCAACCTGGTCTTGGTTAGCAACGTTGGCGGCGCAGGGGACGTCCATTCAGTGTCGATCAAGGAGTCCAAAACAGGGTGGCAACCCATGTCAAGGAATTGGGGTCAAAACTGGCAGAGCAACTCCATGCTCAACAGCCAATCTCTCTCATTTCAAGTCACTACCAGTGATGGAAGGACCATTACTAGTTACAATGCAGTGCCGGCTAATTGGCAATTTGGCCAAACGTTTGAGGGGGGTCAATTCTAAGTTTTCACGACGCCATGGGTTAAAAAATTTGTATATGATGTTCAATTTGAAGGTGGGTAGGCATGGGAGACACTCATGGAAATTTAGAGTCTATTGTTGTGGTGGCTAACTAGCACCCGCTTAGGCCTATACTTGTAAACAGTGATATTCAATTGGTAGCCTTAGATTGAAATCAGGCCATACAAATATCATATAATGTTTGTAGATTTAGGCCTCGTTTGGCAACTATCTTTTTTAGCCAAAAAGTCAAAAAGTTACTAAATTAGCCAAAAAGTCAACAACCCATACCAAAAAGTCAAAGATTCTCTTTTCTCTCTACTTTTTGCACATCTTTTCGTAAAAAGCCAAAAAGTCATTCCAAACATACTAGTTTTTTTGAGTGACTATTTTAGCCAAATAGCCAAAAAGTTACTAAATTAGCCAGTTCCCAAACGAGGCCTAACTCACCAAAAAATAAATATTTTAGTCCTATTGTATTTTACGACAAAACATTTTACTCGCCAAAAGTTTTTTCCTCGTCTTAGTAGCCCAAAACCATATTTTCAACGACCAAATGTCAGTTAGTCGCCACAAGTAAAATAAATGCCGACCAAATATTTTGTAGTAGCTAAAGTGTATATCTTTGCTGACTAAATTAGTTTTAGTCGGCATTTTTAGTCGTTGAAGGTGTATTTTCCTGTAGTGTTATCACGTAAAATAAAGTGTATATTGATGGGAAATAAGGATAATTTTATTCTCTTACGTTCATTTGTAATCACGTTCTTAGGATTTTGTTAAAGATTTAAATAATGGAATAACAGAAAAGAGACATTGACACTTATATAGGGATCAAAGTGAAATTTGACCAAAAGTGCAGGGAGGTGACTGTCACAATTTCATGTGCAGGGACCAAAGCGAGATTACATCAAAAGTGCAGAGGATTATTGTCATGATTTTATGTGTAAGGATTAAAACAAGATTTGGTGTAAAATATAATTTACCTTTTTTTTATTTTATTTTGATGTGTTATTTTCTTAATGTAATCTCTTGTTTAAATAAAATCAAGCAATGAAGATAAAGGACAAGTTTTATTGTCAAAGTCAATTGTACCATCAAGCAAATTGAGGTAGTGTTTAAATATTAGGAATTGGTTAAAATTGAATATTCATATAAATATTTAGATTAATTAATATAAGAAAGACATTTTATATACATATATAAAATATTGTGAGTACAAAACTCACTTCCCTTGATTTATATTTAATTCGTTGTTTTTATTTATTTGATATTGAATTGATTTCATATTGGCATGTAAATGATTGATCGATTTTAATTATTTTGATTAGTTGTGTATGTAAGGTTTAGGGGTTTTAGATGATTGATTGATTTTAATTATTTTGTTTAGTTGTGTATGTAGGGTTTAGGATTTTTAGTTGATTAATTGATTTTAATTATTTTGATTAGTTGTGTATGCCAGGTTTAGGGTTTTTATATGGATTTATTTTATGGTTGTAATCACACTCATGGTTATATGAAATTAAAATTAATTAGGAACCCATAGATAAATTTCTTATACTCCACCATGACTTTATGGATTATTGTTTTATCTGAGTGTTGGTGAGAAAGAATGTATAAAAAAAGTGAGGATTATGAGATTTATTTGAATGTCTTAGGCTTGGCATTATTATGTTTTTTCTCATGAGTGAGATGTTTTGTATATGTATATTGTTGCCTCGTTCTCATGAGTAGACGAGTGTTTTGATTTACGCGCTTACGTATATGCTAACTATCCGGGGAGTGTGAGTCAAACTCGGGATGATATCTTCATGCAAGTTTGGCTTCAGAGCGGTATTAGGTATACGAGAGGCACATAAGATATATGTGTAGGTCGGAAGTGGAGGCCGAACTGGTGGAGTTAAGATACAAATAATTAAATATGAATTTATTGTTATAGTGTGAATTGTATTGATTTGTACATCTTGAAAAATAGTAAACGATCTCGATAAATTATGAAATTTGAGCAGAGGCATGTATATGTGATTCCAGACAACTTTTGTGTTTTAACTTTTTATTAAAAAGATTTATTAGAACTTATAATCGGATGATTTTGGTTATTATAGTTTTGATTCATTTTAGCAATGCAGATTTTAGAGACTGTTTTAACCCACGGAATGAGCTCATTTTTATTGGTTTTCCATAAAATGAAGTAAAACATTATTCTGAATACTTTTTATGTTTTGAACTTTTCTGAAAAAAATCATCTTAGGGTAGTTTCTTTTCGTTTTCAGCTTCAGATTTTTCTATTGAATTTTATCTAGGTTCTTCTATCAAGTTTTTCTCTCAACCTGTTCAGTTTCTATTAAAATCGTTCATGTTGTCTTTTAGAAAATTTGATTCTGTACAACTTTTGTTCTTTGAGTTTTAGTCAATTCGAATTATTTAAGCATGAAACGGTGCATTTTTATACTTCTTCAGCAAGTTATTTATGATTAAATTATACTAACTTTATTTTTTGCAGGATGGTGGGTCTTACTAACTTTTTATGTAGGGCTGACCCACCATATTTTTATTTTTATTTTTATTTTGTTTATTTTATACTCAATTTATATTTCGTTGTGTACGGGCAAGAAACTAAATGCCACTGTATCTCGGGAAACTACCCATTCGTCTCGATGCGGATAGAACTACTTGTCTTGTCCCGTAACAAGAATTAAATGTATTTTTGTTTGTGTTTGGTAGACACGTGGGTGTTAAATCTTGTACTTATACTAGTATACCTGTATACTGACCCATTTGTCTTTTGGCAACTCGGGTGTGTTTTGTTTGAGTGCAGCTGAGCTTCCTTTGCAGGATTAGTTGGGACTATGGTGGTGACAAGAAATAACCATGATCGTAGGACATGTCTCTTGGATTTTTTTTTGTTTTCTTGAGCTTAGGGTTGATATTAGTTTATGTATTTATTATTTTTTTTTTATGACTTTAATATTTGGATAATTTGACATGGTTTGTAACCTTACGTTATTTAAGTTATTTTGACTATTTATTTTTACTTTAATGTTGGAGGTATTGGTTAGTTATGAATTTATGCTGGATGGTTTGGTTGGCGTTTTGTTAGTTTTTTTTATCCCTTGTAATCTTTTGAGCATGAAATTTACTTAAACCCTTTGGAGACATGAACATTTAGTTTAGATTTTGTCTCACCCCTAGGATTTGGATGATGGAATATTAATTGGGGTTTAATCCTAATTTAATATTTAATTGTCCAAATTTTGGGGGGTGACAATGGTAGTGGTGGTAGTTGTGGTGGTGGCATGGTGGTAGTGGTGGTGATGGTGGTGGTGGTGGTGGTGGTGATGGTAGCGGTAGCAATGGTGGTGGTGGTAGTGATAGTAGTGACAGTGGCATGACAGTGGCAGTTGTGGTGGTGGTAGCGGTGGTAATGGTGGTGATGAGTTTATTATAGTGTATATTGATGCTTATGTTTAATATTTATAAATTCAATCAAAATTAAGTTTTATATGACTTAAATTTTTAAGTAATATCAATTATGATTGTCAAACGGGCTTAATTGATGTGGTGATGGCAATGGTAGTGGTGGTAGTGGTGGTGGCCGTAGTATGATAGTGGTGGTGGTGGTAGTGGTAGCAGTGGTGGCGATGGCAGTGGCATGGTGGCGGTAGTGGTGGTAATGGTAACAATGATGGTGGTGATAGGAATAGTGGTGGTGTTATTGACAAGATGGTAGTGGTGGTGGTAAACATGTGAAAGTTATATAATATCTATACTATTATTAAAAGTGAACTCACTTGTTGTCTATGAACTTCCTTCCCTCCTTCTACCAAGTGACTTTCTCTTCTTGCGCCAAGTGTCAAATTTTACATCCGAAAAGAAAAAAAATAAAAAAAAATAGTTATTAAACGAGGGGCACAAAACTTGAACCTAAATTTATTCACTTAACTTACTAAACAACACTTTCATCACTTAAATAACATAAAAAAATATGTTATCAATTTAAAATTAAAATTTATATTTTAAGCACACCCATCGAGTGGGCTCACACCCCTAGTGTATATATATATGTTCATATGTTGAAAATTGAGACTAAGGTAAGAAAATAGAACTTTTGAAATTAAAAAAAGACAGCAGAGAAATTGAAGAGAAAAAGAGGAATAGACAGAAGACTGTGTTACTGTGAAAAATTGAGTTTCGTGATTCCATTTTATGCAAAACCCTAGTTCATCTTCTTAATCGTTCACAATCTACTCTTTGTTTTAACCTAATACAATTATAATTTGATGTATATGTGGGGACAAAATGTGCATTGGTAGAAATGAGAGATGATTTTTCTCTCTTATCCTTATTTCATAGTCCCATTCTTGTCACATGACTGGATGCTATTAAAGATTTAAACAAAAGAGTAACAAAAGGGGGATATTGACACTTATGCAGGGACCAAAGTGAGATTTGATAAAATGAAAAATAAAAAAAAGATGCAAGGAGTTAACTGCAACGATTTCATGTATAATGACCAAAGATTTGACCAGAAATGCAGGGAGTTAACTGTTATGATTTCATGTGTAAGGACCAAAGTGATATTTGGTACAAAATACAGAGGTGCAAAATGTAATTTACCCATAAAGAAATTAGGAAAATGCACTAAAGGATTTTATTGATATAAAATTGCCTTAAATTGGGTTTCTATATGTGACAACCCTCACCACTGTCTACTGATAATACCACTGATTACTGCTAAACTGTGATTAAGCATGTTAAGTGACTGATTGACTGAAATTCTGACTGATTGATTAAAGTGTATTAGTTTAAACACATTTCTATCTGTTTGACTGTTAATTGATCTGTTCATGTTTTATGTTTTAAACTGCAAATTGAAGGTCTTATCGGCGGCCGAATCAGAAATTGATTGGTATTTCATGCTAATTATAATTTATGTGATTTTATGGTAGATTTAATTTAAATTTGATTTGAGATGATTAAATTGGATTAAATAATGTAAATCACATTAGTTCAAGTAAATTACCAAAATGCCATTAGTGGGCCACTTTCATAAACCATCTTGAGACTTGATTATGTGTCAATTTGCTCATCTTTGAGAGACCAAACCGAAGGAGAGAGTAGGAGATAGGAAAAAACGTAGTTTCAACAAGAATTGCTTGGAAATTGAAAGAATTAAAGAGTAGATTGCATAATTGAGCTTCTAGACTTGGAATTGAAGACCTAAGGTAGAGATTTCATCTTCTCATTTGTGAATTCTAGTTGTACCTTGCATGGTTCATGGGAAATTGGTGGTTAAAGTCAAGAATTGGTTTAAAATGTTGAATTGAGAGCTAGATCATGCATGCATGTCCTTATATTGAAGTTTTGAAGTTGTTTCATGAGAATTTCTACTTGCATGTTCATATTTTGGGTCTTGATCCATGAACTCACCATGTTTTGAAGTTAAATCTTGCATTTGATCTTGTTTTAGAACATTGGAGTTCTTAGGAACCCATGCATGTGTTGAATTTGCATTGTTCTTCATGTTCTTGAATTTTGAGTTGAAGTTTGTGTTTAATTGACTTACCTTTGGGCTTGATTTTACAAAATTGATCTTTGAAACATGTCATATTATGAGTTTTAAAGTGTTTTCCAGAAAATTAGCCCAAAAGGATCGGATTTGATGCTTTAAAAGTTGAATTTGAGCTTGGAGGTTCAATCTGGAAATTCCAGATTTTAGACCCACGCTCGAGCGTAGGATTCCACGCTCGAGCGTACATTCTGAGTACATGCAGCCCATCGAGCGGGGAAAGTAACGCTCGAGCGTGAAATGCGTGTATCCAGTACTTTGCATGTGTTTACAGTTTGCTCGAGCGAGGGAATGCACGCTCGAGCGAGGACTTGTGTCTTTGAAACATGTCATATTATGAGTTTTAAAGTGTTTTTCAGAAAATTAGCCCAAAAGGATCGGATTTGATGCTTTAAAAGTTGAATTTGAGCTTGGAGGTTCAATCTGGAAATTCTAGATTTTAGACCCACGCTCGAGCGTAGGATTCCACGCTCGAGCGTACATTCTGAGTACATGCAGCCCATCGAGCGGGGAAAGTAATGCTCGAGCGTGAAATGCGTGTATCTAGTACTTTGCATGTGTTTACAGTCCGCTCGAACGAGGGAATGCACGCTCGAGCGAGGACTTGTGTCTCACGCTCGAGCGGGGGTTGAGCGCCCGTCGAGCGTGAATTTCACGCATCCAGTACTTTTGTAGTCCGCTCGAGCGAGGAACGTCACGCTCGAGCGAGGCTCTTTTGTCTGCATGTCCGCTCGAGCGGAGAAAGCCACGCTCGAGCGGGACTCCTGTTTCAGCAAAAATTTGAAAAGTGTTTTAAAGTGCATTTTTGCATCTTCATTCTATCCTAGGCATTCCTAGGCCTAGTTTAAGACATCTTAATGAGGATAATGCTATAGAACCACACCGAGTCAAGATAAGGACTAAGTTATTGTTTCCCAAACGTGCAACTTAGTGTGTGTTCATCCTGTAACTGTGTAGGGTTGGCATCCGAGGAAGCTCACTAGCCTATCTGTAGCCTAGAACTCTATGAGTAACAATGTTGTAAAGATATATTCAATCATGAATATTTTCTGAATGATCAACTGTACTACTTTTTGAAATGATATTTCTTACTGAATGAATGTTTGTCTTATTTGCGAACTGTATTCGTGGCATCCTTAGCAATATACTGTTACTGTACTGTCACTGCTACTGTTACAGAGATCTCTGTCGATTCCCATGTTGGAACCACTACTGTTTACTGATATGATGGCCATCAACTGACTGTTCGATCTATTAAGACCTACTGTACTGTTTTGCTATTGGGTGTACCACTTATGACTGCTATGATCGAATAACTGATATACTGTTATAACTGACTGTTTTAAATACTGAAAGGACATTCATTCTTAACCTCTTTACGCATATATTATTCACTGGGCTTTAGCTCACTGTTTATATATATATATGTAGGTGTCCAGGCACCGGATCGGAGCTAGGAGTGTTGGGTTTAACTCCCTTTTTGTCGAGCCAACCACTGTGCCTCACTGCGAGGTTCCAAGTGCTGCCAAGCCAAGGCTACTTTGGGGTGTTTTAGATTCTCCCTCCCTGTTTTTGTTTGTAACGACTGTATAGATTGTTACTGTACTGTTATGTTAGGGATTTGGTCCCTAACCTGAATGCCTGTATATGATGTATGTACATACGCTTTTTGTTCCGAATGTGATTATGTTATGAAAAGTGTTTTTGCATACAGACTGTCACAGCTCATTGGACATCTTTTACTACTATTTTGGCTTTCGCCATTACATACTCTGTATTACTATTATATCATTAGCGGGCCTTGGTAATCACGGATTCTTGGCGATTCTGATGCTAAACCCATAGGGGCGAGTTTGGGTCGTGACACTATATGTCATGACCCAAACTCGCCTCTATAGGTTTATCGTAACCGGCCAGTAATTCTAGGATTACCAAAGGCCTCTGAATAGATCATCACATAATATGGGCTGCGGAAGCATATATATATAACATACATAGTCCATAGAGCTGTGTAGACATACATGGAACAAAATTTAAAACTTATATACATATTCCCACATAAGACGTCATATACATATCCATCGTACTTTGTCATTATACCTTGTCATTAAACATATAACCTAAAAGAACTGTTCACTTAAAACAAACAAAAGTATTAAACTTATAATTTAATTCACAAAACTCGACCACTGACTCCTTTCGAAACCTCATCGGGAGGCACAAAGGTTGGCCGATAAAACAGAAGTACAGGCGGTCATCACTGAGCTTGGTCATACGCCCGATCACCTACATACATAAATATTACAGTGAGCTAGAGCCTAGTGAATAATAACAGAGTAAAGATTTTAATAAATGATGTCCATATCAGATTCAGAAATTAGATTTCAAATCTCATATCAAGTCAGAAACATAACCATGTTCGTATTCGTATAAGAAACAGAGTCATATTCATATTCAAATCATGCGTGGTACATCCATTAGCGTTAACAAATCACATTGGTCATTCATATCAAGTTCCATAATGGAACCTCTGATACCGGGTATCATGAAACATACGTAGGCCACAGTATTATTTCCCCTGGGTGAGGGCCTCATGCCATGGTATTGTTTTCCTCGGGCGAGGGCCTCATGACCATAAGCCACAATATTGTTTTCCCTGGGCGAGGGCCTTTGCTAAGGATGCCACAAATATATTTCAAAGAATTGGGCCATCATTCGTGTAATCTCAAAAATTGCCTTTGGACCATTCGTTTTAGAAATAGATCATATCGTATCATAATGTTCAGAAAGTATTTCATATTGAACATAGCTTTACAGAGTTATTACTCACAGGTAACTTCGATAGGTAGAGCAAATGGATTAAATAACTCATGGTATGTGACCTACACAAATACATAACAGATACACATTGAAACACACGCTCGGAAAACACTTAACTTACTTCTTTCTACCTTGGTGTGTTTCTAACATTTATCCTCATTATTATGTCTTAATTAGGGCTTAGGAATGCCTAAGAAGCAATGAGGATGCCAAAATATACTTTAAAACACTTAGTTAAATTTTCAAAAATAGGGTAGTCCGCTCGAGCGCAACTTCCGTCGCTCGAGCGATCTCTAAGGTCTGCAAAAGCACTAGTTGCTTGATTTTTCAGCTCAACAGACACTTGACTGTCACTCGAGTGCAAGAATGGGTAAAAAGGGTCTTCGCTCGAGTGCAACTTTGGTCGCTTGAATGGTCTGCAAAAGTCTATAAAACTTTTGGGAGCTCTAATTTTACGCTAGAGCGCATTTTCGGTCGCTCGAACGAAAGGTCAAAAATAAGGGTGGCCGCTTGAGCATAGATTTTGTCGCTCGAGCCAACCCCCAAAATCTGCAAAAGTACTAGGAGCTTGCATTCTCCACTTGAGCGCAGAATCCACCGCTCGAGCAGATGGTGCAAATTCTAGAATTTCTAGATTGCAGATTCAAGTTCAAAGCTCAAATCCAAACCAACAAAACACATCATTTTGGGCCCAAAACTTGAGGAAACATATGTAAACTTGTAAAACATTGTGAATTCAAATTCATTTCACAAAATTAAAGCCCAAAAGCATGCCAATTGTGCAAAATCAAACTTGAAACTCATGATATAAACATGCATGTAATTTTTTCAAACTTAAACCTTTCAAATCATGTTCAAACAAGGTAATTTGATGGAAAACATGATGAAGTCTCATAATTAAGTTAAAAACATGACATGCATCAAAGAATTGCTTGAAATCAACTTCAAAAATACCATGAAATGCTATTTTATTAGTTCATTTCATGCATTAATCATTCATTATCCTTTCAATTCACAAATTGAGCCAACTACATAACTTAAGGGTTAGATTTCTTACTTACAAGTCTCAACTCTTTGACTACTAGAGTGATCCCTTCAAAATTCTCAAGTTAAGCTAGAATCCTCACTAATTCCTCTTAATTCTCCTTCTTCTAGTTAACAACTTGAATCTCACCTCCCTCACTCTCTCTCCATGTTTGGTCTTCAAAAGATGAGGAAATGAAGGTGTAAAGTGTATAAAAAGTGTTAGAAGTGGCCTTATATAGGCTCGTTAGGGAGATTAATAAAGCTAGGCTTAAGTTAACTAATTTGCATTATTTAATTCTAATTGTTTGGTTCTGAATCGAATTTCAATTAAACCTACCATAATTTTTCAAAAATTCCCAATAACATATAACCCAATTCAATTTCGTTATCAGATGCCAATAAGGCCTTCAATTCGCAAAACAAAACTAAAACACAAACAGATATGCAAATAACATATAACGCATGCAATTAACATAGAATTTGATCTTAATTACTTATTAGGCCTTTATAATCAAAGATCATTAGCTAATCACAGGTTGGGGTTGTTACACTATACCAACTTGGGGATTTAATCTACAAACATTATATGATAGTCATATGGCCTTGATTTCAACCTAAGGCTACTAATTGAATATCTCTGTTTACAAGTAACGTTCACTCAAACTTTGTATATAGGCCTAAGCGGGTGCTAGTTAGCTACTAGTTCACCACAGCAATAGACTCTCAATTTTCTTGAGTCTCTCCAAAGCCTATCCATCCTCTAATTCAACACCATATACAAAATTTGTAATTCAATGGTACATGAAAACTTAGAATTGACCCCCCTCAAATGTTTGGCCAAATTGCCAATTGGTTGGCGCCATGTTGTAGCTAGTAATAGTCCTTCCATCATTGGCGATGACTTGAAAGGAGAGAGACTGACCATTGAGCAAGGAGTAACTCTGCCAGTTTTGGCCCCAATTCCTAGATATGGGTTGCCACTCAGTGTTGGACCCCTTGATTGACACTGACTGGACGTCCCATGTGCCGCCAACATTGCTAAACAAGACCAGGTTGAAGTAAAAAAAGCCATTGATTGTAAATCTTATTCCTTATTTCTTCACACAAGATACCTTGTCAAGGCCATCACACAACCATTTTTGTTAGTCAATTTAAAGGAATGACAAGATACTAATAGAAGACTCGATTCGGGTATCACACCCAATATAAGAGAACAAACTCCCTCTCTAGTCAAATTTAATAGCTCTAACCAAGAAAATTACTTTGACTAAATTTTTAATTAATTTGTTTGACTTTTGAGGATGTTCAGGGTTACAAAAAAAAAAAAAAAAATTGTTGTCAAAATGAAATCCCAGAAAGTTGTGTAAAACACATATAACATATTTGTGTGAGGGCAATTAAAGAGTTACCTTTACCTTTGGAAAGATATAGGAACAATTCCAGATCTATATTAGGCAATTTGCAAGAAAGCAGGCTCTACTTAGATCAAAGTGCTGAAGGGGAAGGTTGCACTACCCGCCATTGTCATTAAATTGAAAAGGGTTAGGTGGGCAGAAGTTTGTAGCAGTCACAATGATGGTCCCAGGGAGGCACCATTGTGGGTCATCATTGCATTTGATCTCATAGCATGCCCCACAACTCAAGCTATTATTGAACAGAGCAGTGCTTAGTACTGCAGTGTTGGTGCCACAATGTTGGCTATACAAGTTGCCACATCCACAAGCACCTCCTGTGACACCAAAATCATCATGTATAAGAAAAAGTAAATTTTTTATGGGAAAGTTATATAAAACTCTAAAAGTCATTGTGGTACAATAAAATTTAGGATACATAAAATGTGATGTTGTGTGTCAAAGCAAGCAATTTTGATGTGCTGAATAAGTAATGTTATAAGTAGGGGGAAAAAAAATCGTAGAAATATGGTCAAAATGCAATGCTGGCATCATTGCATATATTCTAGTTGAGTGCAAGCCCATTTAGAATGAATGTAATCATTCATGTTTGCATTGTTTTTCCATACTACATGGACAATTTGTTATAACTTACCCATTGTTCAGGATACATCACCCCCACCATAGAAAGTGGCATGAGCATCTTGCCACCCTCTATAGTCACCATATGCGCTGCAGAGGTATAAATTAAAGAAAAAAAAGAAAACAAATGAAATAGTGGAGAATGCTTGAATAGCCAAAGAGAAAGGATGAGAGAGAAAGATGCTAGAAAAGAGAGCAGATTGTGTGGTAATAACTTTTTAGTACAAAGAGAGAGAATGGAGCCCAAGTTGAGGACTTTGATGTGGTTAGATAGATGGGGGCATTGTTGTATGGTAAAAAATGACAACTTAGTTATTACAATAGTAGAGAGAGGAAATAATATGTTTTGTATTCAATTGATTAATCATACACAATAACTAGAAGGTCTGTATATATAGGCTAAGAAAGAGTATCCTATAAGAAACCTAACTATTAGAAGAGTATCTTATAAGAAACTTAACTATGAAAATACAAATATATATTGGAAATCAATACCTAATATATCTAGGAATATATATGTCACGACCCAAACATGCCCCTATAGGTTTAGCGTCATAACCGGCCAGTAATCCTCGGATTACCAAAGGCTTCTGACCTTAATAACATAAAATATAAAGGGCTAGCGGAAGTAATAAGAGAAACATACATAGTCCATTGAGCTGTATAGACATATATAGGACAGAAATTCGAAAACGGATATACAGAACCATGACGCCATACATATAATAGTTTTACGTCACATTCATTACATATAAAGCAAAAAGGGAACTTAGTCCACTATACAGATAAACCAAAGCTTGTTCATGTATCAAAAGGACACAAAGTCTTAAACGATCACACAAAATGGCCACAAGACTTGACTTAATCTAGAACCTCCTTGGGAGGCACAAAAGGGTGGCTGACAAAACCAAAACTCCAAGTCATCAACTCTTAGCCTGGTCACGAGCTTGGTCACTTACGTACATAATATAAATAGAGTGAGCGAAGCCCAGTGAATAATAACAGAGTAAAGAATTTAATGAATAATGCCCTTAACAAATTTCAAATTAGAAACAAATTCAGATTCGCATACTTGACCAGAAATCATAGCAGTTATATGTGGTACATCTATTTAGCTGTCATATCATAACAAATTTGCATAATCGGTATCGATGACCACATAGGTCCACATTTTGTGCACAAGTAGCTATGGTATTGTTACCCCCAGGCGAGGGCCACGTGAACATAGACCTCGGTATTGTTACCTCCGGGCAAGGGCCACATGAATATAAGCCACAGTATTGTTGCCCCTGGGTGAGGGCCACGTGCATATTGGCCATGGTATTGTTACCCCCGGGCGAGGGCTACGTGAACTAGGGATGCCACAAATACATTTCAAAAAAATGGACATTCATTCATGATTCATAAAATAGCATTTTAGAAAGCTGATCATATCATTTAGTCAGAAAATACGTATAATCAAACATAGCTTTACAGAGTTATTACTCACAGTTGGCTCCAAAAGCAGACAGACAGAACATACTGATCAAATAGCGTACGGCGTGTGACCTACATAACACAACATATCAAATACACATAATGAAACACACGTTCGGGTAGTACTTCACTTATTTCGTCTTGTTCTTCATGTGCTTCTACATTTTATCCTCATTATGATGTCTTAAACATGGCCCAGGAATGCCTAGGATGCAATGAGGATGCTAAAATACACTTGAAAACACTTAGGCAAATATGCTGAAAACAGGGGCCTCACTCGAGCGCAGCTTCCTTCGCTCGAGCAGATGTTCAAAAATGTGAGTGGCCGCTCGAGCACAACTTCCTTCGCTCGAGCGGTCTATAAACTCTGCAAAAGTACTGGTTGTGTGAATGCTCCGCTCGACGGTCGCTCGAACTTGAGACTAAGGTCCTCGCTTGAGCGCAACTATTGTCGCTCGAGCGGTTTGGAAAAATGGTAAACTTCTGGAAGCATGCTTTTTATGCTCGAGCCAACTTTTGGATGCCTTAGCAGAAGTGCAACATACTGAGTGGTCGCTCGAGCGTAGGAACTCTCACTTGAGCGGAGAGGTGGAATTATGGAATTTCCAAATTGTAGTTCAAGGTGCAAAACATGAATTTGAAACTTCAAATCTGCTCCTTTGGGCCTAGAACTCAAGAAAACACTTAGAAACTTGTAGAATATCAGGAAGTGAAGATCGTTTCACAAAATCAAGGCCTAAAACATGTCAATTGTTCAAATTTAAACTCAAATTTTTGAAAACATAACTTGCATGTAATGGCTTGACTTCAAAGCTTCCAAATCATGATCATAGATGGAAAACATGATAAACTCTCAAAACTAAGGTAGAATTGAGGCATGGATGTGAGAATTCTTAGCAATTCAACTCAAAATGCAAGATAATGTGCATGCATGCATGGATGGTATGATTCATATTTCTTCATCCTAGCTCAATTCTTTTGAATTCATAAACTTACCAACTCAAAAGCAAGACCAAAGGCTTAATTGCTTACCTTAAACCTTGAATTCACAAGTGCAGAGGATTAAACTTCTAAATTCTCTTCAATTCTCCAATAATTTCTAGCAATTCTCCCTTTACTTAAGCTCAAACTTCCTCCTCTCCCTCTCTCTCACGTTTGTTATGTGAAAAGGCTCAAAGATGATGAGGAAAAGATGACTCAAGTGGTATGTATAGGCCTTATATAGGCCTTATATAGGCTTGCTTAGGGAATTAATTAAACTTAACTTAAGCTAAGCAAATTGACATTAATTATTCTAATTTAATTTGTTCCGAATCGATTTCCAATTAAACCTACCATAAAATTCTAAAAATTCTAAATAACATAGAAACCAAGTCAATTTTGTGATTGGATGTCGATAAGGTCTTCAATTCGTAGAACAGAGCAAAAAGACAAATATATAGTCCTATAGCAAACAGATATAATCACAAATAATGCAATACACATACAATTAACTCAGAATTCTATATTAATTACTCATTAAGCATCTTAATCATGGTTTAGTGGTTAATCACAATTTGGGGTTGTTACAGTCCTCCTCCCTTAAAGAGTTTGGTCCTTCAAACCCGAATTACCTTCATTTTGGAAGAACATCAGGTCCAAAGGAAACAAATCAGGATATCTTCTCATCATATCTTCCTCTGTCTCCTAGGTTGCATAGGTTCCTCCGTGGTTTTGCCAATCAACTTTTACTAACAATATTTATTTGTTCCTCAATCGTTTGATTCTAGGATTCACAATCTGAATTGGCCTCTCTTCGTACGTATAGTCATCCTTCAGAAACACATGGGTCGGCTAAATCACATGGAATGGATCTCGTAAATATTCCTGAAGCATTGAAACATGAAAAACATTATGCATATGTTCTATAAAGCTAGCCAATACGTCACCGAGTTGATCTTCTCAAGGATTTCATATGGCCCAACATATCTCGATGCCAATTTGCCCTTCACACCAAACCAAGTTTGCCCTTTCATTGGTGTCACTTTGATAAACATGTAATCCCTGACTTCATATTCTCTGTATCTTCTTCGAACATCTACATAACTCTTTTGACGGCTTTGTGCAGTGTTCAATCTTTGTTGAATCAATTTCATATTTTTCGTCGTCTCTTGCACAAGTTTCGGTCCCAACAAGGGTCTATCACCTACCTCGGTCCAATAGACTTGAGAACAGCATTTTCTACAATACAGAACTTCATAAGGAGTCATCCTAATACTTGAGTGATAGTTGTTATTATACACAAATTCGGCCAATGGTAAGTAGGTCTCCCAATTGCCTTGGAAATCTAAGGCACACATCCTGAGCATATCTTCCAAAGTTCATATCGTTCTTTCTGATTAACCGTCTGTCTGTGGGTGATATGCACTACTCAGTCTTAACTCAGTTCCCAAAGCCTGTTGTAAACTCTGCCAAAACCTTGACGTGAACTTTGAATCTCTGTCAGATACAATAGATACTAGCACACCGTGTAATCTCACAATCTCATTAATATAAATGTTAGCTAACGTCCACATTATAAAAAGTTTTAATAGGTAAAAAATAAGCAAATTTAGTCAAATGATCAACTATGACCCAAATAGAATCCGTACCTCGAGTAGAGCGAGGCAATCCAACAATGAAATCCATCGTAATGTGCTCCCATTTCTATTCCGGTATTGGAAATAGTTGAAGTAATCCAGCAGGTCGTTGATATTCAGCTTTAACTTGTTAGCAATACGAACATCTTGCCACAAAATCTACAACACACTTCTTCATTCCCGGCCACCAAAAATTTGTTTCAAATCATGGTACATTTTTGTATTCCCTGGATGCATTGCAAATTTAGAATTGTGAGCTTCGGTCATCACTCGTTTTCTCAGATCGAGACAGTCCGGTACACAAAATCGATTTCGAAACTTCAACCCATTGTTCTCAAGTACAAATCCTGGCTTCGGTTTTGAATCAATCTCATCAAAAATTTTCTTTAATAACTCATCCTCAAGTTGTTTCTCTCTAATTTCTTCAACGATAGCAGGCTTGGCAGAGATGGCGGCTAGAATTCCGCCCTATTCCCACAACACAACATCAATCTCATTCTTCGCCAAGTCACAAAGAAACTCTCTCTGACCGGTGAGTAAACATGATAAATTTTCCATTAAATTTCTACTCAAAGCATCTACGATGGTATTAGCTTTCTCCAAATGGTACAAAATCTGCAGGTCATAATTCTTGATCAATTCAAGCCATCGTCTCTATCTCATATTCAATTCTTTTTGGGTAAATAGATATTTGAGGCTTTTATAGTCAGTGTATACTTTGCAGGTCACTCTATGTAGGTAATAGCGCCAAATTTTCAAAGCAAACACTACAGCTGCCAATTCGAGGTCATGGGTCGGATAATTCTTTTCATGTGGTTGGAGTTGCCGAGAAGCATAAGCAATCACTTTCCCATTTTGCATTAACACACACCCCAAACCTTTATATGAAACATTACTGTAAATTTGAAACCCATCAATACCATTAGGTAAAGCCAAAATTGGTGCAGTTACTAACCTAGTGTTTAGTTCTTGAAAGGCCGACTCCCAGTACATTTTTCTGCGTCAACTGTGTCAATGACATGACAAGTTTGGAGAAGTCTTTCACAAATCTTCTATAATTGCCAGCAAGCCCCAGAAAACTTCTGACTTCTGACACATTGGTTGGTCTAGGCCAGTTTACTATAGCTTCAATTTTTTGTAGGTCAACAGAGATGCCATCCTTGTTGATTACATTCCCAAAAAATGCTACATTATCAAGCCAGAATTCACATTTGGACAATTTTGCATACAATTTCTTTTTTCTCAGAATCTGTAAAGTAGTTCTCAAATGATTCTCATGCTCTTCCCTACTTTTGGAGTAAATCAAAATATCATCAATAAATACAATTATAAATTCATCCAAAAATTGTTTAAACACTTTATTCATTAAGTCCATAAATGCTGCAGGTGCATTAGTTACTCCGAATGATGTTACCAAAAATTCATAGTGTCCGTATCTAGTTTTGAATGCAGTTTTCTCTACATCTTCAGTCTTGACCTTTAACTAATGATACTCGGACCTAAGGTTTACCTTAGAGAACACTTGTGCTCCTTAGAGTTGGTCAAACAGATCATCTATTCGGGGTAACGAGTACTTATTTTTTATAGTTACTCTATTCAATTCCCAATAATCTATACACAATCTCAAGGACCCGGCTTTCTTCTTAACACATAAAACTAGAGCACCCTAAGGTGAAGTGCTCGGTCGGATGAACTTCTTGTCTAACAAGTCTTGAAGTTGGCTTTTCAATTCCTTCAACTCAAAAGTTGACATTCTATACGGGATTTTAGAAATTGGTTGTGTTCCGGGTACAATATCAATAGTAAACTCAATTTTTCTATCAATTAAATCCCCGGGTAATTCATTTGGAAATACAGCAGGAAATTCATTTACTAGCGATATATTCTCTACAGTAGGACTAGCAGAAGTCACAGTCAAAACACAATACATATACCCTCTACATCCCTTTCTAAGTAGGTTAACAACTTTCATGGCAGAAATCAAATATGGGGAGGAACTACCCCATTCCTAGTAAACACAAATTCAGGTAAACTAGGTGGATGAAACACAACAGATTTATTCACACAGTCAATAGTTGCACAGTACTTCGTCAACTAGTCCATACCCATTATGCAATCAAAATGATCAATACTCAGAGGTAGCAAATCAACGTACAATGTCATATCACTAATCATTATATCACATGTCGGATAAACATAAGCACATATCATAAAACCCCCAAATGGTGTAGAAACAGGCAGTAAATAATTCATGGATTCTAAAGGTCTAGTCAATTTCTGAGAAAAGACATGCGACACAAATGAGTGTGTAGAACCAAAATCTATCAAGACATATGCATTTTGGTTACAAATTGAAATTATACCTGACACCATAGACTTAGTGTTCTGCACATCTCCGGGTACTAGTGCGAACACTCTCCCCTGTCTTAGTGTCTCATTTCCCGTGTTACCCCTGACATTAGCTTTAGTATTTGTTCTCGCTACAGAAGCAGACTCGACTAAACTTATTGCAAGACGATTAGTATCGTTGGATCTCAGCGGACAATCTTTGACCATGTGGCCAGTCTTGCCACACCGAAAACAAGCACCTGAATAGGGGTGGGTGTGGGTCGGTTACGGCCACGGAACCTCCAATCCGTCATCTGTCTACCAGATTGGCGGATTGGAGAAAATCAATCTGCATCCGTCCGCCAATTCGGCGGATGTGGATTGAGCGGATTGGTGGTTTGGCGGATGGATGCGAATCGTTTTGGCGGTTTAAAAGTTTATAAATTTTCAACATAATTCAACTTGTGCACTTCCTCAAAAAAAAAAAAAAAAAAAAGAGAAGAAAGTATTACAGTCAATGACTTAAAAAAATATTATAATCATTGCATGCCTCATCAAAAGCAAGAAAGTTTGAAACTTTAGAATATCACAATCACGGCATCCTCATCCACATACTACAATCACAGCATGCTTCATCCATATAAAGTATTACAATTTGTGGTTCTTAAAATATAAAAACAATTCAAACCACCAAAACCATGAACAAAGCAGTAGTAGAGATTGTATGTCTCTGTATTGTTACATCTATATCTGTTTTTGAAAACAAAAATCAACCAGCATATATATCATATTTTATATTTATTATTTATTATTTTTAGAGATAGATTTAAAAACCAAAAAATATAGATAAATAATACGTTTATTTTTTTTAATTCAAAAAAGATATTCAAGGTGAAAATTTTTTTTCAACAGAATATTTAAATTCTTTTTTAATTGAAAACACAAACAGAATATTTAAACAAACTGAAAACATAAAGTCTTATAAATTACTAGGGGTGCTCGCGGTTTGGCGGTTCGGTTGCGGCCAAAGGAATCTCAAATCCACCATCCGTCCGCTAGATTGGCGGATTGGAGAAAATCAATTCGCAACCGTCCGCTCCTCATCACGCATCCGTCCAAAATGTGGCAAATCGGTTCGGTTCGGTCGGTTTTGGCGGATCGGTGTATCCGCTGCTCACCCCTAATGCACGGTAACATGTGCCTTTATGCTTTCTTCCACAATCGGGACTGTGATAATCCAGTCCCGTATTATGTTAATTAATCTTAATTATGATTGTGGTTACGTGCTTAATATGATTTTGGATGCTACTTATATGATTATGTGTGTGTTTGAATTCCTATCTGTTCACCGTAGGAAAATCTGTTTGATTTTATGCTATAGAATTTAAATTGAAGGTCGTAGATGCGTTAGAAAGTGAAATTGACTGTATTTTTGTGCTTAGCATGATTTTTAGAGCATACGGTGAAATTTAATTAAAAATTGATTCGGATCAAATTAATTAGATTAAATAGAATTAAATTAAGTAAGGTTGACTAGTTTTAATCATGCTTAATTAACTTAAGCTAATCACCTACTATATATATATATATATGTTGAGTTAGTGCCTAGACTCATAAAAATTGAGCTCGTCTTCACCATTTTGCTGAGATTAAGTTATATAGAGAGAGAAATCTTCATCTTAGTGAGATAGAAGCTCAATCTTGAGGTATTGGCTTGGAGGATTGAAGATTTGGAAGCTAGGCTTAAGAAATTGCTAAACCTAGCCTCATTGAAGATAGTAGGTAAGAGTTTGAACCTCAATTTGTGAGTTAAGTCATTAAATTGTGGGTTTAAGAAGAAGATAGCAAGATTAAATATGTGAATTGAACAAAGATTGTAGGAATTGAGATGAAATTATACATGCATGCAAGTATTTGCTTTGATTCTTCAAGTTTTGGACATGAACTTTAATAATCATGTTGAATTGGGAGTTGTCACTTACATGCAACCATGTTTTTTAAGTCTTGAAGGTTTGAAATGCATGAATTCTAGCATGTTATGTGACCAAGGTCAAGAATTAAGCTAAATATGATGAATTTGAAGTCATTATAAACATGCATGTAAAAGATTGCCATGAATTTGTGTATTTGAGCATGAAACATATGATCCATGTCAAATTTTGATTAAGATTCATGCTTTTGATCATCTTTTGCATCACTTAAGTTGAGAATGGAAGTTATATTCCACATGCAAGCACAATTCATGGAGGTATAAGTTTTGGTTGCACGAATTTGAAGTATTGGAAATAAGTTTGGTATAAATTGAGTATGCATGTAATTAATTCATGGGAATTGAGCTTCATAATGTTGTAAATTTAGTATTTGAATCATGTTAGAAGATATACAAGTGAATTATGAGTCCTAACAAGCAAGTTACATCAATTGGAATGCAAATTCGAAGCTCAAACAAAGTTCATGAAAACCCAGAATTCGGCTTGTCCACTCGAGCGGGGAAAGTGCTGCTCGAGTGTAGAAATCGAACTCCCAGAAGTTTTACAGAGAATACATGGAGGCTCGAGCGGCCAAAGCTGCACTTGAGCGTACCCTATTTTGCAAAACTTCTCGCTTGAACGTAATTTGCAAGCAACCAGTATTTTTGCAGACAAAAGGGGTCCACTCGAGTAGAGAGCCCTGTTTCATAAATTTTGAAAAGTCATTTTGTGTTTTGTTTTTTGTTCTCTTTCATTTCTAAGCACTCTTAGGCATACATTGGGCATTGTAAATGACCTAAAAGAATAAGATAGAGGCCTAAAAGAAATAAATAAATTAAAAACGGAATGAATCGCTTGTGACCCAATGTGTTATGAAAATAGGGTCAAGCGCAAGGACAAATCATCCAGCAGATCACTGTGAGTAATATCTTAGTAAAGATATGTTCAAGTACGTTATTTTCCAAACGTTACTTCTGTATAAACCTTACGAATTTGTATTTTGAATTATGGATGAAAATGTCAATCTTTTGCATAAGACTAATTAAATATGAATATGATCATGATCACGGATATGAGACACATAAATACGAATATGAGAATGATTGGGCCAAAGGCCATTTGACATAAATGATTGGGCCAAAGGCTGTTTGACATAAATGATTGGGCCAAAGGCTATTTGATATGAATGACTAGGCCAAAAGCCATTTGACATGAATGATTAGGTCAATGGCCGTTTGACATGAATGATTGGGCTGAAGGCTGTTTGACACGAACGAATTGGGCCCGAGGCCGTTTAATAAGAATGAATTGGGCTCGAGGTCGTTTGATATATTTAGGCTTGAGGCCGTTTGATGTATTAGATGGAAACTTAAATGGGCCTATGGTCGTTTGATATGTTTGCTACAAATTTCATTCATGTAACTCTTTTATTTTGATATTATTCACTGGGCTGTAGCTCACTCTGTATTTATATGTGTGTAGGTGAGCAGTGGAATGACTAGCCCCAGCCTTAGTGAGATTATGAAAGGGACCCGAGTTTTGTGAAGTCAGCCCAAGTGCCTTATGCAAGAGGCTTTGTTTATGATCTTTTGTATTTTCTTTTGCTATTTTCATTGGTCATGATAGACCATTTATGTGTATAAGCTTTTGGTATACGTGACTATGTGTTTGAATGAACCTAGGTGCACTAGATGTTAACTACTATTTATATGGTGTGAGTTATTATCAAGTATATGGGAAATGTTTTTAATTTGCCATATAAGCACAGCTCATTGGACAAAATTTTTAAGTTTGCTTCCGCATCTGGCCCCATATTATTAATTATTGATTGATTTCTGTTTGAGGCCGTAGGTAATCTCATGATTACTAGCCGGTTATGACCTTAATCTATAGGGGCGGGTTCGAGTCATGACAGGGACAGTTTGGAATAGATCCACTATTCTGACTGGAGCTACTAGAGGATCCCCGTGTTTTGCTTTTTTGAAAATGACCGGCCCTTCTTAAAATTAAATCCAGATCTTTTACCCTTCCATTTAGTTGTTAGAGTTGGAGCTTGTTTTTTTGCTACCAGGATGGCCTCTGCCATCAATGCTCTATCAAGTACTTGTACATATGTAGGTAATTTCAGTACACCTACTCGGTCATACACATCCAGGTCTAATTCCCTTTCAAATTTTGGGCCTTTTTGTAATCTATGTTGACCATACGATGAGCAAATCTAGCCAACTCCATGAACTTCGCCTCATACTCGGCCATGGACATCTTTCCTTACTTAAGTTCTTGGAATTCAGAAACCTTTCGATCCTGAGAGCACTGAGCAAAGTATTTATTGTAAAAAATCTCAATGAATTGTGCCCATGTCATGTTCCCATTGCTATTTCGGATTAGTAACCACCATCTTCGGGCTTCATCTTTCAAGGTGTAAATGGCCAAGAGAACCTTCTGAGTCTCAGACCAGGGAAATACTTCAAATAATTTTTCCATCTCGAGTAACCATGTCTCCGCCTTCAATGATTCAATACCACCTAAGAAAGTTGACGGTTTCATTTTTAAGAACTTCTGCGTTAGGTTTATGACATCATTGTTATCCGATTCAGCTTGGACTGGAGGGAGCAGTGGAGGCGGAGGTTGTCGTCTTTGCTGTTATATCATTATTTCAGTTAGGGTTGCGAGCATTTGTTCCATTCGGCTCATTTGAGCCTCTGAAGACTCAGCTGTACCGTCACTTCTTGTATTTTCCATTGCTATAGGTAAACGGAAAACTGATAAATATAGGTAAACAATTCTTTTCACAATGTTTAGAATATTCACTCCCAGTTCATTCATTTCAATTTCATGAGTGCCTGATTAGATTCAATTTTCACATTTATAGAATTTAACACACACGCACACATGCAAATGAAATGTCCTTACTTTTTTTTCTAGAACATCTTATAGCTCATATGGACTTGTGTGTGCAGTATAACGCGTGCTCTGATACTACTCTGTCACGACCCAAACCTGCCCCTATAGGTTTAGCGTCGTAATCGATTAGTAATCCTCGGATTACCAAAGGCATCTGACCTGAATAATATAAAATATAAGGGGCTAGCGGAAGTAATTAGAGAAACATACATAGTTCACTGAGCTGTATAGACATATATAGAGAAACATACATAGTCCATTAAGCTGTATAGACATATAGGGGATAGAAATTAGAAAACTTATATATAGAACCGTGATGTCATACGTATAATGGTCTTACGTCACATTCATTACAGATAAAGCAAAAAGGGAACTTAGCCCATTATATAGACAAACCAAAGCTTGTTCATGTATCAAAAGGAAACGAAGTATTAAATGATCACACAAAATGGCTACAATACTTGACTTAATTCGGAACCTCTTCAGCAGGCACAAAAGGGTGGCTGACAAAACCAAAACTCCAGGTCATCAACTCTGAGCCTGATCACGCACCTGGTCACCTACATACATAATATAAATAGAGTAAGCGAAGCCAAGTGAATAATAACGGAGTAAAGAATTTAATGAATGATGTCCTTAACAGATTTCAAATCAAAAACAAATTCAGATTCACATACTTGACCAGAAATCATAGTAGTTATAAGTGGTACATCCATTCAGCTGTCATATCATAACAAATTTGCATAATCGGTATCGACGACCACATAGGTCCACATCTTGTGCACAAGTAGCCATGGTATTGTTGCCCCTAGGCGAGGGCCACGTAGACATAGACCTCAGTATTGTTACCCCCGGGCAAGGGCCACATAAATATAAGAAACAGTATTGTTACCCTTGGGTGAGGGCCACGTGCATATTGGCCACGTTATTGTTACCCCCAGGCGAAGGCCATGTGAACTAGGGATGCCATAAATACATTTTAAAAAAATGGACATTCATTCATGATTCATAAAATAGCATTTTAGAAAGTTGATCGTATCATTTAGTCAGAAAATACGTACAATGAAACATAGTTTTACAAAGTTATTATTCACAGTTGGCTCCAAAAGAAGACAAACAGAACAAACTGATCAAATAACGTATGGCGCGTGACCTATACAACACAACATAACAGATACACATAATGAAACACACGCTCGGGTAGTACTTCACTTATTTCGTCTTGTTCTTCGTGTGCTTCTACATCTTATCCTCATTATGATGTCTTAAACATGGCCTAGGAATGCCTAGAATGCAATGAGAATGCAAAAATACATTTGAAAACACTTAGGCAAATATGCTGAAAATAGGGGCTTCACTCGAGCGCAGCTTCCTTCACTTGAGCAGATGTTCAAAAATGTGAGTGGCCACTCGAGCACAACTTCTTTCGCTCGAGCAGTCTATAAATTCTATAAAAGTACTAGTTGTGTGAATGCTTCGCTCGATAGCTGCTCGACGGTCGCTTGAGCGTGAGACTGAGGTCCTCGCTTGAGTGCAACTATTGTCGCTCGGGCGGTCTGCAAAAATGGTAAACTTCTGGGAGCATGCATTTTATGCTCGAGCCAACTTTTGGTCGCTCAAGCGGAAGTGCAACATACTGAGTGGTCGCTTGAGCGTAAGAACTCTCGCTCGAGCGGAGAGGTGGAATTATGGAATTTCCAAATTGCTGTTCAAGGTGCAAAACATGAATTTAAAACTTCAAACCTGCTCATTTGGGCCTGAAACTCAAGAAAACACTTAGAAACTTGTAGAATATCAGAAAATGAAAATCGTTTCGCAAAAATCAAGGCCCAAAAGCATGTCAATTGTTCAAATTTAAACTCAAATTTTTGAAAACATAACTTGCATGTAATGGCTTGACTTCAAAGCTTCCAAATCATGATCAAATGAGGTCAATAGATGGAAAACATGATAAACTCTCAAAACTAAGGTAGAATTGAGGCATGGATGTGAGAATTCTTAGCAATTCAACTCAAAACGCAAGATAATGTGCATGCATGCATGGTATGATCCATATTTCTTCATCCTAGCTCAATTCTCTTGAATTCATGAACTCACCAACTCAAAAGCAAGACCAAAGGCTTAATTGCTTACCTTAAACCTTGAATTCACAAGTGTAGAGGATTAAACTTCTAAATTCTTTTCAATTCTCCAACAATTTCTAGCAATTCTCCCTTTACTTGAGCTCAAACTTCCTCATTTCCTTCTCTCTCACGTTTGTTATGTGAAAAGGCTCAAAGATGATGAGTAAAAGACAACTCAAGTGGTTTGTATAGGCCTTATATAGGCTTGCTTAGGGAATTAATTAAATTTAACTTAAGTTAAGCAAATTGACATTAATTATTCTAATTTAATTTGTTCCAAATCGATTTCCAATTAAACCTACCATAAAATTCTAAAATTTTTAAATAACACAGAAACTAAGTCAATTTTGTGATTGGATGCCGATAAGGCCTTCAATTCACAGAACAGAGTAAAAAGACAAATAGATAGCCCTACAACAGACATATATAATAAAAAATAATGCAATACACATGTAATTAACTCAGAATTCTATCTTAATTACTCATTAAGCATCTTAATCATGGTTTAGTGGTTAATCATAGTTCGGGGTTGTTACAATATACTATATATACATTAACATCTCTCCTCAAACTCAAGGAGGATAAATATCTTGAGTTTGGAGAGATAAACTAAAACATGAAATAAAACTAAATAAAATAAAAGGCAAATAGATTGCAAAGTTCGAAAGGGAGCTCAAAGGCTCTTGAAATAGATCAGAGGCCGAAACTAATGCCGAGAGACAGTTTATGGTCATGTCGGACTGCTATAGGAACTGACCGAAACTAATGTCGAGACAATTTAAGGTCATGCCGGTCCGTTGTAGGAACTAGCCAGAATCAATGTCGGAACATTTTACGGGGTCATATCGGAGCATTGCAGAGACTGGATGTTGAACCAGCAAGCATGAATCATACATAACTTATGACATTGTGCTGAACGATGATGACAACAGATGACTGAGTGCGCCACAGGGGGTGACTTGGATGGTACACCAGAGGATGACTTTTGTGGTGCACCAAGGGGCGTGGCCGCTTGGGTTGTAAGCCAGAGGAGGCAACTTGGGTGGCGCGCCACAGAGGGCGGCTTGAGTTGTGCGCCATAGGGGTGGTTTGCATGGTGTATAACCATGTTCACCATTATATAGGTATAATACACCACTCAAACTCAAATAGGTTTGAAGATAGAAACCTATTTGAGGTTAAAGTAGAGGGAAAGATAGAGTAGAGCAGAAGCACCAAAAAAAATACAGATTGCGAGTAATATATATATATATATATGATAGAGATATTGGGGTGAGAATAAATCAGTGGACAAAGGAAGAGATCACCACAAAGTGATACTGATATGAAAATATGACAGCGGAATAGGTTGAGGTTCGGCGGACAGCCAATGCAAGGTTGTCGCCCACCGGTAAGGCAAAGAACACTAAGAGCTTAACCTATTGCTCTGATACCATGTTACAATAGTAAAGAGAGAGAGAGAGAGAGAGAGAGAGAGAGAGAGGAAATAATATGTATTGTATTCAATTAATTAATCTTATAGAATAAATAGAAGGCTTGTATATATAGGTTGAGAAAGAGTATCCTATAAGAAAGCTAACTATGAGAAAAAGTATCTTATAAGAAAGCTAACATAGACAATACAAATATATCTAAGAAATCAATACCTAATATATCTAAGAATATATACATATATACATTAACATTAAGAATGCTAACATTTGTGAAAAAGCCAAAAATCACAAAACCTTAATCAAATAATGTTTTTTTTAGGGCAAATTACGGTGGTAGTCCCTGTAATTTACCTTTTTTACATTTTGGTTCCTATTGTTTCAATTTGCTCAATTTTGCCCCTTAATTTTACAGATTATGTTATGTTAGTCCAATAAATAATGGTGGTTGAGTTTGATGGACAGATAATCATATGATGTTTCAATTTGGTCCCTGTAGTTTACAGGATGTTTCAATTTGGTCCCTGTAGTTTACAGAATGTGTCAATTTGGTCCTTGTTATTTTGACTTTCCTATAAACTATAGGGATCAAATTGACACATGCTATAAACTATAGAGACCACATTAAAATATCATTTGATTTTTCGTCCATCAAACTTAACTGTCGTTATTTATTGAACTAATATGACATAATTCGTAAAATTAAAAGAAAAGAAATGAGAATATTTCAGTGGCATTAGAGCAATTAAGTAATATAAAGTGATAAACTTCCATAACCCTATTTGTCTAATAGGGGTGAAGAAATAATTCAATTAAATTATTTCAATTGGTGATTATCATAAACAACTTACTAAAATTGAAATAAAGGGATATGTACAGTGGATCCTAATAATTAAGAAAAGATTGTTGAGTTGAGAAATGAAACACAAGTACAATAGAATTTAATTTATTTTTGTAACTTTCATGTTAACAAAAACTTTTCGCTAAGAGAAATTATGGTTGTGTTTTTAGTTTTGTAACCGTAATTCTAATAAAAAAAATTTTATTTTATTTTTTAAAAATTAATAATCAAACACAATTCAAAAATTATTTAAAAAACTCATAATCAAAAATACAATTCAAAAATTCTTTTCAAAATTCATAACCAAAATCATTTAAAAAACTCCATTAAAAAAAAAATTCAAATTTATTTAATTATTTATTTTGTTCTTTAGAATTTTACTTAAATCATAATTCTAAAACTAAACCAAACTTAATTTACTTTTTTGTGATATAATTTCTTAAAACTAATTTTTTAAGGAAGATATTTGAGAAAAAACTTTCTTTCCCCTTGTTGGGAGCTTTGTTGTCATTTTATTACGACTAAAAGCATATAAATGAATAAAAATAGACACAGCTTTGTGTCACAATAAAATTGAGAATTATATATACACTTTCCCATCAAACTTCTTGATGGAACAATTAATTTGACAATAAAGATTACCCCTTATCTTCATTGATTGATTTTTATTAAAGTAAAAAACTACATTAAGAAAATAACAAATCAAAATAAAGAAATTAGTGAAATGTATTAAAGGATTTCACTTATATAAAGTTGCCACAAATAGGGTTTCTATTCCAACTTGTGACTAATCAGGTTATTAACCACCTTAAAACAAAAACAAAAACAAAAAATCTTCTTAATTTCTAGTTTGGTTTCATTCATTTATATGTTTTTAGTCGGTCATAAATGAGAAATAAGGTCCTCAAAAGTTTAAAATATTATCGATGTGAATTACATACTAGTACGTATTGGAAGAATTAATGGTGTATAAATAGAATCACTTCAATCATGATTTTAATTTTTGTAGAACAGAACCGGTTCAATTCATCTAAAACCAAACTAGCAGAAAATATTTAGATGTGTAAGGTGCATATCATATGTATTTATATAAATTTTTATAAATATATATTTTATAAAATTACATAAATTCTCACAAATGGTAACACTTACGTTTTTAGTTTTCTGTTTATATTTTTAAAAAAAATTTAAAAACTCAAATAAAAACTTATTTGGTAAAATTTTTGATTTATAAATCAGTGGTCTCAATTTATAAATTTGGCCAAAAAATAAAAACACAAAAAATGTGTTTCCATTTTAAGTTTTTAGTTTTTTTTTTTTTACCACCGAACACTAGCCACCACCCGTCACCATTTTCCACCACTGTCTTCCGCCACCACCACCCACCTTCCACCACCACTCACCACCCACCTCCCACCACCACCCATCACCCACCTGCCACCCACTCGCCACAACCACCCACCTTTCGTCACCACTACCACCACCACCACCACTGCCATCCACCCGCCACTACCATCCACCGCCCCCCACAACCTATTTGCCACCACCATTCACCACCCACCTGCCACCCACCACCACCAGCCGCTTGCCACCCATCCGCCGCCACCACCACCATCCACCACCACCACTCACCACCAACACCCACTCGCTACCACCTACCACCCGCCATCGTCATCCACTTACCCACTACCACCACCATCCACCACTACCTATTGTCACCACCCACCACCCGCCACCACCACCACCCACTCACTACCACCCACCACTTGCCACCGTCACCCACCCACCTACCATCACTATCCACCACCCACCCGCCACCACCCACCACCCGCTATCCGCCACCCACCTGCCACCACCACCACCCACTCGCTACCACCCACTACCCGCCACCGTCACCCAACCACCCACCACCACCACCCGCCACCACTACTCACCCGCCACCACCACCACCACCACCACCCACTCGCTACCACCCGCCACCCGCCACCGTCACCCACCTGCCACCACCAGTTACCCACCACCCACCGTCACCACTGTCCACCACCACCTTCCGCCGCCACTTGCCACCATTTTCCATTTCTCACTCTTTTTTATATTTTTAAATTTTTTTAAACATTTTATCAATTACTAAACGCGTTTGTAGTTTATGTTTTTCTAAAAATAAACAAAAACCAGTTTATAAAATTTTTGTAAATATAAACTGAAAACGTAAACGTTACCAAACACGAGTAAGTTATGGTTTCTCAAATTTTTATGAATTAACTTAGGGGTACTTACGTGTAGGTCCTATAGAAAAATTTTGTCATAAAAAAAAATCACTAATTGTAAGTTTTAGCGACAATTCATAAAAATTATGACAAAAAAAGTCATTAATTATCAATTTTTAGAGACATGTAAAAAATTATCACAAAAAAATTATTTTTAGCGATAATTTTACCAAGACTTATTTTCAATTGTTTGGGATGTTCTAAATAAGTGCACTTTTTGACTTTTTATGAAATATGAGTTAGGTTTGAAGTGATGTAGTAAAGAGATGATATGACTAAAATAAGATTATGTGACTTAAAATGACTTTTTGGCTTTTTGACTTTTTTAAGGGATGCCAAACCTAGCCTAAGTCTAACTATTAGGACCTATTGGTAGTTTACCTATTAACACTAACTTACATATATTTATAAAAACTTATGCAATTTTATAAGATAATTTATATATATTTATAACAACTTATACAAATGTATATTGGGCTCTTTTGGGAAGTGTTAAAAAGCCGAAAAATCAACTTTTAACTTATTTTAGATAATATCATCTTTTATATTCCACACAAAAAAAATGTCAAAAAGCGAGCTTTTGAAAACAACATTTTGTGGTGTTTTGAGAAATTGATAGAAAGTTAGTTTTTTTTAGGGAAAATTAGTCTAAAGTCCCTCTCCCATTTTTAGTAATGGAAAAGATCCACAATATTATTTTTTGATGTCTAAGGTTCCTAAACCCACACCCATATATCATACCAGAGAAATTTGACTCTCCTCTGAAGGAACAAAGCTCTTATTTGATACCCAACTCTTAAAATCATCAGCCCTAGACTCAGACCCAAAAAAACCCTTCTCTCTCTCTCTCATCTCAAAACCGTTACTAGATAAAAACTTATTCGATGCCACCCAATCATCAACCTCATCAGCATGAGACAGCCCTAATTCTCGGTTTGAATCTCCATTCTTACGCGGCTCCACCGTGATTTCGAAGACTCGTCGCCATATGATCTGAACCCACCGCCGAGCCTAAACTGGTCGAGTTCCTCATCGGTTTGGTCGCGTGGACCGGTAGGAAACAACAGCAGATCTATGTTGCCGCCATTGTTTCTCTCTCTCTCTCTCTCTCTCTCTCTCTCTATCTAGAATCTCTCTCTCTCTCTCTCTCTCTCTTAGCTCTTGCTGTTTGAGCTGCATATGTATGTCGACCATTGGTAGTGCGAAATGTATGAATTTGAGCAATTTATTTTCAGTAACTTTTCAGATCAATAGAAGACGTATTTTCCTTGTGCTTTAGTCTCTAGTCCATAATTTCTCTGGCCCAGAATTTTATCTAGTGAGCACTTTACTTTTGTTGTGTACTATTAGTATATGTATGTATTACACTTCTCATTCTTTCTTTTCTATTCAACTGATAAAGATTTGATTGGTAAAAGATTTGGAATTTTTTTTGGTTTCAATTTTCTCTGGTAAATGATTTGAATTTTCTTTAGTTTTACAGAGAAAGGATTCTACAAAAGCAAATAATTTTGTTCAGGGAAATTTCAATTTTCTCTGGAGAGAAGGGAAATTTCTTTGGAGATGAAGGAGGGCCGGAGAAATTCTCTAAAGAGTGGGTTAGAGAAATTTGAAAGTTTAGAGAAATTTTGTTTCTTCGTTATACTCAGTTCTCTGGTACAAGATTTTGAATTTTCTCTGGTAAAGGATTTGAATTTTCTCTGGTTTCACAGAGAAATGATTCTACAGAAGTAAATAATTTTGTTCATAGAAATTTCAATTTTTTCTGGAGAGAAGAGAAATTTCTCTAGAGATGAGGGAAGGTCAGAGAAATTCTATAGAGAGTAGGTCAGAGAAATTTGAAAGTTCAAAGAAATTTTGTTTCTTGGTTGTACTCAGTTTAATAATTTTGTGCATGATCTGTCTGTTGTGCACATTTCTCTTTGCATCAGTGTTGGTGGTGGTGGTGGTGTTTTGCCCTTCTTTTTTTTTTTTTACTTAAAAACCATACCTGTTAGTTCTTTACATAATTTGAAATTTTCTCTGTAGAGAAACAGAGAATTTCTCTAGATTGGAGAGAATTTCTCTGGGAAGTCCAGAGAAATTCTCTGGATAAAATTTCTCTGGATCAAATTAAGGGATCTTAGACATTATAAAAATATTAGATGTCTTTTATGCTATAAAATCTTAATACCAGGGATGCTAAATTTTTTTTTTTTTTTTTTTTTACTTTTTAGTGATTTTTTTTGTGTAAAAAAAAAGACTTTTTTTTGTAATATTTTTTTGTGTAAAAAAAGTTAAAAAGCTAACCTTTTTACCAAATTCCCAAAAGGGAAAATGTTTGAGGGCCACAATTCTTGTGACCACAATAGCTCAAAACTGTCAAAATGACGTCGTTTTGAGTGCAAAACATGCCAAAACAACGTCGTTTTGACAGTTTTGAGCCATTGTGGCCACAAAAATTGTGGCCCTCTAACATTGTTGTTCCCAAAAGTGTGCACTCGCGAGAATTTCTCCAACGAAATCATTCTGATCTATGATCTAGGGGTGAGCAGCGGATATACCGATCCGCCAAAATCGACCGAACCGAACCGAACCGATCCGCGCGCATTTTGAACAGATGCGTGATGACGAGCGGACGGTTGCAGATTGATTTTCTCAAATTCGCCAATCTAGCGGACGGATGGGGAATTTGAGATTCCTTTAGCCGCAATCGAACCGCCAAACCACGAACATCCCTAATAATTTATAAGACTTTATATTTTCAGTTTGTTTAAATACTCTGTTTATTTTTTCAATTAAAAAAGAGTTTAAATATTCTATTGAAAAAAAGTTTTCAACTTGAATATCTTTTTTGAATTGAAAAAAATAAATGTATTATTTATCTATATTTTTTGGTTTTTAAATCTATCTCTAAAAATAATAAATAGAAAATATGATATATGTTGGTTGGTTTTTGTTTTCAAAAACAGATATAGATGTAATAATATAGAGGCATACAATCTCTACTACTGTTCTGTTCATGGCTTTGGTAGTTTGAATTGTTTTTATATTTTAAAAATCACAGATTATAATACTTTATGTGCATGAGACATGCCGTGATTGTGATATTCTAAAATTTTAAAATTTCTTACTTTAGATGAGGCATGCAGTGATTGTAATATTTTTTTAAATCATTAATTGAAATATTTTTTTATTTTTTTTTTTGAGAAAATGTACAAGTTAAATTATATTAAAAATTTATAAAATTGTAAGCCCCGTCCACATCCGTCAAATTGATGAAAGGATGTGAATTGATTTTTTTTAATCTACCAAACTGACAGATGAATGCCTAATTGAAAGTTCCCTCGCCGCAACCGATCCGCGCCTATCCCATGAACCCACTAGAAATGTCCGACGTACTCGGCAAGCTTTCGAGAACCACCACCACCATCGCCTCCGTCGTCTTCGAACTCTAGCCTGACCCATTTCGATCATTTCTAAAATGGGACAGAACTCTGGAGGATCGAGTGCTTTAGGGTTTCGACTATGTCCAACGCTGTCCCCCTCTCCAGCGCTCTCAAAATTCCGAAGGGAGACATCACTTATTGGTTCTTCGATGGCTCTTCCGACACCATAGTAAGTTGTGTTTTCTTCTCTCTTAATTACTCACATATGCTTTTTTTTATTGTTTTGCCTGTGTAATTGGGGATTTTTAGATTCCATTTGGATTGTTGGATTTTTTGTTGGGTTGTCAACGAATTGACTTACTTGCACAAAATTAGATCTTTCACTAGTTCCCCTGAATAATTCCAAGCACATTCAAACCTAGGGAAAAAAAAAAACTTTGCAGCCACCAAACTACATTCACCAAGATAAAAATACTGTGAGAATAACTAACACCCATCTCATAATAAAGGTTCTTTTTCTCTTGTTCTTGTGTTGTACATATAAGAAGCCTCAAATGGTGAAAAAGTAATAATAAAACAAAAAACATTATTATGTTTCTCTCTTTGTATGCAGAAGCCAAACAATTAATTAATTCAGAACGTGACCTTTTTCATCCCGATGCAACATTAGAATCACAAAACTTGAGCTTGGGACCCTAAACATAACTAACATGGAATATTACATCGCCATCGGTGGCCTACCACCTCAAACTACCACCGGAATGCACACAAAATCCGTGCTCAGTAAAATACCCAGAAAATTTAGGGCTTGTTTGGTTTGTTTTTGGAAAAGTTATTTTTGAAAAAAAATTTGGAGAGTTGTTTTAGAAATTTTTTTGATTTGTTTGGTTGTAAATTTTGAAAGTAATTTTGGAGTTTTGGAGTTTTGGATGATTTGATATTTTGTTGTAATTGAGCAGATGTGTGTGAGAGAAAAAGTGATTGAGAAGGAGAGAGGAGAGAGAAAAAATGATTGATTGATGTGTAAGAGAGAGAAAGTGGTTTTGAAAATTTTTTAAGAAAAATCTTAAACCAAACAAATTTTTGGAAATTTTTTTCTAAAACTCATCTCTAAAACTCAAACCAAACATACCCATACAGGAGTTGAACCTGAATCATATATTATTTTTCCAAGTATATTTTTGTGCATGAATCCAATGCACATTCCTTTACTATGACGTCGATTATCGGTATGAGTTTTGGTCCCTGGAAGCTCATGTGGGCTGTCTGCAAATGCTTTATGGTGACCCTGCTATTAAGTACCACTTGAAGTGACCCTTCATGTCCCTCTTGCTTATGTTTCTTTCCATGTTGAGGGATGTCATAGTCTCTCACAAGTGGGAGTAACAGACAAACCCTTGTGAAGGGCACTTTCATTGGTTTCTAACCAACAACATTTGGATAAATCCCCTCATGACATGCCTTTTGTGGGTTTAGGGTTTGATGCAAACTCTCGAAGAGAAAAATACTTAGGGGGTTTATGATCACTGAAATTGGTCGGATTCATAAAAATTGAAACAAATATTGATAGAAAAAATTGAAACCATACTCTTCTTAAATCAGAAAAAGGGGAATATTTGTCTTATGGCTCAAATTAATTGCTCATTCTTGTCACACAAAATCCAAGGTAGTAAAATTATAGAACAAATGTTGATAATTAGGGGTTGTTTGGGATAATCTAAATAAGTGCACTTTTTGTCTTTTTACGAAAAGATGTGCAGAAAAGTAAAGAGGTGATGTGATGGAAAAAAAATAAAAAGATGGATTATTTTAAGAATGCCAAACTTGGCCTTAGGGTGTTTGATAATTTTTCAGGTTTTCAACTTATTTCTTTCTTCACCATGATAATTAGCCTTTTGTCTTTATTTTGAGTTTTTTGAGTGGAAAAGGAAAATAAAGTTCTACCAAAAATGCCAAACATATTACATTTTCAACTAAGAAGCATGGATACTTCTACAAAGGAAGCATGTCGTGTCCGACACCCATATTCAACACGACACTCTTTGGACACTCCTAAAAGCGTGTCAAACACTTCTTCAACGTGTCTTGATTAAAAAATCAAATTCATAACATCGGACACTTCGGTGACACTTCTTGAACCCTCCAAATACATCAGATATGATGAATCCCTTCATTATAACAATGTTTTCCATTCTTCATAACACAACTTATGCATCTTAAATATGTTTAGAAACATTTATAAGATGAATACATTAGGTATAATGCAATGTCATATAATTGTTTTGCATTGTTTTGAATGTAATTGCTATATAAATGATATCTTGATATTTAATTTATGTAAGATATAGCTTTTTAATTTATGTTAACTTTTTTTAATTATATTTGAATAAATTATTCATATATATGATGTATAATTAATTTATAAGGTCATGTGACTGTTTGTGCTACTTAGATTTTTCAACGCACAACTGCTTAAGCATGTAATTTATAAAATTTAAGCTAAAAAACTCAAACAACTTCTTCTTCATTTTTCTGTTTCTTTTTTTTTTTTCTTTTTTTTCTCCTTTCCGGTCTATTTATATGATATTATCAAGTTCATATCAGATTGCCATCAATTGGTTGCAAAGCTATTATTTTCTTACATAACATGAAAGCCAAATTCCCAAGGATCTTTGTCATTATGTTATTATGAGAGAGAGAGAGAGAGAGAGAGAGAGTAAATCTTGAAGGGCTGGGTGTGTAGATCCTCTGCTCCACCTCCACAATATTCTCTTCCAAAAGAGACAACTTTGAAGATTTTGGCCAAAACATTTTCTTGGCTTCTACTGATGAAAAAAATATTAGTAATTAATAATAATTGGATGCTAAGAAGGATTTTTATTAAATCCCCAATTCCCCAATTTTCTTTTCAAAAGAAGCCAAGAAAACGCTAGCCAGAACATCTGTTCATTTTGTATTGATTTTCCACAAGTCCATTCAGATTATACGAAAATAATCTTTCTGCATGTGGGGTAATACTGCGTATGCAATAGCCGGCAGTGTGACCCCTTTACATATATATATATATATAAGCTTGGAAATGGATGGCTCTAAAACTATGATAATGATGCATGTATAAAAGGGTCCACAATGACCAGTACTTGCATGTGCTCCTAACATGGTAGGGTATTAAACGAGTCCCCTCCCTATTTTTTAACTAACCCTTCTAGTTTTATCTAATATTTAAAGTCTAACAACAAATTTGACAATAAGTCAGGTTTAGAATTTAAAAATTGATCGTAAAACCATTTTTGCATGTACCATTATGATTTTCAATGATATGCACAATTATCGCTATGTCATAGATTGACATATTGTATTGCAAAATTTTTTTTAACATAGTTTTGTCTTCCATAATATTCATAAATAATAACTGACCTTTGGTTCCTAGATAATCTTATCCAGCATCCACAATCCCTATTCTTGTTTGAAGATTCAACTATAACTACAAAACATTGTTGAAAAATGCAATATATATATATAAATATTAATGTTTGTTGCTTGAAATTTATATCTGGTTCATTCAGCATTTAGTTTTGCTAGGCACTTTGAGCTCAACCGGATCTCAAAGCTTTTTTACCATACAAGAGTTAACACATGGTACCTACAAAGAACACAAGCTCTTAATTTCGGATGTGCAATTGTTTGCATATTGGTTACTCCTAGCAGGCTGTGGTTCTTTGTTGACTTAAGGAGAACAAGATTTCACTGTAGTTTTTTGGGGGAAATTTATGATAAGAAAATAAAGTGTAATCGAAGTTCAAATTTAGTGTGATTTGGGTTATATATATTATACATAATGAATCAAGTTCACACACCTCATTTTTTTTGTCGTTTTTTAACTACTTTTTTTGACTTCATGGTATTATTGTGTTTTTCAAAATGGAAAATTGTAATATGATAAAAATTCTCGTTCTCAGCGTTACAATGCATATCTTGATGCCATTGCAGGGGTAGGTCAGAGAGGACATATTTAGAGGGTTAACATACGCAGTCCACTAACACTTGGGAAATCATAAATTTGGTAGGATAATTGAATTTTTTAAGCTCTAAAGTCTTCAAATCTTAAAAATAAAAAAACGTGTTTACTAGCAATGCAATGGTGGCTTAGAGTACTGACACAAGATTCTCTATCCCCCAAATCCCTATCTCTGTCCCACCACACTGTCAGCTGCCTGATCGTACTTTGAGATTCTTGTATCTCAAAATTTTCACCATATCATATGGTTGAGAGTGCATTTGAAACAGAGGGCATAGATTTTGAGTCAAAGAATCCGGTGCATCTTTTAGAAATACGCAAAGTAGCTGCAAATCTGCCCCATAGTCTCCAATTAAACCTGTCCACATTACCCATTAGTTGACACTGTGATTTTAGTCAAACGCGAGGAGTGGTGGTGGGGGGGGGGGGGGGGGGGTGGAAATTGTCCACATGAAAGCCATGTAATCTGTAGTATAGAGGGAAGGAGAGGAAAATAAATAAATTAATGACATAGAGACAGTTGTGAAGTGCATGTGCTTTGTGGGGTCATTTGAGCTTTGCAGTTGGTAGTTTAGTCAGAACATTTGCATGTGCAACTTTGATACCTTGTACATGACCTTGAAAAACATTTTAATTCAGGTTTTTTGGTTTTGGCCATCTCTCAAAAGTGAGCATGGCTAAGTTGTCACTTTCTACCATACAACAGTGCCCCCATCTATATAACCCCCTCAGAGTCCTCAACTTGGCCTCCACTCCATTATTTAAGTGAAGCCCCATTTCCCCTCTTTGTACTAAGAAGCTCTTACTGCACAATCTTCTCTCTCTCTCTCTCTCTCTCTCTCTCTCTCTATATATATATATATATATATCAATGGCTATTCAAGTATTCTCCATTGTTTCTCTTCTACTCTTCTTCTTTTTCAATTTATGCCTCCGTGGCGCTTATGGTGACTATGGAGGGTGGCAAGGTGGTCATGCCACTTTCTATGGTGGGGGTGATGCATCTGGCACAATGGGTAAGTTGGACAAATTTTCCATTTAGTACAGAAAAAAATACAAATATATAAATAAATAAATAAAAATTAAGAAAATGCATAAAAAATGTAGTATTGACAACACTACTCTTTCTAGTGGCCCCATTTGAGATGAATATGCAGTGTTGCTATTTTGAACACTTATTTGTAAATAAAATATGTGATTTTAGAATTACTGATTTAGCAGAACAAAAGTGCATTGCTTTGACCCATAACTTCACATTTTACTTACCTTGAGTTTTAGTCTACTAAAGTCACTTCTGTTTGAGTTTTATAAACTTGACTGTTAAAAGAATGACATTTTTCTAGTAAAATTTGATAAATTTAATGTTTTGGGATTCTAATACTTGATTTTGGTGTGGCAGGAGGTGCATGTGGGTATGGCAATTTGTATAGCCAAGGCTATGGCACTAACACCGCAGCACTAAGCACTGCTCTGTTCAACAATGGCTTGAGCTGTGGGGCATGCTATCAGATCAAATGCAACAGTGACCCACAATGGTGCCTCCCTGGGACCATCACTGTGACTGCTACAAACTTCTGTCCACCTAACCCTTCTCAATCTAATGACAATGGTGGGTGGTGCAACCCTCCCCTCCAACACTTTGATCTGGCAGAGCCTGCTTTCTTGCAAATTGCTCAATACAGAGCTGGAATTGTTCCAGTATCTTTTCAAAGGTAAGGGTTGCTCTCTAATTACCCTCACAACTTTGCTAGTTGCACTGAACACAGAGAAGGGTGTGGACCCAACACCACTCTCTATGTTTCTCTTTTGTCATGTACAACTTTTTATATTTATTTTTCTGCAACTAGTATTATATACATATACCCTCAACATTCCTAAAAGTCAAACAAATTTACTAAAAAATTAGTCAAAGCAATTTGCTTAATCTGTGCTAGTTAATTTGACTATGGAGTGAAGACCAATGAGTTTGTGATGTCTTATCGAGTGTGATACTCAGATCGAGTCTTACTGTCAGTAGTTTCTCCCTTCTTTAAATTAACTAATGAATATGGTTGTGTGGTGGTCTTGACAGGGTGCCCTGTGTGAAGAAAGGAGGAATAAGATTTACAATCAATGGCCACTCTTACTTCAACCTGGTCTTGGTTAGCAACGTTGGCGGCGCAGGGGACGTCCATTCAGTGTCGATCAAGGAGTCCAAAACAGGGTGGCAACCCATGTCAAGGAATTGGGGTCAAAACTGGCAGAGCAACTCCATGCTCAATGGCCAATCTCTCTCATTTCAAGTCACTACCAGTGATGGAAGGACCATTACTAGTTACAATGCAGTGCCAGCTAATTGGCAATTTGGCCAAACATTTGAGGGGGGTCAATTCTAAGTTTTCACGATGCCATGGGTTAAAAACTTTGTATATGATGTTCAATTTGAAGGTGGGTAGGCATGGGAGAGACTCATGGAAATTTAGAGTCTATTGCTGTGGTGGCTAACTAGCACCCGCTTAGGCCTATACTCGTATAAAGTTTGTGTTATAGATACTTGTAAACGGTGATATTCAATTGGTAGCCTTCGATTGAAATCAAGGCCATACGAATATCATATAATGTTTGTAGATTTAATCACAAGTTGGAATAGAAACCCTATTTGAGGCAACTTTATATCAGTGAAATCCTTTAATACATTTCCCTAATTTCTTTATTTTGATGTGTTCGTTAATGTAGTTTTTTATTTTAATAAAAATCAATCAATGAAGATAAGGGGTAAGCTTTATTGTCAAATTAATTGTTCCATCAAGTAATTTGATGGGAAAGTGTATATATACTTCTCAATTTAATTGTGACACAAATCTGTGTCTATTTTTAATATGCTTTTAATAAGTGCTTTTAGTCGTAATAAAATGACAACAAAGCTCCCAACAAGGGGAAAGAAAGTTTTTACTCAAATATCTTCTTTACAAAAGTAGTTTTAAGAAATTACATCACAAAAAGTAAATCAAGTTTGGTTTAGTTTTAAAATTATGATTTACGTAAAATTTTATAGAACAAAATAAATAAAAAATTAAAAAAAAAATTAATGGAGTTTTGAAAAGGTTTTAGTTATAAATTTTGAAAACAAATTTTGAATTGAGTTTTAAATTGTGTGGCTAGTTATGAATTTTTAAAATAGTTTTTAAATTATATTTAGTTATAAGTTTTGAAATAATTTTTAATTTTTTTTTTATTATAATAATGATTACAAAACTAAGTCAAACACCACCATAATTTCTCTTAAAATTCTATTGTACTTGTGTTTCATTTCTCAACTCAACAATCTTGTCTTAATTATTAGGATCAACGGTACATACCCCTTTATTTCAATTGATTTCATTTGAAAATTTTATATTAAGTCTTTGTTTGGTATAAGTTAAAATGAAGTTTTTGAATTAAAATAGTTACAAAAAAATAAAGTAGATTTTTTAATCTATTCAAACAAAATATCATATTCAAATCATAATCATTTCATTTTTTTCTCATAGAAGTCATAAAAGTTAAAAAGTTAAAAAACCAACTCACATCCCAAATGAACCTTAAGTTGTAATTTAATTGAATTATTTCTTCACCATCTTGGACAAATAGGATTATGGAAGTCTATCACTTTATATTACTTAATTGCTCTAATGCCACTGAAATATTCTCCTTTATTTCCTTTTTGAGTAATATTGAAAACAAAAATGTTATGACCCATCCTTATCAATAAAAAATTATTTAATATTTCTGAAGCATCATGTGTTTATACTTAAACACTAATCATCATATAATTTATCTCAAATATGTTTGTGTAGTGGAAATTAAATTGATAAAGTGAAGAGTCTATGAGTAAAATAAATTTGAACTATTGATTTATTTTCGTAAATAAATTCTGAATTCATAAATATGAATTTGTAGGGTTATTAATAAACTATTGGCCACAGCTTCTCTCCAGTTCAGAATCAAACTGGACAATGTTGTTGGGTTGTGGTGAGCCCGATTTTGAATACATCTTCATAATTCAAACTGTTAATGTATAGAATTCGTCGACTACATTATGTCTGAAAAAATCATGCAGATCGAATATCGATAGCCATTTGACCGATTTACATTTGTTTCAATGACGATTATACTTTTAAAAACAAATTGCAGACACAAATACAAACTAATTAAGTGACTATCAATATTTGATTAACATAATTATTTATAAAAATAATACACTCAATAAATTTTATATATTAAACAATTTAAATTATTAAAATACGATTGAAATCAAGCCCACCATGTCTAACAATACCGTCTAATTCGATTCCGAGCTTGAGAGCAACTGGCCCCCAAACTAGCGTGAGGATCCTCTGAAGTAAAAGCCTAAAGTTGATCTCCTAGAGTGATCCAATCCAACGGCTGAAATTAAAACTAACCAGAAGGAGGTTGTTTTGGTTAGTAAGTTGAAAAAAAAATACAAAAAATCAGCTTTCTTTGCTTGCCTTTTTTCTCTTTCTTTCTCTCAAAAAATCACACTAAGAGGAAGTCGGAGACATTTGGGTTTGCCCCCTCTACCTCTCTTCTCCCCAATTTTCTTTCTTTTTTTTTTCCTCCCCAAATTAATCTTTTGTTTTTCTATATATAGTACAACAAACACTGTATTTTAGGTTGTTGTTTCTCTCTAAATTTCCGAGTTGGGTAAAAAATGATGCTAATCTGTGAATGCAATTGTCTGTACACTCGTTCAACAAGTATTTGTAGATTTGTTTAGTAGAGAGTGAAGAAATCTAGAGAGAGAAACAAGGTGAGAAAAAAGGTAGGTGATTGAGTGAGTTGCCTTATTTACAGATAAAAAAAAGGCCTATTTTATGAGTTTTGAGGGTTTTCTTGACAATCACAGTGGCGGTGTTATATCTATATCTATATATAGATATATATATATATATATATATCTCTTTCTCTATCTATATCTATATATATTATTCTAGATCAATCTTTGCTTGCTCTCTTGTTTACATTGATTTGGGTTTGATTGTTTCTAATTTATTTTTTTGATTTTTGGAAGCAAATGAGTATGGAGAGCTAAGGAGAAGCTACAATGATTCAAGAGAATTACGAGACTAATGTTAGAAGAAGAAGAAGAAGAAGCAAATAATTTTTTTATTTTTTTTAAACTTATTAACCAAAATAACGTTGTTTTAGTTGATTTTAATTTCAACTATTAGATTGGATCACTAACACTATGTTTGGATTGAGTGATTTAGAAAGAAAAGAAAAGAAATAGAGTGATATATATTTCTCTTATTTGTTTGAATAGAGAGAAATGAAAAGAAATTGAGAGAAATGGAAAGAAACTCATTTATCTTATAAGGCCCATTTTCAATCTTTCCAAAAGTGGAGAGATTGGGAGAAAAAAGAAATCACTATTTTTATAATACCAATTTTGTCCCTATAAAAATAAAAGAAATAAAATGATTGAAAATATAAAAAAGTTATTTTGGTAATATAACATAAAATAAATTTTTTTCTTTTCTCTTAATGAAACCTAACCAAATAAGAATGAAAAAAATCACATTCATTTCATTTCTTTTATTTTTTCTTTATGCAAATAAAAATAAGAGAAATTACAATTATTTCATTTCATTTCTGTTATTACTTAAATCATCATTTCTTTTATTTTTTCACATAAATTCCTAAACATAGTATATTCAGGCTCGTACTTCAGAGGATCTCACGCCCCAAACTATTGGTGAAATAAGCAACAACTAAAAAGTCGTCCGTTTGTTTCCGAATTTTCATGCTTTATACCAATAAATTAATGACACGTGGAACACCTCCACCAGATCACCCCTTTCGAATCGAGCAAGGATCCTCGGCCGCCCTTTTCGGCGGCCGTCTCGGCAGCCCCCCAAAACGACATCGTTTTGGGGGTTTTTTCCCTTTTTTTTTTTTTTTTTTTTTTCTTTTCTTCTTCCTTGTTTGAACAGACGTAACCGAGAGGAGGAGAAGAGAGAGAGGAGGGAGGAAGAAGAGGGAGTCGCCGGTAGGCCGGATTGGAGGGGGCCATAACCAGTGGAGGTGGAGGAGGAGGAGGAGGCGGAGGCGGAGGAGATCTTGGCAGTCTTCTTGACGGCGATTTAGCTGGATTTGATCACATGCGCGTGGCGATGACGGACCTCCCTCCTCCTTCCCTCTTCTCCTCCTCTCACAAGGCTCTTCTCGCTTTTCAAGCAAGAACGACGAAAAAAAAAAAAAACCCAAAAACGACGTCGTTTTGAGGGACTGCCGAGTAAGGCGGCCGATGATCCAAATTCTTTCGAATCTCCCCCATCCTCGTACGCACACGGTCTACCCACACAATCATATGAAAATTGACGGAGTCAAATGTCGATTTTGTCAAACTGACACTCACACTGACAAGACTCAAAAGCAAAAAAAATGGCGAGCCTTCTTGGTTTGCGCTCCAGACTACTTTTTATTAGGCTTGGATTTCCCAATTCTCTCTCTTGCAGCTCAAGCCCTAGAAATCTCCGCCGTACACGCCGAACTTTCCACCACCACCACCGTCGTCTTCGAACTCTAGCCAGACCGATTTCGAAAATGGAGCAGAGCACTGACTTAGCTAATGGTGGAGAATCGAGCTCTGCTAGGGTTTCCACGATGTCCAACGGCGGAGATGCCGATCACCGAATCGGCCACTTCCTGCTGTCCCCCTCCAGCGCTCTCAAAATCCAGAAGGGAGACATCACTCGGTGGTTCGTCGACGGCTCTTCCGACGCCATAGTAAGCTCTCTGTCGTTTTCTCTTAATTACATATACATATACATACATATATATATATATACACACACACATACATACATATATAATATAAGGCCTCAAAAAAATTCAAAAAGTCAAAAAATCACTATATCATCTTAGGTAAGTCACATCACCTCTCTAACACATCACTTTAAATCCAATCCAAATCCAACCTATATTTCATAAAAAGTCAAAAAGTGCACTTATTTAATCTTCCCAAACTTGGCCTAAGTCATGTTTGTTTGGACGGAATCGTAATTCAAAGGATTATTAATCTTGGAATATATAGTCTGGACTATTTGGTTAAAAAGGATGTAGATGTGTGGAAACTACTAGGAAATTAACTATTTTTTTTTGAGAAAACAGAAACTTTAAATATATATGTGTATATAAAGTTAACCAACAAAATTAGCTACCACCATGCAGGGCAGCTTTTGCCGCAATATGTGCGGGCTTTACAATATTACGATGCGCCTTCATAATACAAACATAGTCCATAGATTTACATATATTATATATATCCAGCAGCAACTTTTGATCTCAAACTAGTGATCAATTTTTGGCAATCTGTTTGAATTAAAGCTGCCTTGAGATTTTGGAAACAACACCATTGTAGTAAGTCCATACACCCACGGGCTTCGGCTTCATGAGCTGAATGCGCTTGGAATGAAAAGGCCCTAGATGCCACCTTCCATCCATTTCTGTTAACCACCACCCATGCCACCGCTGCTTGTTCTGTCTCTTTATACCAAGCGCCATCAACCAAAAACGCAGCATAAGCGGGATCTACACACCGAGAGTTAGTATTAGACATAATAAAACAATTCATATTACCTCCAGTTTCCTTATTAGCTTCAGTTTTGAAATGCATCTCAAAAACATTTTCAATTCTCAACTTGTTTATCATGTGAATGGTGGAAATTGGATAAAAAAATGATACTATCAAATGCTATCCGATTCCGATGAACCCATATGCCCCAAAGAACTTTGATGGCTTCAACAATAGCACACTCATCTGGAGCATTTTGAAACCAAAATTGAATCCAATCCTCCACTCTTAATTCCGGACCAGTATCAAAATTGAGTCTCAACTTCGAACCAAACCAAATTCTTTTAGAAAAAGGACATTGAAAGCACAAATGTTCCAGTGTTTTGTCTTGATTTTTACACCTTGGGCAAACAGATTCTACCTTAACACCTCTTTTCCGAATAGCAACTCTAACTGGCACAATACAATGACTTAATTTCCACAAAAACATTATCCATGTTGTAGGAACCAAAGCTTTTTCCAAAGCATATCTATCCTTGTCCATCCTCCCTCGAATGACCTATCCCTACATTGACTACCAACAACATACCTAGATTTTACGCTATACACCCCATTCAGACATTTATCCCAAATAATCTTATCATGTACATGAGTCCGAGGAATATAAATATTAAGGATCTTTTGTGCCATAGCTGTAGGGAAAATAGTTCTAACTAAGGGTACTCTCCATTCTTTTCTCTCGTGGTCAATCAAATGCACAACCTTGAATTCGCGAAATCTATCACCCACTTGGCGCCCTTCCAATTCATTACCCATTCCCAGTATCCAAGGATCAATGGATTTCCCATCTCCAACAATCCACTGGATACCCTGTTGTAATAAATCTCTCCCCCACAAAATGCTTCTCCAACCCCATGAACATCTACTCTCGGCCTTAACCTATAAAAATTTCTCATTCGTGCAATATTTTGCCATCATAACCTGACTCAACAAATTATCTGGTTCAGTTAAAATCCTCCAAGCTGATTTAGCTAGAAGTGCTTGATTCAATAACTTCGGATCCCTTAAACCCGAACCTCCATCTAATTTAGGTCTACATAGTAGATCCCACAGCTTCCAAAAAATGCCAGATCCATCTTTTCCTTTCCATATAAAATTCCTCACATCACTTCTTAGCTGCTTCACAAAATACTTAGGAGCTTTGGAAAATGGCCAATAAATAAATTGGGATGGACAGAAGGGTATGATTAGGTAACACACATCTGCTCGCAAAGGAAAGTAGCCCTCTCTTCCATCCATTTAATTTTTTATGAACCCTCTCCAAATTGATCCAAACAATTCCCCTTTTTTCTTACCCGAATCTATGCACGCATCCAGATAAATTCCCAAATTCTCTACTAGTCTAATATTAAAACAGTCCTTAATGAACCTTTTTGCTACTTCTCCCATATTAGGACTAACCATGATCGCCAATTTTTGGATGTTAACTTTTAACCCTGACTAATGACAAAAAGCTTCCAAGAACCATTTCAAACACCACACGTCTTCATCTTTATAAGTCATAAATAACAAACAATCATCCGTAAAAAGTAAATGGGATATTGCGGGAGCATTTCTAGATATTGAGAGAACCCAACACACTCCTTGCTGATTTAAATTAACCAACCCTTTAGATAAAGCTTGCATGACCAACAAAAACAGGTAAGGTGATAATGGGTCACCTTGTCGTAACCCACAAGAAGGAAAATACCATTCAGATTTACTAGAATTAACCAAGACCGAAAACGACACCGTCGACATACATTGTTCTATAAGGTGAATCCATTCCTCACTAAACCCAAAACATCTTAGAACCATGAGCAAAAAATCCCACCTAACCATATCATAAGCCTCATTCGTATCAAGTTTCATTGCAAAACAAGACTTACACCCCTTTTTCCTTAATTTAATAAAATGACTCATCTCATGGGCTAATAAGATATTATCAGAAATAATTCTACCGGGAACAAACGCATTTTGGTTGGGGGAAATTATACTTGACAAAACACATCGTAATCGTTTCGCAAGAACCTTGGCAATACTTTTATATACCACATTACACAAACTAATAGGCCGATAATCATTAACCGATTGAGGCACTGCCTTCTTGGGAATCAATACCAAAAACGTTTGGTTCATTTCTTTAAGCATCACTCCCGTATTCAAAAAGGCTTTAACAGTGTTGATCACACTATCCCCCACAATTTTCTAATTCTTATGATAAAAAGCTGCAATCATACCATTAGGTCCAGGAGCTTTAAGCCCACCCATGGTAAAAATGGCGTCTTTTATTTCTTGGCCCGTAAAAGGAGCCTCAAGCACTTTCTGATGTTCATCCAAAATATGCTTTTGCAAAACATTAAAAAATTGAAAATTAACAGGATAATCGAAATGCACCTGAGAATGGATGTAGATTAATCCTGTTGATTGTGAAACCACTTAAAATGTTGTAGAAATTCTTGCTCAATGACACCTTGATCCATAACGCAATCACCATTATCCAGTTTCAGGAATCCAATCCTTTTCTTACAGGCTCTAAACGTTGCCATCTGGTGAAAGAACTTTGTATTTTTATCCCCCAAATTCATCCATCGTTGCTTTGCCCGTTGTGCCCAATACACTTCTTCCTTTTCTAAGAGTAAATCCAAATGAGCTCGTAATGCATAATCCTGCGCAAAGTTATTCTCCGACTGAAAACGACATTGTACTTGCGCTAGTTGCCATTGGGTTTCCTTAATTTGAGCTGCTAGACTTCTAGTAGGTTGGTGGTGCCAATTCCTTAAATGTCGGAGAAAAATTTTCTGGCGATGTAACAGCTTGAACACATACCCTCCACTGGTAAATTCCACCTTACGTACAATCTCCTCCATTGCACCATCACCTAACCGTGCTGCCTCAAAATTTCCATATCCAATTCTTCCATTCCTTCTTTGCCCTCCCATATCCGTATTGAGGATTATGGGACTGTGATCTGATCTTTGAATGGGAAGAGCAGTGAGCGTAAATTTCCGAAATCTTGATACCCAACACCTCGTTGCCATAGCTCTATCCAATTTTTCATAAGTCCGAAGCCCCTTCCTTCGATTGTTTGTCCAAGTAAAATCAACACCTGACTTCGGAAGATCAAGAAGATGACAAGTCTCCATGAAATGATAAAAATGATTCAAACCTCTCACCTTGCATTGACAAAAACTTTGTCTGTCCTTATGATATAAAATCTGATTAAAGTCCCCAATCAAGGCCACTGGAATCTGAATCCCTCAGATAAAATTTGCCAATCTATCCCAACAAGCTTCTTGACAACTCAAATTAGGATGACCATAAATTAACAAAAGAACCCGATTATGAGTGGAGTAATCTTCCACCTCAAGTGCAATGAAACGTTCACACCTATAAATAACTTTCATAGAGTGCGTGTCATCCCACACCACCCATAATCCTCCGTTGCACCCAACACTATCCGCACCCTGTCCAAAATCGATACCCCATAGGTAAACCCAACCATTTCAGTTTCCTAGCTTCCATCTTCGTTTCAATAAGAAAAAGAACATTAGGCTTATGTACCTGGGCCAACAATCTAGCTGTTCGAACTGTCAAAGGGTGGCCCATCCATCTGCGGTTCCAGCTCAAAATCTTCATGGCGATGGAGGAGGTTGTTGAGGGACAACCTCTTGAGAAATCCCTTTAGCAGTCGGATCTCTATCATCCCATAACAGTTCAAAAATTGATGCCATTTCATATTCAATAACAAAATTCTCCACCAGGTCTTGTAATCTGTCTTCCGTCCCTCCATCACTGCTATCCAAATCCGAACAAATTTTCTTCTGCGATGATTCATAGCCACTAGGACCTGCCACACTGGACTTTCTTTTCCTTTCCTCCTTGATACGAGAGACCTTATCTTTACCCAGATCTTTCTTCTTTGATGGAGCTTCCTGAAATCTAACAGGGGTCTCTTTCCTTTTGTGTGAGGCCAAAAACAAACCCCTCTTCTTTTTTCGGTGATTCCTTACACCATCCCTGCGTTTATAAAAACTGATCTCCTCAGCAAAATTACGTTTTTGGCGACCATGAAGCTTTCTTTTAATTACTTGTGGATTGCCTCTCTCCCTCAACAGTTGAGCCATTCCACCCATCGGATGACAACTAGGCTTTATGGGTTTAGTTCCCCCTGAGCGTGAACTCCCTTCACCAAACTGCCTTTGTGTTCTTGGCCAACCCTCATCCTCTGATGTACTATCATCTACAAGATCATCCCCCAAGTGGGCTTTTCCTTTGCCTTTACCGTCCACATCTTTCTTGTACCAACAGGCCCTGGTCCTTTCAACTTGCTTATTGAACTCCCGAATAACAACTGGCCCATTGTTTTGGCCCAAACAAAGAGCCAGATCAACCTCATCTTGGGGCACATAAGGGTTATGGTCCAGACTCAAGTCCAAATTGTGATCTTGGGCCTCAGAATTCAAAGTCCAATCTACTCCACCCTTTATATTAATAACAGAGAGGTCATCATGCACCTCAACATCAATTCCGAAATCTATAAAAACCATACCGCCGCCTGACTCCATCTCATGATTACCATCAGAGCCTTCAATAGTTTCCCACCTACCCACATCAATTCCATTATCTCTGCAATGATTCCCATTGATGCCACCATTTGTCTATCTCAAATGTTGACATCATGACCTCATCTCTCATCTGAACTAGCTGGTCCAATTGTGACGAAATTTTTTCCACCCAAACCAACTCTTCATTTTTCCGTTCACCACCTAAATCTAGACCAGTGTTTGGAGTCACTGCCGGAGCCATTACACTAGTGTGCCCTTCTTGTTGAGTGTGTTCATCAATAAAACATCTATTAAATTCTATTAAATAAATTAAATAAATAAACATTAATAAAAATTAAAGAAAATTATTTTATTTTATTTTTTAATTGAGATTTTTATATTTTATTTTACTAAATACAACACATAATGAAATCAAATACTTGGAGGTAAATATGTCATTTTACAATGTAATCTCATGGGATTCTAATATCATTTCTATCCCGCATTCCCTAGGACACAATAGTCTAACATATATGAGATTCGTAGTCCGACTACTAATCCAACCTACAAATTCTCAACCAACAATGGATTCCATGGTGGATTGGACATGGAGTCCAATCCCTCTTCCAATCTTCCCAAACAAACACCCCCATACTGTTTTCATTTTTTTTTTTTCCCTATGAAATTGAGGACTTTTTAGGTTCCATTTGGATAGATGGATTTCAAATGATGCAATTTGGGAACTTTTATAGTTAACAATTATAGAGTAGGTTAAGTGGTTTGTATTTTGTTATGATCTTTGTACAATTATAATCATTAGTATGAGGATTTCAATCTTAAAATTTTGACATTGTTATTTTAAATCTGTCAATGTAAATGTTCTTCTCAAATTCAATCATAAAATCCATATTTAACTATCATATCTGAATTTGAGCTATTCTACTTAATGATTAGTTCCCAAATCCTTTCACTCCAATACCTGAAATCCAAACACAACCTTAATCTGTGTTAGGAATCCCATTTATTTTTTATTTTTTTGGGCACAAGGTAGGATGTTATGTTAGCAAGTTACTAATTAGATTACAATGCAAGCCAATGCCTCTTGGTTGACTCCAACTTGAATTCGATCTGTATGAGTTGGAATTGTTTATGTGATGTTGGACTAGTACAAGATGATTTTTTAACTTAGCATTGTTAGAACTTTGAAGCTAATTTCTTGAGTTTAGCTTATTTATGTTATTGAAGGTATTGATTGTAATCACGAGACTTGGTGTAATCATGGTTGTCAAATCGCGAATCGTATTTCTAAAAAATTGAATCGTGAATCGAATTGAATCGTAACAGTATATTTTTTTTATAAAAAATATATATACATATAAAATCACAAATATAGTGCTTAAAATAGGCAACTAAAACATGGTTCAATATCTTTCTTAGTACTAGCTAGATGATGTTTCATTCTACACGCACCTCCCCAATAATTATTTCCACAATATTTGCATTTCAATTGCATCTTGCCCTGTGTTTTTGTTTTGTAACTTTTGTACAATGTTCTCATGTTGGGTCAACCACTTTTTTTTGATTTTTTCATCACGGTTGATTCACAAGAATACCTACAGAATTTAAAAAAAGAAAATAATAAACAACTAGACAATAATGACAAGTGAGAACCATTAATAGTGAATAAATGATCAAAATTGATCAAGTAAGGACAAATATATAATTTATATAAAATATTATATAATTTATATATATTATATATATATATTAAAGGAGGATAGTGGTGTGGAGCCTTACAGCAACATTAAACAAATACCCATTACTTTAATGTTTTCTCACCCACAAGAAAACTCCACAAGGAGACTTTATGGTAAAGAAAAGCTAACCAACAGATTGATTTTTTGAGCACCGAGAGAGAGAAGACTGAGCAGTGAGACTGATAATGGGTAGAAGAAGACAATTCCTAACTATTTCTTTACATACCTTCAAATTTCTTCAGATTTCTCACTGGTAGATTCCAAAATCCTCTTCTTCGAATAGGTTTGTCTCTTTTCTTTGATTCGTCTCTCTCAGTCAAGTCCTAGCTTGAGTTTTTCATCTGTTCTTCGAATGATTTCTTCTCTTTATCATTCCTTTTTCTTTTTTCCTCCCTTCTTTTTTTTTCTTTTTTTTAATTAAAGAGATCAAACGACGTCGTTTAATAGATCTGGGCAGGGAAAAAAAAAAAAATTGAAATTTGAATCGTGAGTATCATACGTATCGGTAATTCACATCAATTCCTACGATTCTTACTTCGAATTGCACGATTCCTTTAAATTTACGATTCAAGTACTTGATTTGAATCGTTCTATGAAAAAATCGTATCAAATCGTACGAATCATATCGCGAATTGTACAATTCAGACAACCATGGGTGTAATTTCACTAAGATTTGAGCATTTATGGAGCTTACGTGGAGTTCTGGTAGGCCTCTTATGCTGAATGCTCAAATCATAGTGGTGTTACTCTAGGTGTAATGTTTAGATTTTGAATCTCTATGCTCAGTTGAAGAGCAAATTGTACTGTGGAGGTAGAGCGTTGTTACAAATTTGTGTTGGATAATCAATTTATTTCAAATTATATACATGCCAAACCAACCTTGATTATGGTCGGTCAATTGATTTAGGGGTAAGGGCATGTTTGGATGTCCCTTGGAAATTTAATTGTCCCATTATGAACCATATGGAATTTAATAGACTTTTCCATTAAAAAAGGCGGCCATCATAAACTTGTAATGGTGGAAGGTAGGAAATGCTAGTTTTTCGTGAATTCCTAGTACTGGATCATGCACCATTAGCTGCAGTGAGTGGTTTCCATCATGATTGTCTGAATCGTACGATTCACGATACAATTCGTATGATTTGCTACGATTTTTTTATAGAACGATTCGAATCGAGTACTTGAATCGTAAATTTAAAAGAATTGTGCGATTCGAAGTAAGAATCGTAGGAATCGATGTGAATTGCCAATATGTACGGTACTCACGATTCAAATGTCATTTTTTTTTTCTCCTGCCTAGATCTGTTAAACAACGTCATTTGACCTCTTTAATTCCAAAAAAAAAAAAAAAGGAAAAGAGAAAAAGGAATAATAAATAGAAGAAATCATTCGAAGAACATATGAAAAACTCAAGCTAGGGCTTTACTGAGAGAGAGAGACGAATCAAAGAAAGGAGACAAACTTGTTCGAAGAAGAGGATTTTCAATTCCACCAGTGAGAAATCTGAAGGTATGTAAAGAAATAGTTAGGAATTGTCTTCTTCTACCCGTTGTCGGTCTGCTCAATCTTCTCTCTGTTGGTACTCAAAAAATCAATATTTGGGTTAGCTTTTCTTTACCATAAAGTCTCCTTGTGGGGTCTTCTTGTGGGTGAGAGAACATTAAAGTAATGGGTATTTGTTTAGTGTTGCTGTAAGGCTCCACACCACTATCCTCCTTTAATATAAATATATATCTAGGGATGGTTTGGGATGATCTAAATAAGTATATTTTTTGACTTTTTATAAAATATGGATTGGATATGGGTTGGGTTTGAAGTGATGTAATAGAGAGGTGATGTGATTTAAATAAGATGATGTGACTTAAATAAGATAGTGACTTTTTGACTTTTTTAAGTTATGACAAACAAGGCCATAATATAAAATATATAGATTTTATATAAATTATATATTGTCCTTATTTGATTAATTTTGATTCTTTATTCACTATTAAAGGTTCTCACTTGCATTATTGTCTAGTTGTTTATTATTTTCTTGTGTTTGAAATTTTTTTTTAAAATTCTATAGATATTCTTGTGAATCAACAGTGATAAAAAAGTCAAAAAAAAAAAAAAAAGGCTGACCCAGGATGAGAACACTGTACAAAAGTTACAGAACAAAAGCAGGGCAGGCTACAATTAAAAAACAAATATTGTGGAAATAATTATTGGGGAGGTGTGTATAGAATGAAACATCATCTAGCTGGTACTAAGAAAGATACTGAACCATGTCTTAGTTGTCCATTTTAAGCACTATATTTGTGATTTTATATGTATATATATATTTATAAAATATATATAGTGTTGTGAATCTTACGATTCGATTCAATTCACGATTCGATTCGCTATTTGACACCATGGTTCCCATTTTATTTAACAGCTTCCCTTTGGATGATGGACTCGTACCTCAAAATATTAATGTGAAACACAATGGAGCCATTCAATTTACATGGGATATCTTAATGCACCCAAATTATATATTTTAGTAGTTAATTTTATTGGATAGCTTGATATACATTGACGGGCCGATTTCCTAATAGCTTAAGCTTTTGAAAAAAATTGGTGACCTAGCATTGTATCAGAGTTTTGGTTGAGAGAGGTTTTGGGTTCAAGTCTCCGTTGGTATTTGGTCCCTGTTTGGTTTCTTCTTCTATGTTTGGTTATTTGCTCTTCTTTATGTTTGATTCTTTGTTTGTCTCTACACGTGCAAGACGGGGTTACACGTGAGGAAGAGTATTGAATAGCTTGATATACATTGTTGGGCCATCTCCTAATAGCTTAAGCTTTTGGAAAAACAATGACTTGACAAATTTCACAGTACAAGATTGTGAAACTATCTATGTTGCATTATGAAACTTGGATTTAGATTTATGATCTGAACTCCTAAATTTTGGCTTCCATTGATTTTAAATAACACCTTTCAGCCATGACTTAGCTAATTTAAGGGTTAAAACTTTGTCCAGGTATTCTACTGAAATTCAATTTTAATACTGTAGAATTCAAAATGATGGATCATTGTTGGATTTGTGACACCAGCTAAATCTGGAAATCCAAACACTATGATTGGGCTTTAGTGCAATTATTTTTAATTTGGATCGTTGTTCTCATAGGTCAATCCAGCAAATGAGCTGATGCTTGGAGGTGGTGGTGCTGATGGAGGTAATTTCTCACTGTTTTCTGGTGAACATGTTCTGTTATGAACTCTGTCAATAAGTCTCTGTGTATTTTCTTAGCCATACACCGAGCTGCTGGCCCAGAACTCCGAGCAGCATGCCATAACGTACAAGAAGTCCGACCTGGAATTCGTTGTCCCACTGGAGAAGCAAGGATTACACCGTAGGCTTTCCTACTTCAGCTTCTATAAAACGAGTGGTATTGTCCAACTTTATGTTTATATAACTCCTTATGAACATATGAGGATGTTGTATATATGCAGAGGTTTTAGATTGCCTGCTTCTCATGTAATTCACACTGTTGGCCCCATATACAATGCTGATCCTAACCCTGAAGCCTCTTTAAGAAGTGCATACAGGTAATGAGTTTCCGACCCAGAATTCATTTTTATATATTTCTTTATTTTTATTTGGTTTTGCTTGATGATTGGGGCACGTGGCTAAGTTTGGTTTGGCTATGTGATTTTGTTTGATCATTTTATTAAGATTTCTTTTTACCCAAATTTGTTACAGAAACAGTTTACGTGTTGCCAGAGAGAACAACATTCAATATATTGCATTTCCTGCTATATCATGTGGTGTTTTTGGGTAAGTTGGTTAAAAGAACTATCAGTTGTTAAAGTTAATACTATATGTCTATATCAAAGTCTATAAGCCTTTGAATTTTTTCGATCGCCTTTCCCAAAACTCCTGCAAATTAGATTGAAAAATCACTATCTTCACTAGCTGGGTTGACTCGTAGATCTTCGCACCTTGTATGAGAATTAGTTGAGATGTTGAATGCATTATTAATCAGCTTAGGTGATATGATCACATCTGCAAATTGCAGGGTTGCAGGTTGTTAAAGTTTTTTGAGTAGTAGAATAATTGAATGGATGTGATGTCATATATAAATCTATCTTTAGTGCACACTTTAGTAATGACTCAAGTAATTGTTTTGAATCTTTTCTTCGTTGTTTATTGAGAGCGGCATGACCACTATTTTTATTTCATTTTCACATGTTCTTTCAGGTATCCTTTCGATGAAGCTGCCATGATAGCTATATCAACTGTTAGGGAGTTTGCAAATGACTTCCAGGAGGTATTAACTTGTCCCTGAATTGATTTTAATGGTAGTCCTCAGTTTCACTTTCCAGATTGAAATATTGCATGTCTGATTTCTTTGGTGAGATGTTGAATGATGAGCGAAAAGAATTATGATTTCCTAAGCTGGAACTAAAACTGGTATCAACATTTAGAATCAAGTTGTTTTACGTGGAAAGAAAAGTTAAAACACAATGTTACGGCATTGTTCTTTCTGGGGCATCCAATATAATAGCCATAGGTATTAAGGTATTTCCTTGTCACATGGTTTTGTTTGGCAACATTGTCTGAATTTGTATGGACATTCAAGCTTTTAGGCAGAAATACAGGATTTTCAGTCCCTGCTAGTTGTTTTAAACTTTTAAACTCGTTGTTTCCAACCTGACCTTGTCAAGACCACTTGCCTCTAACTGACATAGTTCAGATCATGAAGTATGATGATACTCAGTAAATGGTGGGTGTACGGATGCAGTTGGATCCATGGTGCTGGCGTGATCAAACATGTCACGTAGAGCTGGCAAATGGGTGGATTTTGGGGGTTTTTTTTGGTGTTGCGGGGGGGGGGGGGGGGGGGCGTAAATGGGTAACGGGTCAATATATTATTAACCCAAAGCTGTCCATCCATTTAGGCAACGGGTTGGACATGGATGGGTCGTGTATGGGTCATTCACGGCCCGACCCGACCCGACCAATTTAGTTTTTTTTTTTTTTTTTTTGGGGGGGTGGGCGTTGTAATATGTATTTTTAACATGTCTTTCACTGATTTTGTTTTGAACACATTAAAAAAAAGAAAAGAGAAATGCATTGACATGATGACATCAATGAGACCATAACAAAATATCTATCAATAGATTCAGTATACTTCAAAAGTTTCAGCCAAGCATTGTGAGGAGAAATCAACCAATACTCTTCAAAAGTTTCTAATCCATTTAACAAAATATATCTAAATGTCCAAAAATATTCAAAAATAATCCAATCCAATCATTCAAACAAATTATGAATGTCAAAATACTAGTCTTTGATTACAGATTACTGCTCGATGAGTCCATATCAAAATATATCCTGCTCCATGAGTCTATCTCCATCATATATCTGTTAAAATAAATAAATAAAACAAAAAAAAAAAGAAGAAGAAATCATAAACATGTAAATATAAAATATAGAATTAGGAATTTATTTATTTTCATGCTAAACAAACTCAAAAACTTCCCACCACTTTCATCCTACCCAAACTTGGCCTAGGTAAATAAAAAGGAATTTTGCCCAAATTATATTTTCATGTTACTCCATTTTGATTGGACATGATCTTGTATTCTATTACTAACCTGTATATTTTTTATTAAAAAATAAAAAATAAAAAAACTTTTACTTGAAATAGACAAATCCAGGATACAGCATTTTTGAACAAAATCATTGACTTTACAACCTTATGCCAGTCAGTTCACCAAAAACCTAAGAGTTAATAGAGCATATGATCCACAAACTCACAGATAGGCCAAACATATTTCTTTAATGATTCCGAATAGACATAATAATGAGTTTGCAAAGTTGAGTAAAGAAAACAATATAGGTTCATAGAGACCTACAAGCAATTCATATTACCTTACCAATAGGGAAAGGAACTTTCACATAGTGAGGATATTCACGGATCGTGTCATACATAAGATCTGCCTGGAAAACTTTGGAATTCAGTAAAAATGTACTTCGCCTGACTGCAACAACTTTGGAGTGAAACAAAAGATAAGGAGAAAGACAGAAATCACCAATTGATGCACAGTGAACACTTCTGGTCCACCAAGAACATACACTTTCCCCATGTTGGTGCCATCATCTTTTAGGGCCACAACAATTCCAGATGCAACATCAACATATACAGGTTGAATTCTGCAAAGACAATTCTATCAGAAACATATCCACAGAAGAATCGGATCAATAAGCAAAATACTGAAGTCTCTCAATTTACAATATTATATTTATCTTTTATCAGATTTTCAGTTAATACATTTGAAGACATACTTGGTAGATCCATCCCCAATGAGTGGAAGGAAGCTATAGCTTTTTGCAAAATGTGCCCAATTATTTAAATCCTGATCTTCTATACCAATCATTACTGCAGGTCTCATTATTGTGGCCAAGTATATCAGTAATTCCCACAAAACACACATTAATAACATCCAAAATGAAAGGTGTAAAGAACAAATATTGCACTCTGCGTCACTGAAGCAAAACCATTGTAGTCAAAGTCAACTCTTTTTAATTAACAACTGGCAACAGAAAAACCAGAGACTCAACCTTCTACTTTGAAGTGACAGTATTTCCTTTTTCCAATTCATCTAAGAGTCAATTGAAGTTTTCTAACCAGTATCGTCCATGCTATCCCAACGTATCCCAATGACAATATTGTTTTGGCAGGTATGAGGTCGATCCATTTTTCCTGGAACTCAATTTGCATAAATGAAATCTAGTCTTTTACTCATAAGCTTCATAAATCATAAACATTACATGATCAAAACATGCTACAACCCACCAAAATTAGATGGTTGCAAGGGCTAGATTACCCATCATTTTAACCAAGGGAGCATGACACTTTGTGACTATCTAACCTTGTGAACGATAACTTCTTCTTTTGATCATAAGGGAAAACAATGGTATTCCAAAACATGACCATAAGTCAATAGAAACTGAAAGCAAACAGTCAGGGCATGTGTAGATTTCCGGCTGAAAATTAAGGTAGTAAAAACAGAAAACAATAACTTCATATTGTTGCACTTAATTGGAAATAAAGTGATAGTAACCTCTGATTTGGCATCACTTCTTTTTTATCAAAGTGATAGTAAAAGTAGGCAAGAGAAGTGAAAGGAGAAAGCTATAAACTCATACATGTCAACTTGGTGAAAGCACTCACTTAGCAATGAGAAAAAACGTGTGAAATGGTTCCAAATCCAGCAACTATGCTTTCAAAATCCTCTACTAGTGCTTCCTCTTCTTCTAGATCTTCCGAAACTAATGCAACAATCACAAAAAAGTAAAAACAAATGACACGTGTTAAACAAATGACATGTGTTAGACAATTAAATAAATCTGATTTCATTTACTTACCTCCACAAACTGTATGGCCAATCCCAAGTGCATAATATCACCTCTACATTCTTAGGCATGATGGAGGAGCGATATTTGTCAATAATTCGGTCCCAATGCTAAAAGCGGACTCTAAAGCAACAGTTGTAATTGGAATGCTCAAGATATCATGTGCCACTAAAGAGAGTTCTGGATATCGGGCACTATTTGTCTTCCAATAATTCAAGATTTCCAAATCACAATTTTGCTACCTATCAAGTCTAGGCTCTTCCAAGCATAAGTCCAATTGCGACTTGATTCTACTCCACCCATAATTTTGGCTCTCAAATAGATCAAATTCCTACACGATTTAAAGTTAGAATATCAGGATTATAAATATACACAGAAAATATTTTAATTATATAAAATTAATGACTCTTACATCCATTTCATCAAGTGTACCCTCTTCGTTGCCTCCACTTGTAGCACTTGTCAACGAAGATGGATTAAAAGTAGAAGTCCGAGCACAATGCATATACTCTTCAAAAAGCAAATACAACCTCTCACGAATAATCTGTACCCTTTCCACACATGTTTGAGGATTCAATTTTTTCAAACAAAATTCCATAAAGTGTAGCTTGTAACGGGGATCCAATATTACGGCAAAAGACAAGACTACACACACTCCCAATACTCATCAAATTTCCCTTTCATCATTCTTGCCATCGAACTTATAACGTCATCTAGATTTTCCGTCTCCTCCATGATAAGTAGTTGTATCTTCCACACTCCATGAAAGTACAAATTTGTCGTGTGGGGTACCTAGATCTGGAGAAAAGAGTGGTAATCTCATAAAATGGTTTCAAAAACCTAGCTATTCTTTCAACTCTAAGCCACTCCTCATTTGATGGGCATGTCTTGAAATTTGTGTCAATCAATTGCAATTGATAAAATGCACGACGGTGCATTAGCGTGCTTTCAAGCATCAAATATGTTGAGTTTCATCTTGTGGACACATCTTGCCGTATTTTTTTACTACAATTCAAAGAGAATTGAGGGATGCATTTGGCAAATTTAATCTTCCTTGCTTCTGAACCTCTAACATACTTAACACTTTCTCAAATGCTATGTATAGATTGATTGATCACTTTCAATCCAGTATGTACAATTAAATTCAAGATATGTGCACCACAACGTACATGAAAAAACTCACCTTCACACAATAATGTAGCCGCCAAAGAAAGATGATGCTTCAACACATCCACAAGGCCGTCATTATATGATGCATTATCCAATGTGATGGTGAATTTTTTTTTTTATCAATTTCCCGCTCTTTTAATAGATGAATAACTCTTTTGTAACACCCAGTTGTCATCAACATACTGAGCTGTCAAAGCTAAATATCCATCCGTTGTCAAAGAGGACCATAAATTTGAAGTAAGGCATATTCTACTTGAGATTGATTCCAATTCATATTTCAAATCCTCCTTCTCTCTTTCATACAGCTTTAACACATCAGATTTTGTTGTGTTTCTTAAGATGGATTTTACATCCGGATTTAAAAACAATGTATGTCCCTAATTCCCTCATGTTCCACAAACATAAAACAGTAGTTATGCCTAATTATTGTTGTGGCAACCTTGCCACAGTATATGTCTTGATCAAACACAGTAGAACAGTGAGAATCCTGGAGCCCTTGTTTAGGGCAATTTCTAATATGCCATAACAAGTTTGTGGTGCCTGATCTTGAATCAGCCGCATACTCTTGCTCACAATTCCTACGCCTTGCCTTTTGTCTCCCATCAATGGTAATAGACAATTTTTCAAAAGAATCCCATACTGCAGAAGTGGACCTCCTAGGGCGTTTTGAAATATTAGAAGACCTTTGCTCCACATGCTCTTCACTGTTTTCCTCCATCCTAGGCTCCAAATAAAACATTTTAAGCTCAATAGACACTTGACAATTACTCAAATAATCAAATATTAGAAAGACCAAATCGAATTAAAGATTGACTACTCTTCATAAAAAAAATTAGGAAAGAAGTAAATAATCACCTATTGATTGAAGCAGACACAAATTTATTGGATGGTTGATTTCAATGTAATGATATTATAGCAACATTGAATATACGCAGTTTTAATCTTTTATAGCTGAAACACATAATAAAACTGATTTGTAGCTTTGAATCTAAAATAAATAAATAAATAAAGTGCTTTGAATGGTGGAATCAATCTAAATTTAAAATAATTTTATCCACAAAGCTGATTAAGACCAATGAGTTCAAGATTTAAAAACAAAGAAAAAAAGAAAAAAAAGACTAAAAAACAAGCCTTAACATAAAAAGGAAACATAAAAATTGTCTCTGAGATTGAAGCAAACCCAACTCTAATCCAAGTCAAAGCACCCAATTTGCAGATCAAAAACAGAGCAGCAGCTCTCTGCTAAACCTCTTTTGTATCACGTACAATGAGTTAAGTATTATTATTTTTCTATGAGGTACTTTGATATTCTCTGTTTCACCTTTTTTTTTTTTTTGGACGTGTTTCTTTTTTATTTAGCTCACCTCAATATCATCATAACTTATGAACCCAGTTTATAAGCATAAGCATAAGCATAATGAACCCAGTTTTCTTATTATGTACAAAAAAGCATTAATAGATCATGGGCTTAATTAAGGAGAGTTTTCCAATTTCTTGAAAAATAAACTCAGCATAAATGACAAAAAAGAAAATTGGAACTTCAAATTTCTTTCCTTTTCTCCCATAGTTATCAGTAACCGAACAGTAAGGCTAAGTAAAACTCACCTCTTCAATAATTTTCAGTGAATTTTTTTCACAGCAACTCTGCTTTTCCAAAAATCTGAATAATCACCAAAACCCAAATAAAACTACTAAAATTCGACACAAACCCACATATATTTAGGACCCAGATGATGAAATCAAAGAGAGAGAGAGAGAGTGTACTTCGCAGCCAGTGGCATCAAAGAGGCTGTTGATTCTGATCAAAGGAGTGTTGCCAATGGCGTCGATGAGTCCATTTCTTGGTTTCTTCTTTGGTGGTGTTGTAGAACAAGCCCTAATCAACTCAGTTCATTGATCACGTAGAGAGAGAGAGAGAGAGAACCCTAACAATCGTGAAGTGAAGCTCAGAATGAACAGGTTGTTTTTTTTGTCTTTGTTGGGTGTCCAACGGGTTCTCTCATTGAACCCATTAATAAACCAACAAAATTTTTAACCCAATTAGCACCCGTTTATGTAGAAGGATAGGCCCAAACCCATTTATTGTGGGCAGATTCGCTGGTTTGGGCCCAAATTGCCAGCTCTAATGTCACAGGTCTTGTTTTGTCGGACCTGCAAACAAACTCTTGAGAAGTCACCACAAGTTGGTGTCCTTCTCAAAGGCCCTCTGACATAAAAGTTAGTTCTCTCAAAGTAGAATTTAGAAATGGAGGAATGTAGAGAGTTGAGGATATGTACCTGGAGTGCATGTGCTTCAGCATATATGTATAGAGAAACCCGAGTGTAAAGTAGGAGCGTGTCTCTAAAGTATTTTGCTCCTTTAATGGGTTGCTATGTAGCATACCTTCCTTGGGGCATGCGCAATAGTACCTGTTTCGCAGGTTCACGTCCCTTCTGTCCCAATTGCAGGCTGAGGTTGCAGCGGGTAAGTGTGGGGCTATGAAGCACCGATGCTTCTAAAAGAGAGATGTATTCGTATCGTATCTATATTGGATATCGATAATTCCGGATACTTATTAAAAATATCGGATACTTCTTAATTAATTTTTCATTAATTTTGAAATTTTGGATACTTATTTTTTAAGTATCAGATACTCTAAGTTACGTATTTACTTGTTTTACGAAATTAGAATTGTAGCATTTCTTACCTAGCATTATAATGTACCTCATAAATACAATAATATTTTTTCAATACTTGGCTTGTTTCTTTGATAAGAATAACATAGGGAGTTAAAATTAATAAAATTTGTCAAAATAGCATATTCATATTGTGTCATGTATGTCCCATATAACTACATAGAATGTAAAGATTAACAAGCAATGTAACACTAGTAAAGTTGCCAAACCAAATCAAGCCTTAAGTCCTATTAAATGGGGTCGGCTACATAAATCCTTCTTCTCCACTTAACTCAATCAAAGACTATTTGGTTAATCAAATTAAGAAGATTCATATCTCTAATTTTACACGAAGACACCCTAAACTTAAGAAGAACGGACACTTTTAAAAAGGTGGCGTGTCGGTGTTGGACACTGACACTCGTTGGACACTTTCCCGACACGTGTCCGACAATCATCCAAACGTGTCCTATTTTTTTAAATAGAATTTAGACTCAGACACTTTTTGGACACTTGGAAGACACACGTGTCCATTGCTTAAACATGTGTCCATTGATTAGACACACATGAAACTAATTATAAGTTTGAGTAAAATAACTTAGAATACAATGGTAAAAGAAAATTAATGTCAATTTATAGAAATTAGTGCTATATTGCATTTATTTATTATTTTAGAATGATATATTTATATATATGACATAATAAATATATATAATTATATATTACATGCCTGTCTCCCACTTGTGTCTTGTATTTTTTTTAAAATTTTGTGTTAGTGTGTCTGTGTCATATTCGTGTCGTGTCACTTGTCCATGCTTCTTAGCCTTGAACTATTAAACGGTATCACTTTGACCTCTAAACTATAAGAGTATACAAATAGACCCCCTAAACTATTGGCGTGTTTCACATTGGCCCTTTCCGTTATAGGGTCTAATTTGTATGTTTTTATAGTTTAGGGGGTCCATTTGTACGCATCTATACTTTAGGGGGTTAAAATGATACTTTTAATAGTTTAGGGGGTCTCGATGTAAATAACCCTTGTTCTGCTATTATAATATAAACATATTGGACTTGATATTAAAATGAAATATTTGTAGGACCTATTGAAATTTAAGAAACGAACTAGTTAATGGCTTAAAAAAATATTTAGACTTAAATCAATGAAAATGTTGTTTTGAATGATCATCGTGTAGTTTAATAGGTAAGAAGTTAACAAAAAGTCCTATGTAAGATCACCGTCTTACCTTCTTTTTTTTTGTAGTTATTTCTTATCAACCATTCTTAATAAATACAGTAAACAAAGGCAAACTCTCAATTTCCAAAGTAATAATAATTTAACAACGATATTGATACTTATACAATAAACATACATACTTTTTCAAGTAATAATGACTAAATAATAAGAAAAAATTATTTATGATCTTTTAGTTTAAAGCCTAAAACAATTTTAAAAGGTATAACTGACCTCACTTATATTTAATTTAATAAAATAGGAATAAATTATTCATGGTGTAAGTTACTTTAATCTTAAACATCTTTAGAAAATATATTATGATTTAAAAGGAAAAAAAAATGAGAAGAAAGGTTAAAAATATGCTGGGTGTAACTGAATCTGATTGGATCCTATTAAAACTTCATGATCACTAAAATAACAAAAAATCATGTATATATAATGGTTATTTTGGAACTAAACGCTATTAGTTGTATTATGTCATTTTTACTAAAAAGATGGAGAAAAAAGGAGTTGAAAATTTGTCGGACATTATAATTTCAAGAATTGCAGGAATTGTAAAATGTGAATCAAATCGTGAATCGATTGTGAATCACGCAATTCACTAGAGATTCACTTCCAAAATAGATTCATCCATAGATTTATATCAATTTTGTAAAAATTACGAATCGAATTGTGAATTGAATCGCAAATCATAAGATTCTGATAAGAGAGCTTGTAAGTAATAAACATTTTAATATTGGGGTAATGTGGACTTTTTTTACCATTAAAAAAAATAAAAAAAAATAAAATAAAAATTCACGTGTCTAAAGAAGCAAATGTGAACTAGTAATGAGGGACAAACAAAGGGAGTAGTAAATTCTACCTTCCGAGCAAAATGTAGTCCTCAAATTTATGGTTCAGTTGAATCAAATTACTAGTTTCCAACCTACTAATCATCAGGCAGCTTACCAAATTTCAAATTCATGTGAAAAATAAAATTAAAAAACTGTCTTTTTTCTCACAAATTTACAATAATGCTGTTTGCAGGTGCACTTTGTTCTGTTTGCTGATGATATATACAATGTTTGGTTGAACAAGGCAAATGAATTGCTGCACGATTAGTGATTACAGTTGCCTGACGATCAGTAGACCCTATTATTTACTGGAGAAGCAGAATGCAAATGGTGGAATGCAGATAGTTATATTCCAAGTTGAGAATGACATTTGCAGAACTATCATATTTGGATCAGCAACTTGTGGATGGAAAAATGGATTATTTTTAGTATGTAGTTTTGCTACATTTGGTTTGTTAGTATCATATGTGCTGTGAATATTTATGTGCTTGTGGCATTACTAATTTAGCTCAACAAAGTTGCATTGCTTGGACACATAATTTCACATTTTTACTTATCTTGAGTTTTACAAAATGACTTCTTTGCTATTGAGTCATTAAACAATACTACATATAAAACTCAACCATAGGTTCTTTTTTTTTTCTTTTTCTTTTTTAACTTTTTATGAATTACTTTTTCCTAAGATATTGATAATATTGATGTTTTGGGATACGGGCCTCTTATACTGGATGATTTTGGTGTGGCAGGAGGAGCTTGTGGGTATGACAATTTGTATAGTCAAGGCTATGGCACTAACACTACGGCAATAACAATGCATGAGCTGTGGGGCATGCTTTGAGATCAAATGCAACGAGACCCAAAATGGTGCCTCTTGATACCTTCATTGTGACTGCTACAAACTTTTGCCCACTAACCCTTCTCAGTCTGATGACAATGGTGGGGTGGTGCTGCAACTATCCCTTCTAGCACTTTGATCTGGCAGAGCCTACTTTCTTGCAAATTGCCTAATATAGAGATGGAATCAGGGTTGGTCCTGAGTTTCAAGGTGCCCTGGGCAAACTTCAAAAAAGGGGCCCTATCACATATTTAAGTGACATCTCTTATTTTTTACGAGCAAAATTATAAACTTACTTAACTTAGTGAGTTAATATTTAACTGACCCAGTGACTATTTTTTGTCAAAAAATTGAATGGTGTTATCAATTAAATTAAATTGACATAAAATTTAAAATTAAGGGTTAAAATTTAGTCAATTGAAAGTGTAAGAATCAAAATGACATAAGAAATAAAATGTAAAAACTAATAATATAATTTGCCCATCATTAAATCTTCTATTGGGAAGGCCTCTTGGTTTGACACAGATGATTCCACGCACAATTTTGAGCAAGTGTTAGATGGGCTACAAGTGATGTTGATGATGCTGTTAGACTTGATACGTTTCATCACTTATTATAAGAAGTTGGAGGAACAGAGTTACATTGTAGCATTTAATTATCATAAAAATATATAATTTTATTTTTAATAACTAATTGTTGCAACTTTACTTAAAAAATACCTAAATTTTTTTTACCTCCCCCCCCCCCCCCCCAGTGCCCCCAGCCAAAAAAAAAAAAAAAACACTTTTTTGTTTTTCAATTTTCAGATTTTGTATGCTTTAATTTAATAGTTATAGATATATATATATATATATATATTTTTTAACAGGAAAATCTTCACACTCCTGCAGGTCCAAGGCAGCGTCCTTTGCAGAGATTACCAAGGTGTCCTGTTGTTCGTTCCAAGTAAGAGACTATAACCTGAGAACTTGCCTTGACCTCCCAAGACAAATTCTACTTAAGTCAGGACTTACACAGCGACAGAGTATTGAACTCACACCAAGTGCTATGATAACAACAATTTGAGGCTAATCTCCTAACCAAACCGCTTAAGTTAGGACTCGCGCAGCAAGAGAGCATTGAACCCACACCAAGTGTTGTATAACAACAACTTAAGGCTAACCTCCTAACCAACTGTGCTATGCCCAGGAGATTGGCCCAAGGAGTTTTGAACTTGAGACCTAGGGTCTTGTTGGCTTTTTGGCTTTTGAAGGTTATTACAGTAATTTTGAGCGTGCCAGCAAAGATCAATCAGTCCTTACAGAAATTTAATTGTCAACCAATTATTAGACGATTGTGTTTTAGTTCTTTCAGCCTTAATGAAGAGGACTTTTACTGGTGGCTTTGCTTAAGAGGAATAAACTGACAATGATTAAATGAAGAACAATTGCAGTATTTTATTAAGTAAAACGAAAGACTTACAATGATCCAATTCAGTCTTGTAGAGGTTTACAGCAACAATCTACTTGAAACTACTCCTATGAACGAAGTGCAATGCAGGAATTTTAAAGTACAGAAATGCAAAGAATAAGTGGGAGTAACAGACAAACCCTTGTGAAGGGCACTTTCATTGGTTTCTAACCAACAACATTTGGATAAATCCCCTCATGACATGCCTTTTGTGGGTTTAGGGTTTGATGCAAACTCTCAAAGAGAAAAATACTTGGGGGGTTTATGATCACAGAAACTGGTCGGATTCATAAAAATTGAAACAAATATTGATAGAAAAAATTGAGACCATACTCTTCTTAAATCAAAAAAAGGAAAATATTTGTCTTATGGCTCAAATTAATTGCTTATTCTTGTCATACAAAATCAAAGGTAGTAAAATTATAGAACAAATGTTGATAATTAGGGTGTTTGATAATTTTTCAGGTTTTCAACTTATTTCTTTCTTCACCGTGATAATTAGCCTTTTGTCTTTATTTTGAGTTTTTTTAGTGGAAAAGGAAAATGAAGTTCTACCAAAAATGCCAAACATATTACATTTTCAACTAAGAAGCATGGACACTTCTACAAAGGAAGCATGTCGTGCCCGACACCCCTATCCAACACGACACTCTTTGGACACTCCTAAAGCATGTCAAACACTTCTTCAACGTGTCTTGATTAAAAAATCAAATTCATAACATCGGACACTTCGGTGACACTTCTTGAACCCTCCAAATACATCAGTTATGATGAATCCCTTCATTATAACAATGTTTTCCATTCTTCATAACACAACTTATGCATCCTAAATATGTTTAGAAACATTTATAAGATGAATACATTGCGTATAATGCAATGTCATATAATTGTTTTGCATTGTTTTGAATGTAATTGCTATATAAATGATATCTTGATATTTAATTTATGTAACATATAGCTTTTTAATTTATGTTAAATTTTTTTAATTATATTTGAATAAATTATTCATATATATGATGTATAATTAATTTATAATGTCATGTGACTGTGTCTGTGCTACTTAGATTTTTCAACGCACAACTGCATAAGCATGTAATTTATAAAATTTAAGCTAAAAAACTCAAAACAACTTCTTCTTTATTTTTTTTTTATGTTTTTTTATTTTTGGGGTCTATTTATATGATATTAGCAAGTTCATATCAGATTGCCATCAATTGGTTGCAAAGCTATTATTTTCTTACATAACATGAAAGCCAAATTCCCAAGGATCTTTGTCATTATGTTATTATGAGAGAGAGAGAGAGAGAGAGAGTAAATCTTGAAGGGCTGGGTGTGTAGATCCTCTGCTCCACCTCCACAATATTCTCTTCCAGAAGAGACAACTTTGAAGATTTTGGCCAAAACATTTTCTTGGCTTCTACTGATGAAAAAAATATTAGTAATTAATAATAATGGGATGCTAAGAAGGATTTTTATTAAATCCCCAATTCCCCAATTTTCTTTTCAAAAGAAGCCAAGAAAACGCTAGCCAGAACATCTGTTCATTTTGTATTGATTTTCCACAAGTCCATTCAGATTATACGAAAATAATCTTTCTGCATGTGGGGTAATACTGCGTATGCAATAGCCGGCAGTGTGACCCCTTTACATATATATATATATATAAGCTTGGAAATGGATGGCTCTAAAACTATGACAATGACCAGTACTTGCATGTGCTCCTAACATGGTAGGGTATTATTAAACAAGTCCCCTCCCTATTTTTTAACTAACCCTTCTAGTTTTATCTAATATTTAAAGTCTAACAACAAATTTGACAATAAGTCAGGTTTAGAATTAAAAAATTGATCGTAAAACCATTTTTGCATGTACCATTATGATTTTCAATGATATGCACTATTATCGCTATGTCATAGATTGACACATTGTATTGCAAAAATTTTTTTTAACATAGTTTTGTCTTCCATAATATTCATAAATAATAACTGACCTTTGGTTCCTAGATAATCTTATCCAGCATCCACAATCCCTTCTTGTTTGAAGATTCAACTATAACTACAAAACATTGTTGAAAAATGCAATATATATATATATATAAATATTAATGTTTGTTGCTTGAAATTTATATCTGGTTCATTCAGCATTTAGTTTTGCTAGGCACTTTGAGCTCAACCAGATCTCAAAGCTTTTTTACCATACAAGAGTTAACACATGGTACCTACAAAGAACACGAGCTCTTAATTTCGGATGTGCAATTGTTTGCATATTGGTTACTCCTAGCAGGCTATGGTTCTTTGTTGACTTAAGGAGAACAAGATTTCACTGTAGTTTTTTGGGGGAAATTTATGATAAGAAAATAAAGTGTAACGGAAGTTCAAATTTAGTGTGATTTGGGTTATATATATTATACATAATGAATCAAGTTCACACACCTCTTTTTTTTTGTCATTTTTTAACTACTTTTTTTGACTTCATGGTATTATTGTGTTTTTCAAAATGGAAAATTGTAATATAATAAAAATTCTCGTTCTCAGCGTTACAATGCATATCTTGATGCCATTGCAGGGGTAGGTCAGAGAGGACATATTTAGAGGGTTAACATACGCAGTCCACTAACACTTGGGAAATCATAAATTTGGTAGGATAATTGAATTTTTTAAGCTCTAAACTCTTCAAATCTTAAAAATAAAAAAAAATTTAAAATGTGTTTACTAACAATGCAATGGTTGCTTAGAGTACAGACACAAGATCCTCTATCCCCAAAATCCCTATCTCTGTCCCAACACACTGTCAGCTGCCTGATTGTACTTTGAGATTCTTGTATCTCAAAATTTTCACCATATCATATGGTTGAGAGTGCATTCGAAACAGAAGGCATAGATTTTGAGTCAAAGAATCCGGTGCATCTTTTAGAAATACGCAAAGTAGCTGCAAATCTGCCCCAAACTCTCCAATTAAACCCGTCCACATTACCCATTAGTTGACTGTGTGATTTTAGTCAAACGCGAGGGGGGAAAAAAAAGAATTGTCTACATGAAAGACATGTAATCTGTAGTATAAGAGGGAAGGAGAGGAAAATAAATAAATTAATGACATAGAGACAGTTGTGAAGTGCATGTGCTTTGTGGGGTCATTTGAGCTTTGCAGTTGGTAGTTTAGTCAGAACATTTGCATGTGCAACTTTGATCCCTTGTACATGACCTTGAAAAACATTTTGATTCAGGTTTTGTGGTTTTGGCCATCTCTCAAAAGTGAGCATGGCTAAGTTGTCACTTTCTACCATACAACAGTGCCCCCATCTATCTAACCCCCTCTCAGAGTCCTCAACTTGGCCTCCATTCCATTATTTAAGTAAAGCCCCATTTCCCCTCTTTGTACTAAGAAGCTCTTACTGCACAATCTTCTCTCTAGCATCTCTCTCTCTCTCTCTCTATATATATATATATATATCAATGGCTATTCAAGTATTCTCGATTGTTTCTCTTCTGCTCTTCTTCTTTTTCGATTTATGCCTCCGCGGTGCTTATGGTGACTATGGAGGGTGGCAAGGTGGTCATGCCACTTTCTATGGTGGGGGTGATGCATCTGGCACAATGGGTAAGTTGGACAAATTTTCCATTTAGTACAGAAAAAAATACAAATATATAAATAAATAAATAAAAATTAAGAAAATGCATAAAAAATGTAGTATTGACAGCACTACTCTTTCTAGTGGCCCCATTTAAGATGAATATGCAGTGTTGCTATTTTGAGCACTTATTTGTAAATAAATAAATAAATAAAATATGTGATTTTAGAATTACTGATTTAGCAGAACAAAAGTGCATTGCTTTGACCCATAACTTCACATTTTACTTACCTTGAGTTTTAGTCTACTAAAGTGACTTCTGTTTGAGTTTTATAAACTTGACTGTTAAAGAATGACATTTTCTAGTAAAATTTGATAAATTTAATGTTAAGGGATTCTAATACTTGATTTTGGTGTGGCAGGAGGTGCATGTGGGTATGGCAATTTGTATAGCCAAGGCTATGGCACTAACACCGCAGCACTAAGCACTGCTCTGTTCAACAATGGCTTGAGCTGTGGGGCATGTTATCAGATCAAATGCAACAGTGACCCACAATGGTGCCTCCCTGGGACCATCACTGTGACTGCTACAAACTTCTGTCCACCAAACCCTTCTCAATCTAATGACAATGGTGGGTGGTGCAACCCTCCCCTCCAACACTTTGATCTGGTAGAGCCTGCTTTCTTGCAAATTGCTCAATACAGAGCTGGAATTGTTCCAGTATCCTTTCAAAGGTAAGGGTTGCTCTCTAATTACCCTCACAACTTTGCTAGTTGCACTGAACACAGAGAAGGGTGTGGACCAAACACCACTCTCTATGTTTCTCTTGTGTCATGTAGAACTTTTTATATTTATTTTTCTGCAACTAGTATTATATACATATACCCTCAACATTCCTAAAAGTCAAACAAATTAACTAAAAAAATTAGTCAAAGCAATTTGCTTAATCTGTGCTAGTTAATTTGACTATCGAATAAAGACCAATGAGTTTGTGATGTCTTATTGAGTGTGATACTCGGATCGAGTCTTACTGTCAGTAGTTTCTCCCTTCTTTAAATTAACTAATGAATATGGTTGTGTGGTGGTCTTGACAGGGTGCCCTGTGTGAAGAAAGGAGGAATAAGATTTACAATCAATGGCCACTCTTACTTCAACCTGGTCTTGGTTAGCAACGTTGGCGGTGCAGGGGATGTCCATTCAATGTCGATCAAGGGGTCCAAAACAGGTTGGCAACCCTTGTCAAGGAATTGGGGTCAAAACTGGCAGAGCAACTCCATGCTCAATGGCCAGTCTCTCTCATTTCAAGTCACTACCAGTGATGGAAGGACCATTACTAGTTACAATGTAGTGCCAGCTAATTGGCAATTTGGCCAAACATTTGAGGGGGGGCAATTCTAAGTTTTCACGAAGCCGTGGGTTAAAAAATTTGTATATGATGTTCAATTTGAAGGTGGGTAGGCATGGGAGACACTCATGGAAATTTAGAGTCTATTGCTGTGGTGGCTAACTAGCACCCGCTTAGGCCTATACTCGTATAAAGTTTGTGTTATAAATACTTGTAAACAGTGATATTCAATTGGTAGCCTTTGATTGAAATCAAGGCCATACGAATATCATATAATGTTTGTAGATTTAATCACAAGTTGGAATAGAAACCCTATTTGAGACAACTTTATATCAGTGAAATCCTTTAATACATTTCCCTAATTTCTTTATTTTGATGTGTTCGTTTCTTAATGTAGTTTTTTATTTTAATAAAAATCAATCAATGAAGATAAGGGGTAAGCTTTATTGTCAAATTAATTGTTCCATCAAGTAATTTGATGGGAAAGTGTATATATAATTCTCAATTTAATTGTGACACAAAGCTCTGTCTATTTTTAATATGCTTTTAATAAGTGCTTTTAGTCGTAATAAAATGACAACAAAGCTCCCAACAAGGGGAAAGAAAGTTTTTTCTCAAATATCTTCTTTACAAAAGTAGTTTTAAGAAATTACATCACAAAAAGTAAATCAAGTTTGGTTTAGTTTTAAAATTATGATTTACGTAAAATTTTATAGAACAAAATAAATAAATAAATAAATTTTAAAAAAAATTTAATGGAGTTTTGAAAAGGTTTTAGTTATAAATTTTGAATTGAGTTTTAAGTTGTGTGGTTAGCTATGAATTTTTAAATTGTATTTAGTTATGAATTTTAAAATGATTTTTAAATTTTTTTTTTTTTTTATTTTTTATTAGAATTACAATTACAAAACTAAGTCAAACACCACCATAATTTCTCTTAACATGAAAGCCACATGAATAAATTAAAGGAAAATGCCTGGTAACTCGAATGCTACCAGGCTCGATTGGCTCGAAAAGAAGAAAAAGAGAGAGAGAGGAGGAGAAAAGAGAGGGAGGGGGAGAGGGAGAGGGAGATGGAGAGAGAGAAGCAGAGGGGGAGAGAGAGAGAAGACGATCGTCTGCCGCCGTCGTCTGCCGCCATCCTCGCTTTCCTCCTCCTCATGGTCGTCTCACTAGTGGGTCGTCCTCGTCATGACCCGATCCAGCCCCAAATCGTCTCCCTCCTCCTCCTCAGCCTCCCGTCCCTGTCCCCTCCTCCCTCCTCCGGCCCGGTTTTATGGCCCCTCCTCCTCCTCCCTCCTCCTCCTCCTCCGGTTTTATGGCCCCTCCTCCTCCTCCTCCTCCTCCTCCTTTCTTCTTCTTCTTCTTCTTCTTCTTCTTCGTTCTGTAAGAAAACCAGGAGGACAGAAAGAAAAGAAAAAAAAAAAAAAAAAATTCGATCCCAAAACGACGTCGTTTTGGGGTCGAGCCGCGTTTCGAGCCACGGTTTCGAGCTACCAATCGCGATCGTAAATTAAATTCTATTGTACTTTACTTGTGTTTCATTTCTCAACTCAACAATCTTGTCTTAATTATTAGGATCAACGGTACATATCCCTTTATTTCAATTGATTTCATTTGAAAATTTTATATTAAGTTTTTGTTTGGTATAAGTTAAAATGAAGTTCTTGAGTTAAAATAGTTACAAAAAAATAAAACAGATTTTTTAATTTATTAAAACAAAACATCATATTCAAATTATAATCATTTCATTTTTTTTTTCATAAAAGTCATGAAAGTTAAAAAACTAAAAAATCAACTCACATCCCAAACGTGCCTTAAGTTGTAATTTAATTGAATTATTTCTTCACCATCTTAGACAAATAGGATTATGGAAGTCTATCACTTTATATTACTTAATTGCTCTAATGCCACTGAAATATTCTCCTTATTTCTTTCCTTTTTGCGTAATATTGAAAACAAAAATGTCATGACCCATCTTTATTAATAAAAAATTATTTAATATTTTTGAAGTATCATGTGTTTATACTTAACACTAATCACCATATAATTTATCTCAAATATGTTTGTGTAGTGGAAATTAAATTAATAAAGTGAATAGTCTATGAGTAAAATAAATTTGAACCATTGATTTATTTTTCTAAATAAAATCTGAATTCATAAATATGAATTTGTAGGGTTATTAATAAACTATTGGCCACAGCTTCTCTCCAGTTCAAAATCAGACTGGACAATGTTGTTGGGTTGTGGTGAGCTTGATTTTGAATTCATCTTGATAATTTAAACCGTTAATGTATAGAACTCGTCGACTACATTATGTCTGAAAAAATTACACAGAAAGAATATCAATAGCCATTTGATCGGTTTACATTTGTTTCAATGACGATTATGCTTTTAAAAACAAATCGCACAAATACAAACTAATTAAGTAACTATCGATATTTGATTAACATAATTATTTATAAAAATAATATACTCGTTAAATTTTATATATTAAACAATTTAAATTATTAAAATACGCTTGGAATCAGGCCCACCATGGTTTAACATGGTTTAACAATACCATCTAATTCGATTCCGAGCTTGAGAGAAACTGGCCCCTAACTCGAACTCCATCTCAGGACTCAAAATGCGCCGAACTTGCCCTACGCTCTCTCATCTTTTCTTAGCTGACGATGCTATTCTCTTCTTCAAAGCTGAAGCATCGGAATGTGAGTCCATTCTGAAAATTTTGAAGGTGTATAGTGATGCTTCTGGATAACTTCTCAATTTTGACAAATCTTGTGCTTTATTTTCAGCTAACTCCTCTACAAGTCTATCCAATTCTATTTGTCATCTATTGGGTGTCACAAAAGCCAACCCCAAAGCTCAATATCTAGGCCTTCCAGCCTCTTGGGGAAAGTCGAAAAGTGAGGTTTATTAGAGAAAGCACTAGCCAAGATGCAATGGTGGAAATCAAAGTTACTATCTCAAGCAGGAAGAGAGATTCTCATCAAATCAGTCGTTCAAGCCATACCAACTTATGCAATGGCTTGTTTTGATTTTCCCAAAGCCTTTCAATCCAAATTCAATATAATGATTCGCAATTTTTGGTGGAAGGGAGACCCAAACAACAGGGGAATTCATTGGGCCAATTGGAATCACATGACCAAACCCAAAGTTATAGGAGGAATGGGTTTTCGGGGTTTTGAAGAATTTAATCAGGCTTTGCTTGCAAAACAGAACTGGAGACTTCTCTCAAATCCCTATTCGTTTCTGGCCAGGATGTATAAAGGACTTTATTACCCCAACTCGACCTTCATGACGGCCACAAAAGGAGCTAATGCTTCATAGGCTTGGAGCAGCCTCCTCAAAGGCTGAGCTTTACTCCAAGAAGGAACTCGTTGGCAAATTCAATCTGGTAAGCACGTCTGCTTTTGAGAAAATCAATGGATCCTATCTCTTGCGGGTCACAGAATTGCCTCTCCAAAGCCAATTGACTGTAATATTATCAATGTGGCCGATGTCATTGACCCAACTTTCAAAACTTGGAATTTAGATGCTTTGGGTGACACTATTTCTGATGAGGAAATGGTAGCTATCCAAGTCATTCCTATAGCAGTGGAAGATAGAGATGATAGCCTGGTTTGGCATCATACCAATTGGGGGATTTACTCGGTAAAGTCTGGGTATGCTCTAGCCAGAACTATCAATGGTAAATCTTCAGTTCGTGATCCTTCTTCTTCTACGGCCACTATGGACAGTTTGTGGAAATTAGTGTGGCAAATAGATACCCCGCCCAAGATCCGTTACTTTTGGTGGAGAGCTTGTAACAACGCATTAGTAACCAAGGCGGGCCTCTATAAACGCAAATGCAGTGCTTCAATGCTTTGTCCCATATGCCAGTCCGAGATTAAAACTGTAGAACATCTTCTTTTTGATTACCCTTGGACTAAAGCGGTTTGGTTTGGAAATGCTATCAATTTAAGAGTGGAGAAATGATCCATCCCTAATGTGGTTTTATGGACAAATGATTTAATTGTGTCAGGTCTGCCCAAAGATGTAACAATGCAACTTCTCAGCAGAGTGGCTACCATAGGTTGGTTTATTTGGAAATCACGGAATGAATTCATCTTCAACCTGTTGGAGAAAAATGGTTGAATGAGAAATTGCCTCATAAATGTATATATATGTAATAACCCTCACCACTGCTTACCGATAAACTACTGATTACTGCTTAACTGAGACTGATTATGATTGGTAATTGAACTGATTGAAACACTGAACTAACTGACTGAAATCTGGAACTGAATTGGTTGAATATGTTAGTTATATTACATTTCTATCTGTTTGACTGTTTGATTATCTGTTTGGGTTTTACGTTTAAACTGCAAATTGAAGGCCTTATCGGCAGCCGAATCTGAAATTGATTGTTGTTCTGTGTTAATTAGATTTTATGTGATTTTATAGCATATTTATCTAAAAAGTGATTTGGTATGATTAAATTAAATTAAAATAAGCTTAATTGCATAGTCGGCTTTAATTACCAAAATGCCATTGTGAGTGGCCACTATCTAAACATTTTGAACTTCATTATACACTCAACCAAAACATTTCCTCAGCCTCTTTTGAGCACAAGCCGGCCAAGAGAAAGAGAGAGTGAGAGAATTGAGTTCAATTTGTTAATTTGCTTGGGGAATTGAAGAAATTGTAGAAGAAATTGCATATTTGAGCTCCCTTCTTGAACTACAAGACTTAAGGTAGACTCATTGTCTTCTTGTTTATGCTTTGAGTTGATTCTTGCATGGTTTAGAGCAAGGTTGAAGTCAAAAGCCAATTTATGGCTCAAATTCTTGTGTTGAAGCTTAATTGTTGCATGCATGTATATATGTTGAAGTTTTGAGGTTGTAGTTCATGATTCCTCACATGCATGTCCATGTTTTGAGAATAGATCATAAGTTCATCTTGATTTTTGTAAGATTGGGCTCTTTAGAGCATGAAATTGAAGCTTGAAAGTGGTTTAAACTCATGCATGTCATGTTTGAAGCATGTTCATGAAATTTGGGTTGAGATTGGATTTAATTGAAATGCCCTTGGGCTTTGATTTATCAAATTGATCTTTGAAACATGTAATATTATGTGTTTCCAAATGTTTTCCAGGTTTTCAGCCCAAGAGGATCGATTATAATGCATTTAAACTTGATTTGAGCTTGGAAGTTCAAATCTGGAAATTTCAGATTTTGGACTCCCGCTCGAGCGGGAAATTCGTGCCCCAGTACCTTGCACTGTTTTGCAGTCCGCTTGAGCGAGGTATTGGACGCTCGAGCGGGACCTTGTGTCTTACGCTCGAGCAGCTATCGGGCGCCCTATCGAGCATGATTTTCACACATCCAGTACTTTTGACCTGTCTTGCAGAACGCTCGAATGAGGAAATCCACGCTCGAGCATATCCCTTTGTCTGCATGTACGCTCGAGCGGGGAAACCCACGCTCGAGCGGGACTCTATTTTTCTGAAAATTCTGAAAATGCTTTTAAAGTGCATCTTTGCATCCTCATTCCATCCGAGGCATTCTTAGGCCTAGTTTAAGACATCTTAATGAGGATATAGATGTAGAACACACCGAGGCAAATTAGGGATTAAGTTATTATTATCTTTCCCAACTGTGTAGCTTAGTGTGTGTTCAATCTGTAAACTGTGTAGGGTTGGCTTTCCGAGGAGACGCTCTAGCTTACCGTAGCCTAGAACTTTGTGAGTAACAATTGTGTAAAGATATGTTCAACTGTGAATATTTCGATCGCTTAATCGAATCGCTTCAATCAAAATTGTTAATTGAATGAATGTATGTCCTATATTTTGAATCAGACAGTGGCATCCTTAGCAACTCATCAGCATCGATCATCATAGAGATCTCTGTCGGTTCCCTTGTTGGAACCACTACCGTTTACTGATTGATAGCCATCATTTACTGTTCGGTCTTTAAGACCTACTATTTACTGTACTGCTATGCTAACGGATGTACCTGTAACAAGTCTGCGAGGGACCTCGCTACATCTCGGACTCAAATTTGTCACGGTTCTTAATCTGAACCAAAGAGTCCAAATATGGCAAATCGTTTTGAGAAAACAGATTTTTTTTTTAAAGAAGTGTCAAACATGGACTGCTTTGCCAGATACAGAGTCGCCACCTAAATATTTTATTTTTGGGAAATTTAGGAAGCCCTGACTCGTTGCCTAAGGCCACGTGTCCGTCATCACCAAAGTTGCCTCGGCTCGAGAACTTGGGTACGATTGGGGAAGGTCACTTCGTGAGCACCCCCACTCGCCCGATCAAAGATCGGCCTCTACTAACCATGATATCTAGTTTTGAAAACATTGTGTGCTCTTATTCTGGTTATTAGCCTAGATTTACTATGTGATGCGCACAGCATACAAGTATAGACCAGGTCGCCTGAGTTGGAACAAAACATTTCATGTTTGTTTTTGAAAGATGGTTTACTACTCGCAAGTAGGCTTAAAATGCAGATTTTGCCACCATCGGGTGGGCTTTAGAAAATATGGTTTTGCCACTATCTAGTGGGCTTAAGACTCACAGTCAATGCTTTGTTCCAATCTAGGTAACCCAACCTTCACCCACAGGCATTCAAGCAGTTATATCACATAAGCAAATAGCCTCATGGTAAGCATGCTATCATGACAGTCACTCACACGCATGCTGTAGACACCCCATTTTTGACCGACCTTAAGACTCAGACGTCACCGATTGAGCGCTTGGTGATGTTGCATATCGTGCTCGTCCAGAGGTTTTAGAGTCTTGGCCGTGAGCCCTGCCTCCGGACTTCCGGGCTTTTCTGTGCCTTGCCTCGGTTTGTGAACCAGGCTCGGTTTTCTCTGTTTCTCTTCCCAAAGGGAGGGAGAGGTCTCGTAGATCATCTCTCGGTGGCCGCGGGCTACATTTCGTGGTCGTAGGCCATTTTGCCCATTTCGGAGCCCGGTTCCCGGTTTTCGGAGCTGTCAGGCCGAGTGCCTTGGTTCGGGACCGCCTAACCACCTCCGTTTGCTCTGATTTTTGGAATGCATCTTATTTACTCCCTTTTGAGGGACACTGCGGTCCGAGAGACCAACTTCTTGGTCGAATACCACTCCCGGTGCCTAAATGTCAGTTTTTGGGGCCTCGGACTGCGCGTTTCGGTCCCCGAACCTTCATTTCGCATCGGTTTGCGTTCATTTTTGGTAGGGACCTCTGTTTCATCACCAGGAAGGTCGTAGAAGGGTGGGAGGCCAGTAATTGTTTCAGCAACCAGTTATATTCCTTCATCGCTCTCCGTCGCCCGTTTTTCCTCACTCGAAAGCCAATATTGACCACCCTTGGGCCATTTTCTTCAACCCTAACCCCCATATTTGTGATGTACAAATCTGGGAGGCCACCAATATTTGGTGGCCGGCCAGTAATTCCATTTGAACCTTTTGAACCCCTTTGAAAAGTGGGTTGTTCTCTTTCCTGGTTCACTGTTTCCAGATTTTGACCACAGGGTTGTGTTGAGAACACATGGGAGGCCACCAATTTGTGGTGGCTGGCCACTAATTATACTTGACCCTTTTGAACCTTGGCCGGCCGGCCATGGGGAGGGCTGGCTGGCCACCTTCAAGCTCAATAACCAGCCAGCCTTGCTCCTTGCTGCAGGTACATTTCAAATATGCATCTCTTTTCCCCCCAGATTCTGTTTCCGGGGGGCCATTTTTTTGGGAGAAAACTTGAATTCATTTCCCCCCCATTTTCCCCCCCTTTTCTCCCCCTCTTTTGCCTATAAAACCAGCCTCCCAGCTCTGGTTTAAGGGTTGGAAAATTTGCCTTAAGCCCTTGTATTGCACTTCCCCCTCTCCCTCACTTCAAACCTCCAAAACATCCAAGTCCTACACCCTTTTCTACACCACCACCTAGCACCACACTGCCACCTCCATTCCAGTAGCTTGGAGGGTCTTCTCAGAGCTTAGGAGGCACCTTTTCTCAAGCCAAGAAGTGTTGAAGTTTGGTCTACAAGGGTGAGCAACATTTCCCCTCTTTTTAAGCTTAATTTTGTATCCTATCTAAGCCATTCTTGCTTGCATATTTTGGCTCCGACCCTAACTTAAAATGGCATTTTTTTTAGCTCTATTTTATGATTGTTTAAGGGCCTCTCACTGTTTGAGGCCTCCTTATTGCACTTGCTTCATTGCCTCTCTTGTATGCCTATTTCTTGTGTAGTATTTTTGGCCTATGTATAAACTGTTTTGAGGCATGTTGTAAACTGTAAAGTAGCTTATTTTGAGCCCTTGTTCAACATTGTTGAAGGGATCATCACTGTTTGGGGCCTCCTTTTGTCACTTACCTTTGTATCCCTCCTTTGGCCCCATTTTTGCATGATTTGTTAGCCTCTTGTGCTTCTGTTTTTGGACTCTGGTCTGAACTAAAAATGACCTTATTTTGACCCCCTCTTCATGTTTCATTAAGGGTATTTTGTTGTTTGAAGCATCCTTTTTATACTTTGTGTTATAGCTCTCTTTTTGGCCTAATCTTGCATAGCATGTTGAGCATACTTTTACACTGTTTTGGGCTTGATCATCAACTTTAAAAAGCCATATTTTAGGTCCCTCTTAAACTTTGTTGAAGGACCTTCATCTCTTTGGGGCCACCATGCATTACTTGCTTCTTTGTCCTCTTTTAGGCCCAATTTTTGCATGAGAGTTTTTCCATACTTGTGTCTGTTTTTGTGGCTTATGGTAAAATGTAAAACATCATATTTTGGGCCCCTCTTCAACATTTTAGAAGGGCCCTTCTTTTTTTAGGGTCAGAAGCTTGCACTTTCTTCATTATCTTGCTTTCGGGGTCATTTTTGCATGCTAGTTTAGCCCCATTTTCATTCGCTGTTTGGCCTTGCCTAGAACTGTAAAAATGCTTATTTTTGGGCTTTCTTGATTCTGTCTTCACATTCCATATTCAATTAATGCATGCATTGCATAGCCATAGGCCATTCCGTATGCCTAATCTCATGTTTCGGGACCTATTCCATGCATCGGGTGTTGTTTTGCCATCTTTCGGGGCTGTTTTGCATCACTTATTGCCTCTAAAATTTGCATGATAGTATGCCATATTCCATGCTTTGCCATGTCATGTTAGAGTGGCATTCGTGCCTTAGGGTCGGTCCTAGGTTTGCGTGCACGTGTGCACGCATTTTGAGTGTCTCATTTTCATCTAATGGCCTCTTATGTGAGTGTGGCTGAGGTCCACTTGTGTTAGTGTAAGTCCATATTGCATTGTGTATGCCATTTCATTCCATAGCATTGTGTATGCTAGGTTGTATGTTAGTGCATTGTGTATGCCATGTTACCTCGTGCATCGTGTATGCCATTTCATAGCATGTTGCATGTTAGGATGTATCTCAGTTGCATTTCATGCATGTCATGCATATTGCATGGTGTTCGGGATAGGAGTTAGCCCGGGCACGGGAAACGAGGTACGTTCCATACTCCGAGTGACGGGACGTGTCTCAATTCCCCAGTCACCGACACTCCGGATTATCCATGATAGAGTTAGGTTTTAGTTGAGTTTTCATGTGCATTCATTCCATATCAAGTTGTGCAATTCGATTCCTCGGCCATTATGCATCGATATGCGTGATTGGTGGCACGAGGATCGAGGCATGCATACATTTGTGAAAATACATTGCCATGCCCCTTTCCTGCTCTCTGTTGCAACAAATCAAGAATCAGCAGCCTTCCGAGGCTTGGCGCGCTTTCTAAAAAACATTGCAAAACAGAGGCTAATCAGGGCATCATTGTGGATTTCCGTGCGAAGGCAACTCGGACATGCATCATTCATCATCTGAAGAAGAGTCAAGACAGTCCCTGGCTTGCATGCCAGTTTATTTTTCTTAGTTAATTTGTAAATTAATTAGGGATTTGTACATATTTTGGACTGTATTATTCATTTGGGACTGTATTATTTATTCGGACCCTCTGCGCGATGGCATAATTGTAATAAGTGTGCGTGTGTGTGATGTATGTCTTCCAACCCCACGTCTTTCTTCCCTTTTATTTACCAGCTTATGATGGTTAGATTAGGGCATGTTTCAATTAGCATACAGTATGATAGCATGTTGCATTCATTCATTTGTCTTGCATGCACCGGGCTCGGCGCATCATACTAACTGCATTTGTATTTCAATTCTAAGATGAATACATGTTACCTGTAGCATTCCATACGCCAGGTTTAGAATAGCCGAGCCTGCTATAGTTGCATTTTTGCATTTGTTGCATTAAGCATTTCTGTATATTTAGGATTATGCATCTATTTCTAATCGGTTTCTGTTTTGGCTTGGAGTACTCGGTGAGTCTTATGCTTTAGCGTCCTTGCATACGTGTGAGTGACTGCCATGAATACCATGTTTACCATGAGACTATGTGCTTATGTGATATAACTGCTTGAATGCCTGTGGGTGAAGGTTGGGTTGTTTAGATTGGAACAAATCATCAACTGTGAGTTTTAAGCCCACTAGATAGTGGCAAAACCATCTTTCTAAGCTCACTTGGGGGTGGCAAAATTCGCATTTTAAGCCTACTTGCGAGTAGCAAACCATTTTCACAAACAAACATGAAGCGTTTCGTTCCAATTCAGACGACCCAGTCTATACTTGTATGCTGTGCACATCACATAGTAACCTAGGCTAATAACCGGAATAAGAACGCACAATGTTTTCAAAAATAGATATCATGGTTAGTAGAGGCCGGTCTTTGACCGGGCGAGCGGGGGTGCTCACGAAGTGACCTTCCCCAATCGTACCCAAGTTCCCGAGCTGAGGCAACTTTGGTGATGACGAACACGTGGCCTTAGGCAACGAGTCAGGGTTTCCTAAATTTCCCAAAATAAAATATTTAGGTGGCGACTCTGTATCTGGCAAAGCAGTCCATGTTTGGCACTTTTTTTCTAAAAATCTATTTTCTCAAAACGATTTGCCGGATTTGGACTCTTTGGTTCAAGATTAAGAACCGTGACACGAATTCGAGTCCGAGCTATAGCAAGGTCCCCAAGGGCTCATTCTGATTCTGGCGACTCACTGGGATTTAGAGAACTTGACTCGAACTCATGATATCTGATTTTGACTACACTTGTGTGTCTCTTTGCATTGCATTTGCATTGGTGCGCCTAGGACACCGTGTTTTCCATCTGCTATTCCTGAATGGTTTGCCGGAGGCTTGTCTTGTCAAGGCATGACCATAAGGCTGACCGGTTACGGGCTCTGCCAGTATGGGAACACAAACCCCGGTTTTACCGGGGCACCCACTTTGACCATTCGACCTAGTACATATCGAAACCGCTGCGTGCGTAGTGAAACCCTAGTTCCTACCATTCCAAACTAGGACAGGTTGCTTACCCGATATAGGTTGTTTGAAACCGCTGCGTGCGTAATGAAACCCTAGTTCCTGACAAAATAGAACAGGGAAACCCTACCCCAACATAGGGGTGTTTTGGCTCTCACTTGCTTGTTATGTGCTTTAGAGTGTGTCTCTACAGGAATGCATGTATCAGTGTATGAGTTTGGGCATCAGGCCTGCGGGCACTTGTCAGTATTGGAGAATCAGTTATCTGCGGGTATCGGATTCAGTTTTTGGGGAACAGTGATTCAGGGACAGTGATTAGTATTTGGGGACAGTGTGTTTTCAGCTTATCAACCGTGTGTTGTATGCCCGACTGTGTGTTGTGTATTTATTTTAAGCTGTCATGCTGTTCATTTATCTGGTTATTTATTTCCTTTTCGCTTTATTTATCTTTTGCTAGGGCAGTTTTAGCACCATTGCTTCCGACCCAGTAGACATTTCCCAAGCACTTTGGACACGAGGTCGCCGACTCAATCGATCTGAGGATCTGGTTGACGGACATCCAGTGTTCTATTCTTTACCCCCCGTTGTCAGGAGAAAGCCAAGGAAGCGCAGTGTGTCAGAACAGAGGTTGCCAGAGCAGTGGGTTACTCTATCAGAGGACAGTAGAACTGAGGTCTCAATTGTTGCTATCAAGATAGATCTACCGGTCAGTTAGATGGATCAGCAAAATACGTCGAGGGTGGAAGCCCTGATGCGCCAAATGCAGGAGAGCATGAGACAAATGCAGGAGGATGCTGCCCGTCAAACGGAGTTCTCCAAACAGCAGGCGGAGATCATGGCCTAGCAGGCCGAGCTAATCACTAGACTGCAACAGCAGAATGCGGCATCTGCTTCACATCAGGTTCCTCCTCCACCAGGGGCCCCATTACCTGAGCAGGCACCTACCGTCCAGAATGCTCTGCCAAACACCCAAAACACCGTGCCAAATGCCCAGAATATCCAAGAGGACACAAACCTTCCAATGGGGCCAGCTCCGCCCCCACTTCCGCCTCATCTGTCCAAGACCCATACACCCAACCACCCGGACTCTCCTTTTGAGTTCGAAATGGACCATACAGCTCTAAAACTTAGCAAGCTTGAGAAGCTTTTCAAGAAATCACAAGGGGTGAAGGCTATTCCGGACATCGAGGACGGATACATCGACGTGGCCGTGACATTGCCCGATAGGTTCAAGATGCCACAAATTGACCGCTTCGACGGGTCCGGCGACCCCATGGTCCATCTTCGGCTATTCTCAGACATTCTGCGGCCAATGGGCCTAACTCGGCCACAAAAGCTTTCACTGTTCGGTCGAACCCTATCGGGTGTGGCCGCCATCTGGTACGCGAAGTTAGAGGATGAGGTAAAAAGAAACTGGGATGAAATGGCTGAGGCCTTTGTTGCACAGTACTCGTATAATACCCAGATCGAGATTACAACTCGTGATCTCGAAACAACGAAGCAGGAGCCTAAGGAAACTTTCTTAGATTTCGTAACTCGATGGAGAGCGAAGGCATCGATGATGACTTTGAGGCCTACGGACAAAGATCAAATCAGGATGATTGTGCGCAATCTCCAACCGAAATTGATGCAGAAGATGATTGTACTCCCCTTTCCCACCTTCTCAGATTTACACGAGATGGGGGTACAGATCGAGGATGCCATAAAACAAGGTCTGATCGACCAGGATAGGGAGCAACCTAGAAGGACTTTCAATCGTAACAACAACGCAGTTCGAAAGTGGCGCCAAGAATCGACGAAGCCAGAGGTGAGCATGGTCACCACCATTCCCCCTCCCCCAAGACCCATGGCAGCCACACCTTTCTCTGGCGCATCTGGAAGCAATACCCAAAACACCAAATATCAACCCAGAGGCCAAAGAACCTTCACCCCCCTATATATGCCCCTGTCCAAAGCTCTGGGGGGTATTAATCAGGAAGAAGCATTTAACGCCCCTAGAGCCGAGGCCACTTCCAAATCCACTCCCTCCCTCTCATGACCCGGAAAAATACTGCGCGTATCACCAACAGCATGGTCATGACACCAACCGTTGCTTTAGATTGCGTCATGAGATCCAGGATCTTATTGACAAGCAGGTGATCGCGCCTCCCGACAAACCCAACGTCACAACAAATCCTCTCCCACCACATAACCAAACTCCTCCTCCCAACAGAATCAACTTCATCCAAACTGGGGTTGCGTCTTACGATCCTAGTATCTATATCACCCCATCCCACCTACCTAAGCCGGAGGTGATCCTTCCTGTCTGCACTGACTTGTGCATGATGGACATCTCTACAACCCGATCTGAGCCAATGGTGGTGACCATTGAAGATGGGACAGGGCAGATTTCAGAGGAAAGTGGGGTTATTGAATCTGGGGTTGAACAGTATGGGAATCTCGCTAGAGGGGTCTACGATCCAAGTGAATACATCCAGTCAGTGGGCCGGTCTTAGCTGAGTATGGGGCTGCCAGAAAGAGCAGAATTATGTGTAATACGGGGGGACAGATTTGAACGGGGTACGGATGATCTAACAGCTGTAGGAGAGGACCTTGCCAACCTCTAGTTCTTCAGTGACCAAGAATCAGGGGATGCGGCAATCAACTGGTTTGAATATGAGGAGTCGGCAGAAGTTACCGGATGGTTAGATGATCAACCAGACGTCGTAGAATATCAACCAGAACAGGGCCCGGCAGGGGCGAGAGTATCAGTGGTGGCCGGAAGGGCCGAGAGTCAGAATACACCGCCAGAGAGCGCCGGCACTAAGAATTTCGCTCAGAATTTGGGGATTATAAATACAGGAAATATTGAACAACCAGCTGTACTGACACAGTTGGAACAACAAAGGTTTGAGGATTCCGAGAGAATCAGAAAAGCTAAGGCCCATGTGGGGGTCGAGAGTGTTATGTGCACGGGAACAGAAAATGTTGCGGGCATGAGGACTAAAGGTGCTGCGAGTACGATCATACCGGAGCCGGACAGGTGTCTGTCGGCTGCCGACGGGATGTGGTGGGAAGACGATGATTTATGTCTTGCCCACACGGATGAGGATTGGGGGAATAATCAACCAGATGATACCTGGTATATTGACGAGGTTGCTCATATGACAAGAAGTGGGCGGTATTTCAAACCCCCACACTTAGACCAACCTGAGGCGTCTGGGAAAGACAAAGAAGTTGAGAAACAGAAGGAGAAACAGATTGAAGAAGAAGCTGTGCTCGAGCAATTGAAGAAGATACAAGCAGACATCTCCATCTGGGGACTGCTTATGGCATCGCGAGTGCACAGACAGGCTGTCCTATCTGCTATGGACAAGGCCAAACTCTCTATAGACACTACACCAGAGCAGTTGGTTGGCCTGGTCTTTCCGGGGGGAGGTTCCCTGTCATTAACCTTTTCAGACAAAGAACTACCGCCTGAGGCCACGAATCATAACAAGCCCCTCTACGTTTCCATGGAATGTAGAGACAAATGGATACCGGTGGTACTTGTTGATACCGGATCCGCCATCAATGTCTGCCCAACCAGGACCGCGTATGCAATCGGGTTAAAGCCCGCGGACTTCGTGCCAACTACTCAGGTGATCAAAGCATATGATAATACTAGCAGGGAAGTGATGGGGACTATAAAAATTCAGACTCAAGTTGGTCCGGGACAACATAACATTGAATTCCATGTCTTGGACGTTCCCGCAACCTTTAATCTACTCTTGGGGCGGCCGTGGTTGCACCAAGTAAAGGCAGTCTCTTCCACTCTATATCAGATGTTGAAGTACCCTCATGGGAAGGGGGTAGCTATTGTCTTTGGGAATTCATCAATCCATCCGCCGCCAGAAGTGTCCACACCTGTCTTGGAAATCGAGCATGGCACAGAGGATGTTTTCTTATCAGGGTTCACTTTGGCTGAGGCCCGGGCAGTGCAGAATATCATGGTTGTGAATGAGGGAGTGTACGTTAGTGCTCAATCTGTCTACCTCATGAACAAGCTATAACATATCCCCGGGATGGGATTAAGAAGGAGCGGCCGGAAAGGCGTTGCAGCATTGGCCGAAGTGCTACACAACCCTCATACCTTTGGCTTGGGTTATCTGCCCACCAAAGAGGACTGGGTGAGGAAGGGAAAAGAAATGGCCGGAAGAGCCAGAGCGAAGTAGGTTGGGAAGCCTTTTGAATTAATGCATAGGCCCATCCAGGGTACCCTGAACGGACGCTTTGTCCGGGAGGGGGAAGACTTTCTATTTTGCGACTTCCCAGAGCCGTGGCTAAACGCGGAGAAGAAGCGCGTGCCAGGTTTCGAGATCTTCTTCGACCTGCAACTATCCGGGGATGATGTTACCACAGAGCAGATAGACCCATCAGCTAAGGTTGAGCAGTGTAAGGCAGTGGATCCTGAGGGCACAGAATTTGAAATGGGGGTAACGCTGGCATGTCTACTTTCTGATCCTCCGATCGACCATAAGTGCTTGGGAGATAACTTCTCGGTTTCCATGATTGGGGATGAAACGGCTGCGGGCCTACCAGCGACTATCTTGGACGCATCTATCTCACCCTCTCTCACTTGGCAATACGAGGAGGGATTTTTGTCCAGCAGTACCGAGTCAGGTAGTGAGCCGGAATCTGATTCCACCGAGTCTTGTGAGTCGGAATCAGGTTCCAGCTCGACTGAGTCTGAATCTGGTAATCCTGGGGATGATAACCCGGATACCACAGTCCTGTCTAGGTCGTCTTTTTCCTTTTCATTTAAGTCTGTTGTAAATGAATCGGACGATTTGGATGTACTTAATGAGAATCAAGTAACTGTGGTTTCTGAGTACTTTTCTGTGCCTTTGATTTATTGCATTAATTCAGACTTTCAAAACTTTGACAAAAATGACGACGACGAAATTCCTCCGGTTTTGCAATGTTTAATTGAGCAAGAGCAAGAGAGATTTGTCAAACCTTTAATGGATGAAATCACTACCGTGAATATTGGTACTGAGGAGGACCCGCGGCTGGTCCAAATCGGGTCCACGTTGTCTTCGGAGGAACGTGAGCGCTTAGTCGCTTTATTAAAAGATTTCATAGATGTTTTCGCGTGGTCCTACGAAGACATGCCTGGAATCGATCCTGAGATTGTACAGCATCGGATCCCCCTTGACCCCGAGGCCGACATCAGCGTAAACTTCAGAGGATCCGCCGATTTGGGCTCTCAAGATTAAGGAAGAGGTCACCAAGCAAATCGATGCAGGCTTCCTGCTGGTATCCGAATACCCGACTTGGTTGGCCAACATTGTTCCAGTGCCGAAGAAAGATGGCAGGATCCGGGTATGTGTGGATTTCAGGGATTTGAACAGAGCTAGCCCGAAGGACGACTTTCCCCTACTGCATATCGATGAGTTGGTGGATTTCACAGCAGGGCATGCTTTGCTCTCATTCATGGATGGCTTCTCAGGATACAACCAGATAGTGATGGCGCCAGAAGACCGGGAAAAGACTGCATTCACTACCCCGTGGGGGACGTACTGTTATAGAGTCATGCCATTTGGGTTGAAGAACGCTGGAGCTACTTATCAACGGGCCGCAACCACGATATTACACGACATGATCCACAAAGAGGTTGAGATGTACGTGGACGACATGATTGTCAAATCCAAAGAAAGAGAGGGCCACTACACCACCTTGCACAAGTTTTTTCAAAGGATCAGGGAATTCCGGTTGCGGCTAAACCCTCAAAAGTGTACATTTGGTGTTACAGCGGGAAAAATGCTAGGGTTTCTGATTGCACAAAGGGGCATTGAGGTCGACCCTTCCAAAATCAAGGCCATCTTAGAAATGCCACCACCAAGGACTGAAAACGAGGTGCGAGGCTTTCTGGGTAAAGTGCAATTCATAAGACGGTTTATCTCAAAATTAACCTTGACTTGTGAACCACTTTTTGGCCTCCTCAAGAAAGGAAAGAAGTTCCAATGGGACGGCCAATGTCAAGCTGCATTTGAACAGATTAAAGAATATTTACAGAACCCGCCCGTACTGTCACTGCCAGAACCAGGAAAACTGTTGATTTTGTATCTATCAGTAACTGAGACTACAATGGGCTGCATGCTTGCGCAAGAATCAGAAGACAAGGTGGAGAGAGCCATCTACTATCTCAGCAAGAAGATGCTGGAGTACGAAACCCGCTACACTCCGTTGGAAAAGGCTTGCTTAGCTTTGATATGGGCTACCAGGAAGCTGCGGCACTACCTGTTAGCTCACTCTGTAATGTTGGTTTCACGACTTGATCCCATCAAATATCTTTTCGAGAAACCAGCACTTACGGGTAGGCTAGCTCGTTGGTTGCTGTTGCTCTCCGAATTTGATCTAAAGTACGTAACACGCAAGTCGGTCAAAGGAAGAGCAGTGGCAGAGTTCTTAGCCGACCATCCAGTGGAAGGGGGTGAAGCAGTCGAGTACTTATTCCCAGATGAGGCCATTTTGCATATCGACGACGAAACTTGGACAATATACTTTGACAGAGCGTCAAATCAATACGGGTATGGGATAGGAGTGTTGCTGATAGCACCCGACAATTCCCGTATCCCTCTAGCCTTCAAACTCCGATTCAAAGTCTTGAACAACGAAGCAGAATATGAGGCGTGCATTGCTGGTCTAGATGCAGCCCTGGAACTAGGAGCAAGACGGTTAGACGTCATTGGGGACTCGAACCTTGTTGTGTCTCAAGCTAAAGGAGACTGGAAAGTGAAAGAGGAAAAGATGATGATGTATCACCAGACCTTGGACTTGTTGATTCCTTGGTTTGAGAAGCTAAGTTTTACTCATCTACTAAGAGAGAACAACAGGTTCGCAGATTCTTTAGCAACTCTATCTTCTATGATAGACATCCCGTGTGGAGTCCGGATGCATCCAGTCATCATCGACCAGAAATTTGCACCTGCCTACGAGTCGATTGCTGCTATAGATGAAGTTCAGGATGAAAACCCCTGGTATTACGACATCTGGAACTTCTTGGAGAAAGAAGCATACTCACCAAGGGTAAATGCCAAAGACAAAAGGGCAATCAGAAGAATGGCCGTTCAGTTCATCATCTGTGGGGGTAAGCTGTATAAAAGGGGTCATCTGGGAATGCATAAACTGTGTGTTGATGCCAAAGAGTCAAAGTGTCTGATGGAAGCCATCCACGGGGGAGAATGTGGTGCGCACATGAATGGGGTAATGTTGGCACGGAAGATCCTCAGACAGGGTTACTACTGGTCCACCATGGAGGAGGATTGTATTGGTTTTGTCCGGCGATGCCACAAGTGTCAAATTCATGCAAATCGCATGAACATTCCGCCGTCAAAGCTGTACAACATGACTTCGCCATGGCCATTTTCAGTCTGGGGAATCGATGTGATCGGGGCTGTCACCCCGAAGGGGTCGAATGGGCATGAGTTCATCTTGGTAGCGATAGATTATTTCACAAAGTGGGTTGAGGCCCAATCTTATGCGGTGTTGAAGGCTTCGCACGTCGCAAAATTTATCAGAAACAACATCATCTGTCGCTACGGGGTCCCAAACGAAATAATTTCAGACAATGGTTCCCACTTCAAGAAGGAGGTGATTGATTTGTTGGAGAAATACAATGTGGCTTTCTATAAGTCATCTACCTATCGGCCGTAGACCAATGGAGCGGTTGAGGCCGCCAACAAGAATATCAAGCACATACTATAGAAGATGGTGGAAACCTCACGGATGGCGGCAGATAATTGCCGTTCGCTCTGAGGCTCTGGGACTTCAATCAAAACTTCTACTGGGGCGACTCCGTACTCATTGGTTTATGGGATGGAGGCCGTTCTGCCTATTGAGATTGAGGTCCCGTCATTACGAGTACTGGCTGAGTGTCAGATAGCCGAAGCGGATTGGCGTGAAGCGATTTGAGGAACTCATGCTCTTTGATGAAAGAAGGTTTGAAAGCACTGCACCATGTCCAAGGTTATCAATGCAATTGCAAGGCTTTCAACAAGAAGGTTAAGTCCAGGAATTTAAAAGAAGGAGATTTGGTGCTCAAAGACAACCGAGCTCCCATCCACGACCCAAGGGGCAAGTTCAGACCTAATTGGACTGGTCCCTACATCATCAAGTCAATCTGGTCAGGTGGAGCTGTGGTTCTGATGGATCTAGATGGCTTGGAGTTCTCACAACCGATCAATATGGACAAGTTGAAGAAATATTACCCTTGAGAGGCTCGCTAGGCCGAAAACCCGAAAGGGCGACCTAGGCAAAACTCAGAGCACAAAAAATTTGAAATTATAAAAACTGAGCTCGCAAGGTTGAAAACCCGCAAAGAGCAGCCTTGGCAAAAGTTAGAGCGCAAAAGGAGAGTGAAAATACCCGAGCGAACTTGAGCCTGAACTACGTAAGGCTTGATTCCCATCTTTGGGATACGTAGGCAACTTTATCCTGAAGTTCAGCCATAAACTTTTTCCCGATCAACTTTGTCCATTTTGATCATCTCAGTCATCTTTTTCCATCAGCATTCGCCGTGATCTCTGGTACAGTGCTATTCAGACTAGGGGTAACTTTCCGTTGCCACGTAGTGCCGCAGTACCATTCAGACTAGGGGCAACTTTCCAATTGCTAGGATCCGGGATTGTGTATCTCAGTGACAGATCTCAGGCGTGTCCAGTTCTGATCCATATCGAAAATAGTTTTGAAAAGTTTTAATAAAAGTTGACTTTGTTCAAATTAATCTTTTACAACTAAGACCATTTTTGGACCCAAGTGAAAAATTTTCAGTACCATAACTTTCAATTGCATTGATTTCAAAACAGAGTTCTCTTGCTTTTGCATACAATTGGAGTTGCTTTTTATTACACTCATAAAGAAAACTTGAAAGTACTGATAAAGCAATAAGTCCGGGGCATAGTCAAGTCAAGTGTCCCTGCGCCCCCTCCCGGAGCTAGTCGAAGCCTCTGATGCCAAGCTAGGCCCAATCTGTGCCTCTTCATTGAGCCAATCCCAGCACTCGTCAGACAAAGTGCAACTGAAAGTGGGAGCAGGGCCAGTAGCTCTCTAGTCCTCCATGCTGTGGCATATCGGGCAAGTTGTACGCCTTGGACCGAAAAAGCAGCCGGTTACTCAATCTCCTCTGGCGGGCAAGTCTGATCATGGCCAAACTGGCGCTGGAACCGGAACGAAAAATAGAACACACAGTGAGTCAGACCAATCAGTTGGACCCCAGTCTGCCGGGACATGCTATAGCTCATTGCCGGAAGATTGAGCCAAGAACAGCGCCAAGCAATGCGGTCAGCAGACAAATTGCACATCCAGTTGAACCACCATCCCTCATCAAGTGCATCAACCAGGCATTGCCGAAAGAAGTAGCCGCAGGCTGAGTAGGCAGGGCAAGAGTCCATAACTTGCAGTTTGTCCATCAACCATACTTGGGGAGGGATGAGAGAATAAAGAATAGAGAGATGTGCGATGAGAGAACAGTGAGACAAGGGTTCTGTGAGAAAAACCAAGGCTGAGGGCCGAGTGATGCGAGCAAATACATATGTGAGATTGGGTGGGAAACATTACCTGCAGCAGTAGTGGACTCCCCGCAAATCTGGTCGTCTCCTGACGTTGGAAAGCGTCCAAGCCCATCAGTGTTTTGGCCAATGCCATAGCAATACAGCTCTTCCCTTCCTTCAAGCCCTGAGCAACTTCAATCAAACGGATACTGGGTCCACCCAGGCCCGGGGCAAGCAGGAAGTGAGATAGCATGCACAAGCAGAGCGCATGTTGCCGGAGACCTTGCCAATGGTGATCGCCGCGATCACCGGCGCCAGAAAAGCGATGGATCAAGCAGAGGATATCTAGTTCCCCGTTACAGATCAGAGATCGAGCATCATGCGCGGTAAGTCCACACATCCGCCCTAAAGCTTGGGCATGGCCAAAGCGGAACTGAGGCAAGATCTCTTCCGAACGTTCAGACTCCATCAGAACTTGAAAATCTTCAAAAGTTGGACATACCTCTTGCCCGCCAAAGCTAAAGACGTGCGTCACTGGGTTCCAGAACCTTGCTACGGCATAGAGGAAAGGAAGGTGCAGCGGAGTGCGACTCAGCGTGAATAGTGCATTCAAGCCGAAACCCCGGAAGTTCAACTTTTCCGAGCCATCTAAAGAAGTGATCCAAGATGTGAGATTTTCTACGAGGAATGCCTCCATTTTTTGTGCAAAGCAGTGATGAAATGAATGAGTCCCGAAGTTGGGGCTTTTAAAGAGGATGGGACACTATTCAGGAGGACACGTGTCGAAAATTTGGCGGCTGCCAGGATAAGTGGCCGGCCGGCCACCTTTTCTAGCTGGCCGGCCACATTTCTCCCCTCACATACAAAAAACTGGCCGGCCGGCCCCCAAAAGTGGCCGGCCATACTCTACTGTGTTCCTTCAGCCCTGTTTTACCCTCCGGCAGGAAGTTTCAAGCATTTCCGTGCATCGGGTATGTCGAAGGCCTCCATTTTCCTCTGTTTCGGATGCGTTCCGTTGCCCAGATCGTCCGAAGTACACTTTGTCGAGTTGTTTTGCTTATTGAGTTGTTGTTTTGCTTATCGAGTTATTGTTTTGCTTATCGAGTTGTAAGTTTTGTCGAGCTGTCGTATTTCGTGCTTTGAATTGTTACTCTTTGTATAAACAATTTTTGTTTGAGTCTTGTTTATTGAGTCGTCAACACTGTTGTGTTTTGCTTAATCGAGTTGTAAACTTGCCGAGATTTTGTTATATCTTAGTAAGTTAAGTTGTTACGTCGGTTCACTATCTGATTGGGCAAATGCACAATGCACATTTCCATTCAATCTCATTATGGTGCAAAATGATGCGATATGATGCTAAAATTTTAAAATGTAACACTTTTTCAAAAGCTGTTTCATTCCATCATGCTTCGTTTGTTACAACATTTTGCAAACAAGAGCGCAAGTTTTACAAAAAATAAAAACTGCCTAATAATGTACAATGTGCTATAACTACTAGCAAAAAGGTAAACAAAACAGGGAACCGCAACATCAATGCTCTCGAGAGCGGGAATAAGAGGCCCTTTTCATCCTCTTTTGCGGAATAGCCTCTGCACCCCTATCATCGTCTGAATCAGAGCTGTCATCCTCAGGATCCCCCTCAGCCTCGCCTCCACTCTCGGAGCCAAGACCAAAGCCCTCCTCTCTGTCAGCAGATGTCTCTGACTGACGATCTGCAACATCCTCCTCCTCATCCTCATCGGGCTCCGCCTCTATAATATGTGCCCTGCGTCTGCGAGACGATCCCTCTCCTCGAGCTCCTCGAAAAGGCCTGGATGGCCCAGCTCCTCGAAAAGGCCCGGATGGCCCAGCTCCTCGAAAAGGCCTGGATGGCCCAGCTCCTCGAAAAGGCCCAGATGGCCTAGCTCCTTGAAAAGACCTAGATGGTCCACCTCCCCGAGAAGGCCCAGGTGGCCCGGCCTGTGGCTGAGAATATACTGGAGGCATCTGAAAATGAAAAATGCAGTTTGAATACATTAGCCAAAACATGTATATCAGATATAGATGCAAGCAAGCTACACAGAGTGGATGTACGCAGGAATAATGCATAAATGTAGTGTGTGTCAGATGTGCTCTACACCAGTAGCCTACTAATGCAGTAAAATGTCCAAAATCAGCATGTGATCAGAAGATACAGTGCTGGAAAACTAAAGGGTACCTGGAAGCCCATGATGGACAACTGCGCCTCCCTCCGCAGGACCATCCCCTCAAGTGAGGCTACCATCTCGAGCACCTGATCCATGTACTCAACAGGGGGCTGCAGATGCAAAGGCAAGAGTATCAGTAAAGGAATGAACGTTCAAATATCTGAGTGATGAATCAAAGCTGTAAAACATACCGGTGGTGAGTCGGGGTCTCTGACGTAGCGGTGGCCAGGTATTGGAGGCGCTATCGGGATCGGAATCGGAGAGGTAGTCCCATATTGCCATCTCATCATCTCAGTCGGCATATCTGGCCATCCAGCATGATGATAAGTCGGGGGAATCGGGGGAATAAATCCACGCCCGCCTCTGGATGAACCAGCCCTGTTGGTGGAAGGAGCGTCTGCAGCCCGAGCCGGGGCCCGGCTCGAAGATGGTATGTCGGCAGACCTCATCGCTGGAGTACGGACTCCCGTCAATGGAGGCATCAGGTATATGTGACGGTAAGTAGCATAATCCCCTCCTCAAGATAAAGCAAAGCATCAGTACCCAGCATAGCATTAACAACATCCCGAGAAGAGAGCCTATCAGCAATCCGCATCTCGACTGGAGGTGCTAAGGGAGGGTCCTGAGAAATATAGCCCCATACCTGACGTAAGAAGCGCTCCCCCAGAAACCAAGCTCTGCCAACTGGCCCCTCGAATAGAATCTCAGATCTTGGGAGGCACCCGCCTCCAAAGAAATCGGTATCGAGACTTCACCAAAGGGTGCCCAGGGCTCCCATGTAATCTGCGGGTAACCAATCAATCAGAAATTAGGAAGGTACAAGACAAATCAAAGATGAAAACACAAAGAACTGAGAGTTCGAATACCTCCGTCCGCACTGCAGGTCGAACATCGCCAGAGATAAAGGAGAGACTCCCGGGGTCTTGGCCGGTGCTAGCCCTCAAATACAAGTGAGTACGGGGTCACGAGGGGCCCCTCCACCACCATCTCTGGGGCTAATATCGAAAAGTACGCATAGACCCATAACTGTGGAAAACAGTGCAGAATGTAAATGCAAAGTACTAAGGGCAAAGTACAGTGTGTAAAGTACGCCGTGTGTGCAGTGTACAAGTAATGAGGAGCAGAAATATAAATCGAGAGGGCAGAAAGTACCTCCCAGACTCTCCAGTAACCACCAAGCAAATCCCCCCGCCCCCGGGAGGTCATGCTCATATAGCAGTAAAGGGTAGCCAGGCCGGCGCCACCCCAGTCATACCGTCTGACCTGTGATAGGTCCACCAAGGCGTTCAACAGATACAGCCCAACAGTGTTTCCCCTATCGGCAAACAAAGTGGTCCCAAAGAGGAACATCAGAAAACCACCGGCATACTGTGCTGCCTCCTCAGGAGTCCCGAGCTCCATCTCCACCCTCCGAAAATGGGAAGAAAACCAAGTGTATCGGACTCTGCCCGAAGCTCTATCAACAGGCGGGTGAGCCCCCATCAAATATACCCAAGCGGCCTCTCACTGGCCCATGTCCTCGTTATAAAACCTCCCACGTCAAGGCCAGTCAACACAGCAAAGTCAAGCGGGGTCATAGTCAAGTCCCCCGTGGCGAAAAAATGAAAGGAGTTAGTGGTGTCCCACCATCTCTCCACCAAAGCTGCCATCAACGTCCTCTCAAGGGACAACGGAAAGCTGTACAAAAGGCCCAAACCCCGCTAAATCAACCAAATCCTGACACCTCCCGGAGCTCGCATCAATCTCTAGCCACGGTGGAGTCAGATTCCCAAGACGCGAGAAGTCACCTGCATTCAGAATGAACACACGCTTCAATAAAATGAATGAGCTGTGTGCAAATAAAATGAGTAAGCTGTGTGCAAACGAAGTAAATAAGCTGTGTGCAAATGAGTGGGCTGCATGTTCAAAACTCAATCAGTGTGTGCCGCGTGTTCACCTTCAATTTGGGCTGTGTGTTCAGAAAATCAATGTTTGGGCTGCGTGTTCAAAACTCAATTAGTGTGTGCCGTGTGTTTAGAAAATCAATGTTTGGGCGGTGTGTTCAAAACTCAATCAGTGTGTGCCGTGTGTTCACCTTCAACTTGGGCTGTGCGTTCAGAAAATCAATGTTTGGGCTGCGTGTTCAACTCTCAACCAGTGTGTGCCGGGTGTTCACCTTCAATTCGAACTATGTGTTCAGAAAATCAGTGTTTGGGCTGCGTGTTTAACCCTCAATCAGTGTGTGCCGTGTGTTCACCTTCGACTTGGGCTGTGTTCAGAAAATCAGTGTTTGGGTTGCGTGTTCAAAACTCAATCAGTGTGTGCTGTGTGTTCACCTTCAACTGGGGCTGTGTGTTCAGAAAATCAGTGTTTGGGCTGCGTGTTCAAATCTCAATCAGTGTGTGCCGCGTGTTCACCTTCAATTTGAGCTGTGTGTTCAGAAGATCAGTGTCTGGGCTGCGTGTTCGACTCTCAATCAGTGTGTGCTGTGTGTTCACAATCAATTTATGGGCGGAGTGTTCAGAAATTCAGATAATTGAACCATGTATTTAGAATGTAAACAGAATGCATGAAAATTTCACAATATGTTGTAGAAAGGGTGAAAACGAAGTAAATACCTCTCGTGCCTCATGGGAGAGGTGATACTCTGGCTTCCGCAGAAGGAGATCCCCGGGCGCTTGCTCATCAAAGTCAGTGAAGTGATGGAAAACAGCTCGCGGAAGAATATGTGCTGGTGGGTCGTACCTTTGAACCCTCAGAAGCAGAGCCATAATATCGGGATCACCTCTGGCATCCGCAGGACCTCCAATGTGAGGAAAATGACCGGCCATTTCAGAAAATCTGCAAAAATGAGCAAAAATTAGAAAAAGTCAACAAAAGTCAACTCCCGAGAAAATCTTCCAAATGTTAAGATAAACTCATCTGAAGTGGCGAAAATGAGACAAGAAGCACCGAAATCAAAATTTAATCGGTTCAAAGTGCTTAAAACTGAAAGTTTTCGCGAAAACAACTTGCGTGGGGTGTTGGAAAACGCGTATAAAGCTCAGATCTGAGGAGGAAAATGGTTTGGGGAGCTAGAGGAGATGATTTCGGAGCTGAGGTTGTGAGCTCAAAATGTTTGGCCGAATGGTTTTAAAGAAAAGGAGGTGAAAAGACAAAAATGCCCACAGTTTTGAACAAGTGGCCGGTCGGCCACCTTTTCAGGTTGGCCGGCCATCTCCTTTTTGAAAAGTGGCCGGTGGCCTCCAATGAGAAAGAAAACTAGCCGGTGGTGTTCTCCACACCCCCCCAAGGTCTCTGCAAATTTTGAGAAAAATTGGAGTCCCCGGGACCTGAAAAAGTACAAGAGAAGTGCACTTTCTGTCGCGAAATCGCTCCGCCGGAACCTCAGCTTCAACTTCTGACATGTGTCTCATCATTACTCATCAAAATTAAAGTGTATCCTTTTTGAACATGTAGTAACCTCTCCGGGAGGTGAACCGGAGGCCGCGATTGAGTCGCCCTCGCCGAAATGCGCATTTCCTTGCTCGCCGTTTTGTGACAAACACGCATCCAGATTTGCGATTCTTCTGCATTATTGTGCATCTAACTTGCATTCTCATGAACATACTTGCATTGTTATGCACGTCTCTTTGATATTACCATGCCTCTGTGTTTAAGCTCGCGTTATCACGCACACTCCTTTCTCGCATTGCGATGCACTCACCCACCGACACCGCGCTTGTCGAACTTTCGATATCACATTGAACATATGTTGTTAGCATGTTGTGCTTGTTGAGTTTCTCTCTTTTGCAGGCACGATATTGTATGTACGGTTCATTTGAAGCTGGTGTGACCAGACGAATCGCGCAGGTATCGTATCTTCTCCGTGTGAGACGCGATGAGAATTGAATAATTCTCCGCATTCCTAAACTGCGTGAAATGCAGTTGTTGCTTTGCATCCTTGCTTAAAAGCTTGCATCTGCTTATAATATTTGCTTCATTATTACTTTGCGCACTTGCATGATCATCAAGTTACATATGGCCTTGTGCATATCGCTTTTGCATTTTGCCCCTCGCTCATGGGCACACCTTTGTTTATCTCTTTGCTTGTCTAAGTCTTCTACTTTGTCAAAATGGGTCGCTCGAGCTTTGACATTCACTCCCATCACTTATGACTTTCGAGTTCTCAAAGAGGGCAATCAGAGACACCCCATTTTTGACCGACCTTAAGACTCAGACGTCACCGATTGAGCGCTTGGTGATGTTGCATATCGTGCTGGTCTAGAGGTTTCAGAGTCTTGGCCGTGAGCCCTGCCTCTGGACTTTCGAGCTTTTCTGTGCCTTGCCTCGATTTGCGAACCAGGCTCAGTTTTCTCTATTCTCTTCCCAAAGAGAGGGAGAGGTCTCGTAGATCATCTCTCGGTGGCCGCGGGCTACATTTCGTGGTCGTAGGCCATTTTGCCCATTTAAGCCGAGTCTTGAGCCGTCACCGCAAAGTGCCTCAGTTCATGACCGCCTAACCACCTCCGTTTGCTTCGGTTTTTGGCATGCATCTCTTTTACTCCCTTTTGAGGGAAACTGCGGTCCGAGAGACCAACTTCGTGGTCGAATACCACTCCCGGTGCCTAAATGTTAGTTTTCGGGGCCTCGGACTGCGCGTTTCGGCCCCCGAACCTTCATTTCGCATCGGTTTGCGTTCATTTTTGGTAGGGACCTCTGTTTCATCACCAGGAAGGTCGTAGAAGGGTGGGAGGCCAGTAATTGTTTCAGCAACCAGTTATATTCCTTCATCGCTCTCCGTTGCCCGTTTTTCCTCACTCGGAAGCCAATGTTGACCACCCTTGGGCCATTTTCTTCAACCCTAACCCCTATATTTGTGATGTACACATCTGGGAGGCCACCAATATTTGGTGGCTGGCCAGTAATTCCATTTGAACCTTTTGAACCCCTTTGAAAAGTGGGTTGTTCTCTCTCCTGGTTCACTGTTTCCAGATTTTGACCACAGGGTTGTGTTGAGAACACATGGGAGGCCACCAATTTGTGGTGGCCGGCCACTAATTATACTTGACCCTTTTGACCCTTGGCCGGCCAGCCATGGGGAGGGCTGGCTGGCCACCTTCAAGCTTAATAACCAGCCGGCCTTGCTCCTTGCTGCAGGTACATTTCAAATATTCATCTCCTTTTCCCCCAGATTCTGTATCCGGGGGGCCATTTTTTTGAGGGGAAACTTGAATTCATTTCCCCTCCATTTTTCCCCCCTTTTCTCCCCCTCTTTTGCCTATAAAACCAGCCTCCCAGCTCTGGTTTAAGGGTTGGAAAATTTGCCTTAAGCCCTTGTATTGCACTTCCCCCTCTTCCTTACTTCAAACCTCCAAAACATTCAAGTCCTACACCCTTTTCTACACCACCACCTAGCACCACACTACCACCTCCATTCCAACAGCTTGGAGGGTCTTCTCAGAGCTTAGGAGGCACCTTTTCTCAAGCCAAGAAGTGTTGAAGTTTGGTCTACAAGGGTGAGCAACATTTCCCCTCTTTTTAAGCTTATTTTTGTATCCTATCTAAGCCATTCTTGCTTGCATATTTGGGCTCCGACCCTAACCGAAAATGGCATTTTTTTAGCTCTATTTTATGATTGTTTAAGGGCCTCTCACTGTTTGAGGCCTCCTTATTGCACTTGCTTCATTGCCTCTCTTGTATGCCTATTTCTTGTGTAGTATTTTTGGCCTATGTATAAACTGTTTTGAGGCATGTTGTAAACTGTAAAATAGCTTATTTTGAGCCCTTATTCAACATTGTTGAAGGGCTCATCACTGTTTGGGGCCTCCTTTTGTCACTTACCTTTGTATCCCTCTTTTGGCACCATTTTTGCATGATTTGTTATCCTCTTGTGCTTCTGTTTTTGGACTCTGGTCCAAACTAAAAATGACCTTATTTTGACCCCCTATTCATGTTTCATTAAGGGTCTTTTGTTGTTTGAAGCATCCTTTTTATACTTTGTGTTATAACTCTCTTTTTGGCCTAATCTTGCATAGCATGTTGAGCATACTTTTACACTGTTTTGGGCTTGATCATCAACTGTAAAAAGCCATATTTTAGGTCCCTCTTAAACTTTGTTGAAGGACCTTCATCTCTTTGGGGCCACCATGCATTACTTGCTTCTTTGTCCTCTTTTAGGCCCAATTTTTGCATGAGAGTTTTTCCATACTTGTGTCTGTTTTTGTGGCTTATGGTAAAATGTAAAACATCATATTTTGGGCCCATCTTCAACATTTTAGAAGGGCCCTTCTCTGTTTAGGGTCAGCAGCTTGCACTTTCTTCATTATCTTGCTTTCGGGGTCATTTTTGCATGCTAGTTTAGCCCCATTTTCATTCGCTGTTTGGCCTTGCCTAGAACTGTAAAAATGCTTATTTTTGGGCTTTCTTGATTCTGTCTTCACATTTCATATTCAAATAATGCATGCATTGCATAGCCATAGGCCATTCCGTATGCCTAATCTCATGTTTCGGGACCAATTCCATGCATCGGGTGTTGTTTTGCCAACTTTCGGGGCTGTTTTGCATCACTTATTGCCTCTAAAATTTGCATGATAGTATGCCATATTCCATGCTTTGCCATGTCATGTTAGAGTGGCATTCGTGCCTTAGGGTCGGTCCTAGGTTTGCGTGCACGTGTGCACACATTTTGAGTGTCTCATTTTCATCTAATGGCCTCTTATGTGAGTGTGGCTGAGGTCCACTTGTGTTAGTGTAAGTCCATATTGCATTGTGTATGCCATTTCATTCCATAGCATTGTGTATGCCATGTTACCTCGTGCATCGTGTATGCCATTTCATAGCATGTTGCATGTTAGGATGTATCTCAGTTGCATTTCATGCATGTCATGCATATTGCATGGTGTTCGGGATAGGAGTTAGCCCGGGCACCAGAAACGAGGTACATTCCATACTTCGAGTGATGGGACGTGTCTCAATTCCCCAGTCACCGACACTCCGGATTATCCATGATGGAGTTAGGTTTTAGTTGAGTTTTCATGTGCATTCATTCCATATCAAGTTGTGCAATTCGATTCCTCGGCCATTATGCATCGATATGCATGATTGGTGGCACGAGGATCGAGGCATGCATACATTTGTGAAAATACATTGCCATGCCCCTTTCCTGCTCTCCGTTGCAGCAAATCAAGAATCAGCAGCCTTCCGAGGCTTGGCACGCTTTCCAAAAAACATTGCAAAACAGAGGCTAATCGGGGCATCGTTGTGGATTTCCGCGCGAAGGCAACCCGGATATGCATCATTCATCATCTGAAGAAGAGTCAAGACAGTCCCTGGCTTGCATGCCTGTTTATTTTTCTTAGTTAATTTGTAAATTAATTAGGGTTTGTACATATTTTGGACTGTATTATTTATTCGGACCCTCTGCGCGAGGGCATAATTGTAATAAGTGTGCGTGTGTGTGATGTATGTCTTCCAACCCCACGTCTTTCTTCCCTTTTATTTACCAGCTTATAATGGTTAGATTAGGGCATGTTTCAATTAGCATACAGTATGATAGCATGTTGCATTCATTCATTTGTCTTGCATGCACCGGGCTCGGCGCATCATACTAACTGCATTTGTATTTCAATTCTAAGATGAATACATGTTACCTGTAGCATTCCATACGCCATGTTTAGAATAGCCGAGCCTGCTATAGTTGCATTTTTGTATTTGTTGCATTAAGCATTTCTGTATATTTAGGATCATGCATGGATTTCTAATCGGTTTCTGTTTTGGCTTGGAGTACCCGGTGAGTCTTATGCTTTAGCATCCTTGCATGCGTGTGAGTGATTGCCATAAATAGCATGCTTACCATGAGGCTATGTGCTTATGTGATATAACTGTTTGAATGCCTGTGGGTGAAGGTTGGGTTGTTTAGATTGGAACAAATCATCAACTGTGAGTTTTAAGCTCACTAGATAGTGGCAAAACCATCTTTCTAAGCTCACCTAGGGGTGGCAAAATCCGCATTTTAAGCCTACTTGCGAGTAGCAAACCATTTTCACAAACAAACATGAAGTGTTTTGTTCCAATTCAGATGACCCAGTCCATACTTGTATGCTGTGCGCATCACATAGTAACCTAGGCTAATAACCGGAATAAGAACGCACAATGTTTTCAAAAATAGATATCATGGTTAGTAGAGGCCGGACTTTGACCGGGCGAGCGGGGGTGCTCACGAAGTGACCTTCCCCAATCGTACCCAAGTTCCCGAGCCGAGGCAACTTTGGTGATGACGGACACGTGGCCTTAGGCAACGAGTCAGGGTTTCCTAAATTTCCCAAAATAAAATATTTAGGTGGCGATCAGATTCCGCAAAGTCCATGTTTGGCACTTCTTTTCTAAAAATCTGTTTTCTCAAAACGATTTGCCGGATTTGGACTCTTTGGTTCAAGATTAAAAACTGTGACATGAATTCGAGTCCGAGCTGTAGCAAGGTCCCCCGCGGGCCTGTTACAATTTCTGGCGACTCTGCTGGGGATTTAGAGAACTTGACTCGAACTCATGATATCTGATTTTGACTACACTTGTGTGTCTCTTTGCATTGCATTTGCATTGGTGCGCTTAGGACACCGTGTTTGCCAGCTGCTATTCCTGAACGGTTTACCGGAGGCTTGTCTTGTCAATGCATGACCATAAGGCTGACCGGTTACGGGCTCTGCCAGTATGGGAACACAAACCCCGGTTTTACCGGGGCACCCTCTTTGACCATTCGACCTAGTGCATATCGAAATCCGTAGTGACCATTCCAAACTAGGACAGGTTGCTTACCCGATATAGGTTGTTTGAAACCGCTGCATGCGTAGTGAAACCCTAGTTCCTGACAAAATAGGACAGGGAAACCCTACCCCAACATAGGGGTGTTTTGGCTCTCATTTGCTTGTTATGTGCTTTAGAGTGCGTCTCTACAGGAATGCATGTATCAGTGTATGAGTTTGGGCATCAGGCCTGCGGGCACCAGTCAGTATTGGAGAATCGATTATCTGCGGGTATCGGATTCAGTTTTTGGGGAACAGTGATTCAGGGACAGTGATTAGTATTTGGGGACAGTGTGTTTTCAGCTTATCAACCGTGTGTTGTATGCCCGACTGTGTGTTGTGTATTTATTTTAAGCTGTCATGCTATTCATTTATTTGGTTATTTATTTCCTTTTCGCTTTATTTATCTTTTGCTAGGGCAGTTTTAGCACCATTGCTTCTGACCCAGTAGACATTCCCCAAACACTTTGGACACGAGGTCGCCGACTCAATCGATCTGAGGATCTGGTTGATGGACATCCAGTGTTCTATTCTTTACCCCCCGTTGTCAGGAGAAAGCCAAGGAAGCGCAGTGTGTCAGAACAGAGGTTGCCAGAACAGTGGGTTACTCCATCAGAGGACAGTAGGACTGAGGTCTCAATTGTTGCTATCGAGATAGATCTACCGGTCAGTCAGATGGATCAGCAAAATACGTGGGGGGTGGAAGCCCTGATGCGCCAAATACAGGAGAGCATGAGACAAATGCAGGAGGACGCTGCCCGTCAAACGGAGTTCTCCAAACAAAGAAGCATGATCATGGCCCAAAGAGTCGAGATAATCACCAGACTGCAACAGCAGAATGCGGCATCTGCTTCACATCAGGTTCCTCCTCCACCAGGGGCCCCATTACCTGAGCAGGCACCTACCGTCCAGAATGCTCTGCCAAACACCCAAAACACCGTGCCAAATGCCCAAAATATCCAAGAGGACACAAACCTTCCAACGGGGCCAGCTCCGCCCCCACTTCTGCCTCATCTGTCCAAGACCCATACACCCAATTACCCGGACTCTCCTTTTGAGTTCGAAATGGACCATGCAGCTCTAAAACTGAGCAAGCTTGAGAAGCTTTTCAAGAAATCACAAGGGGTGAAGGCTATTCCGGACATCGAGGACGGATACACCGACGTGGCCGTGACATTGCCCGATAGGTTCAAGATGCCACAAATTGACCACTTCGACGGGTCCGGCGACCCCATGGTCCATCTTCGGCTATTCTCAGACATCCTGCGGCCAATGGGCCTAACTCGGCCACAAAAGCTTTCACTGTTCGGTCGAACCCTGTCAGGTGTGGCCGCCATCTGGTACGCGAAGTTAGAGGATGAGGTAAAAAGAAGCTGGGATGAAATGGCTGAGGCCTTTGTTGCACAGTACTCGTATAATACCCAGATCGAGATTACAACTTGTGATCTCGAAACAACGAGGCAGGAGCCTAAGGAAACTTTCTTAGATTTCGTAACTCGATGGAGGGCGAAGGCATCGATGATGACTTTGAGGCCTACGGACAAAGATCAAATCAGGATGATTGTGCGCAATCTCCAACCGAAATTGATGCAGAAGATGATTATACTCCCCTTTCCCACCTTCTCAGATTTTCACGAGATGGGGGTACAGATCGAGGATGCCATAAAACAAGGTCTGATCGACCAGGATAGAGAGCAACCTAGCAGGACTTTCAATGAATAACAACGCAGTTCGAGTGGCGCCAAGAATCGACGAAGCTTCAAAGGTGAGCATGGTCACCACCATTCCCCCTCCCCCAAGACCCATGGCAGCCACGCCTTTCTTTGGCGCATCTGGAAGCAATACCCAAAACACCAAATATCAACCCAGAGGCCAAAGAACCTTCACCCCCCTATATATGCCCCTGTCAAAAGCACTGGAGGTATTAATCAGGAAGAAGCATTTAACGCCCCTAGAGCCGAGGCCACTGCCAAATCTACTCCCTCCCTCTCATGACCCGGCAAAATACTGCGCGTATCACCAACAGCATGGTCATGACACCAACCGTTGCTTTAGATTACGTCATGAGATCCAGGATCTTATTGACAAGCAGGTAATCGCGCCTCCCGACAAACCCAACGTCACAACAAATCCTCTCCTACCACATAACCAAACTCCTCCTCCCAACAGAATCAACTTCATCCAAACTAGGTTCGCGTCTTACGAAGCTGTAAATTAGCATGCAAGCTAGGGACTGCCTCGACTCCACTCCGGATGATGAATGATGCATGCTCGGGTCGCCTTGCGCGAAAATCCACTGCGATGCCCCAATCAACCTCTGTTTACAATTATGCTCGGAATAACGCATGAAGCTCCAAAAGAATGCCGTCTTCTGATTTGCTGCAACAGAGAGCTGAAAAGGGGCATGGCAATGTATTTTCACGTATGTATGCATGCCTCGATCCTCGTGCCACCAATCACGCATCTCGATGCATGATGGCCGAGGGGTCGAATTGCACAACTTAATATGGAATGAACGCACATGAAAACACAACAAGACCAAGACTCCATCATGGATAATCTGGAGTGTCGGTGACTAGGAATTGAGACACGTTAAAGCCACTGGCACGAACGCCCTCGCTTCGTGTTTCTGCTAACTCCTATCCCAAACACAATGCAGTATGCATGACATGCATGAATGCAACTAAGATACAACTTAACATGCACAATGCTATGAAATGGCATACACGATGCACGAGGTAACATGGCATACACAATGCGCTAACATACAACCTAGCATACACAATGCTATGAAATGAAATGGCATACGCAATGCATAATGGACTTACACCAACATGAGTGGACCTCAGCCACACTCTCATCAGTAGCCATTAGATGAAAATGAGACATTCGAGATGCGTGCACGCATGCACGCAAACCGAGGACCGAACCTAAGGCACTAATGCCACTCTACCAAAGCATGGCAAGGCATGGAATATGGTATGCAAACATGCAAATTTCAGCACTGAAATATGATACAAAATAGTCCCGAATCATGGAAATATGGCACCCGATGCATGAGGTGAGCCCCGAAACTCAAAACTGGGCATGTGCGATGACTTATAGCCATACAAAGTATGCATTATTTGATCATGAAGTCTAAAGACAGAGCCAAGGCAGTCCCAAAACATGCACATTTCCAATTTAGAGCATGGTCAAAAAGTGCTAGCAAGATGGACTAAAACAGCATGCAACTTTGATTAGCAAACATGGTTTACATGGCATGTATATGAAGCATATGGAATCTCACCAAACCAGCAAAAACCAGTGAATAAAATATGCCAAAATACGCCCAAATAACCACTGATATGCAGCCAATGCATGCAAAAATGATGAGCTCCTTTAGAGGGCTATGCAAGGGATTCTTAAGCACATACAAGATGGACACTTAGCAAGACCAAATCAACTCTGGAAATGGAATATGACGGTCCTAAAACCCACTGAAAAAGCCCTGAAATCAGTCTCGGAATCATGCAAAGAAAGGCCCCTTTGAAAGGCCTTGAATGGGATTGCTCTACACATGCATTGTAGACATACAATATGGCCAAAAGGGCCTTGGACAGAGCCAAGGCAGACCTCAAAACCCTCAGAATGAGGCCTGAAAAGTGACCTCAATGCATGCAAAATAGGGGTCTCTTTCAAAGGCCCAAAAGACCACCAAACAAGACCAAGAGAGAAAGGGTCACCCCCCTCTGATTTTGGCCTTCAAGAATGCACCTAAGCCACTGAAAATCCACTGGATTTTAGTGGCTAAGAGGCCAAAACATGGCCAATACAAATGCTCACATGTATGGCTCAAAGCATGGAGAAATAAGGCATGCAAAGAAGGAGATGACTCCAAACAGAAATGGAACCTCAAACAAAATTAAAGAGGAGGTCAAAACAAGACTTTTTCCAGTTTAGGTCGAGGTCCAAAAAATTGTTCACAAATATGGCTAATATATCATGCAAAAATAGCCCTAAAAGAGAGATAGAGGATAAGGGGCAGTAGATGGCCTCAAACAGCAAAGAGCCCTTAAACAAAGTTGAAGAGGGGCTTAAAATAAGACACTTTACAGTTTGGGTCGAAGCCCAGAAATGCTTGAAAATAAGACTAATCAATCATGCAAAATAAGGCAAGAAAAGGAAAAATAGGGACTCACCCTTGAAGAGCAGGTTTCCAGCAGCTTCTGGTCCAAGATTCTAAGCTTTCAACCTCTACAAATGGCCTCCAAGGTGTTGGAATGGATGATGGAGGTGGTAGGCTATGGGTTGGTGTGCAAATGGTGCAAGAATTAGGGTGTTTTGAGGCTTGGAAGAGAGAGATATGGAGGATTGTATGCAAATGCTCCAGCTATTTTTTTTTCTAACCCTTGCAAAAGGAGATGAGGGTTTGTTTTATAGAAGGCAAAGGGCCAAGGCTTTTTGGAGAAGCCTCAAGAAAGGGTCAAAGCTTCTCAAAGAAGCTTAAGCAAAAGGGTCAAGCTTCTTGGAGAAGCTAGAGCAAAAGAGTCAAGCTTCTTGGAAAAGCTAGAGCAAAAGATTTCAAGCTTCCTCAAGAAGCTAAAACAAAAGGTTCAAGCTTCCTCAAGAAGCTAAAACGAAGGGTTCAATCTTCTTGGAGAAGCTTCAGCCGAAAAAAAAAAAAAAAAAATTTGATGGCCGACCGACCGTGCCGACCGACCACCAAAGGTGCCGACCGACCGCCAAGGCCGACCACTAAAGATGCCGATCGACCACCAAGGCCGACCACCAAAGGTGCCGACCGACCACTAAGGCCGACCACCAAAGATGCTGACCGACCACCAAGGCCGACCACCAAAGGTGCCGACCGACCATTAAGACCGACCACTAAAGGTGCCGACTGACCATCAAGGCCGACCACCAAAGGTGCCGACCGACCATCAAGGCCGACCACCAATGGCCGGTGGCAAAAAAAAAAAAAAACTACTCTGAAGGTTCAACTTCAAACGGACATAACTCTTTCATGTGAACCCCTTTTCAAGTAATTCTTGTGTCCAAATTGAAGCCCCAAAAGTTAGATTTCCAATGGAGCAAACCTTGCATTAAAATTGCAACTGTGCAAAAGTTATGCTCGTTTTGGTGAAGCCGCGCAGATGTTTTCTCTCCTTCCAGATTCATACTGAACCACTTTTGAACAAAAAATCTGGTTGGCCATCTGATTTGTTGGTTTTCCATGTGGCCACATTGAATCCCGGAAGTTAGCTTTCCAATGGCGCCAACCTCGCATCAAAATTCCAACTGTGCAAAAAGTTATGCTTGTTTTGGTAAAGGTTGCTCAGTTTCGGTCCAACCGGGATGATGCCCAACTTCAACCAATCATATCTCCCCCATCTGGACTCGGCTTTAGGAGATTCTTGAGTGAAAAATGAAGCCCCGGAAGTCTTCTTTCCAACGGTGGTGGACTCATAGCTTAAATCCAAGTGCATAGATAGATAAGCCTGATTTAGCGAGGACCACTCGACTCTCTCTTAGCGATTCATACGCAACTTCTTCCCCAGCTAGGTTTCTTCTCTCTTCTCCTCTTTTCTTCAACTCTAAACCCCTAAACAAAGTGTTTTGAAAGATTTTTCAAAGATTTCATCTCTCTTTCATTCATCTCCACTTTGTCCTTGCTCGGTTTACCGAAAAGCACAACATTTACTGAGATGCGAGCGTCGGAGCATCGTAGGAACTTTATTTCAAAAAAAAATGTTTTGAAAGAGAGGATTTTAAGGTCTAAAAACCATTCAAAATAGTTTTGGTCCAAAATGGGGTGTGAAGTTGAGATTTGTCTCTCTCCTTGCTAAAGAAACTAAACCTTGGCCCTGCACACCTTTCTCCACCAAGTAAACCATCAGTAACGCCCAAGTCTTAAGGGCGGTCAAAAATGGGGTGTCTACAGTTGCCCCTCTTTGATAGAACTCGAAAGTCAAGAAGTGGCGGGAGTAAATGTCAAAGCCCAGAGACGACCCATTTTTGACAAGGCCGAAGACTTGGACAAATAAACATAATACCGATAAATAAATGGTTGTGCCCGCAGGCTGCCTACGTATCCCTTTGCAAGGAATCAAACCAGCGTAGTTCAGGGGCAGGATGCAGATGATATGTAAGAAGACTTTGACAATTGGACTTATACGCTACGCGAAGCCAGTTTGATAATTGGACTTATACGCTACGTGAAGCCGGTTTTGAAAGTTGAACTTATACGCTACGCGAAGCCGGTTTGAAAATTGGACTTATACGCTACGCGAAGCCGGTTCGAAAATTGAGGATTCATGCAATGCACTGTAATGTAGTGGCTAAAATGCAATGTAATAGCTAAGAGGTAAAGGTACCTTACAGGGGCAATTGGCAATGACTTACCTCATCTTATGTCAGGATCTTCGCTTCTTCTTCTTGGTTGAACTGCAGGTACTACTTTTCTCCCTGACTAGGGTCGCAGCTTTCCCTATTCTCCAACAGGGTGACAGACTAGGTTGGTTCAGTACCCAGAATTGAGGCGCATACATATGCTATCTCAATCTATGGGGCTGCCATACAGATTTCAAGCCGAGGATATACCTCTGGGTATTTAAACCAAACTTTAGTCTCGGAAATCCCGAACCTTTGTGTTCTAGACATGAGCCATTCGAACTCTAGTTTTCACCGTCTCAGTTGGTCTCCTAGGAACTCACCGCAAACACAGGCATGTGGCTATACCAGACCATGGGAAGTCGTTCGGGCACGACAAACACCAAAGGAATTACACCTTTAGAGGATTTAAGGTCTCCTAGACCGGCGTAGGTGCGCAAAATAGCGCGATGAAATGCATGCATAATGCAGGACTTGGTACACAACTTACGACATAGCATTCCATTCATTTGGCACACAGCTCATTCTTCGGGCATACAGCTCATTTTCCGGGCACGCAGCTCGTTTTCGGGCACACAGCTCATAACACTACTTAATCTGAACACTCAGTCCATAACTCAGCATTTGGTTTGCATTTTGAACACACAACTCAAGCACTTGAATTTCTGAACACGCAGCTCAAACTTTTTGTTGTGAACACGCAGTTCGCAGCCCAAACTTTTGAATTTCTGAACACACAGCCCATTTTGATTGTGAACACGCAGCACACACTTGTTGAAAGAAGTTGAACACGCAGCCCAAACTTTGAATTTCTAAACACACAACCCATTTTGATTGTGAACACGTAGCACACACTTGTTGAAAGAAGTTGAACATGCAGCCCAAACTTTGATGATGAACACGCGGCCCATTTTGAAGGTGAACACGCAGCACACACTTGTTGAAAGTTGAACACGCAGCCCAAACTTTGATGATGAACACGCAACCCATTTTGAAGGTGAACACGCAGCACACACTTGTTGAAAGTTGAACACGCAGCCCAAACTTTGATGATAATGATGGTGATGATGGTGCAGAGGCTGTTCCGCAGAAGAGGACGGAGAGGGCCTTTTACTCCTACAGTTGATAACACTGATACAGCTGTGTCCTGCTTTATTTTCCTTTTTTTAATAGTGGTTTAAGCACATTACACTGCCTCAGGCAGGTTTTACTTTTCTGTAAAACTTGTACCCTTGTTATAAAATGTTCTAACAAAGGAAGCATGATGGAATGAAACAACTTTTGAAAAAGTGTTGTATTTTATATTCTTAGCATCGTATCGCATCATTTTGCACCAAAAATGAGATTGAATGGAAATGTGCATTGCGTATTTGCCAAGTCAGGTAGTGAACCGACGCAACAAACTAAACAACCTAACTTACTAAGAAACAACAAAACCTTAGTAAGTTTACAACTTGATAAGCAAAACACAACAAAGTTGGCAACTCGATAAGCAAGACACAACAAAGTTGATTAAACAAAGAGTAACAACTCAATGCACGAAATTCGATGACTCGATAAACAAGACTTGATAAACAAAACAGCTCGACAAACAAAACAACAACTCGATAAGCTAAACAACAACTTAAAGGATGTGACATACAACTTGATAAATAACTGTGCAACAACTCGATAAGCAAATGGGCGTGACTCCGCAAAATTATCGCCGGACGGCACTGGAAGTGGTACCAACCACAAGTTCTCAGCATGTTCAACTTCTAAACAGCTGATGGAGCAAGAGGGAAGACCCTCGGCCATAAGGAAAGGACACCGGCTTGAGAAATGGCCATCGGCCAACAGATTTGACCAATCGACCAAAAGTTGACATCTGTCCTCCACTCACACCTTATCCCTTACAAAAACCACCAGAATGTTGACATCTGTCCTCCACTCACACCTTATCCCCTACAAAAAGCCTCAGCTTCGTAGTTTTTCTCAATCCAACACTAATTTGCTCCAAATTGAGGAGTTTCTTGCCCAGAATCTCACAGCTTGGATTTCCAATTTGGACGACTTGGAAAAGCTGAATTTCCGGGGCTTCGATATAAATGCACTATTCACTCTGAGTCGTACTCCGCTGCACTTTCCGTTTCTCCATGCCGCGGCAAGGTTTTGGAATCCGGTAACACATGTCTTTAGCTTTGGCGGGCAAGAGGTATGTCCTACCTTCGAAGATTTCCAAGCTTTGATGGAATCTGAGCGCAACGAAGAAGTCTTGCCTCAGCTTCGCTTTGGCCATGCCCAAGCCTTAGGGCGGATGTGTGGGCTCACAATGCATGACGCTCGGTCTCTGATCTGTAACGGGGAACTGGACATCCTCGGCTTGATTCATCGCTTTTCTGATGTCGGTGACCGCGGCAACCATCATTGGCAAGGTTTTCTACAACATGCGCTTTGGTTGTGCATACTATCTCACTTTTTGCTTGTCCCAGGCTTTAGTGGATCTAGCATTCGTCTGATTGAAGTTGCTCAAGGCTTGAAGGAAGGAAAGAGCTGCATCGCCATGACATTGGCCGAGACGCTGATGGGCTTGGATGGTTTCTATCGCCAGGAGACAACCAGATTTGCGGGGAGTCCACTACTGCTGCAGGTAATGTTTCCCATCCAATCTCACATATGTATTGCTCACATCACTCGACCCTCAGGCTCGGTTTTTCTCACAAAACCCTTTTCTTACTTTTCTCTCATCGTACATCTCTCTATTCTTTATTCTCTCATTTTTCATCCCTTCCCAGGTATGGTTGATGGATAAATTGCAGGTTATGGACTCTTGCCCAGCCTACTCAGCTCGCGGCTACTTCTTTCGACAACGCCTAGTCGATGCCCTTGATGAGGGATGGTGGTTCGACTGGATGTGCAATTTGTCTGCAGATCGCAATGCCTGGCGTTGTCCTTGGCTCAATCTCCCGGCAATGAGCTATAGCATGTCCCGGCAGACCGGGATCCAGTTGATTGGTCTGACCCACTGCGTGTTCTACTTTCCATTTCCATTTCTGCGTCAGTTCGGTCATGATCAGACTTGCCCGCCAGAAGGGATAGAGTATCCTGCCACATTCCCGGTTCAAGGCGCACAGTTTGCCTGGTATGCTACAGCCTGGAGGACTAGAGAGCTCCTGGCCCCCGCTCCTACTTTCAGTTGCACTTTGTCTGACGAGTGCTTGGTTTGGCTCAATGAAGAGGCACAGATTGGGCCCAGCTTGGCATCAGAGGCTTCGACCAGCTCTGGGAGGGGGCGCGGGGACACCTGACTTATCTATGCCCCGAATTTATTGCTTTACCAGTACTTTCAAGTTTTCTCTATGAATGTAATAAAAAGCAACTTCAATTTGTATGCAAGAGCAGGAGAACTTTGTTTTGAAATCAATGAAATTGAAGGTTGTGGGTACTGAAAATTTTCCGCTTTGGTCCAAAAATGGTCTTAGTTATAAAAAGATTAATTTGAACAAAGTCAACTTTTATTAAAACTCTTCAAAACCATTTTCGATATGGATCAGAACTGGACACGCCTGAGATCTGTCACTGAGATGCACAACCTCGGATTCCTGCAACTGGAAAGTTACCCCTAGTCTGAATAGCACCGCGGCACTTCATGGCAACGGAAAGTTGCCCCTAGTCTGAAAAGCACTGCACCGGAGATCATGATGAATGCTGAGGGACAAATATGACCGAGATGATTAAAATGGACAAAGTCGATCGGGAAAAGTTTATGGCTGAACTCCAGGATGAAGTTGCCTACGTATCCCAAAGATGGGAATCAAGCCTTACGTAGTTCAAGCTTAGGTTCGCTCGGGTATTTTCACTCTCCTTTTACGCTCTAACTTTTGCTAAGGCCGCCATTTGCGGGTTTTCAACCTTGCGAGCTCAGTTTTTGTAATTTTAAAGTTTTCATGCTCTGAGTTTTGCCTAGGTCGCCCTTTCGGGTTTTCGGCCTAGCGAGCCTCTCAAGGGTAATATTTCTTCCACTTGTCCATATTGATCGGTTATGAGAACTCTAAGCCATCTAGATCCATCAGAATCACAACTCCACCTGACCAGATAGACTTGATGATTTAGGGACCAGTCCAATTGGGTCTGAACTTGCCCCTAGGATCGTGGATGGGAGCTCGGTTGTCCTTGAGCACCAAATCTCCTTCCTTTAGATTCCTGGACTTAACTTTCTTATTGAAAGCCCGGGCAATTCTGCGCTGATAACCTTGAACATGGTACAGTGCTTTCAGTCTTCTCTCATCAAAGAGCATGAGTTCCTCAAACCTACTCTGCTGCCAATCTACTTCGGCTATTTGACACCCATCCCATAAACCAATGAATACGGAGTCGCCCCAGTAGAAGTTCTTATTGAAGTCCGGTAGCCCCACAGAGCAAACGGCAGCTTATCTGGCCAATCTCGATAGGTTTCCACAATTTTCTGCAATATGTGTTTGATGTTCTTGTTGGCGGCCTCAACCACTCCATTGGTTTGCGACCGATAGGTAGATGACTTATGAAAAGCCACATAGTATTTTTCCAACAAGTCAATCACTTCCTTCTTGAAGTGGGAACCGTTATCTGAAATTATCTCGTTTGGGACTCCGTAGCGACAGATGATGTTGTTTCTGATAAACTTTGCAACGTGTGAAGCCTTCAACACCGTATAGGATTGGGCCTCAACCCACTTCGTGAAATAATCTATCGCGACCAGGATGAACTCATGCCCATTCGACCCCTTTGGAGTGACAGCCCCGATCACATCAATTCCCCAGACTGAAAATGGCCATGGCGAAGTCATATTATACAGCTTCGACGGCGGAATGTTCATGCGATTTGCATGAATTTGACATTTGTGGCATCGCCGGACAAAACCGATACAATCCTCCTCCATGGTGGACCAGTAGTAACCTTGTCTGAGGATATTCCGTGTTAGCATTACTCCATTCATGTACGCACCGCATTCCCCTCCATGGATGGCTTCCATCAGACGCTTTGATTCTTCGGCATCGACACACAGCTTATGCATTCCCAGATGACCTCTCTTATACAGCTTACCTCCACAGATGATGAACTGAACGGCCATTCTTCTTATTGCCCTTTTACCCTTGGCATTTAACCCTGGCGGGTATGCTTCCTTTTCCAAGAAATTCCAAATGTCGTAATACCAGGGATTTTCATCCTGAACTTCATCTATAGCAGCAATCGACTCATAGGCTGGTGCAAATTTCTGGTCAATGATGACTGGACGCATCCAGACTCCGAACGGGATGTCTATCATGGAAGATAGAGTTGCTAAAGAATCTGCGAACTTGTCGTTCTCTCGTAGTAGATGAGCAAAGTTTGGCTTCTCAAACCGAGGAATTAACAAATCCAAGGTCTGATGATACATCATCATCTTTTCTTCTTTGACTTTCCAGTCTCCTTTTGCTTGAGACACAACAAGGTTCGAGTCCCCGATGACGTCCAACCGTCTTGCCCCTAGTTCCAGGGCTGCTTCTAGACTGGCAATGCACGCCTCATATTCTGCTTCATTGTTCGAGACTTTGAACCGGAGTTTGAAGGCTAGAGGGATACGGGACTTGTCAGGTGCTATCAGTAACACTCCTATCCCATACCCGTACTGATTTGACGCTCCGTCAAAGTACATCGTCCAAGTTTCATCGTCGATGTGCAAAATGGCTTCATCTGGGAATAAGTACTCGACTGCTTCACCCCCTTCCACTGGATAGTTGGCTAAGAATTCTGCTACTGCTCTTCCCTTGACTGACTTGCGCGTTACATACTTCAGATCAAATTCGAAGAGCAACAGCAACCAGCGAGCTAGCCTACCCGTAAGTGCTGATTTCTCGAAAAGATATTTCATGGGATCGAGTCGTGAAACTGTAGACACCCCATTTTTGACAGTCCTCAAGACTTGGACGTCACTGATTGAACACTCAGTGATTATCCATGTTTGTGTTCGTCTTGAGTTCCCGAAAGCCTTGGCAGCGCGCCTCGTCTCAGGACCTCTCAACTCAACTGTTTTGTGGTTGGTTTGACACCAAACACTTGTGTTTTGCCTTTGAGGGGTAAGGAATGCCTTTTTAGGCATCCCCACACATCACCGGCCATGGCTTGAGGCCACCGGCTGTCTTTTTCTGCCATCGGCCAAATGTTTGGCCGACCGGCCATAAGTTTTGGCCAAAATCACTTTGGCCGGCCGACTACTGTGCATCTGCTTTTGCAGATATTTTGCCACAACTGGCATGCATTTGGCTCCCCTCCATACACGTGTATGGAGGGATCTCCTTCTATTTAGCTTCCTTTGGAAGCTTTACAAGATGGAATCGTCTATAAGAGGGGGGCTTCTCTCCCTCTTTGAGGGGTTAGACATTTTTAGATAGCTTTTTAAGGTTTGAGTTCTAGGGTTAGGGTTTGCTCATCTCCCATCTCTATATCTCTCTCTTGTGTGTGTTTAGGCTTAGATTTGCACACAAACACACACTATCACACCTTTTCTTGGAGCTGAGGCCCTTGAGGGTTTTTTTTAGAATTTTGGAGCTGGTTTGGAGCTCAAGAAGCTGCTGGAGCTTCATTTGTGAAGAAGGTCTACAAGGGTAATCACTTTTCCCTTTTATTCCCCATTTTTGCACACTACTTTTACCTATCTTGCAACTATTTTTTGGCTTTGCATATAATACATAAAAGTTCTATTTTTAAGGCCTCTAAATAGTTTGTTAAGAGTACTTTAAGCTTTGGGGTTGTTTGACCCCTCTTAAGCCTTGTTTGGCCCTTGTTTTGTGCCTTTTTGTGTGACCTCCGGGACCATAGTGTTTGGGCCTCCTCACCACTGAAATCTTGAGGGATTTCAGAGGTGAGGATGGTGCCTTGAGGTCCTAGGAAGGAGAGGGCCACCCCCTCTTCTTTTTGTCCTTGAAAAGGGCCATTTTTGCCTCTTGAGAGAGCACCATGTTTAAGTGTGTGTTGACCATGCCTTAGCTGATCTTCATGCTTATTATGCCATGAAATAGCATTGAGTTGAGTTGGTTTTGGTACACCATGCTTGCTTAGCATACATGCCTTGTAATGCCATTTTGTTGCCTTAATATGCCTTAGGTTGTAAGCCCTTGTTCTAGCATATTTTAGGCCTAGCTTTGTGAAGCTTTGGTGCATGTTGTTGTATGCTTTAACTCTGTTTTAAATTGCTTGAGTCATACTTGCCATGTATTGCATAGCTCCTTTGCATTTTTGGTTTGTTAGCCTTAAGTTTTGGACCTTTATTGCATGCTTAGCCTATCTTGTTTGCTTGGTTTGACACCATCTTAACATGATTCCAGAGCTTACATTGCATGTCATTAGTCCATGCTTAGCCTCTTTTAAATGTGCTTGAAAGTTGCCTTTGTTTGCTAAAGTATAGGCCCATTAACATGTGCATGTGTGTATGTGTGTTTGGTCCCATTTCTTGAGTTTTTGGCCACTGTTTTAGACCTAGTTAGAGTTGCCTAATTTAGTTTAAGTCCATCCCTTTGTTTGTTGCATGCTCTCCTTGTATGTTGTAGCATATTGGTGAGTTGTTGCATGATTGAAATCACATGATTGAATGAAGTCACATGTTGGCTTACATGCTTTAATGCCTACATTAGCCTTGCACACTTGTTAGTTGCATTGCTCTATGCCTTGCATATCTTGCATGCTCATTTGCGTTGCCATATTGCATGCCTAGTTAACATGCTTAGGTTGCATTGCATTGGCATGCACGCTTGGCCTCTTGACTATCCATGATAGAGGTTAAGTCCCCCTTGGCTTGATTATGTGCATTGCATTACATATCAAATGTGCACACTTGGTTTCTTGGGCCATCATGCATGGAAATGCGCGATTGGTGGTCCGAGAACCAAGGTTCATGTCCCTTTGAGTCATAAACATGATATGGGGTGTGATTGGTGCATACATTGCTTGAAATGCATTGCCATGCCAAGTATTGTCTTCTGCTGCTGTCAAACCAGATTCTGCAAGAATTTTTGTCCGGTCGGCTACATTTAGTGCCGACCGGCCACCATTGTTGGCCGATGGATCAAAGTTATGGCCGGTGACCATTCTGCATGGCCGGTGGTGTCCCCCTTTAGCCGGTGGTGTCTCCTGGCATCCATAGAGCAAACCCTGAGACTTTGGCAGTCCTCAGAGGAGCAGAGCAGGGAAAACAGAGGCATCTTGTGCATGGTAGTGGATTTCTAAAACCGAAAGGCCAAGATGCATTGGACCCTCTCCCCGAGGCCTTTTACTGCTTTCAGTACTTAATTGATTTATTAATTAATTAGGTGGTCTGTAATATTTAATTAGCTTGTAGGTTAATTAAATTTGTATATTCTTTCGGTCCCTCCAAGCGAGGGCAAAGTTGTAATAAGCATGGGTGAGTGTGTGCATGTCTTCCAACCCCCACTTCTTTCTTCCTTTTACTTACCTGCTTTGATGGTTAGTATTAGGTCATGTTTACTTTAGCATCCTTGTGCTATGCATGCGTGCATCATTCATCAGTATTGCATGCACCGGGCTCGGCGCACCATGCTAATTGCATTATATTTCAATTCCAAATTGAATACGTGCTATCTGTGCATTTCACATGACATCCTTAGATTAGCCGAGCCTATTCTAATGACATTTTGTATGCGTTGCATTAGCTACTTAACATGGACTTGGATCATGCATGATTACTAACATGTTCTTTGTTTTGGGCTCGGAGTACATTGTAAGTATTTTATGCTTTAGCATCTCGCATGGGTGTGAATGTTAACATGACAGCATGCTTACCATGTGGCTATATGTTTATGTGATAAACTGCCTAAATGCCTGTGGGTGAAGGTTGGATTGTTTGAGTTGGAACAACTCATTGAAATCCGTGTTTTAGTCTACTTGCGAGTAGCAAATTCCAAAACGTTTTCCAAACAAATGGATATGCAATGTTTCATTCCAAATTAGACAATCTAGTCTATACTTGTTTGCTGTGCGCATAACATAGTAATTCTAGGCTAATAACCGGAATAAGAACACGTAACGTTTTCAAAATTGGATATAATGGTTAGTAGAGGCCGGTCTTCGGACCGGGCGAGAGGGGGTGCTCATAGCTGACCTTCCCCAATCGTACCCAAGTTCCCGAGCCGAGGCAACTTTAGTGATGACGGACACCTGGCCTTTGGCACCGAGTCAGGGTTTCCTAAATTCCCCATTAAAAAAATATTTAGGTGGCGACTCTGTATCTGGCAAAGCAGTCCATGTTTGGCACTTCTTTCAAAATCTTTTTTTTCTCAAAAACGATTTGCCGGATTTGGACTCTTTGGTTCAAGATTAAGAACCGTGACACAAATCGAGTCCGAACTGTAGCGCGAGGTCCCTCGCGGGCTTGTTACAGTTTCTGGCGACTCTGCTGGAGATTTTAAAGAGCTTGACTCGAACTCGTGATATCCTGTTTTGATTCCATTTATGTGTCTCTTTGCATTGCATGTGCATTGGTGCGCCTAGGACACCATGTTGGCCATCTGTTATTCCTGAGCGGTTTGCTGGAGGCATGACTTTGTCAAAGCATGCCATAAGGCTGATCGGTTACGGGCTCTGCCAGTATGGGAACACAAACCCCGGTTTTATCGGGGCACCCTTTTCGACCATTCGACCTAGTGCATATTCGTAATCCATAGCGACCATTCCAAATTAGGACAGGTTGCTTACCCGATGTTAGGTTGTCTGAAACCGCTGCGTGCGTAGTGAAACCCTAGCTCCTGACAAAATAGGACAGGGAAACCCTACCCTAACATAAGGGTGTTTTTGCTCTCTCTACTTGCTATGTGCTTTCAGAGTGTATCTCTACAGGGAACAGACATATTAGTTAGCAAGATTGAGTATCAAGCCTGGGGGCACCAGTATCAGTTTATGAGAATCAGTTATATCTGTGGATACCCGATTCAGTGTTTTGTGAGACAGTGATTTCTAGGGAACAGTGATCAATAGTAGAGTACAGTTGTTCGGCTGCACCTGTGTTTGATCCGTTTGGGCTGAAATGCTGCTTGTTTTTTCTTTCAGTTCAGAGAGTTCCAGAATAGTTAGTGTTCCCCCTTTGCCGAGGCAAGACTTATAATGACGCAGAATTCGGAGGAGATTGTGGTTATGACAGCCGCATTAGATCAAGGAATCACTTTGCAAAATGAGACCAATGTTGATATATCGCATCCACCTGTGTCGCCACAGACACCCGGCTTTGGACCCTCACTTTATATCAGCTCATGAGCCTACTACATTTGAACTGATGGGGATGATAGGTGATCTCCAGAGGTCTGTGGCGGATCTCGCCTACGGAATGTCAGTTTCATCCCCAGCCGCACCATATGCCGGGAGTTTTGTACCCCAGGAGCCCCCGCTGTTGGGACGGATTGTGATTGAACTTAGCCAATCGGAGATGGCCTCCAGCTATGGCAATGACGTGTCAACATCAACCCAAACCCTCGATCAGGCTGAGGCCAGAGGTAAGGACAAAATGAAGGCAGATGCCGATCCTATCGAACAACTGCTGTGGGCAGTCGAGGCTTTGAAAGCCGGGGGAACGAACAAGCAACAGGTATCTGCAGTTGTAACAAAAACTGTGGAGGATGCTTTCCCCGCTCCACCTGAGGGTAGTTCAAGTCAGTCAGAAAACTGGGATAGGCCCCGTCATACCAAAACAGTTTCTTCCGCTCCCGACCCTGCATCCGGGAAGGATCAGAAATCCAAGGCCGCACCTGCCGACCCATTCGCTAGTGCGTCTAGTAAGAGTGCTCAACCTTCAAAGTACCTGCCCCGAGGACGCAGGGTCTTCCATGCTCTCTACATGCCGTTGTCAAAGGCACCTCTTAAACCCTTGGAGCCTCAGCCCCTCCCGAAGAATCTCCCTGCTACACATGATGCTGCTTTGTACTGCGCGTACCACCAGTAAACCGGTCATGCTATCGATAATTGCTTCTGCCTCCGTCATGAGGTGCAAGATTTGATTGACAACGAGGTTATCCTCCCACCCACCTCAGCCAAGTCCGTTACCACCCAGTTATTGGATTTTGAGGACACAGATACTGCGAGTATGTAATCAGAGGGTGAACCTCCTACGGGCGGTACTTGGCGTATTTTTGGATGTGGCGTCCGGCACGCATTTTTGAGCAGCTGCGATTGCTAATTTTGTAAACTTTGGCTTGGGTGTCGAGTCAGTCTTTTGTTTTGTTTTGAGTCTGTCTCATTGTCTTGAGTCAGTCCTTTTTGCTCACGGGTCTGTCTTGTTGTAGCGAGTCAGTCCCCTTTGTATAGAATGCTAGGTGATTCCGGGGTTATTGTCTCGAACACCGTTTTACTCTGTACTTACCCGTTTTTGTTTTCTTTTGAATCTGTCTCTGCTGTGGAGCCAGTTACATCAGCAAATCTGAATGAAACAGTTGTGGCTATCTCGTTTTCGTGCTTGCTGTCAGTTTGAGCTAGTTATGCCAGAGGAGGTGAATGGAATGACAGTACGTTCTACCTGCTCTTTTGTACCCTGAAAATTATTACAATGACCTAAGCTTTTCAAAAACCCCTTTTGAACACTGTGGTGATAAAAACGAAGAGGAAGGAATTCCTCGGGTTTTGAAAAATTTGATCATATTTGAGAGAAAGATAGGCATGCTAAGCCTTTAATGAATGAAATCATACCTGTCAGCATGAGTACTGAGAAGGACCCTGGCTTGATCCAGATTAGTTTCACACTATCTTCAGCGTGAGCGATTTGTCGCCTTCTTAAAAACCTTCAAAAACAAAATGTTTTGCGTGGTCCTGTGAAGACCTGTGTGGAATTGCTCTTGAGATTGCGCAGCCTAGGATCGCTCTCAGCCTCGAGATTCAATCTATTTGTTTCGAACCTGGAGTCCGTTCAGAACATTCAACAGCCAACCGCCATGTGAGGCCCGTATGGCTCAATTTGAAGCAGCCCTCGAACAAGAGGCACCAAACTCAGATCAAGAAGATCAAATCTCACCGGAAGAGGCTCGTGAGGCAACCGTAATGGATTCTTCTGCAAATCAACACAGTAGTCACTCTCCTGGATACAGAGGGCTTCAATTTCAAAACCATTTGGCATGGACTTGTTACACTTTTACCTCTTGAGAGGCTCGCTGGGCCGAAAACCCGAAAGGGCGACCCAGGCAAAAGTTAGAGCAAAAAAAAAAAGCGAAAGAAAAAACAAAACAATAGAAAAAATTGAACAAATAGAAAAAGAAAAAAAAGAAAGAAGAAAAGAAATGAAAAAGAATAAAGAGAAAAAGAAAAGAAGCTCGCAATGTCGAAAACCCACATCGGGCACCTTGGCAAAAGCTTAGAGCCTAAAAGTGAAGGTTAATACCCGAGTGTTCCTTAACCGGAACTACGTAAGGCTTGATTCCCATGTTTGGGATACGTAGGCAACTTCATCCTGAAGTCCAGCCCCCAATGCTTTTATAGCGCCTTAGTCCATGTAATCGGTATTGATCACCTTTGTTTCTTTTGAATCTGACAGTTCAGTTGTGACAAACGGAACTACGTAGTCAACTTCCTCATGAAGTCCAGCCACCGACGCTTTCACAGTGACTATGTCCATATATTGGTTCAGACCGTCTTCGTCTTCTCCGTATCCGAGAGTTCGATCATCATTTGTGAAGACTATTTTCAGCATGCTGCGGCATCATCCAAACAAGGGGCAACTTTCCGTTGCCATCCGTTGCCATGCGTTGTCATAAGTTGCCTTGAGTTGCCGTCCAAACCAAGGGCAACTTTCCGTTGCCATGCGGTATCCTTCAGACAAGGGGCAATTTTTCATTGCCTCCGATCCGAGGTTGCGCATCTCAAGGGTAGGTTTCATACCCGTTTAATATTGGCTGTTTGCGAAAATAGTTTTTGAAAATTTTTACTGAGGTCAACTATTTTCTCGAAAATTATTTTATCCTTTCCAAAACTGGACCATTTCTTGGACCCAAAAAAGGAAAATTTTCAGTGCTCACAGCCTGACTTGCATGATTTTCAAATCAAAAATTGAACAAGTATGTTAATCCGACTCTCATTTTGGTCAAAACTGTTTTAAGAGAAAAACAAGCAAAAATGGTCAAAGTGATGAACTAGGGGCACAGTTGAGTCAGGTATTCTGTCTTTCCCTTGCCATCAACATACTTGCCAGAAGGGCACCCTGTTCGCCAGAAGAAGCTTTCCCTATCCGAAACCTCAACTGAATGTCGCTAGAAGAAATAGCCGCGAGCTAACAGTGTTGGGCGTGAACCCACGACTTCCTATTCACCCATCAATTACCCTGGGGAGGGATGAAAAATGAGAGAATAAAGAATAGAGAGGTGTAAGTCGAGAGAAAATTGAGAAGAGGGTTTTGAGAGAAAAACCAAGCCTGAGGGCCGAGTGATGTGAGAATCACAAATCAGAAATGGTAGGAATAACACCCAGAGGAACTGGCTCCTCGAGATCTGAGGTCTTTTATTTGTAAACACGTTTGTGTTTCGTGTCTTTTGCCTTATTTTCTTCAACTTTTGTTTTGAGTCCTTTCCGAGCGTGTCTCGTCGTGTTTAGGTCGTGCACCTTTTGTTTGAGTCTTTCTCGCTGTGTTCAGTTTTAGGCTCGAGACCCAGGTTTGAAAAACCCTTATTTAATTTCAAAAATTGTTTATGCTCAGAATGCTGTGCCATTCTCTACATTTATGCCAAGCAAGAGAAAAAAAGAAGAAGAAGAAAAGAGAAAAATTTGGGGCATCTGAGTGTGTTTCAACTTCAACCGGTCCAACTTTTGTAGTCCGTCTTGTCAGATTGGGCTGTTTGTTCAGGGTTTGTTGTGTGCAGAGTGAACCAAGTGCTGTGTTATGGACTGTATGCAGACTAATCCCCAACAGAGTATGGGCTGTGTGTTCAGGTTGAGCAGTATGTTGCTTGGGTTGTTTTGCTGTTAGCTGGTTTGTTATCTGATTATTACAGTGCAAGTGCTCAATTTTCAAACAACAGATCGATTTCACTTACATTGAGGTGTAATATGATGTGGCATGATGTAATGTGATACAATGCATGAGATATGTAAATGTAACACTTTTTCAGATAAGACAAAAAGTTTGTTTCATTTCATCATCTTTTCAAGTACATGGTTTTGGAAACAAAAATCTGCCTGCGGCAGTACAGGGTACTCTAACTACCAACAAAAGGAAAAAGTACAGAAAAGAAGAAGAAAATAGCAAAAGTCTGTATCAACATCAAGAGGTCTCAGGTCTGAGAGTCCGTCCTAGTCCTCTTCCTGGACGAAGGTCCAGGAGTATCGTCAGGAGCATCATCATCTGAGCCCGAGTCCGAGCTGTCTCCGGTCCCCTCCTCCGATGACTCTGACTCCGCCTCAGCCTCTGACTCATCGTTATCATCGTCCAGAACTAGCGCCCGGGAGCTACTCCCAACACGAGTGCGCCCCGCCTTGGTGCGGGGAAATACTCTGCCCTCCTCATCTCACCCCCGAGCAGGAACGAAAGGTCCGACTGGAGCACCTCCTATGGTGGGAATCTGGAATGGAGGCTGAAAAACATAAAAGGCAAATGCATCAAGATGTCAAGAGAGCTTATCGGTCTGCAATTGTATGAATACTGATGTGTGTAATGTCTTTGTGAGCGCTTTATCGGTCAGTACAGTGTGTGAATATAGTGTATGAATGCTGTGAGCAGTTTATCAAGTGTTGTGTTGTGCATCAGATTATGTGAAGCAGTTTATGTATGGTTTGAGACTGTGGTCAGAAAGAACATACCGGAATACTGTAGAGGGCCAGGAGGTCGAAAGTCCGCTGTAGCATTCCCATCATGGAGGCATTCAACTCCAATGACTGCCGGGTGTACTCGGAGGAAGCCTGTAAAAATATATCAGATGCATCAACATTCTGCAGGATATCAAATAAACTGAAATGAAATAACAGTGCAAGATGCGAAATGCAATAATACATACCGGAGGCAAGTCGAGGACACAGACCAACTCGTGATCAGCTGGAGGAGGGGCAAAGGGGATCTGGTAGGTCGCCCCACCCTGCCCTCTGTATGTCATCGTCGTAGGCAGTGCGGGCCAACCAACCCCTCGCTCTCTCTGAGCTCCACCTCTACCACAAACCCGGGCCCTCCTCGATGCTCCTGCTCCAACCTCAGACCGCCTCGCACGGCGCAGCAGTCTCTCACCAAGCGGCCACCGCTCAAAGGCCGCATAAGGAAGGTCCGAATGAACTCCGTATAGTCACCTATGCTCCTGTGGCGAATCGCATCCCAACCGATAGTGTACTCAGCCATCTGCTCGAGAGTATACCTCTCGGTCTCCCTCATGTCCGCAGGAGGAGGAGCTGGGACTATCTGCTCTGGTAGACCCAGGGTCTAGCGCAAGAAGCGCTCGCCTAGGTACCACACCCGACAGATTGGCCCCTCCAAGAGGATCCTGAACCGGGCAGTCTCTACCGCGCCCGTGAATCGCTCCCACATCTCGTCTGGCAATGGAGCCCAAGGCTGCCACGTGATCTGAAAATGAAATGCAGTTTGTTATCTACTGTTATTAAAAATACAGTGCAAAGCGAAGCTTAAATGAACTGAAAGTTTTAAACAATACCTCCGCGGAAGTGATGGTGTCGAAGTAGCGGCGGAAGAAGGTGAATGTCTCCCGGGGCCTCCGCACACACCTAACATCAAAGCGTCTGGAGAATGGGACGACAAGTGGGGTCTCTACGTCAGGCATTGGCGCCAGCCTCGGAAAGTAGGCATAGACCCACAGCTGCAGAGTAAATACCAGAATGCTTATCAGACAAAGCAGAATGCAGAATAAAGCAGAATAACAGAGCCGTGTGTTGCACCATGTACTGTGTAGAGTGTACAGTGTGAACAGTGTACAGTCAGTGTAAAGCAGAGTATCTGTGTGCCGTGTGTACAGTGTATAGTCAGTGTAAAGCAGAGTATCTGTGTGCCGTGTGTACAGTGTACAATCAATGTAAAGTAGAATATCTGTGTGCCGTGTGTACAAGCAGGTACAACAGTAAAGTAGAGTATGTGTGTGTAGGTACAAGCAGGTACAACAAGGAAAGCGCATAGAAGTGTGTAGTGTGCAGAGTATGGCACGGAATACAGATAATGTAATACAGAAATGTAAAGCAAAGAAGAAGAATACCTCCCAAGCACGCCAGTAGCCCCCGAGTAACTGCCCGCTGCCACGGAGACTGAGCTCATATATCTATAGAGAGTGGCCAGAGCAGCGCCACCCCAGTCATAGCAGAAAATCTGCCTGACATCCACCAGTGCGCTGAGTAGGCAGAGGGGCACGGTGTTCGCCTGATCGGCGAAAATGGTCATCCCAAACAAGAACATCAAGAAGCCACGCGCGCACCGCTCCACCTCCTCCGGAGCCATCGGAATCTCCTCGATCAAAGCTGGCTGGACCCTGAACTGGACCTCGAACCAGGAATATCGGACGTAACTTGGACGAGTGAGAGGCGGCCGAGTGCTGAGCAAGTACAACTGGGCAGCCTCTCACTCGCCCATGTCGGTGTCGAAGGGGATCGGATCACCCCCTACCCCGATGCTTGTGATCATCGAGAAATCCACAGGGGTCATCGTCATCTCCCCCGCGGCAGAGACGTGGAATGAGTCGGTGGTGTCCCACCGCCTCTCCGCTAGGGCGGCAAGAAGAGGCCTGCATGCGGAAAGACGGGGCAGTCCCCTGCAGAATGCACCAAAACCAACCTGGTCCACGATGTGGCGAACCGCATCGGGCAACTCCAAATACCAATCTCGAGCGGTGACATTCCCATATCCACGGACGGTATGGGAATCCCCCTGTATTCAAGCAAGCAGTTGCCAAGCAATATAAAATATACAGTTTTGAAAAGCATTCAGAATTGGTGATAGTACAACGTGTGTGCACGTTTTTCAGATTCAAGCAGATACTGGGTGCCGGTGTGCTTACAGTGAACTACAACGTGTGATGTGTTAGCATGTTTGAGTGGTTCAGGGCAAGTGCAGTGTGTGCGCACGTGTTAGTTTCAAACAGATATCGGTTGCAAGTGTGTTCACAGTCAACTACAGTGTATCAGTGTATCTGAGCCAAGCAATTAAAGGACAGAACCAACTATGGCAGTTTTGTATTCTACATTGCGGAAAGTAAAGTAGAGGAAAGAACATACCTCGGAGGCGCCGAAGGACAGATGAGACGCCAGCTCGCGCAGAAGAAGCTCCGGATCCACCATCCTGTCGAAGCCCCTGAACTGGCGAAGAGCGTCAGGAGGTAGCACGTGAATCGCCGGCCAGTAGGTCGCCGGGTCGAAAGGACGGACTCTCAAAGGTAGGAGCTCAGCCCCGGGATCTATCTCGTGATCTAGGGGAGTCCCGCCCGTGGAATGTCGTCGGCCATGTCAAATGTGGCGAGGGAAATGGTCGGAAAATGAAAATAGGGCTAAAAGGCGAAAAGTCAATGAAAAGTCAACCCTCGAGAAGGCGAAAAATGTCCGTAAAGCCGGGAAGTGAAAAGCCACGGAAATCGGGAGAAACTCGAGGGAAATAAACCCCAAAAGGTGGAAATGGCAAAGAAAGCACCGAAATGAAGAAATATTCAGATGAAAATGTTCGAAACACGAAAATATACGCGAATCGAACGATGAAACGGGCGTGAAATGCAAAGAAACGAAGCAATGAGCAGAGAAAAATGCTCTAGGGAGAAGGGGGAAGTATTTTCGGCTAGAGAGGAATGAAAGAAATAGGGTTTAAAACCCTATTTTAAAAGACCCGGGGTGAAATGACCAAACTGTCCCAACTCAGCAACTTTTGGCCGGTCGGCTACATTTTTGGCCGGTCGGCCAAATATTTGGCCGGTGGAATGTATTGATGGCCGATGGACAGCCGGTGGCTTTCTCTTCCGACCGGTGACGCTCCTACAACCTTTTTTTAGGTCAGATGAGTGGTTTGGGGCCTTCATTGCTCAACATAGTGCAAGAAATGGCACCTCTGAAGCTCAACCGGCCTTCGTTTTGACCTCGAACCGTGTCTTCTATACGTGGCACTCGGATTTGTGCAAGGTGTATCCTTCCTGCATCCTTTTGTCTCTTACAAAACTTGAAAGTTGCCCCATGTGCATTTGGCATGCATTCAATCGCGCTGTCTAGCGCATCACACTATCTTGTGCATTGCATTTCACTCGCATTGTCCAAACGCATCACGTTGTTTTGCGCATCTCGTTACATCTGGCATGCATTCATTATTCGCATTGTTTTGCGCACCTCACTCGCATTGTTTTGAGTAAGAACGGTCTTGCGAGTTTTTAAACCCGCTCGGTCTGGCGAGACCTTAAACCCACTCGGATGCATTGTCACGCATTTCAAACGGCGCGCGTGGCTGCGCATTCGGGATCACATGCATTAGACGTGTGTTGTTTCACACTTGCATCAACATGCATTGTCATGCATATCTTAAGCCACACGTCGCTGCGCATTTCAAGTTCACTTGCATTGTTATGCATTTCCCGGGGAACACGGTCTGGCGAGACCTTAATCCCGCTTGGTCTGGCGAGACCCTAAACCCACTCGGTTGCATTGTCATGCATTCCTAAAGCCGCGCGTTGTCGCGCATTTCAAAATACATTGTCACGCATACATTTTGCATCCCGATCTAGGAGACCTTAAATCCTTGGAAGGTGCAAGACCTTTGGTGCATTGGTGTGCACAGTACATGCATTGTCATACATCTCAAAAGCCGCGCGTTGCCGCGCATTTCAAGTACATGCATTGTCATGCATCTCAAAAGCCGTGCGTTGTCAAAATTATGCATAATCATGCATTCAAAATAACAAAGCTCATGCATTTCAAGCGACTTGCGTTGTCGCACACTCCATGCGTCATGCATTTCAAAAGTTCAAAAAACAAACAACAAATGCATTGTCATGCATCCCATTGTAAATACTGCATATGTCATGAATTTCAAAACAAAAAAAAAACACACATGCATATGTCATGCATACATGGTAAATATTGCATTGTCATGCATTGTAGAAAATAAACATGCATTGTCATGCATTTTCACTGTAAATGTTGCATTTCTATTCCATTGTATATTTGTAGATATTGCATTGTAGATTGCGTGCATTCACTGCATCACTTCCATCTGTGGCTTGCGCCTTTCCATGTTGAGCTTGGTCTGGTATGTGCCCATACTTTTCACAACAAAACATAGTTCAGTAGACCATTCTATGTTAGCCGCGGCTTGTATGTGTACATGCCTTTCCTAGGCAAGATTTGGTTTGGCCCGCGTGCCATATCCATTATGTTGCATTTCCATTCCATTGCATATTTGTAGATATTGCATTGTAGATTGCGTGCATTCACTGCATCACTTCTATCTGTGGCTTGCGCCTTTCCATGTTGAGCTTGGTTTGGTATGTGCCCATACTTTTCATGTCAAAACATAGTTCAGTAGACCGTTCTATGTTAGCCGCGACTTGTATGCGTCCATGCCTTTCCTAGGCAAGATTTGGTTTGGCTGCATGCCATATCCATCGTATATATTACATTGTAGCGTAATTTTGCATCCAGCATTAGGATCATTGTTCTTTCTTCAGCGGGTCGTTTCCCCACTTATGTCACCCCCCCAATACTCGTTCTTATGTCCGTTTACATTACTCATAGTTCAATAGACCGTTCTATGGTAGACGAACTTGTTACCTCCATCCATTTATTTGACATTTGTGTGGCTTCGAACCGCTCATGATTGGATCATGATTCAATTGCATTGTATTTTAATTTGCATTGTTTATACATTGTTTTGTATATATTGCATATCATTTTGCATTCATTTTTGCATTGTCATGCATGTTGCTAATAACATCGTACCTGTTAAGTTGTTTTCTTTGCAGGCACGATATTGTATGTATGGTTCATTTGTGACTGGTGGAACCAGACGAACCGGACAGGTATTGTATCCTCTGTGTGAGACGTATTGAGAATTGCATAATTCTCTTACATCCTTTCTGCATTGTAGTGTAGTTTGGTGTATGCTAGCTTAAAACCGTTGCATGTGTGCTTCGTTACAGTTTTCTTTGCATGATCATAAGTTATGCCCGGCTCTGTGCATCGTCTCGCATTTTGCCCTTGCCTTCGGACGCATATCTTGCTTGTCTTGTATGCTTTGTCTAAGTCTTCGGCCTTGTCAAAAATGGGTCGTCTCTAGGCTTTGACATTCACTCCCGTCATTGTTATGACTTTCGAGTTCTGTCAAAGAGGGGCAACTGTAGACACCCCATTTTTGACCGTCCTCAAGACTTGGACATCACTGATTGAACACTCAGTGATTATCCATGTTTGTGTTCGTCTTGAGTTCCCGGAAGCCTTGGCAGCGCGCCTCGTCTCAGGACCTCTCGACTCAACTGTTTTGTGGTTGGTTTGACACCAAACAATTGTGTTTTGCCTTTGAGGGGTAGGAAATGCCTTTTTAGGCATCCCCACACATCACCGGCCATGGCTTGAGGCCACCGGCTATCTTTTTCTGCCATCGGCCAAATGTTTGGCCGATCGGCCATAAGTTTTGGCCAAAATCACTTTTGGCCGGCCGATTACTGTGCATCTGCTTTTGCAGATATTTTGCCACAGCTAGCATGCATTTGGCTCCCCTCCATACACGTGTATGGAGGGATCTCCTTCTATTTAGCTTCCTTTGGAAGCTTTACAAGATGGAATGGTCTATAAGAGGGGGGCTTCTCTCCCTCTTTGAGGGGTTAGAAATTTTTAGACAGCTTTTTAAGGTTTGAGTTCTAGGGTTAGGGTTTGCTCATCTCCCATCTCTATATCTCTCTCTTGTGTGTGTTTAGGCTTAGATTTGCACACAAACACACACTATCACACCTTTTCTTGGAGCTAAGGCCCTTGAGGGTTGTTTTTAGAATTTTGGAGCTGGTTTGGAGCTCAAGAAGCTGCTGGAGCTTCATTTGTGAAGAAAGTCTACAAGGGTAATCACTTTTCCCTTTTATTCCCCATTTTTGCACACTACTTTTACCTATCTTGCAACTATTTTTTGGCTTTGCATATAATACATAAGAGTTCTGTTTTTAAGGCCTCTAAATAGTTTGTTAAGAGTACTTTAAGCTTTGGGGTTGTTTGACCCCTCTTAAGCCTTGTTTGGCTCTTGTTTTGTGCCTTTTTGTGTGGCCTCCGGGACCATAGTGTTTGGGCCTCCTCACCACTGAAATCTTGAGGGATTTCAGAGGTGAGGATGGTGCCTTGAGGTCCTAGGAAGGAGAAGGCCACCCCCTCTCCTTTTTGTCCTTGAAAAGGGCCATTTTTGCCTCTTGAGGGAGCACCATGTTTAAGTGTGTTTTGACCATGCCTTAACTGATCTTCATGCTTATTATGCCATGAAATAGCATTGAGTTGAGTTGGTTTTGGTACACCATGCTTGCTTAGCATACATGCCTTGTAATGCCATTTTGTTGCCTTAATATGCCTTAGGTTGTAAGCCCTTGTTCTAGCATATTTTAGGCCTAGCTTTGTGAAGCTCTAGTGCATGTTGTTGTATGCTTTAACTCTATTTTAAATTGCTTGAGTCATACTTGCCATGTATTGCATAGCTCCTTTGCATTTTTGGTTTGTTAGCCTTAAGTTTTGGACCTTTATTGCATGCTTAGCCTATCTTGTTTGCTTGGTTTGACACCATCTTAACATGATTCCAAAGCTTACATTGCATGTCATTAGTCCATGCTTAGCCTCTTTTAAATGTGCTTGAAAGTTGCCTTTGTTTGCTTAAGTATAGGCCCATTAACACGTGCATGTGTGTATGTGTGTTTGGTCCCATTTCTTGAGTTTTTGGCCATTGTTTTAAGCCTAGTTAGAGTTGCCTAATTTAATTTAAGTCCATCCCTTTGTTTGTTGCATGCTCTCCTTGTATGTTGTAGCATATTGGTGAGTTGTTGCATGATTGAAATCACATGATTGAATGAAGTCACATGTTGGCTTACATGCTTTAATGCCTACATTAGCCTTGCACACTTGTTAGTTGCATTGCTCTATGCCTTGCATATCTTGCATGCTCATTTGCGTTGCCATATTGCATGCCTAGTTAACATGCTTAGGTTGCATTGCATTGGCATGCACGCTTAGCCTCTTGACTATCCATGATAGAGGTTAAGTCCCCCTTGGCTTGATTATGTGCATTGCATTACATATCAAATGTGCACACTTGGTTTCTTGGGCCATCATGAATGGAAATGCGCGATTGGTGGTCCGAGAACCAAGGTTCATGTCCCTTTGAGTCATAAACATGATATGGGGTGTGATTGGTGCATACATTGCTTGAAATGCATTGCCATGCCAAGTATTGTCCTCTGCTGCTGTCAAACCAAATTCTACAGGAATTTTTGTCCGGTCGGCTACATTTAGTGCCGACCGGCCACCATTGTTGGCCGATGGATCAAAGTTATGGCCGGTGACCATTCTGCATGGCCGGTGGTGTCCCCCTTTAGCCGGTGGTGTCTCCTGGCATCCATAGAGCAAACCCTGAGACTTTGGCAGTCCTCAGAGGAGCAGAGCAGGGAAAACAGAGGCATCTTGTGCATGGTAGTGGATTTCCGGGCGAAACCGAGCGCGCATGCATTGGACCCTCTCCCCGAGGCCTTTCTTGCTTTCGATTAATTGATTTATTAATTGATTAGGTGGTCTGTAATATTTAATTAGCTTGTAGGTTAATTAAATTTGTATATTCTTTCGGTCCCTCCGAGCGAGGGCAAAGTTGTAATAAGCATGGGTGAGTGTGTGCATGTCTTCCAACCCCCACTTCTTTCTTCCTTTTACTTACCTGCTTTGATGGTTAGTATTAGGTCATGTTTACTTTAGCATCCTTATGCTATGCATGCGTGCATCATTCATCAGTATTGCATGCACCGGGCTCGGCGCACCATGCTAATTGCATTATATTTCAATTCCAAATTGAATACGTGCTATCTGTGCATTTCACATGACATCCTTAGATTAGCCGAGCCTATTCTAATGACATTCTGTATGCGCTGCATTAGCTACTTAACATGGACTTGGATCATGCATGATTACTAACATGTTCTTTGTTTTGGGCTCGGAGTACATTGTAAGTATTTTATGCTTTAGCATCTCGCATGGGTGTGAATGTTAACATGACAGCATGCTTACCATGTGGCTATATGTTTATGCGATAAACTGCCTAAATGCCTGTGGGTGAAGGTTGGATTGTTTGAGTTAGAACAACTCATTGAATTCCGTGTTTTAGTCTACTTACGAGTAGCAAATTCCAAAACGTTTTCCAAACAAACGGATATGCAATGTTTCATTCCAAATTAGGCAATCTAGTCTATACTTGTTTGCTGTACGCATAACATAGTAATTCTAGGCTAATAACCGGAATAAGAACACGTAACGTTTTCAAAATTGGATATCATGGTTAGTAAAGGCCGGTCTTCGGACCGGGCGAGAGGGGGTGCTCATAGCTGACCTTCCCCAATCGTACCCAAGTTCCCGAGCCGAGGCAACTTTGGTGATGACGGATACGTGGCCTTTGGCACCGAGTCAGGGTTTCCTAAATTCCCCATTAAAAAAATATTTAGGTGGCGACTCTGTATCTAGCAAAGCAGTCCATGTTTGGTACTTCTTTCAAAATCTTTTTTTTCTCAAAAACGATTTGCCAGATTTGGACTCTTTGGTTCAAGATTAAGAACCGTGACACAAATCGAGTCTGAACTGTAGCGCGAGGTCCCTCGCGAGCTTGTTACAGAAACCAACATTACGGAGTGAGCTAACAAGCAGTGCCGCAGCTTCCTGGTAGCCCATACCAAAGCTAGGCAAGCTTTCTCCAAAGGTGTGTAGCGAGTCTCGTATTGTAGCATCTTCTTGCTCAGATAGTAGATGGCTTTCTCCACATTGTCCTCTGATTCTTGTGCGAGCATGCAGCCCATTGTAGTCTCAGTTACTAAAAGGTACAATATCAACGGTTTTCCGGGTTCTTGTGGTGACAACACGGGCGGGTTCTGTAAGTATTCCTTGATCTGTTCAAAAGCAGCTTGGCATCGGCCGTCCCATTGGAATTTCTTTCCTTTCTTCAGGAGACAAAAAAGTGGTTCACAAGTCAAGGTTAATTTTGAGATAAATCGTCTTATGAATTGCACTTTACCCAGAAAGCCTTGCACCTCCTTTTCAGTCCTTGGTGGGGGCATTTCTAGGATGGCCTTGATTTTGGAAGGGTCGACTTCGATACCTCTTTGTGTAATCAGAAATCCTAGCATTTTTCCCGCTATAACACCGAATGTACATTTCTGAGGATTCAGCCACAACCGGAATTCTCTGATCCTTTGAAAGAACTTTTGCAAGGCGGTGTTGTGGCCCTCTCTTTCTTTGGACTTGACAATCATGTCGTCCACGTACACCTCAACCTCTTTATGGATCATGTCATGCAATATTGTGGTCGCGGCCCGTTGATAAGTAACTCCAGCATTCTTCAATCCAAACGGCATCACTCTATAGTAGTATGTCCCCCACGGGGTAGTGAATGCAGTCTTTTCCCGATCTTCAGGTGCCATTACTATCTGATTGTACCCTGAGAAGCCATCCATGAATGAAAGCAAAGCATGCCCTGCTGTGAAGTCCACTAACTCATTAATATGCGGCAGGGGAAAGTCATCATTCGGACTGGCTCTGTTCAAGTCCCTGAAATCCACGCATACTCGGATTCTGCCATCCTTCTTCGGCACCGGAACAATATTGGCCAACCAAGTCGGGTATTCGGATACCAGCAGGAAGCCTGCGTCGATTTGCTTGGTGACCTCTTCTTTGATCTTGAGAACCCAGTCTGGGCAGATCCTTCTGATCTTCTACTTGACGGGTCGGGCCTCGGGGTCAAGAGGGATCCGGTGCTGTACAATCTCAGGATCGATCCCAGGCATGTCTTCATAGGACCATGCGAAAACATCTTTGAAATCTTTTAATAAAGCGACTAAGCGCTCGCGTTCCTTCGAAGACAACGTGGACCCGATCTGGACTAGCTGCGAATCCTCCTTAGTACCAATATTTACGGTAGTGATTTCATCCATTAGGGGTTTAATAAATCTCTCCTACTCTTGTTCAATTAAGCGTTGCAAAATCAGAGGAATTTCTTCCTTGTCGTTTTCATCAAAGTTTTGAAAGTCTGAGTTTATGCAATAAATTAAGGGCACAGAAAAGTACTCAGAAACCACAGCTATTTGATTCTCATTAAGCACATCCGAATCGCCCGATTCCTCGGTTACAACAGACTCAAATGTGAAAGAAAAAGACGACCTGGAGAAGACTGTGGCATCTGGGTTATCATCCCCAGGATTACCAAACTCAGACTCAGTCGAGCTGGAACCTAATTCCGACTCACAAGACTCAGTGGAATCAGATTTCGGCTCACTACCTGACTCGGTGCTACTGGATAAAAATCCTTCTTCGTATTGCCAAGTGAGAGAGGGTACGATAGATGCATCCAAAATAGTTGCTGGCAGGCTCGCAGCCGTTTCATCCCCAATCATGAAAACCGAGAAGTTATCCCCCAAGAACTTATGGTCGATCGGAGGATCTGAAAGTAGACATGCCAGTGCTACCCCCATTTCGATTTCGGCGCCCTCGGAATCTATTGCCCTACACTGCTCAACCTCAGTTGATGGGTCTGTCTGCTCTTTGGCAACGTCATCCCCAGGTAATTGTAGGTCAAAGAAAATCTCGAAGCCTGGCACGCGCTTCTTCTCCGCGTTCAGCCATGGCTCGGGGAAGCCACAAAACGGAAACTCCTCCCCCTCCCGGACGAAGCGTCCGTTTAGGGTACCCTGAATGGGCCTATGCATTAAGTCAAAAGGCTTCCCCACCTTCTTTGCTCTGGCTCTCCCAGCCATTTCTTTTCCCTTCCTTAACTAATCCTCTTTGGTGGGCTGATAACCCAATCCAAAGGTATGAGGGTTGTGTGGCACTTCGGCCAATGCTGCGACGCCCTTCCGGCCGCTCCTTCCTAATCCCATCCTGGAGATGTGTTGTAGCTTGTTCATGAGGTAGACAGATTGAGCACTGACATACACTCCCTCATTAACAGCCATGATATTCTGCACAACCCGAGCCTCAGCCAGAGTAAACCCTGATAAGAACACATCCTCCATGCCGTGCTCGATTTCCAAGATTGGTGTGGACACCTCTGGCGGTGAATGGATTGACGAATTCTCGAAAACAATGGCCACCCCCTTCCCGTGAGGGTATTTTAACATCAAATGTAAAGTGGAAGAGACTGTCTTCACTTGGTGCAACCACGGCCGCCCCAAGAGTAAATTAAAGGTTGCGGGAACATCCAAGACATGGAATTCAATGTTGTGTTGTCCTGGACCAACCTGGGTCTGAATTTTGACAGTCCCCATCACCTCCCTACTAGTGTTATCATAGGCTCTGATCACTTGAGTCGTCGGTACGAAATCTGCTGGCTTTAACCAGATTGCATATGTTGTCCTTGACGGGCACACATTAATGGCAGACCCCGTGTCGACAAGAACCACCGGCACCCACTTGTCTCTACATTCCACGGAGATGTAGAGGGGTTTGTTATGATTTGCGCCCTCAGGCAGTAGTTCTTTGTCTAAAAAGGTTAACGTCGGGGAACTTCCTCCCAGAAAGACCAATCCAACCAACTGCTCTAGTGTGGTATCTATAGAGAGTTTAGCCTTGTCCATAGCAGATAGAACAGCTTGTCTGTGCACTCGTGACGCCATAAGCAGTCCCCAGATAGAGATGTCTGCTTGTATCTTCTTTAACTGCCTCAGCACAGCTTCCTCTTCGGTTTGCTTCTCCTTCTGTTTTTCAGTTTCCTTGTCCTTCCCAGGTGCCTCGGGTTGGTCTAGGTACGGGGGCTTGAAATACTACCCGCTTCTTGTCATGTGGTCAACCTCGTCGAGATACCAGGTGTTATCTGGCTGATTGCCTCCACAATCCTCGTCTGTATGGGCAAGACATAAATCATCGTCTTCCCACCACATTCCGTTGGCATTCGAAAGGCAGCTGTCTGGCTCCGGCATGATTGTACTCGCAGCACTTTTAGCCCGCATGCTCACAGCATCTTCTGTCTTCGTGCTCACAGCACTTTTGATCCCTTCATGGGCCTTGGCTTTCCGGATCCTCTCAGAATCCCAAATCTTTTCTTGTTCCACCTGCGTTAGCGCAGTTTGTTGTTCAGCTTTCTCTGTATTCACAATGCCCCTATTCTGAGCGAAATTCTTCGTACCGGCGCTCTCCGGCAATGTATTCTGATTTTTGGCCCTTCCAGCCACAACTGATACCCTTGCCCTTGCTGGGCCCTGTTGGAATTCTTCCACCACATCTGGTTGATCATCCAGCCATCCAGTGGCCTCTGCCGATTCCTCATAATCGAACCAGTTGACTGCCGCGCCCCTTGATTCTTGGTCATTGAAAAACTGTAGGTTGGCAAAGTCCTCTTCTACGGTCGTCAAATCATCCGTCCCCTGCTCAAATCTGTCCCCCCGGATCCACACAATTCTGCTCTCTCTAATAATTCTATACTTGGCTCAGACTGGCTCACTGACAGGATGTACTCACTTGGATCGTAGGCTTCCCCAGCAAAATCCTCAAACTGCTCAAACCCTGACTCAACCATTCCATCCTCCTCTGCAATCTCCCTTGCACTGTCTTCAACGGCCACCACCATTGGCTCAAGTTGGGTTGTAGAGATGTCCAACATGCACAAAAAGTCAGTGCAGTCGGGAAGGAGCACCTCTGGCTTAGGTAGATGGGAGGGAGTGATATAGATGCTAGGATCGTAAGACACGACCCCAGTCTGGATAAAGTTAATTCTTTTGGGAGGTGGAGCTTGGTTGTGTGTAGGGAGTGGGTTGGTCGTAACATTGGGTCTTTCTGGTGGCAAAATCACCTATTTGTCAACGAGATCCTGAATCTTGTGACGCAATCTGAAGCATTGGTCTGTGTCATGACCGTGTTGCTGGTGATATGCACAGTATTTGGCTGGGTTGTGAGTGGGGGGTAGTGGATTTGGTAATGGTCTCGGGTCCAGGGGTTTTAGATGCCCCTTTCTGATTAAGACCCCTAGAGCTTTGGACAGGGGCATGTATAATGGGGTGAAGGTTCTTTGTCCTCTAGGTTGGTACTTGGTGGTCTGTGTATTACTTCCGGATACACCGGAGAAGGGTGTGGCTGCCATGGGCCTTAGAAGGGGAGGGGGAATGGTGGCGACCATGCTGACCTCCGAAGTTCTTGCAATTGCAGCGCCACTAGGGCCTGCGTTGTTATTGCGGTTAAAAGTTCTCCGGGGTTGCTCCCTGTCTTGGTCAATCAAACCCTGTTTCATTACATCTTCAATTTGTACCCCCATCTCGTGCAGATTCGAAAAGGTGGGAAAGCGGAGTACAATCATCTTTGGCATCAGTTTTGGTTGGAGATTGCGCACAATCATCCTAATCTGGTCTTTATCGGTGGGCCTTAAAGTCATCATCGAGGCCTTCGCCCTCCACCGGGTCACGAAATCTGAGAAACTCTCTTTGGGTTCCTGCCTTGTTGTTTCGAGATCACGAGTGGTAATCTCAATTTGGGTGTTGTAAGAGTATTGCGCAACAAAGGCCTCGGCCATTTCGTCCCAACTCTGCTTGACATCATCCTCCAACTTCGCATACCAAATAGCGGCCATGCCTGACAGGGTTCGGCCGAATAGCGAAAGCTTCTGGGGTCTGGTTAGGCCCATTGGCCGCAATATATTTGAGAATAGTCTGAGGTGGACCATGGGATCACCAGATCCGTCGAAGCGATCAATCTGCGGCATTTTGAATCTATCCGGCAAGGTCACAGCCACATCGGTATATCCGTCCTCGATATCCGAAATAACCTTCACCCCCTGGGATTTTTTGAATAGCTTCTCGAGCTTACTCAATTTCAGTGCTGTATGGTCTATTTTGAACTCGAAGGGAGAGTCCGGATGGTTGGCGGGTGTATGGGTTTTGGACAGTTGAGGCGGAAGTGGGGACGGAGCTGGCCCCGTTGGAATGTCTGTGTCCTCCTGGATGTTTTGGACATTTGGTAAGGTGTTTTGGATGATTGGCAGGATATTCTGGATAGTTGGTGTCTGCTCGGGTAGCGGGGCTCCTGGTGAGGGAGGGTTTGGGTGCGAGGCTGATACTCCGGCTTGCTGCTGGAGCCGGGGAATTAGCTCCGCCTGCTGGGCCATGATCGTGGCCTGTTGTTTAGCGAACTCCGCTTGGCGGACAGCATCCTCCTACATCTGTCTTATACTCTCTTGGAGTTGGCGCATCATTTCTTCCATCCCGGCCATATTTTGTTGATCCTGTTGACTGACTGGTATATGTATCTCTATGGTAGAAACTAAGACCTCAGCCCGACTGTTCACTGCTAGGGTAGGCCACTACTCTGGTAACCTCTGCTCAGACACACTGCGCCTTCTCGGCTTTCTTCTGATAACTGGGGGTAGAGAATGGAACACTGGCTGTCCGTCAACCAGATCCTCAGATCGATTGAGCCGACGACCTCTTGTCCAAAGTGCTTGGGGGGTATCTGCTGGGTTTGAAGTAATTGTGCTAAAACCCCTGTCCTAGCAAAAGATAAATAAAGCAATAAGGAAATAAACAACCAGATAAACGAACAGCATAACAGCTTAAAATAAATACACACAACACACAGCTGGGCGTAACAACACACTGTCGATAAGCTGAATACACACTGTCCTCAAACACTGATCATTATCCCTGAATCACTGTCCCCGAAAATTGAATCTGATACCCACAGATAACTGATTCTCAAACACTAATTGATGCCCGCAAGCCTGATGCCCAAACTCATAAACTGATACATGCGTTCCCTGTAGAGACGCACTCTAAAAGCACATAGCAGATAAGTGAGAGCCAAAACACCCCTATATTGGGGTAGGGTTTCCCTGTCCTATTTTGTCAGGAACTAGGGTTTCACTACGCACGCAGCGGTTTCAAACAACCTATATTGGGCAAACAACCTGTCCTAGTTTGGAATGGTCACTACGGATTTCGAATATGCACTAGGTCGAATGGTCAAAAGGGTGCCCCGGTAAGACCGGGGTTTGTGTTCCCATACTGGTAGAGCCCATAACCGGTCAGCCTTATGGTCATGCCTTGACAAGACAAGCCTCCGGCAAACCATTCAGGAATAGCAGATGGCAAACACGGTGTCCTAGGCGCACCAATGCACATGCAATGCAAAGAAGCACATAAGTGTAGTCAAAACAAGATATCATGAGTTCGAGTCAAGTTCTCTAAATCCCCGGCAGAGTCGCCAGAAACTGTAACAAGTCCGCGAGGGACCTCGCTACAGCTCGGACTCAAATTTGTCACGGTTCTTAATCTGAACCAAAGAGTCCAAATCCGACAAATCGTTTTGAGAAAACAGATTTTTTTTTTAAAGAAGTGCCAAACATGGACTGCTTTGCCAGATACAGAGTTGCCACTTAAATATTTTATTTTTGGGAAATTTAAGAAACCCTGACTCGTTGCCTAAGGCCACGTGTCCGTCATCACCAAAGTTGCCTCGGCTTGGGAACTTGGGTACGATTGGGGAAGGTCACTTCGTGAGCACCCCCGCTCGCTCGATCAAAGATCGGTCTCTACTAACCATGATATCTAGTTTTGAAAACATTGTGTGCTCTTATTCCGGTTATTAGCCTAGATTTACTATGTGATGCACACAGCATACAAGTATAGACCAGGTCGCCTGAGTTGGAACAAAACATTTTATGTTTGTTTTTGAAAGATGGTTTGCTACTCGCAAGTAGGCTTAAAATGCAGATTTTGCCACCCTCGAGTGGGCTTTAGAAAATATGGTTTTGTCACTATTTAGTGGGCTTAAGACTCACAGTCAATGCTTTGTTCTAATCTAAGTAACCCAACCTTCACCCACAGGCATTCAAGCAGTTATATCACATAAGCAAATAGCCTCATGGTAAGCATGCTATCATGACAGTCACTCACACGCATGCAAGGATGCTAAAGCATAAAAACTTACCGAGTACTCCAAGCCAAAACAGAAGCTAATTAGAAATCATGTATAATCCTAACTATACAGAAATGCCTAATGCAACACATGCAAAAATGCAACTATAGCAAGCTCGGCTATTCTAAACATGGCATATGGAATGCTACAGCTAACACGTACTCAATTTGGAATTGAAATACAATGCAGTGAATTATGATGCACCGAGCCCGGTGCATGCAAGACAGATGAATGAATGCAAACTTGCTATCATATTGTATGCTAATTGAAACATGCCCTAATCTAACCATCATAAGCTGGTAAATAAAAGGGAGAAAGACGTGGGGTTGGAAGACATACATCACATGCACGCACACTTATTACAATATTGCCCTCGCTAGGAGGGTCCAAATAAATAATATACAGTCCCCAAATAAATAGTACAGTCTGAATAAATACAAAATTCTAATTAATTAACAAATTAATCTAAGGAAGCTGTAAACTAGCATGCAAGCTAGGGACTGCCTCGACTCCGCTCCGGATGATGAATGATACATGCTCGGGTCGCTTTATGCTGAAATCCATCGATGCCCCGATCACTGCCATAATTATGTTCGAATATCGCATGAAGCTCCAAAAGAATGACGGCTTCGACGGTCAGAAGCGAGAGCGTATTAGGGCATGGCAATGTATTTTCACGTATGTATGCATGCCTCGATCCTCGTGCCACCAATCACGCATCTCGATGCATGATGGCCGAGGGGTCGAATTGCACAACTTAATATGGAATGAACGCACATGAAAACACAACAAGACCAAGACTCCATCATGGATAATCCGGAGTGTCGGTGACTGGGAATTGAGACACGTTCCGTCACTCGAAGTACGAAACGTCCCTCGTTTCCCGTGCTCGGGCTAACTCCTATCCCAAACACAATGCAGTATGCATGACATGCATGAATGCAACTAAGATACAACTTAACATGCACAATGCTATGAAATGGCATACACGATGCACGAGGTAACATGGCATACACAATGCACTAACATACAACCTAGCATACACAATGCTATGAAATGAAATGGCATACGCAATGCATAATGGACTTACACCAACATGAGTGGACCTCAGCCACACTCTCATCAGTAGCCATTAGATGAAAATGAGACATTCGAGATGCGTGCACGCATGCACGCAAACCGAGGACTGAACCTAAGGCACTAATGCCACTCTACCAAAGCATGGCAAGGCATGGAATATGGTATGCAAACATGCAAATTTCAGCACTGAAATATGATACAAAATAGTCCTGAATCATGGAAATATGGCACCCGATGCATGAGGTGAGCCCCGAAACTCAAAACTAGGCATGTGCGATGACTTATAGCCATACAAAGTATGCATTATTTGATCATGAAGTCTAAAGACAGAGCCAAGGCAATCCCAAAACATGCACATTTCCAGTTTAGAGCATGGTCAAAAAGTGCTAGCAAGATGGACTAAAATAGCATGCAACTTTAACTAGCAAACATGGTTTACATGGCATGTATATGAAGCATATGGAATCTCACCAAACTAGCAAAAACCAGTGAATAAAATATGTCAAAATACACCCAAATAACCGCTGATATGTAGCCAATGCATGCAAAAATGATGAGCTCCTTTAGAGGGCTATGCAAGGGATTCTTAAGCACATACAAGATGGACACTTAGCAAGACCAAATAAACTCTGGAAATGGAATATGACGGTCCTAAAACCCACTAAAAAAACCCTGAAATCAGTCTCGGAATCATGCAAAGAAAGGCCCCTTTGAAAGGCCTTAAATGGGATTGCTCTACACATGCATTGTAGACATACAATATGGCCAAAAGGGCCTTGGACAGAGCCAAGGAAGACCTCAAAACCCTCAGAATGAGGCCTGGAAAGTGACCTCAATGCATGCAAAATAGGGGTCTTTTTCGAAGGCCCAAAATACCACCAAACAAGACCAGGAGAGAGAGGGTCACCCCCCTCTGATTTTGGCCTTCAAGAATGCACATAAGCCACTGAAAATCTACTGGATTTTAGTGGCTAAGAGGCCAAAACATGGCCAATGCAAATGCTCACATGTATGGCTCAAAGCATGGAGAAATAAGGCATGCAAAGAAGGAGATGACTCCAAATAGAAATGGAACCTCAAACAAAATTAAAGAGGAGGTCAAAACATGACTTTTTCCAGTTTAGGTCGAGGTCCAAAAAATTGTTCACAAATAAGGCTAATATATCATGCAAAAATAGCCTTAAAAGAGAGATAGAAGATAAGGGGCAGTAGATGGCCTCAAACAGCAAAGAGCCCTTAAACAAAGTTGAAGAGGGACTCAAAATAAGACACTTTACAGTTTGGGTCGAAGCCCAGAAATGCTTGTAAATAAGACTAATCAATCATGCAAAATAAGGCAAGAAAAGGGAAAATAGGGACTCACCCTTGAAGAGCAGGTTTCCAGCAGCTTATGGTCCAAGATTTTAAGCTTTCAACCTCTGCAAATGGCCTCCAAGGTGTTGGAATGGATGATGGAGGTGGTAGGCTATGGGTTGGTGTGCAAATGGTGCAAGTATTATGGTGTTTTGAGGCTTGGAAGAGAGAGATATGGAGGATTGTATGCAAATGCTCCAGCTGTTTTTTTTTCTAACCCTTGCAAATGGAGATGAGGGTTTGTTTTATAGAAGACAAAGGGCCAAGCCTCAAGAAAGGGTCAAAGCTTCTCAAAGAAGCTAGAGCAAAAGAGTCAAGCTTCTTGGAGAAGCTAGAGCAAAAGAGTCAAGCTTCTTGGAGAAGCTAGAGCAAAAGATTTCAAGCTTCCTCAAGAAGCTAAAACAAAAGGTTCAAGCTTCCTTAAGAAGCTAAAATGAAGGGTTCAAGCTTCTTGGAGAAGTAAAAAAAAAAAAATTGATAGCCGACCGACCGTGCCGACCGACCACCAAGACCGACCACCATAGGTGCCGACCGACCACCAAAGGTGTCGACCGACCACCAAGGCTGACCACCAAAGGTGCCGACCGACCATCAAGGCCGACCACCAAAGGTGCCGACCGATCATCAAGGCCGACCACCAATGGCCGGTGGCAAAAAAAAAAAAAAACTACTCTGAAGGTCCAACTTCAAACGGACATAACTCCTTCATGTGAACCCCTTTTCAGGTCATTCTTGTGTCCAAATTGAATCCCCAGAAGTTAGATTTCCAATGGAGCAAACCTTGCATTAAAATTCCAACTGTGCAAAAAGTTATGCTCATTTCGGTGAAGCCGCGCAGATGTTTTCTCTCCTTCCAGATTCATACTGAACCACTTTTGACCAAAAAAAACTGGTCAGCCATCTGATTTGCTGGTTTTCCATGTGGCTACATTGAAGCCCAGAAGTTAGCTTTCCAATGGCGCCAACCTCACATCAAAATTCCAACTGTGCAAAAAGTTATGCTTGTTTTGGTAAAGGTTGCTCAGTTTCGGTCCAACCGGGATGATGCCCAACTTCAACCAATCATATCTCACCCATCCAGACTCGGCTTTAGGAGATTCTTGAGTGAAAAATGAAGCCCCAGAAGTCTTCTTTCCAACGGTGGTGGACTCATAGCTTAACTCCAAGTGCATAGATAGATAAGCCTGATTTAGCGAGGACCACTCGACTCTCTCTTAGCAATTCATACCCAACTTCTTCCCCAGCTAGGTTTCTTCTCTCTTCTCCTCTTTTCTTCAACTCTAAACCCCTAAATAAATTGTTTTGAAAGATTTTTCAAAGATTTCATCTCTCTTTCATTCATCTCCACTTTGTCCTTTCTCGGTTTACCGAAAAGCACAACATTTACCGAGATGCGAGCGTCGGAGCATCGTAGGAACTTTATTTCAAAAAAAAATGTTTTGAAAGAGAGGGTGTTAAGGTCTAAAAACCATTCAAAATAGTTTTGGTCCAGAATGGGGTGTGAAGTTGAGATTTGTCTCTCTCCTTGCTGAAGAAACTAAACCTTGGCCCTGCACACCTTTCTTCACCAAGTAAACCATCAGTAACGCCCAAGTCTTAAGGGCGGTCAAAAATAGGTTGTCTACAGTACCACATATGACGGTTATGACTGAACAACTGAAATATTGATTTAATGAACTGTTTTCATTACTGTAAGGACATTTATTTTTAACCTCTTTACGCATTATGTTATCCACTAGGCTTTAGCTCACTGCTCATATATATATGTAGGTGTACGGGCACCAGACCGCGGCTAGAAGCGTCGGGGTAAACTCCAGTTTTGTCAAGCCAACCTATGTGCCTCACTGCGAGATTCCGAGCCTGTCAAGCTTTGGCTTAGGGGTGTTTTAATTTCCCCCGTCTGTCTCTGTATATGTTTTTGTAATAACCGCTTAGACTGATAAACTCTACTGTATAGTTTAATAGGGATTAAGTCCCTGCTCTGAATGATTGTATATAATGCACATACCGTTTTGTCACTGACTGTATATATGTGCATGAAAGTCTTTTTGCATACAGACTGTCACAGCTCATTGGACATTGTTTATTTACTGTATTGGCTTCCAAATTGATACTGCTTTTCTTGTTTCTACTATTAAGCAGGCCTTCGGTAATCTCGGATTACTGGGCGGTTACGGTGTTAAACCCATAGGGGCAGGTTTGGGTCGCGACAATATAACTCACACATTTAAGGCTCATTAGTTTTACAAAATTGATTGGGTAATTTTGCTAGCATTAGTTGCCAGCCTTGATGGCTAGAGGCTTCTCCCCTCTCCTCCATGGTGTATAAAAGGAGGCCCTATTCCTTGAAAAGAGATATAGAATTTTTCCTTGGCATTCATACCCTGTCAGTCTACTTCTCCTATAATTTTCTTCCTGAGAGAGAATGCTGACGTTGTCAATTCGCTAAGCTAATCAGAAGGTGCTTCTGTTGTAGCTGGTAAAAACCGTCGTATCCTGGAAAGTAGACGCCGGCGTACCTCCAGCACCCAACGGTGAGGCGGCGAATCTATTTTAAGGAGACTATGGTACCACACAGGCTTCGGTTTGCTTCCTTTAACCATTTTATATTTTATCTGTATTTTATTCAGCATGTTATATTTTCTAGGATTGAAGGTTTGTTTTGTCCATCTCATAATTTTGCGATATGCAATGTGAAATTATGTAATGTGAGTAGTTTTTCCCAACAAGCTTAAAATAGATTCGACGTTTATCATAGAATTAGATTAATAGATTTATAGGTGTGTGTAATAATTTTGCATGTAATATGCCACTGTTATCAATAGGGAAGAAGAGTTCCATTGGTGCAACGTTAATTCACTGTATTTTCTAATTAATTTATTAATTTATGGTGTACCGGTTCATGCCTTGTATTTCTAGATTTACATGCTTCTAGTTCACATATTTCTAGTTTACAATATAAATTACATGTTCATTCGGGTTTAATTTTTAGTGTAATTTAAATTTCTAGCATGTTTATTAGGTAGTAAATTTACATGTAACTTGTACCTATTAATTTTTAATTTAGGTGTGGAGTTGTAAAGTTTATAACTTGCCTATATTTAAATTCATGTTAATTTTTCTAGAATTATTTGCATGTTAATCATGTCATTTGCAATTCTTGCCTAGTAATGTGATTTAAGTGTTTAGGAGTTATAAAATGTTTATAACTTGCCTCAATTAATTACATGTTTAGTGTACCATAAGTTCATATTTAACCTTTACCAATTTAAAATATGGTTTAATTATATTTAATTTTGGGTGTGTAACTTGTATAGTTAATTATATGTTTATTATGTAATTAATTTTTTATAGTTTTTTTTTTGTTTAAATTCTAGATGTGTAACTTAAGGGTTGATTTTAATCTTTACTTACAGTTATTTATTATTTTGTTTGCTAGTACCCTCCCCTTCAATCACTACTTTGCCAAAAGCAAAGAAAAGCCGAGGGAGGTTTTGTTGTATTTTGCTGCTAACTCTTTATTGCAGGAATACCTATGGGAATGGGGAAAAGGATTAATTTGTACTAAATATGTAAAGCAAGTTTTATTTGCTTGTAATTATTGTAGCAATTTTATTGTAATTGCTTATAATGTGATGCAATTGTAATTGCTTGTACAGTTTGGAACTTGGTGTGTTTAACCTAGTTTATCCCTTGGAAAATTTAATTTTTAAAGTTGTTTCTCATGGACTAGGAGTCAACATGCTCTTGAAAGTTTTGTCTAAGGTTAACTGGGTTTTAAGTGGGACCGGTGTGACCCCTCCAGTCTTCCTGGAAACTTTCCTAACCATGTTCGATTCTAGGTTGCGTAGTGAGACTAGTTTTGAATTAAATTTCCAATTGTGGGATTTTCTAGTGTTAAGTTTGATTTCTGGAAATACAGAATAGTGAAAATTCTGCTGTAATTTTTCAGAAATGGCAATCTCGGCGTCTTTGTTCTTTATTCTTTGCTAATGTTGGTGGGGATCCGAACCCCGGGGTGACTGGCTTGCCAACCCCTGCTGTGACCTCTGTGGTCAATCCTCCTGTTGTTACTCTGGCTGTTCCGGGAGGACCGTTCAATCTTCACGAGCACCCGGAGAAGTTCACGGGAGTGAATTTCAAGAGATGGCAGCAGAAGATGCTGTTTTATTTGACTACTCTAAGCCTTGTGAGGTTTCTGAGTGAAGATGTACCAGCCGTAGAGGAGAATGAGCAAGATAAACAAAAGCTCATGGCTCTGGATGCTTGGAAACAAGCAGACTTCTTATGCCGGAATTACATTCTGAACGGCTTGGCGGACCCACTTTTCAACGTGTTCTATGCCAAGAAATCAGCTAAGGAGTTGTGGGATGCCTTGGACAAAAAATACAAGACCGAGGATGCTGGAGTAAAGAAATTTATCGTCGGCCGGTTCCTGGACTTCAAGATGGTGGACTCCAAAACTGTCATAAGTCAAGTCCAAGAGTTCCAAGTGATTCTGCACGAGATACATGCAGAAGGGATGGTCCTAAGTGAGTCATTCCAGGCAGCTGCTTTGTTTGAGAAACTGCCTAACGGCTGGAAAGACTTCAAGAACTACTTGAAGCACAAACGAAAGGAGATGACAGTCGAAGAGCTCGTTGTTAGGCGCCGGATTGAAGAGGACAACAGGAAGAAAGGAGGGAGTACCTCCACTGTCAAAGCCAACATGGTTGAGCATGGCGAGTCCTCGAGGGCGAGGAAAAAACCACCGACAGGCAAAAGCTCAAAGTTGAGGGCTAGAGGAAGAATCTCCAAAAGGCTAGCATACAAGCTAAAGGAGCCTACTTTTAGGTTCAATGGCAAATGCTTCAACTGGAAGTGATAGGCATCGGACAGTTGATTGTCTAAAGAAGAAGCCCTACAGGAAAAACCCTCCGCAACACAAAAACCGGGCACATATGGCTGAAATAGAAGAATTGTCACACGATGTGGATGACATGCATCTGTTAGCCGTCGTGTCAGAAGTGAACATGGTGGGGTCAAACCCGAGGGAGTGGTGGGTGGACACTGGGGCCACTCGCCATATTTGTGTAGGGAAGAGAATGTTCACAACTTTCGAACCGGTTTCAAACAGGGAGAAGTTGTTTATGGGAAACTCTGCAACCTCAGCTGTTGAGGGTAAAGGCAAGGTGATCCTGAAGATAACTTCAGGAAAAGAACTGACTTTGAATGATGTCCTTTATGTGCCGGACATTCGTAAGAACCTTGTCTCGGGGTCTCTCCTAAGCAAGCATGGCTTTCGCATGGTGTTTGAATCAGACAAGGTCGTGTTGACCAAGGGCGGGGTCTATGTGGGGAAGGGATATATGTCAAGTGGTATGTTTAAATTGAATGTAATGACACTTATCCCTAAGATTAATGAGAAAGCTTCTTCTTCTGCTTATATGCTTGAGTCCCCTAATTTATGGCATGGTAGATTGGGTCATGTAAATTTTGACTCTTTACGTAGATTAATCAAGTTAGATCACATACCATCTTTCAAGATTAATCCACAACACAAGTGTGAAACTTGTGTAGAAGCAAAATTGACAAGGTCTTCTTTTCATTCTATTGAAAGAAGTACCTAGCCTTTGGGTTTAGTGCATAGTGATGTGTGTGACTTGAAAGTTGTACAATCACGTGGTGGCAACAAGTACTTCATCACTTTTGTTGATGATTGCACTAAATACTGTTATGTGTATTTGCTTAAAAGCAAAGACAAGGCTATTAATAAATTTATTCTTTTTAAAAATGAAGTTGAGAATCAATTAAGTCAGAAAATCAAGGCATTGAGAAGTGATCGTGGTGGTGAGTATGAATCCCCGTTTGCTGAGACTTTTGCTCAATTTGGGATTATTCACCAAACCACAGCGCCTTATTCGCCTCAGTCAAATGGTGTTGCTGAGCGGAAGAACAGGACGCTGAAAGAGATGATGAACGCAATGTTGATAAGTTCTGGATTGCCACAGAACTTATGGAGGGAAGCAATTCTCTCCGCGAATTATATTCTTAATAGAATACCACGGAAGAAAGTGGACAAGACTCCATATGAGTTGTGGAAATGTCACAAGCCTTCATATAAATACCTACGAATGTGGGGGTGTCTTGCAAAAGTGGCGGTACCTACACCCAAGCGGGTTAGGATAGGTCCGAAAATCGTGGACTGTATATTCATTGGTTATGCACAAGATAGTAGTGCATATAGATTTCTTGTGCACAAGTCTAATATTTCAGATATACACAAGAATACTATCATGGAATCTAGAAGTGCATTTTTCTTTGAAGATGTATTTCCGTGTCGTCCCTAAGACAGGGTTCCGAGTTCCATGAAAGAAATAGAAGATGTTGATTATGATAATGATCACATAGATGATCACGAAGATGATCACATAGATGATCACATGGATGATCAAACAGCTAATCAAATAACTGATCAAGTAGATGATCAAGCTGATGAAGTAGATGAGCCAAGAAGGAGTAAAAGGGCTAGAACCACAAAGTCCTTTGGTCCAGACTTCTTGACTTATATGTTAGAGGGAGAACCTCGAACGTTCCATGAAGCTGTAACTTCACCTGAAAGTCCTTTATGGAAAGAAGCAATTAAGAGTGAGATTGACTCCATCTTACAGAACCATACTTGGGAGTTGGTTGATCTACCCCCAGGCAGTAAGGCCTTGGGGAGTAAGTGGATCTTTCGAAGAAAGATGAAAGCGGATGGGTCAATTGACAAATATAAAGCTCGGCTAGTTATCAAAGGATACAGACAACGAGAAGGCCTAGATTACTTTGATACGTATTCATCTGTGACAAGGATTACATCCATTCGCATGGTGATTGCAATAGCAACTTTACGTGGTTTAGAAATACATCAGATGGATGTAAAGACAACTTTCTTAAATGGAGATTTAGATGAAGAAATCTACATGGAGCAACCCGAGGGGTTTTCAGCTCCAGGACAAAGTAAGAAAGTCTGTAAGCTTGTCAAGTCATTGTATGGTTTGAAGCAAGCTCCCAAACAATGGCATGAGAAGTTTGACAATGCTATGTTGTCAAATGGGCTTCAAATCAATGAGTGTGATAAGTGCGTATATGTTAAAGACACTGACAAAGGTTATGTCATTTTGTGTCTATATGTTGATGACATACTCATTGTTGGTAGCAATGATGAAATGATTAAAGCTACCAAAAGATTGTTAAACTCTAAGTTTGATATGAAGGATATGGGCCTTGCAGATGTCATTCTAGTGTTAAGATCATCAGAACATCTGGTGGTATTGTACTTTCTCAAGCTCATTATGTTAATAAGATACTTGAGAAATTTGGAAAATTAGATACAAGTATGTTTAGGACACCAGTAGACTTAAGTCTATATTTGACCAAGAATAATGGTGAGAGTGTCTCTCAGCTAGAATATTCTCGGGTCATTGGGAGTTTGATGTATCTTATGAGTTGTACAAGGCCGGATATCGCCTACGCTGTTAGTAGGCTGAGTAGATACACGAGTAATCCTAATGCTACTCATTGGAAGGGCATTATGCGGGTGTTGGGGTATATCCGTTACACCCTGAATTATGTGCTGCATTATACTAGATACCCAATGGTACTAGAAGGGTATAGTGACGCAAATTGGATATCTGATATAAAAGATTCCAAATCCACTAGTGGTTATGTGTTTACCCTCGGAGGGGCAGCCGTGTCTTGGAAATCTGCCAAGCAAACGTGTATCTCGAGATCAACGATGGAATCTGAGTTTATTGCTTTAGATAAAGCAACTGAAGAAGCTGAATGGCTTTGCCAATTTGTTGAGGATATTCCACGTTGGCCGAAACCTGTGCCAGCTATCAGTATTCATTGCGATAGCCAATCAGCGATTGGTCGGGCACAGAGTAATATGTATAATGGAAAGTTTAGACATATCCGTCGTAGACATAATTTCATACGACAACTACTCTCAAATGGAGTTGTCTCTCTAGACTATGTCAAGTCTAAGGACAACATTGCGGATCCGCTAACCAAAGGGTTAACTCGAGAGTTAGTAAAAAAGTCGTCAAGAGGAATGGAGTTAAGGCCTTTAGTAAAGGTTACCGGAACGGAAAACCCAACCTAGTTGACTAGAGATCCCAAAATCTAGGTTCAAAGGGACAACCTAACTTCATGTAACGGGTGACTCACTGAAGAAGTAAATCCTCTTGCCCATTCCTTTGTACAGTGATGCCCTGTGGGGGTAGAAGGTTAAGCTAATGCTTTTAATGACCTTAGTGATGTGGTATAATGAAATACCATATCTAGGTCACCTATGTGAGTGCGAAGTGGGGCCGCTTCTTTAAGAATTGCCAAGACCGAATTCTTTAAAAACACTCACAGAACCAGGCTAGTGTTCCAAGGCCATACCGAACACACTAGTGAGAACAAGAACAATGGTTGGACTAACTCCTGTGTGAGGTTTATTGTCTCGGTTTACATAAACGGCAGAACAGTTTAAGACATCACGTTCACTGGTCAGCCAGTCAATCCGATAGGCTTTCATTACGAAAGGTTCAAGGCCAACAGCTACCTTTTCTGATGCAGGATTAGTCTGTGTGCTCTCTCTCTTTCCGAGTCTTTGTTGATAAACGTTGAGCATTTGCTGTATTCGGTCAATTTTTATTCATGTGGGGGATTGTTGGAGAAAAATGGTTGAATGAGAAATTGCCTCATAAATGTGTATATAACTCACACATTTAAGGCTCATCAGTTTTACAAAATTGATTGGCCAGTTTTGCTAGCATTAGTTGCCAGCCTTGATGGCTAGAGGCTTCTCCCCTCTCCCCTCTCCCCCATGGTGTATAAAAGGAGGCCCAATTCCTTGAAAAGAGATATAGAATTTTTCCTTGGCATCCATACCCTGTCAATCTACTTCTCTTATAATTTTCTTCCTGAGAGAGAGTCTTTTGTCGGGTTAAGCTAAGCTAATCAAGGTGCTTCATAGCCGTAAAACCGTCAGATCTCGGGAAGTAGACGTACCTCCAGCATCCAACGGTGAGGCGGCGAATCTATTTTAAGGAGACTGTGGTATCACACAGGCTTTGGTTTGCTTCCTTTAACCATTTTATATTTTATCTGTATTTTATTCAGCATGTTATATTTTCTAGGATTGAAGGTTTGTTTTGTTCATCTCATAATTTTGCGGTATGCAATGTGAAATTATGTAATGTGAGTAGTTTTTCCCAACACAACCATATACTTGTGGATCTCTCGGCGACCTTCCAGCGTATTGCTCATGAATGGGCCGAAAGAGATCTTCGGTCTCGACCTTTTCAACATTCAGTCTCGCCTCTTGAATCCCTATCGCCCGGCCTGCCTTCGGCTTGGTCTTCAGCTGCTCATGGCTGTTTTAAAATTAATTGTGATGCTGCCTTTTGCCACAGGACCTCCAAGGCTGCTCTTGCAATAATCCTCAGGGATTCCAATGGCCATTTCATTGATGGCAATGCTAGGACTCTAGGTGCCTCCTCAGCCCTTCTTGCTGAAGCTCTCGCGGTCCGCATGGCTTGACTTATGATCCAAGCTCATAATTTATCGAATGTGGAATTAGAGAGTGATAACCAAGTGGTGATTCAGCTGTGCGTCTCAGAAACGGTTCCCTCTTGGGAGATTAGTGCTGTGATACTGGACATTCATGCTCTTGCTCTACAGTTTCACCTCTCCTTCACTTGGACACGTCGATCTAACAACAAGGTGGTGCATTGAGTTGCCAAGACCAAAGTTTTCAACTCTCTACCTGATTTATGGACTGTTCATTTGTCTAGCTCTTTTGTTACTCTACTCTATTCAGATGTAACCCAGTTTGGTGACTAATATACTCCCTTTTTATGATAAAAAAAAAAAAAAAACTATTGGTGAAATAAGCAACAATTAAAAATTCGTCCGTTTGTTTCCGAATTTTCATGTGTTATACCAATAAATTAATAACACGTGGAACACTCCGCCAGATCACTCCTTTCGAATCTTCCCCATCCTCGTACGCACACAGTCTACCCACACAATTTAGTAGTGCTATAGAGCTCTAATTAGAGCTGCACTGCAGCAACTTTTATGAGCTGGCGCACATATAAAAATAAAAAATAAAAAAAATAAGATAAAAAACAAAATAGAAAAAAAAAAAGACAAATTAATGTTTCATTAAGGGTTGGTTTGGGATGTTCTACAAAAGTGTACTTTTTGACTTATTGGCTTATATAGGTTAAATTTGGGTTGGGTTTGATGTGATGTGTTAAAGAGGTGATGTGATTTAAATAAGATGATGTGACTTAAATAAGATAATGACTTTTTGACTTTTTATATTATTTAGGTTATGCCAAACTTGGCTTAAATCTCTATTTTTAAAGGTATAACTCAATTTACTTTTGAAAATTGACGGAGTCAAATCTCGATTTTGTCAAACGGACACTCACACTAACAAGACTACTTTTTATTAGGTTTGGATTTACCAATTCTCTCTCTTGCAGCTCAAGCCTAGAAATCTCCGCCGTACACGGAGAACTTTCCACCAGCACCGTCGTCTTCGAACCCTAGCCAGACCGATTTCGGAAATGGAGCAGAGCTCTGACTTAGCTAGTGGTGGAGAATCGAGCTCTGCTAGGGTTTCCACGATGTCCAACGGCGGAGATGCCGATCACCGAATCGGCCACTTCCTGCTGTCCCCCTCCAGCGCTCTCAAAATCCGGAAGGGAGACATCACTCGGTGGTTCGTCGACGGCTCTTCCGACGCCATAGTAAGCTCTCTGTCGTTTTCTCTTAATTACATATACATATACATACATATACAATATAAGTCATGTTTGTTTGGACGGAATCGTAATTCATAGGATTATTAATCTTGGAATATATAGTCTGGACTATTTGGTTAAAAAGGATGTAGATGTGTGGAAACTACTAGGAAATTAACTATTTTTTTTTGAGAAAACAGAAACTTTAAATATATATGTGTATATAAAGTTAACCAACAAAATTAGCTACCACCATGCAGGGCAGCTTTTGCTGCAATATGTGCGGGCTTTACAATATTACGATGTGCCTTCATAATACAAACATAGTCCATAGATTTACATATATTATATATATCCAGCAGCAACTTTTGATCTCAAACTAGTGATCAATTTTTGGCAATCTGTTTGAATTAAAGCTGCCTTGAGATTTTGGAAACAATACCATTGTAGTAAGTCCATACACCCACGGGCTTCGGCTTCATGAGCTGAATGCGCTTGGAATGAAAAGGCCCTAGATGCCACCTTCCATCCATTTCTGTTAACCACCACCCATGCCAGCGCTGCTTGTTCCGTCTCTTTATACCAAGCGCCATCAACCAAAAACGCAGCATAAGCAGGATCTACACACCGAGAGTTAGTATTAGACATAATAAAACAATTCATATTACCTCCAGTTTCCTTATTAGCTTCAGTTTTGAAATGCATCTCAAAAACATTTTCAATTCTCAACTCGTTTATCGTGTGAATGGTGGAAATTGGATAAAAAAATGATACTATCAAATGCTATCCGATTCTGATGAACCCATATGTCCCGAAGAACTTTGATGGCTTCAACAATAGCACACTCATTAGGAGCATTTTGAAGCCAAAATTGAATCCAATCCTCCACTCTTAATTCTGGACCAGTATCAAAATTGAGTCCCAACTTCGAACCAAACCAAATTCTTTTAGAAAAAGGACATTGAAAGCACAAATGTTCCAGTGTTTTGTCTTGATTTTTACACCTTGGGCAAACAGATTCTACCTTAACACCTCTTTTTCCGAATAGCAACTCTAACTGGCACAATACGATGACTTAATTTCCACAGAACCAAAGCTTTTTCCGAAGCATATCTATCCTTGTCCATCCTCCCTCAAATGACCTATCCCTACATTGACTACCAACAACATACCCAGATTTTATGCTATACACCCCATTCAGACATTTATCCCAAATAATCTTATCAGGTACATGAGTTCGAGGAATATAAATATTAAGGATCTTTTGTGCCATAGCTGTAGGGAAAATAGTTCTAACTAAGGGTACTCTCCGTTCTTTTCTCTTGTGGTCAATCAAATGCACAACCTTGAATTCCCGAAATCTATCACCCACTTGGCGCCCTTCCAATTCATTACCCATTCCCAGTATCCAAGGATCAATGGATTTCCCATCTCCAACAATCCACCGGATACCCTGTTGTAATAAATCTCTCCCCCACAAAATACTTCTCCAACCCCATGAACATCTACTCTTGGCCTTAACCTGTAAAAATTTCTCATTTGTGCAATATTTTGCCATCATAACCCGACTCAGCAAATTATCTGGTTCAGTTAAAATCCTCCCAGCTGATTTAGCTAGAAGTGCTTGATTCAATAACTTCGGATCCCTTAAACCCAAATCTCCATCTAATTTAGGTCTACGTAGTAGATCCCACAGCTTCCAAAAAATGCCAGATCCATCTTTTCCTTTCCATATAAAATTCCTCACATCACTTCTTAGCTGCTTCACAAAATACTTAGGAGCTTTGGAAAATGGCCAATAAATAAATTGGGATGGACAGAAGGGTATGATTAGGTAACACACATCTGCTCGCAAAGGAAAGTAGCCCTCTCTTCCATCCATTTAATTTTTTATGAACCCTCTCCAAAATTGATCTAAACAATTCCCCTTTTTTCTTACCCGAATCTATGCACGCATCCAGATAAATTCCCAAATTCTCTACTAGTTTAATATTAAAACAGTCCTTAATGAACCTTTTTGCTACTTCTCCCATATTAGGACTAACCATGATCGCCAATTTTTGGATGTTAACTTTTAACCCTGACTGATGACAAAAAGCTTCCAAGAACCATTTCAAACACCACACGTCTTCATCTTTATAAGTCATAAATAACAAACAATCATCCGTAAAAAATGAATGGGATATTGCGGGAGCATTTCTAGATATCGAGAAAACCCAACACACTCCTTGCTGATTTAAATTAACCAACCCTTCAACTAAAGCTTGCATGACCAACAAAAACAGGTAAGGTGATAATGGGTCACCTTGTCGTAACCCACAAGAAGGAAAAAACCATTCAGATTTACTAGAATTAACCAAGACCGAAAACGACACTGTCGACATACATTGTTCTATAAGGTGAATCCATTGCTCACTAAACCCAAAACATCTTAGAACCATGAGCAAAAAATCCCACCTAACCATATCATAAGTTTCATTCGTATCAAGTTTCATTGCAAAACAAGACTTACACCCCTTTTTCCTTAATTTAATAAAATGACTCATCTCATGAGCTAATAAGATATTATCAGAAATAATTCTACCGGGAACGAACGCATTTTGGTTGGGGGAAATTATACTTGACAAAACACATCGTAATCGATTCGCAAGAACCTTGGCAATACTTTTATATACCACATTACACAAATTAATAGGCCGATAATCATTAACCGATTGAGGCACTGCCTTCTTGGGAATCAATACCAAAAACGTTTGGTTCATTTCTTTAAGCATCACTCCCGTATTCAAAAAGGCTTTAACAGTGTTGATCACACTATCCCCCACAATTTTCTAATTCTTATGATAAAAAGCTGCAATCATACCATTAGGTCCAAGAGCTTTAAGCCCACCCATGGTAAAAATGGCGTCTTTTATTTCTTGGTCCGTAAAAGGAGCCTCAAGCACTTTCTGATGTTCATCCAAAATATGCTTTTGCAAAACATTAAGAAATTGAAAATTAACAGGATAATCGAAATGCACCTGAGAATGGATGGAGATTAATCCTGTTGATTGTGAAACAACTTAAAATGTTGTAGAAATTCATGCTCAATGGCACCTTGATCCATAACGCAATCAACATTATCCAGTTTCAGGAATCCAATCCTTTTCTTACAGGCTCTAAACGTTGCCATCTGGTGAAAGAACTTTGTATTTTTATCCCCCAAATTCATCCATTGTTGCTTTGCCTGTTGTGCCCAATACACTTCTTCCTTTTCTAAGAGTAAATCCAAATGAGCTCGTAATGCATAATCCTGCGCAAAGTTATTCTCCGACCGAAAAAGACATTGTACTTGCGCTAGTTGCCGTTGGGTTTCCTTAATTTGAGCTGCTAGACTTCTAGTAGGTTGGTGGTGCCAATTCCTTAAATGTTGGAGCAAAATTTTCTGGCGATGTAACAGCTTGAACACATACCCTCCACTGGTAAATTCCACCTTATGTACAATCTCCTCCATTGCACCATCACCCAACCATGCTGCCTCAAAATTTCCATATCCAATTCTGCCATTCCTTCTTTGCCCTCCCATATCTGTATTGAGGATTATGGGACTGTGATCTGATCTTTGAATGGGAAGAGCAGTGAGCGTAAATTTCCGAAATCTTGATACCCAAGTTGCCATAGCTCTATCCAATTTTTCATAAGTCCGAAGCCCCTTCCTTCGATTGTTTGTCCAAGTAAAATCAACACCTGACTTCGGAAGATCAAGAAGATGACAAGTCTCCATGAAATGATAAAAATGATTCAAACCTCTCACCTTGCATTGACAAAAACTTTGTCTGTCCTTATGATATAAAATCTGATTAAAGTCCCCAATCAAGACCACTGGAATCTGAATCCCTCAGATAAAATTTGCCAATCTATCCCAACAAGCTTCTTTACAACTCAAATTAGGATGACCATAAATTAACAAAAGAACCCAATTATGAGTGGAGTAATCTTCCACCTCAAGTGCAATGAAACGTTCACACCTATGAATAACTTTCATAGAGTGCATGTCATCCCACACCACCCATAATCCTCTGTTGCACCCAACACTATCCGCACCCCATCCAAAATCGATACCCCATAGGTAAACCCAACCATTTCAGTTTCCTAGCTTCCATCTTAGTTTCAATAAGAAAAAGAACATTAGGCTTATGTACCTGGGCCAACAATCTAGCTGTTCGAACTGTCAAAGGGTGGCCCATCCATCTGCAGTTCCAGCTCAAAATCTTCATGGCGATGAAGGAGGTTGTTGAGGGACAACCTCTTGAGAAATCCCTTTAGCAGTCGGATCTCTATCATCCCATAACAGTTCAAAAATTGATGCCATTTCATATTCAATAACAAAATTCTCCACCAGGTCTTGTAATCTGTCTTCCGTCCCTCCATCACTGCTATCCAAATCCGAACAAATTTTCTTCTGCGATGATTCATAGCCACTAGGACCTGCCACACTGGACTTTCTTTTCCTTCCCTCCTTGATACGAGAGACCTTATCTTTACCCAGATCTTTCTTCTTCGATGGAGCTTCCTGAAATCTAACAGGGGTCTCTTTCCTTTTGTGTGGGGCCAAAAACAAACCCCTCTTCTTTTTTCGGCGATTCCTTACACCATCCCTGCGTTTATAAAAACTGATCTCCTCAGCAAAATTACGTTTTTGGTGACCATGAAGCTTTCTTTTAATTACTTGTGGATTGCCTCTCTCCCTCAACAGTTGAGCCATTCCACCCATCGGATGACGACTAGGCTTTATGGGTTTAGTTCCCCCCGAGCGTGAACTCCCTTCACCAAACTTCCTTTGTGTTCTTGGCCAACCCTCATCCTCTGATGTACTATCATCTACAAGATCATCCCCCAAGTGGGCTTTTCCTTTGCCTTTACCGTCCACATCTTTCTGGTACCAACAGGCCCTGGTCCTTTCATCTTGCTTATTGAACTCCCGAATAACAACTGGCCCATTTTTTCGGCCCAAACAAGAGCCAGATCAACCTCATCTTGGGGCACATAAGGTTTATTGTCCGGACTCAAGTCCAAATTGTGATCTTGGGCCTCAGAATTCAAAGTCCAATCTACTCCACCCTTTATATTAATAACAGAGAGGTCATCATGCACCTCAACATCAATTCCGAAATCTATAAAAACCATAGTGCCGCCTGACTCCATCTCATGATTACCATCAGAGCCTTCAATAGTTTCCCACCTACCCACATCATTTCCATTATCTCTAAGCAATGATTCCCATTGATGCCACCATTTGTCTATCTCAAATGTTGACATCATGACCTCATCTCTCATCTGAACTAGCTGGTCCAATTGTGACGAAATTTTTTCCACCCAAACCAACTCTTCATTGTTCCGTTCACCACCTAAATCTAGACCAGTGTTCGAAGTCACCGCTGGAGCCATGACACTAGTGTGCCCTTCTTGTCGAGTGTGTTCATCAATAAAACATCTATAAAATTTTATTAAATAAATAAACATTAATAAAAATTAAAGAAAATTATTTTATTTTATTTTTTAATTGAGATTTTTATATTTTATTTTATTTTACTAAATACAATACATAATGAAATCAAATACTTGGAGGTAAATATGTCATTTTACAATGTAATCTCATGGGATTCTAATATCGTTTCTATCCCGCATTCCGTAGGACACAATAGTCCAACATATATGAGATTCATAGTCCGACTACTAATCCGACCTACAAATTCTCAACCAAACAATGATTCCATGGTGGATTGGACACAGAGTCCAATCCCTCCTCCAATCTTCCCAAACAAACACCCCCATACTGTTTTCATTTTTTTTTCCCCTACGAAATTAAAGACTTTTTAGGTTCCATTTGGATAGATGGATTTCAAATGATGCAATTTGGGAACTTTTATAGTTAACAATTATAGAGTAGGTTAAGTAGTTTGTATTTTGTTATGATCTTTGTACAATTATAATCATTCGTATGAGGATTTCAATCTTAAAATTTTGACATTGTTATTTTAAATCTTTCAATGTAAATGTTCTTCTCAAATTCAATCATAAAATCCATATTTTAACTATCATATTTGAATTTGAGCTATTCTACTCAATGATTAGTTCCCAAATCCTTTCACTCCAAATCCTGAAATCCAAACACAACCTCAATCTGTGTGCTAGGAATCCCAATTATTTTTTATTTTTTATTTTTATTTTTTTTGGGCAAAAGGTAGGATGTTGTGTTAGCAAGTTACTAATTAGATTACAATGCAAGCCAATGCCTCTTGGTTGACTCCAACTTGAATTCGATCTATATGAGTTGGAATTGTTTATGTGATGTTGGACTAGTACAAGATGATTTTTTAACTTAGCATTGTTAGAACTTTGAAGCTAATTTCTTAAGTTTAGCTTATTTTTGTTATTGAAGGTATTGATTGTAATCGCGAGACTTGGTGTAATCATGGTTGTCAAATCGCGAATTGTATTTCTAAAAAATTGAATCGTGAATCGAATTGAATCGTAACAGTATATTTTTTTATAAAAAATATATATACATATAAAATCACAAATATAGTGTTTAAAATGGGCAACTAAGACATGGTTCAGTATCTTTCTTAGTACTAGCCAGATGATGTTTAATTCTACACACCTCCCCAATAATTATTTCCACAATATTTGCATTTCAATCGCATCCTGCCCTGTTTTTGTTCTGTAACTTTTGTACAGTGTTCTCATGTTGGGTCAACCACTTTTTTTGACTTTTTCATCATGGTTGATTCACAAGAATATCGACAGAATTTTAAAAAAGAAAATAATAAACAACTAGACAATAATGACAAGTGAGAACCATTAATAGTGAATAAAGGATCAAAATTAATCAAGTAAGGACAAATATATAATTTATATAAAATATTATATAATTTATATATATTATATATATATTAAAGGAGGATAGTGGTGTGAAGCCTTACAGCAACATTAAAGAAATACCCATTACTTTAATGTTTTCTCACCCACAAGAAGACCCCACAAGGAGACTTTATGGTAAAGAAAAGCTAACCCACAGATTGATTTTTTGAGTACCGAGAGAGAAGACTGAGCAGCGAGACTGATAATGGGTAGAAGAAGACAATGCCTAACTATTTCTTTACATACCTTCAAATTTCTTCAGATTTCTCACTGGTAGATTCCAAAATCCTCTTCTTCAAACAGGTTTGTCTCTTTTCTTTGATTCGTCTCTCTCAGTCAAGCCCTGGCTTGAGTTTTTCATCTGTTCTTTGAATGATTTCTTCTATTTATCATTCCTTTTCCTTTTTCTTTTTCCCCTCCTTTTTTTTTCTTTTTTTTTAAATTAAAGTGATCAAACGACGTCGTTTAACAGACCTGGGCAGGAGGAAAAAAAAAAAAATGAAATTTGAATCGTGAGTATCATACGTATTGGCAATTCACATTGATTCCTACAATTCTTACTTCGAATTGCACGATTCCTTTAAATTTACGATTCAAGTACTCGATTTGAATCGTTTTATGAAAAAATCGTATCGAATTGTATTGCGAATTGTACAATTCAGACAACCATGGGTGTAATTTCACTAAGATTTGAGCATTTATGGAGCTTACGTGGAGTTCTGGTAGGCCTCTTATGCTGAATGCTCAAATCATAGTGGTGTTACTCTAGGTGTAATGTTCAGATTTTGAATCTCTATGCTCAGTTGAAGAGCAAATTGTACTGTGGAGGTAGAGCGTTGTTACAAATTTATGTTGGATAATTAATTTATTTCAAATTATATACATGCCAAACCAACGTTGATTATGGTTGGTCAATTGATTTAGGGTTAAGGGCATGTTTGGATGTCCCTTGGAAATTTAATTGTCCCATTATGAACCATATGGAATTTAATAGACTTTTCCATTAAAAAAGGCGGCCATCATAAACTTGTAATGGTGGAAGGTAGGAAATGCTAGTTTTTCGTGAAGTCCTAGTACTGGATCATGCACCATTAGCTGCAGTGAGTGGTTTCCATCATGGTTGTCTGAATCGTACGATTTGCGATACAATTCATACGATTTGCTACGATTTTTTCATAGAACGATTCGAATCGAGTACTTGAATCGTAAATTTAAAAGAATTGTGCGATTCGAAGTAAGAATCGTAGGGATCGATGTAAATCGCCGATATTTACGATACTCACGATTCAAATTTCATTTTTTTTTTCTCCTGCCCAGATCTGTTAAACGAAGTCATTTGACCTCTTTAATTCCCAAAAAAAAAAAAAAAAAAAAGTAAAAGAGAAAAAGGAATAATAAATAGAAGAAATCATTCAAAGAACATATGAAAAACTCAAGCTAAGGCTTGACTGAGAGAGAGACGAATCAAAGAAAGGAGACAAACATGTTCGAAGAAGAGGATTTTCGATTCTACCAGTGAGAAATTTGAAGGTATGTAAAGAAATAGCTAGGAATTGTCTTCGTCTACCTGTTGTCGGTCTGCTCAGTCTTCTCTCTCTCTTCTCTCTCTCGGTACTCAAAAAATCAATATGTGGGTTAGCTTTTCTTTACCATAAAGTCTCCTTGTGGGGTCTCCTTGTGGGTGAGAGAATATTAAAGTAACGGGTATTTGTTTAGTGTTGCTGTAAGGCTCCACACCACTATCCTCCTTTAATATATATATATATATAGGGGTGGTTTGGGATAATCTAAATAAGTGTACTTTTTGACTTTTTTAAAATATGGGTTGGGTTTGAAATGATATAGTAGAGAGGTGATGTGATTTAAATAAGATGATGTGACTTAAATAAGATGATGTGACTTTTTGATTTTTTGACTTTTTTAAGTTATGACAAACAAGGCCATAATATAAAATATATAGACTTTATATAAATTATATATTTGTCCTTGTTTGATTAATTTTGATTCTTTATTCACTATTAAAGATTCTCACTTGTATTATTGTCTAGTTGTTTATTATTTTCTTGTTTCTGAAATTATTATTATTATTTTTTAAAATTCTGTAGATATTCTTATGAATCAACAGTGATAAAAAAGTCACAAAAAAAAAAAGGCTGACCCAGCATGAGAACACTGTACAAAAGTTACAGAACAAAAACAGGGCAGGCTACAATTAAAAAGCAAATATTGTGGAAATAATTATTGGGGAGGTGTATAGAATGAAACATTATCTAGCTGGTACTAAGAAAGATACTGAACCATGTCTTAGTTGCCCATTTTAAGCACTATATTTGTGATTTTATATGTATGTATAGTGTTGTGAATCTTACGATTCGATTCAATTCACGATTCGATTCGCTATTTGACAACCATGGTTCCCATTTTATTTAACAGCTTCCCTTTGGATGATGGACTCGTACCTCAAAATATTAATGTGAAACACAATGGGGCCATTCAATTTACATGGGATATCTTAATGCACCCAAATTATATATTTTAGTAGTTAATTTTATTGGATAGCTTGATATACATTGACGGGCCAATTTCCTAACAGCTTAAGCTTTTGAAAAAACTTGGTGACCTAGCATTGTATCAGAGTTTTGGTTGAGAGAGGTTTTGGGTTCAAGTCTCCGTCGGTATTCGGTCCCTGTTTGGTTTCTTCTCCTATGTTTGGTTGTTTTCTCTTCTTTATGTTTGATTCTTTGTTTGTCTCTACACGTGCAAGACGGGGTTACATGGAGGAAGAGTATTGAATAGCTTGTTATAGATTGTTGGGTCATCTCCTAATAGCTTAAGCTTTTGGAAAAACAATGACTTGACAAATTTCACAGTACAAGATTGTGAAACTATCTATGTTGCATTATGAAACTTGGATTTAGATTTATGATCTGAACTCCTAAATTTTGGCTTCCATTGATTTTAAATAACACCTTTCAGCCATGACTTAGCTAATTTAAGGTTTAAAACTTGGTCCAGGGATTCTGCTGAAATTCAATTTTAATACTGTAGAATTCAAAATGATGGATCATTGTTGGATTTGTGACACCAGCTAAATCTGGAAATCCAAACACTATGATTGGGCTTTAGTGCAATTATTTTTAATTTGGATCGTTGTTCTCATAGGTCAATCCAGCAAATGAGCTGATGCTTGGAGGTGCTGGTGCTGATGGAGGTAATTTCTCACTGTTTTCTGGTGAACATGTTCTGTTATGAACTCTGTCAATAAGTCTCTGTGTATTTTCTTAGCCATACACCGAGCTGCTGGCCCAGAACTCCGAGCAGCATGCCATAACGTACAAGTAGTCCGACCTGGAACTCGTTGTCCCACTGGAGAAGCAAGGATTACACCGTAGGCTTTCCTACTTCAGCTTCTATAAAACAAGTGGTATTGTCCAACTTTATGTTTATATAACTCCTTATGAACATACGAGGATGTTGTATATATGCAGAGGTTTTAGATTGCCTGCTTCTCATGTAATTCACACTGTTGGCCCCATATACTATGCTGATCCTAACCCTGAAGCCTCTTTAAGAAGTGCATACAGGTAATGAGTTTCCGACCCAGAATTCATTTTTATATATTTCTTTATTTTTATTTGGTTTTGCTTGATGATTGAGACACGTGGCTAAGTTTGGTTTGGCTATGTGATTTTGTTTGATCATTTTATTAAGATTTCTTTTTACCCAAATTTGTTACAGAAACAGTTTACGTGTTGCCAAAGAGAACAACATTCAATATATTGCATTTCCTGCTATATCATGTGGTGTTTTTGGGTAAGTTGGTTAAAAGAACTATCAGTTGTTAAAGTTAATACTATATGTCTATATCAAAGTCTATAAGCTTTTGAATTTTTTCAATCGCCTTTCCCAAAACTCCTGCAAATTACATTGAAAAATCACTATCTTCACTAGCTGGGTTGACTTGTAGATCTTCGCACCTTGTATGAGAATTAGTTTAGATGTTGAATGCATTATTAATCTGCTTAGGTGATATGATCACATCTGCAAATTGCAGGGTTGCAGGTTGTTAAAGTTTTTGGAGTAGTAGAATAATTGAATGGATGGGATGTCATATATAAATCTATCTTTAGTGCACACTTTAGTAATGACTCAAGTAATTGTTTTGAATCTTTTCTTCGTTGTTTATTGAGAACGGCATGACCACTATTTTTATTTCATTTTCACATGTTCTTTCAGGTATCCTTTCGATGAAGCTGCCATGATAGCTATATCAACTGTTAGGGAGTTTGCAAATGACTTCCAGGAGGTATTAACTTGTCCCTGAATTGATTTTAATGGTAGTCCTCAGTTTCACTTCCCAGATTGAAATGTTGTATGTCTGATTTCTTTGGTGAGATGTTGAATGATGAGCGAAAAGAATTATGATTTCCTAAGCTGGAACTAAAACTGGTATCAACATTCAGAATCAAGTTGTTTTACGTGGAAAGAAAAAGTTAAAACACAATGTTACGGCATTGTTCTTTCTGGGGCATCCAATATAATAGCCATAGGTGTTAAGGTATTTCCTTGTCACATGGTTTTGTCTGGCAACATTTTCTGAATTTGTATGGACATTCAAGCTTTTAGGCAGAAATACAGGATTTTCAGTCCCTGCTAATTGTTTTAAACTTGTTTCCAACCTGACCTTGTCAAGACCACTTGCCTCTAACTGACATAGTTCAGATCATGAAGTATGATGATACTCAGTAAATGGTGGGTGTACGGATGCAGTTGGATCCATGGTGCTGGAGTGATCAAACATGTCACGTAGAGCTGGCAAATGGGTGGATTTTGGGGGGTTTTTGGGGTGTAAATGGGTAACGGGTCAATATAGCATTAACCCAAAGCTGTCCATCCATTTAGGTAACAGGTCAGACATGGATGGGTTGTGTATGGGTCATTCCCGGCCTGACCCGACCCATTTAGTTTGTTTGTTTGTTTTTTTTTTTTTTTGGGGGGGGGGGGGGGGGGGGGGGGGGTTTGTAATATGTATTTTTAACATGTCTTTCACTGATTTTGTTTTGAACACATTAAGAAAAGAGAAATGCATTGACATGATGACATCAATGAGACCATAGCAAAATATCTATCAACAGATTCAGTACACTTCAAAAGTTTCAGCCAAGCATTGTGAGGAGAAATCAACCAATACTCTTCAAAAGTTTCTAATCCATTTAACAAAATATATCTAAATGTCCAAAAATATTCAAAAATAATCCAATCCAATCATTCAAACAAAATATGAATGTCAAAATACTAGTGTTTGATTACAGATTACTACTAAATGAGTCCATATCAAAATATATCCTGCTCCATGAGTCTATTTCCATCATATGTCTGTTAAAATAAATAAATAAATAAATAAAACAAAATAAAAAGAAGAAGAAATCATAACATGTAAATATAAAATATAGATTTGGTTCCAGTTTTTAGAAAATAGTTTTTAAAAAATTCTACTTTTTTATTTTTCGTATTTTAATGTTTTCAATGAATTTTTTTTTATATTTTAAGCATTTTTTTTTAATTTTTAGACATACCTAACATAAATATATTGAAAAAGTAAAAAAATTGTGAAAAAAACCTTTTAAAAATTCACTAAATTCCAAAAATACGAAAAAAATACGAGAATTCAGTATATTTTTTGTATTTTTATGTATTTATTAATTTTTTAAAATATTTTTTCACAAATTTTATACTTTTTAGATACATCTAAGTAAGGTGCATCTAAAAAAGTAAAAAAAAAATGTTTTAAATTTTAAAAATATTCACTAAAAACAAAAAAATACGAAAATCAAAAAACTCAATTTTTAAAAAACTGAATTCAGAAAACTGAAACCAAACACACTGATTTATTTTCATGCTAAACAAACTCAAAAACTTCCCACCACTTTCATCCTACCCAAACTTGGCCTCGGTAAATAAAAAGGAATTTTGACCAAATTATATTTTCATGTTACTCCATTTTGATTGGACATGATCTTGTATTCTATTACTAACCTGTATATTTTTTTATTAAAAAATAAAAAATAAAGAAGCTTTTACTTGAAATAGACAAATCCAGGATACAGCATTTTTGAACAAAATCATTAACTTTACAACCTTATGCCAGTCAGTTCACCAAAAACCTAAGAGTTAATAGAGCATATGATCCACAAACTCACAGATAGGCCAAACATATTTCTTTAATGATTCCAAATAGACATAATAATGAGTTTGCAAAGTTGAGTAAAGAAAACAATATAGGTTCATAGAGACCTACAAGCAATTCATATTACCTTGGCCATAGGGGAAGGAACTTTCACATAGTGAGGATATTCACGGATTGTGTCATACATAAGATCTGCCTGGAAAACTTTGGAATTCAGTAAAAATGTACTTCGCCTGACTGCAACAACTTTGGAGTGAAAGAAAAGATAAAGAGAAAGACAGAAATCACCAATTGATGCACAGTGAACACTTCTGGTCCACCAAGAACATACACTTTCCCCATGTTGGTGCCATCATCTTTTAGGGCCACAACAATTCCAGATGCAACATCAACATATACAGGTTGAATTCTGCAAAGACAATTCTATCATAAACATATCCACAGAAGAATCGGATCAATAAGCAAAATACTGAAGTCTCTCAATTTACAATATTATATTTATCTTTTATCAGATTTTCAGTTAATACATTTGAAGACATACTTGGTAGATCCATCCCCAATGAGTGGAAGGAAGCTATAGCTTTTTGCAAAATGTGCCCAATTATTTAAAACCTGATCTTCTATACCAATCATTACTGCAGGTCTCATTATTGTGGCCAAGTATATCAGTAATTTCCCACAAAACACACATTAATAACATCCAAAATGAAAGGTGTAAAGAACAAATATTGCACTCTGCATCACTGAAGCAAAACCATTGTAGTCAAAGTCAACTCTTTTTAATTAACAACTGGCAACAGAAAAACCAGAAAGACTCAACCTTCTACTTTGAAGTGACAGTATTTCCTTTTTCCAATTCATCTAAGAGTCAATTGAAGTTTTCTAACCAGTATCATCCATGCTATCCCAACGTATCCCAATGACAATATTGTTTTGGCAGGTATGAGGTCGATCCATTTTTCCTGGAACTCAATTTGCATAAATGAAATCTAGTCTTTTACTCATAAGCTTCATAAATCATAAACATTACATGATCAAAACATGCTACAACCCACCAAAATTAGATGGTTGCAAGGGCTAGATTACCCATCATTTTAACCAAGGGAGCATGACACTTTGTGACTATCTAACCTTGTGAACGATAACTTCTTCTTTCGATCATAAGGGAAAACAATGGTATTCCAAAACATGATCATAAGTCAATAGAAACTGAAAGCAAACAGTCAGGGCATGCATAGATTTCCGGCTGAAAATTAAGGTAGTAAAAACAGAAAACAATAACTTCATATTATTGCACTTAATTGGAAATAAAGTGATAGTAACCTCTGATTTGGCATCACTTCTTTTTTATCAAAGTGATAGTAAAAGTAGGCAAGAGAAGTGAAAGGAGAAAGCTATAAACTCATACATGTCAACTTGGTGAAAGCACTCACTTAGCAATGAGAAAAAACGTGTGAAATGGTTCCAAATCCAGCAACTATGCTTTCAAAATCCTCTACTAGTGCTTCCTCTTCTTCTAGATCCTCCGAAACTAATGCAACAATCACAAAAAAGTAAAAACAAATGACACGTGTTAAACAAATGACATGTGTTAGACAATTAAATAAATCTGATTTCATTTACTTACCTCCACAAACTGTATAGCCAATCCCAAGTGCATAATATCACCTCTACATTTTTAGGCATGATGGAGGAGCGATATTTGTCAATAATTCGGTCCCAATGCTAAAAGCGGACTCTAAAGCAACAGTTGTAATTGGAATGCTCAAGATATCACGTGCCACTAAAGAGAGTTCTGGATATCGGGCACTATTTGTCTTCCAATAATTCAAGATTTCCAAATCACAATTTTGCTACCTATCAAGTCTAGGCTCTTCCAAGTATAAGTCCAATTGCGACTTGATTCTACTCCACCCATAATTTTGGCTCTCAAATAGATCAAATTCCTACACGATTTAAATTTAGAATATCAGGATTATAAATATACACAGAAAATATTTTAATTATATAAAATTAATGACTCTTACATCCATTTCATCAAGTGTACCCTCTTCGTTGCCTCCACTTGTAGCACTTGTCAACGAAGATGGATTAAAAGTAGAAGTCCGAGCACAATGCATATACTCTTCAAAAAGCAAATACAACCTCTCACGAATAATTTGTACCCTTTCCACACATGTTTGAGGATTCAATTTTTTCAAACAAAATTCCATAAAGTGTAGCTTGTAACGGGGATCCAATATTACGGCAAAAGACAAGACTACACACTCCCAATACTCATCAAATTCCCCTATCATCATTCTTGCCATCGAACTTATTACATCATCTAGATTTTCCGTCTCCTCCATGATAAGTAGTTGTATCTTCCACACTCCATGAAAGTACAAATTTGCCGTGGGGTACCTAGATCTGGAGAAAAGAGTGGTAATCTCATAAAATGGTTTAAAAAACCTAGCTATTCTTTCAACTCTAAGCCACTCCTCATTTGATGGGCATGTCTTGAAATTTGTGTCAATCAATTGCAATTGATAAAATGCACGACGGTGCATTAGCGTGCTTTCAAGCATCAAATATGTTGAGTTTCATCTTGTGGACACATCTTGCCGTATTTTTTTACTACAATTCAAAGAGAATTGAGAGATGCATTTGGCAGATTTAATCTTCCTTGCTTCTGAACCTCTAACATACTTTACACTTTCTCAAATGCTATGTATAGATTGATTGATCACTTTCAATCCAGCATGTACAATTAAATGCAAGATATGTGCACCACAACGTACATGAAAAAATTCACCTTCACACAATAAATGTAGCCGCCAAAGAAAGATGATGCTTCAACACATCCACGAGGCCGTCATTATATGATGCATTATCCCATGTGATGGTGAATTTTTTTTTTATCAATTTCCCACTCTTTTAATAGATGGATAACTCTTTCAGCTAGAATTGGACCATTGTGTGGTGGAGGCACATGACGAAAATTTAAAATCTTCTTTTGCAACACCCAGTTGTCATCAACATACTGAGCTGTCAAAGCTAAATATCTATCCGTTGTCAAAGAGGACCATAAATTTGAAGTAAGGCATATTCTACTTGAGATTGATTCCAATTCATATTTCAAATTCTCCTTCTCTCTTTCATACAACTTTAACACATCATATTTTGTTGTGTTTCTTAAGATGGATTTTACATCCGGATTTAAAAACAATGTATGTCCCTAATTCCCTCATGTTCCACAAACATAAAACGGTAGTTATGCCTAATTATTGTTGTGGCAACCTTGCCACAGTATGTCTTGATCAAACACAGTAGAGCAGTGAGAATCCTGGAGCCCTTGTTTAGGGTAATTTCTAATATGCCATAACAAGTTTGTGGTGCCTGATCTTGAATCAGCTGCATACTGTTGCTCACAATTCCTACGCCTTGCCTTTTGTCTCCCATCAATGGTAATAGGCAATTTTTCAAAAGAATCCCATACTGCAGAAGTGGACCTCCTAGGGCGTTTTGAAATATTAGTAGACCTTTGCTCCACATGCTCTTCACTGTTTTCCTCCATCCTAGGCTCCAAATAAAACATTTTAAGCTCAATAGACACTTGACAATTACTCAAATAATCAAATATAAGAAATACCAAATCGAATTAAAGATTGACTACTCTTCATAAAAAAAATTAGGAAAGAAGTAAATAATCACCTATTGATTGAAGCAGACCCAAATTTATTGGATGGTTGATTTCAATGTAATGATATTATAGCAACATTGAATATACCCAGTTTTAATCTTTTATAGCTGAAACACATAATAAAACTGATTTGTAGCTTTGAATCTAAAATAAATAAATAAATAAAGTGCTTTGAATGGTGGAATCAATCTAAATTTAAAATAATTTTATCCACAAAGCTGATTAAGACCAATGAGTTCAAGATTTAAAAAGGGAGGGAGAAAAAAAAAAAAAAAAAGACTAAAGAACAAGCCTTAACATAAAAAGGAAACATAAAAATTGTCTCTGAGATTGAAGCAAACCCAACTCTAATCCAAGTCAAAGCACCCAATTTGCAGATCAAAAACAGAGCAGCAGCTCTCTGCTAAACCTCTTTTGGCCCCGTTTGGTAGAGTTGTGGGAAAGTGATTATAACTTATAGCTTAACAGCTTATAGCTTATAGTTGTGAATATAAGTTGATTTTTGACTTATAAATTAAGCTTCTCCTCCCCCACTCAAAGAATAAGTTGATTTTTGACTTACAAAAAAGTATAAACTGTATTGTTAAGCTAAACCAAATACATCAAAATAGATTAAATTAAGCTAAAAGCTAAAATAAGCTGGAAATAAGCCCTACCAAACGTAAAATGAGTTAAGTATTATTATTTTTCTATGAGGTAATTTGACATTCTCTGTTTCACCTTTTTTTTTTTTTTTTTGGATGTGTTTCTTTTTTATTTAGCTCACCTCAATATCGTCATAACTCATGAACCCAGTTTATAAGCATAAGCATAATGAACCCAGTTTTCTTATTATGTACAAAAAAGCATTAATAGATCATGGGCTTAATTAAGAAGAGTTTTCCAATTTCTTGAAAAATAAACTCATCATAAATGACAAAAAAGAAAATTGAAACTTCAAATTTCTTTCCTTTTCCCCCATTGTTATCAATAACCGAACAGTAAGGCTAAGTAAAACTCACCTCTTAAATAATTTTCAGTGAAAAATTTTCACAGCAACTCTGCTTTTCCAAAAATCTGAATAATCTCCAAAACCCAAATAAAACTACTAAAATTCGACACAAACCCACATATATTTAGGACCCAGATGATGAAATCAAAGAGAGAGAGAGAGAGAGAGAGAGAGAGAGAGTGTGTGTGTACTTCGCAGCCAGTGGCATCAAAGAGGCTGTTGATTCTGATCAAAGGAGTGTTGCCAATGGCGTTGATGAGTCCATTTCTTGGTTTCTTCTTTGGTGTCGTTGTAGAGCAAGCCCTAATCAACTCAGTTCATTGATCATGTAGAGAGAGAGAGAGAGAGAGAGAGAACCCTAACAATCGTGAAGTGAAGCTCAGAATGAACAGGTTGTTTTTTTTGTTGTTGTTGGGTGTTCAACGGGTTTTCTCTCATTGAACCCATTAATAAACCAACAAATTTTTTAAACCCAATTAGCACCCATTTATGTAAAAGGATAGGCCCAAACCCATTTATTGTGGGCGGATTCGCAGGTTTGGGCCCAAATTGCCAGCTCTAATGTCACAGGTCTTGTTTTGTCGGACCTGCAAACAAACCCTTGAGAACTCACCACGAGTTGGTGTCCTTCTCAAAGGCCCTCTGACATAAAAGTTAGTTCTCTCAAAGTAGAATTTAGAAATGGAGGAATGTAGAGAGTTGAGGATATGTACCTGGAGTGCATGTGCTTCAGCATATATGTATAGAGAAACCTTAGTGTAAAGTAGGAGCGTGTCTCTAAAGTACTGTGCTCCTTTAATGGGTTGATATGTAGCATACCTTCCTTGGGGCATGCGCAATAGTACCTGTTTCGCAGGTTCACGTCCCTTCTGTCCCAATGGCAGGCTCAGGTTGCAGCGGGTAAGTGTGGGGCTATGAAGCACCGATGCTTCTAAAAGAAAAATGTATTCGTATCGTATCTATATTGGATATCGATAATCCTGGATACTTGTTAAAAATATCGGATACTTCTTAATTTTTCATTAATTTTGAAATTTTGGATACTTATTTTTTAAGTATCAGATACTCTAAGTTATGTATTTATTTGTTTTACGAAATTAGAATTGTAACATTTCTTACCTAGCAATTATAATGTACCTCATAAATATAATAATATTTTTTCAATACTTGGCTTGGTTCTTTGATAAGAATAACATAGGGAGTTAAAATTAATAAAATTTGTCAAAATAGCATATTCATATTGTGTCATGTATGTCTCATATAACTACATAGAATGTAAAGATTAACAAGCAATGTAACACTAGTAAAGTTGCCAAATCAAATCAAGCCTTAAGTCCTATTAAATGGGGTCGGCTACATAAATCCTTCTTCTCCACTCAACTCAATCAAAGACTATTTGGTTAGTCAAATTAAGAAGATTCATGTCTCTAATTTTACACGAAGACACCCTAAACTTAAGAAGAACGGACACTTCTAAAAAGGTGGCGTGTCGGTGTTGGACACTTTCCTGACACGTGTCCGACAATCATCCAAACGTGTCCTGTTTTTTTAAATAGAATTTAGACTCAGATACTTTTTGGACACTTGGAAGACACGTGTCCATTGCTTAAACACGTGTCCATTGATTAGACACACATGAAACTAATTATAAGTTTGAGTAAAATAACTTAGAATACAATGGTAAAAGAAAATTAATGTCAATTTATAGAAATTAGTGCTATATTGCATTTATTTATTATCTTAGAATGATATATTTATATATATGACATAATAAATATATATAATTATATATTCCATGCCTGTCTCCCACTTGTGTCCTGTATGTTTTTAAAATTTTTGTGTTAGTGTGTCTGTGTCATATTCGTGTCGTGTTACTTGTCCATGCTTCTTAGCCTTGAACTATTAAACTGTATCACTTTGACCTCTAAACTATAAGAGTATACAAATAGACCCCTTAAATTATTAAGAAGTATCTCTTTGTCCCTTAAACTATAAAACATACAAATGGGCCCCCTAAACTATTGGCGTGTTTCACTTTGGCCCTTTCCATCATAGGGTCCAATTTGTATGTTTTTATAGTTTAGGGGGTCCATTTGTACGCATTTATACTTTAGGTGGTTAAAATGATACTTTTTAATAGTTTAGGGGGTCTCGATGTAAATAACCCTTGTTTTGCTATTATAATATAAACATATTGGACTTGATATTAAAATGAAATATTTGTAGGACCTATTGAAATTTAAGAAACAAACTAGTTAATGGCTTAAAAAAATATTTAGACTTGAATCAATGAAAATGTTGTTTTGAATGATTATCGTGTAGTTTAATAGGTAAGAAGTTAACAAAAAGTCCTATGTAAGATCACCATCTTACCTTTTTCTTTTTTTAGTTATTTCTTATCAACCATTCTTAATAAAGATAGTAAACAAAGCCAAACTCTCAATTCCAAAGTAATAATAATTTAACAACGATATTGATATTTATACAATAAACGTACATACTTTTTCAAGTAACAATGACTAAATAATAAGAAAAAATTATTTATCGTCTTTTAGTTTAAAGCCTAAAACAATTTTAAAAGGTACAACCTAAGTAGCACGGACACGGATACGGGATACGACACGGACACGACACAGACACGCGGACACGTAATTTTTAAAAAAATGGGGGACACGACACGCTGGGGACACGTTTAATATATATAATTTTATTTATATATTATATGTAAAATTAAAAAATATATACTATTTGTATTTATTTTTATTTATTTATTTATTTTATTATATGCAAAATTAAAAAATATATACTAATTTTATTGATTTATTTTATTTATTATATGTAAAATTAAAAAATATATACTAATTTTATTTATTATATGTAAAATTTAAAAATAAATATATTATTTATATTTATTTATATTATTTATTTACAAAACAAAGGCATAAAAAAAAAAGAATAAAAAGAGTATAGAGGGAGAGAGAGACACGTATAAGGCAAAGGGGGAGGAAAGTGAAACCAAAAAAATAGGAAGAGACAGATCGAGAGGCGATGGCGAGAGGCGACGGCGAGAGGCGACACCAGAGAGAGCTGGACAGAGAGAGAGGAGATGAAGACGATGAGAGACGAACAGGTTCTTCCTCGATCTAGCCTCGACAGGTTCTTTCTCTCTCTCTCTCTCTCTCTCTCTTTCCCTTTCTCTTTCTCTCTCTTTCTGTCTGGTTAGGGTTTCTTCTGTTTAGGTGTCCACGACGTGTCAAAACGTGTCCGAAAGAGTGTCCATCTGCAAAAATTAAAAAAAAAAACAGGGACACGTTAGGTCGAGTGTCGGACACGTGTCTACCGCGTGTCTGACGCGTGTCCGTGTCCGACGCGTGTCTGACACCCATACGCTGCCTCCAGCGACGTGTCCGTGCTTCTTAGGGTACAACTGACCTCACTTATATTTAATTTAATAAAATAGGAATAAATTATTCATGGTGTAAGTTACTTTAATCTTAAACATCTTTAGAAAATATATTATGATTTTTTAAAAGGAAAAAAAAATGAGAAGAAAGGTTAAAAATATGTTGGGTCTAATTGAATTTGATTGGATCCTATTAAAACTTTATGATCACTAAAATAACAAAAAATCATGTATATATAATGGTTATTTTGGAACTAAACGCTATTAGAAGTTGTATTATGTCATTTTTACTAAAAGGATGGAGAAAAAAGGAGTTGAAAATTTGTCGGACATTATAATTTCAAGAATTGCAGGAATTGTAAAATGTGAATCGAATCGTGAATCGATTGTGAATCATGCAATTCACTAGAGATTCACTTCCAAAATAGATTCATTCATAGATTTGTATCAATTTTGCAAAAATTACGAATCGAATTGTGAATTGAATTGCAAATCGTACGATTCTGATAAGAGAGCTTTTAAGTAATAAACATTTTAATATTGGGGTAATGTGGATAATGCAATTCAATCTAATCTTTTTTTATCATTAAAAAAAAAACAAAAAAATTCACGTGTCTAAAGAAGCAAATGTGAACTAGTAATGAGGGACAAACAAAGGGAGTAGTAAATTCTACCTTCCGAGCAAAATGTAGTCCTCAAATTTATGGTTCAGTTGAATCAAATTACTAGTTTCCAACCTACTAATCATCAGGCAGCTTACCAAATTTTAAATTCATGTGAAAAATAAAATTAAAAAACTGTCTTTTTTCTCACAAATTTACAATAATGCTGTTTGCAGGTGCACTTTGTTCTGTTTGCTGATGATATATACAATGTTTGGTTGAACAAGGCAAATGAATTGCTGCACGATTAGTGATTGCGGTTGCCTGACGATCAGCAGACCCTATTATTTACTGGAGAAGCAGAATGCAAATGGTGGAATGCAGATAGTTATATTCCAAGTTGAGAATGACATTTGCAGAACTATCATATTTGGATCAGCAAGTTGTGGATGGAAAAATGGATTATTTTTAGTATGTAGTTTTGCTACATTTGGTTTGTTAGTATCATATGTGCTGTGAATATTTATGTACTAGTAGCATTATGTGGATCAGCAAGTTGTGGATGGAAAAATGGATTATTTTTAGTATGTAGTTTTGCTACATTTGGTTTGTTAGTATCATATGTGCTGTGAATATTTATGTGCTTGTGGCATTACTAATTTAGCACAACAAAGTTGCATTGCTTGGACACATAATTTCACATTTTTACTTATCTTGAGTTTTACAAAATGACTTCTTTGCTATTGAGTCATTAAACAATACTACATATGAAACTCAACTATAGGTTTTTTTTTTTTTTTTTTGGTTAACTTTTTATGAATTACTTTTTCCTCAAAGACATTGATAATATTGATGTTTTGGGATACGGGTTTTTTATACTTGTTGATTTTGGTGTGGCAGGAGGAGCTTGTTGGTATGACAATTTGTATAGGCAAGGTTATGGCACTGACACTATGGCACTAAGCACTGCGCTATGCAACAATGCACGGGCTGTGGGGCATGCTTTGAGATCAAATGCAATGATGACCCCCAAAATGGTGTGCCTCTTGATACCTTCATTGTGACTGCTACAAACTTTTGCCTTAGTCTGATGACAATGGGGGGGGGGGGGGGGGGGGGTGTGGTGGGTGGTGCAACTAACCCTTCTAGCACTTTGATCTGGCAGAGCCTACTGTCTTGCAAATTGCCTGATATGGAGATGGAATCAGGGTTGGTCCCGAGTTTCTAGGTGCCCTAGGCAAACTTAAAAAAAGGGGCACTATCACATATTTAAGTGACATCTCTTCTTTTTTAGGAGTAAAATGATAAACTTACTAAACTTAGGTCTCGTTTGGGAACTCTCATTTTTAACCAAAAAGTCAAAAAGTTACTAAATTAGTCAAAAAGTCAACAACTCATACTAAAAAGTCAAAGATTCTCTTTTCTCCTTACTTTTTGCACATCTTTTTGTAAAAAGTCAAAAAGTCATCCCAAATATACTAGTTTTTTTTAGCTCATATTGACATAAAATTTAAAATTAAGGGTTAAAATTTAGTCAATCGAAAGTGTAAGAATCAAAATGACATAAGAAATAAAATGTAAAAATTAATAATATAATTTGCCCAACATTAAATCTTCTATTGGGAAGGCCTCTTGGTTTGTCACAGATGATTCCACGCACAATTTTAAGCAAGTGGGAGATGGGCTACAAGATGATGTTGATGATGCCGTTAGACTTGACATGTTTCATCACTTATTATAAGAAGTTGGAGGAACAGAGTTACATTGTAGCATTTAATTATCATAAAAATATATAATTTCATTTATAATAACAAATTATCACAACTTTACTAAAAAAATTACTTAATTTTATTTATTTTTTATTTTTTATTTTTTATTTTTTATTTTTTATTTTTTACCCCAGAAAAAAAAAAAAAAAAACCAGAACCAATATCTATAACTATTAAATTAAAGCATACAAAATCTGAAAATTGAAAAACAAAAAAGTGTGTTGATATATAACATAAAATCAATTCTTAAAACTTATACATAATAATTTGGTTGGGTATTGAGCTAACCACTTTATATCAAAGAGTCCATTAAGATACTTATAATTACATAAGCCACACTGTCCTATCATTTTAGTGTAAAATTATGTATAACAATTATGATAAAATTTTCGACAAAATGATCGAAGGCACAAAAAAAAAATATATATATATATATATTGATAGAGTAGAGAGATAAATGATGCAAGAAATTGTTTAAAGAATGTAGACATATGCAACATAAATAATTAAGATGTTGTTTGGTAACATATATAGCTTATTATTTTTAGTTTACAAAAAATATTAAATATGTTTATGATTATTGTTGGCTATTTTTGACACTTCGAAGGTTAAAAATATAATTTGAGCGTGCTAGTAAGGATCTAAAAAGTCTTTATAGATAATAAGTGTCAATCTTATCAAGCGATTACATTAAGGTTAGCTTAACCTCAATGAATAGGACTCTACTGTATTGTGTTGAAAAGATGAACCAATGTTTTATCTTAAATTTGTAACAGAATGGGGGGAGATACTGGTGCAATTGATTAAGTGAATAAACAATTACAAAATGTTACCTTTAATAAGGGCAACTTCGAAACTTTAAACTGATCGAGTTCTAGGATTACAAAGTTAATATACTCTTATGAAATGTAAGTGCAATGCATAAAAGTAAAGTGCTAAAATTTAAAGATAAATGAAATTGATAAAGACGTGGAGTCTGGATTTGGTCGGGCCCTTCTTAGTCTTTGCTTTCATCTATTTATAGCCTTCTTCTGATGCCTTCGAAGCAGTTAAGCTGCTATCTTTTACCATGATCTCCTTCCTTCTTGCTACTTCTTAGGGTCATAATCTTTTTTTTATGCGTGAGTAACTACTAGCAACTGCTCCTTGTTAACTTCATCTTCATGTGCCTCTCATATATTGCTCATCATCTTTATCGGTTGAACTTGCATTCATGGCTCATGTAAACACCTTCAAAGGGGGGACTCTTCATTATGTTAACAAATACCATGGAGTACCCTTTGCTTGCCACGTGTCACTTTTGAATTGAATGGTTTAAATATGGCGCCAACAGTTATATTTTGGATAAAAATGAAAACAAAAAAATATATGTTTACTATACAAGTTTTTTTTAATTTTGTTTTGAAAACAAGTGAAATGAGTGATTATGGGAGTTTGTTGCCGACAGTTGGAGATGGTGGTCAGAGGTGGTTGTCGGCCACGAGAGCTAGTGACCAAAGGTGGTTGCCATTGGTGAGAGGTGGTTGGCAATGGCCAAAGATAATTGTCGATGGTTGAAAATGGTGACTGAAGGTAGTTCACCAATAGAACATGATTAGTGACAAAAAGATGTGGTAGCTAGAGGTAGTTAGCGGAGGTAATCGGCAATGGTGATCAATGGTAGTGATGAACAATGGTTGATGGTCGAAAAGGGTGGGAGAAAGAGGAAAAAATAAAAATAAAATAAGATGTTGAAATTAACTTTTTTGTAGTTACAAATTTTAAATTTTGTATACTGTTTATATCTTTTTGAAAACAAAAATAAAAGTGGTTTTTAGTTTAAAGTCCCTAATATTTGAATTTTATAAGATATAGGATATGCAACATTTTCATAGTAGTTGGAATCCCTCAATATTTTCACAGAGAAATTTTTGAAATTTCTCTGTGATGAACTGAAATTTCTCTAATAATATTATTGAGGAACTTTAACTAATAAAAAAATATATTGGACCTCTCTTACTATCCAAAAGTTAGAGAGGGATGTTTCACTAATTTTCTCAAAACCAAATGAATTTTTGTTTATAATTTTAAAATTCTATAAATATAAATAAAAATCTATAAATATAAATGTTATCAAAGGTTTTTGAGAATATATATAGATGTAGATCTAAAAATTTGACATGAAATATGTTAATAAATTAATGACAATTTTAAGGGTCTTCAATAAGAATAACATAATGACAAAATATATAGATGCAATACACCATTTACATATATCAAAATACTTTTACATATTTTTTAACATTAGCAACAGTCTTTAGAGCTATCTTTAACATTTTTCATAAATTATTGGTCAAATATACAATAATTCAAACGTTTTTGCTTTTGTTTATTCCATATTTAGATCAACAAATTATTGATCAAACAAACAATAATTCCAATTTTTGTTTTTTTATTTTCAACAATAATTTGATTCTATTTGATTAGCTCATTTTAATATTTTGGTGGAAAAATTCAACTAATAAGTTGTTATTATTCACACTCGTGTCAATAAATTTGCACGGCATCAAACCACCGCCAAATTGGGACTAGATACTCTCTATAGCGATTCTGGTTTAAACCCAACCCGTTCATTGTTTTGGATTCGGGTTTTCTTGTCTTGATGGTTATTCATGTCTTCTCTCGTCTCATTCCTTGTTGAGTTTGATTATTGGAATGCCTTGGTTGTGTGTTGAAATAGGTTGGGATTTAGTTTTTCAAAATTGTTGCTGTTCAGATTTTGGCCTGTTCGCACGAGCAAACTTTTTTGCGCGTGAGTGAACTTTGAGAACTTCCAGTACTTTTGCAGGTCTGCAAAACTACAGTGAGTATGGCATTCTTAGCTCGAGCGGTGTTTCTTGCACTCAAGTGGTCTTGGCTCGAGCGATGCTTCTTGCGCTTGAGCAGTACTTTGTTTGCTCAAGCAGTCTCACTTTTTATATCTGGTCACTCGAGCGGTGTTTTGGTCGCTCAAGCGATCTACACGTATATCAGTTCTGAAAAGTCACTTTTTCATATATCTCTCTCTAAACATTTCAAAACTTTAGGTCCACACACCCTCCCTCTCTCTTTAGTTCTTGAACATTTGACCCAAATACTCTCGATCCGTACATTTCCTCACCCTAGTTCCTTTGATAAAAAGGTAGAGCACGTTGAGAGCTTCGTTTTAATCGGAGAAATTCAAGTTTTCGGTACTGTCAAGTTCTACCCATCTTTCCTTGTGTCTTCTTCTTTGAGGTAGCGATTACTTTTATAGTATTAAGTTAGCTTATGTGTCCTTGGTGAAAGTCCAAAAACCCGTGTGGATAGGTGCCGAGCCTTCCAGTTAATACCGGTAAAAATGACAATTGGTAGTGCTTCTAACCTGCTTGCAGGAACATCCTAGAGATTCTCAGAGTTGTATCCATTACCCTATTTTCTATTGTAACGCAAATGATTTCATGAATTGTGATATAAACTTGGCATTGCATGGTTTTAGAAAGAGATATAAAATGTCTTGACACAAACATTGCATGTACATTCACCTTATAACTCTGTTAAGTTTTATACACTGTGTTAGAGTTTCTCCACTGGGTTTTAGCTCACCCTATGTAGAAAACCATTTTTAGGTGCTGACGATATGTCTTCGCTAAGGCAGTAACTTGGAAGGACTTGGAGCCAAGATCTTCTTTTTTTGTCATTGTTGTATTTAATTTGTACAACCCTAATGCCTAATTTGTATTGAGTTTAAATTCACTTTTGTTGTAACCAAGCACCGTTTTGAAAAGTTGTAGCCACTAGGGCATTTATATATCTGTTTAACGTTTGTTCCATATCTTTTGCTTATGACACATGCTGTAAATTCAAGGTTGGGACTTATAAATGTGTTACTTCATGTGTTACATTTTTATAAAATGGAATCATATGAATGGAAGGATATTATGTTCGGAAATGTATGGTTATTTTATAATTGTCACGGGATAAATAATAGTTATTATTTCGGGGCATTACACTCTCTAGTTGGATTCAATCTGACTGACTATGGCTTTATCTCAATAATTTAAATTATTGTGACGACCACTTCCTTAATTAAGCAAATTAATTATATTGATTATATGTTTATTGTTAATTATGTGATTATGTGTGTTATGAAGTTTTATTGATTTGCCATGTGATTATTTGACTTGTGTTATTGTGGATAGATAGGTTAGAGTGAAAATTAAACCTATTTTGATTCGTTAATTTTAACAAGTTAGAATTAAGTAATTGGATAGGAATTAGAGCTTAATTCACATTAGTATAATTTAATTACAAATGATGAGGATTAATTTAAGTTGAGTGAATTTGATATACATTAATTAATGTGATTTATTATTAGCCTAAGTTAACTTTGAAGAATAAGAATATAAGAATTAAAAATCCTACTCATCAATTGACTAAAAAAGAGAACTAGTGGGGCTTATTATGCACTATACGCGTAGCGAGAGAAAGGGAGAGACTTCGAGAACTCAACAAAGAGAAGGAAAGAAAAGAGAGATAAAGAACATTGAAGTTAAATTTAGCTCTTCACAATTCCATCACTTCAAGGTAAGACTTTCATTCAATTTCTTGAAATTGAAACTCCTACACTTATCACCTTCTAAGATATAAGGTTAATTAGGATGAATTCATGGTTAATTGGGAGTTTCATTGTGGCAATTGACAAATTAGAACATGCAAGCTAAGTTAGAAAAGAATTGAAGGAAATTGGCCTTAAATTCAACATGCATGGCATAAATTCATGACATCTTGGTTCATACACATATTTTCTTGCATAATCTTTATAAATTCTACTAGTTTCAAAGAGCTTTCCTCATAAAGTTTGGAATTAGAATTGTTGAAACACATGGATCATGTTTTTATAACTTCTCGGATGCTTTGATCAACTAAATGGGAAGACTTAGTTTAAATTGTGGACACGCATGAATTTATGGTTGTTTCCACATGTCATTTCTTGCATGTTTTACAAAATTGAAGAGGAAACTTCAAAGATGTGGAATTGGAACTCATGTAGGCTTATATTGATGATTTTATACTTGATTTCAAGAGTAAGAATTTATGCATGGACAATTGGTTTTAAGTTGAAGTTATGTTTTGAAATTGAGGTTGGAAGTCCAAGTTGTTATTGTTACAAGAAGTTTTGAAAGTAAAATGCATGGTTTGAAGCTGGAATTTCAATAATTAGAAGGCCAAATTGAAGAGCAATTTTTGGCCATATTGTCAACCCAGACTGCTCATTGCTCGAGCGGCCAACTCCCCTATACAACAAGCACATTGCACACTCGAGCGACTGTGGCCATTGCACGAGCAACCAACCCTCCGTTGCAACATGCACACTGCACGCTCTGGCGGCCATGGCCACCGCACATACGGCCAACAGGGCTGACTCAGTTTTTGTTTTCGCTCCATTTTTCTATCTTTCGGGCCTCCGTTTGCATGGTTTTAAAGTGTTTATCATGTGCACTTGCATCTCATGAACACGAATGAAATATAAAACGAAACACAAACCGAACAAGTGAACATTGAATAGAAACCGAGTAAGTAAACAACGAACTGAATAGAACTGACTAAACGAATGAACTGTGTATTGAGTTGTTGTGCTTGAATTTGTTTGTTTAGGTCAAACATCGCATCTTCAGTGCATTTTAGCACGTGTTTCAAGGAGGCCACATTGAGTAATAATGTTGTAAAGTTATGTTTAATTATAATTATTTTTTGAATGATTAATTGTACTGCTTTTTGAAATGATATTGTTTACTGAATAAATGTTTGTCCTATTTTATGAATTGTACTCGTGGCATCCATAGTAATCGATCACTCGCCATCGCCATCTATCGCTACTATTACAGATTTACATCGGCCCAATCTTTGGAACTACTGTTACTATATTGATGGCCATCAACTGACTGTTCAGTCTATAAGACCTACTATACTGTTCTGCTATAGGATGTACCACGTATGATTGTAATGATTTCATATGATACTTAAATGTATGAATACTGCTTATTGAACTAATTCAGTACTGAAATCGACTGTTTGGAATTGCTATAAGGATATCATTCATAAACCTTTTACACATTTGTTATTCACTGGGCCCTAACTCACTGTCTATTATATATATGTAGGTGATCGAGCACCGGATCAGAATTAGCGGCATCGACCCAAACCTTATTTTGTCAAACCAACTACTGTGCCTCAGCGCGAGGTTCCTAACCATCATGAGTCAAGGCTTTAGGGTGATTCGGAATTCACCCATCTATATTGTGGTTTAATGTTGTAGACATGTCGTGGAGCTTTTGTTGAGACTTTTATATTTGACTGTTTTGCTTTTGGGATTTTATTCCTTAAGTTATGACATGTTTATATATATGTTTGGATGTGGACTTATGTGAATATCAGTATATGTACATAAGTTATTTGTTTATTTAAGTCTTCATAGCTTTTTGGACATTATGTTTTCATATTTACAGGCTTCCGACGACCCCTCTTATTGTATAATTGTTATTACTGTTAAAACAGGCCTTTGGTAATCACGGATTACTGGTCGGTTACGATACTAAATCCTTAGGAGCGGATTTGGGTCGTGACAATTATTTATTTTGTAAGTTTGTCAAATACATTATTCATATAAAAAATTAAATTAATTAGATATCAAAAGTCCCTTGATCAAATTATATTTATTTAAAAAATAATTAACAAATAATATAATTTTAAAAGTATTTCATCTATCTTTTTTTTTTTTTTTTAACAAATAAAATTTGATCAAGTGATTATTAGTGTCCAATCAACTTAATTTTTAGGATAAATTACATTGACCTCCTCTGAGGTATAGAGAAAATATAAATAACCCCATAGTTTTAGTATAGTTACATTGATCTCTTTTTTAGAAGGATTAAAACGATCGAAACTAATATAAATAGTGTAAAATTACAATGATAAATAAAAAATATATATATACACTTCAGTGTAAAATCATTACTTTTATATCCATATGACTAACACATCATTAATAAAAAGGGAGCTATGTACAACATTCACGAAACCTAAATGTGATTTTGTCAAAACTGTAAAATTTACTATATTTTCTTCAAAACTTAAAAATTAACAATGTAATTTATCCTACTTTTTAATATAAATAATCTTGTTGAATAATTTTAGAAAATGCATCATTCAATTTAAGGGAGACTTCTCTCTAGTTTGATATCAGATTAGAGTGTTATTGGCCCATGATGGGACCTTGCTTTGGACTTATTTTGATAATCTAAGCCGTTCAATGTGTAAAGATCATCGAGTACATAATCTCTGTAAAAAAATTACGTTAATCGGATATTGATAGCCACTTGATCATATCACGTTTATGACAATAGTAAGTATGATTTTAAAAATAAAGAGTAAATTACATTTTGTCCCCTTTATGTTTGATCGCTTTCTCACTTTGGCTTTTAAAGTTTATGTTTTCTCACTTTGGCTCTTCATGGTTCAAGTTTTTCTCAGTTTACCTTTAAAACTAATTTATGTTCAAAATTAGATTAAAAAATGCCACAATAACTGTCACATAACATAAAAAAATATTATCATATTATAATTTAAGTTTATGTGAAATGTGTGAGTCATATATATATTAAAATATTTGTATGCCATGTGATTGTTAATGTGACATTTTCTATCTAATTTCTAACAGAAATTAGTTTTATGAATAAAGTGGAAAAAACTTAAAACATAAAAGGCCAAAATGAGAAAAATAAATAAATTTTAAAAGTCAAAGTAGGAAAGTGACTAAACATAAATGAAGCAAAATGTAATTTACTAAAAAATAAAGTATTGACATAAATGTGTTCTGATCAAGTAATTATATATATCAAATTGACGTGATTTTTTTATTTATTTATAAAAATGATATACTTAACGAGTTCTGTACATTAAACAGTTTATATAATCACTTAAATTGTTTGTAGTGTAGGGTTAATTGAGTATATCACGCATGCAAAAAATCAAGTTGATTGAAAATTTGCAACCGTATGATCAAATTCTAATTGCTTTAAAAAAAATCATCAAGATTATGTTAACCGTTTATTTTTAAAAAAAAAATAAATGTACTCTTGTTACAAAGCTATAGATGTTCAATCAATTTAATTTTTTTTTTACATGAATGATATACTCAAAAAATCTTATAATATGAATGGTTAAAATTATCAAAAAAAAAAATCAGAAAAAACCATCACTAAGGCACCACAGACCTGCTATGACTTAGGATTTAGGATTGATTTGAGAATAGACTATTTAAATATTTTTTTTTTATTTTTTGACTAAAATATAAGGTGAAAAAAATTAATATATTTGGAATGATTTTTTAATTTTTTATGAAAAAAATATTATAAAAAATAGAAATAAAAATAAAATAAAATATTTGATTTTTCTTGTTGTGTAATTCTTTGTTTTTTTTTTAACGATTTATTGATTTTTCAACTATTATTATAAGTTCCCAAAAACAGGCCTTAGTCACGAGAAGTTATTGGTTGGTGCACTGTCAAATGATACTCCAACGATGTTATAATGGATGATTTGATTAAAATATAAATTATTTCTTGCATTTTTAAAAATTATATTTCACTTTTGAAAATTTTAATTTCATAACAAATTGTTCATTTTATTAATAAATCATCAAGTCAATTAATAGTTTTTAATGATATTATAAATATGTTTCAATTAATAATTTAGATAATATTATTATTGTATAGGAGAGCAATTATGAATTTCTTTTTTTTAGTTGATTCTGTTAAATAAAAAAATTTAACAAGGGGTATTTATAATTTTTCAAACTACAGGAACAATCTGTATTTTAAGTAAATCTCAGTGGATACGTTTGTAATTTATCTTATTATAATTGGTAGAAAAGATGAGACTTAAAAATTTATATTATTCCCTATGTCCCAAAATAATAGTCCTTTTTAAGGAATCTAACTTTTTTTTTTTTTTATAGTACAATTATTACATTTTAAAAATCTTAATTTTTTAAAATTTCCCTTTGATTCATTTTTGAAAAAAAATTAGGGTAAACTACCAATAGATCCTACTTTGGAGACTTATTACCCAATAGGTCCTACTTTGGAGACTTATTACCCATTAAGTCCTATTGATAAATTTATTAAGTGATAAAGATAAATTTATCAGTCTTTTATTTTTATGAATAAATTTATAGTGATAAATTTATCAGTCTCTTTATTTTTATGAATAAATTTTTAGTGATAAATTTATCACTCTCTTATTTTTATAGTGTTAAATTTATTAGTTAGGACCTGTAGATAAATAAGTCTAGTTAATAGGACTAATTGGTAAGTATCCCAAAAAATTAATATTTTAAGATAATAAAAAATAAAATAAAAAACTAATATTTTAAAACAAAAGGAATAGATAATTAAAAAATATAATAAATTGTTATTAGCATGAAACATGACCTGTGTCCAATAAAGGCCCCGTTTGGTAGAGCTGTGCGAAAGTAATTATAGATTATAACTTAATAGATTATAGCTTATAGCTGTGAGTATAAGCTGGTAACCTGTTTGGTGTAGCTATAGGATTATAGATTTAAGCAGCAGAGTAGTGTTTAGTAAATAAGCTATAAAATAGCTTTTTGCTATACAATTGTCATTTTTGCCCTTATGAATAGAAAATTTGTAAGTTTGTCATTTTCTTCTCTTTAAATTTTGAAAAAGTTATTTCATTAATGAAAGTTGATTAATTAGTACCTAATTTGGTACATTTCATTATCTAAACTAATAATTTTTAAAAGTTAGTACAAGTCTCAATTACACAGTAAGTGGCAGATTCAAAATCATAACACTTTCTCCAAATAGCAAAATTAATTTAGGTTTTTTGTGATCTCAATTTTTAGTTAAATCATTCTCAGTTGATTCAATTGAATTAATTTAAAAATTGCTATTCAGATAATACAATTTAGCCCATTACTCTTTGTAATTCCAATACCTGATTATTCTACTATGTAATCGGACCCAAAAAAAAAAAAAGAAACTAAACTTGGGTTGTTGTTTTTGCTGAAAGCCATAGTTTAGCAAATTGTGATTTAGGTTAGATCTATCAAGTAGTACCCCTTCCGGCACCCCCCACGGATGAGGACCGACATCGGGTAGTCTGAATGTCATGGAAAAAAACTTCCATTTGTTTCCATCAAAACAACCAAAATGTTTCCAATTCTAAGAAACCAAACAAGTTTGAGATAATCCAGACAAGATTTTCAAACATTTATGAAAAGATAAAGGCATTTCTTAATGAGAAAGGTAAAATTAATAAAGGCATTCACACTTAAACACTAAGAAGTTTGGAATAATCCAATGCCTTTCAAGCCCATATTTTGAACTTCTGTTCTGTTTTTTTGACAGGGTAAAAATGCCAAAGATAAAGGATGTTTGGCACAAACTCTTCCAAGCCCCTAAGTAAATCCTTGTATGTCCATTCAACAGTTTCTCCATGTTTCAATCTGCCTTTTGCAAACGATAACAAATAAATGGGCACAAACAATTTCTCCATGTTTCAACAGTTTCTCATGCTTAAACTCAGATTTCAAACTAATGAATCAACTTATTAAACGAAAAGAGTATAAGCTTCACAAATATATATTCTATCACAACTACTAAATTTTAATGTCCAATAATGAAAAACCAATGAAGCAATAAAAAAGGACCAAAAACAATTTTAAAAACATGAAATCCATTAGGACAGGTAAAACTGAATCTTCAAAAATGAAAAGAAACATAATCAGCCAGAAATTAGTGAGTCGAACAATGATTATAGTTCCAACAAACATTCACAGAATCAGTGACCATGTGGTCGCTTATATTTCTCTGCAGTTCTCATATCTTACTCTGGCTATCTTTATTTTTTGGTTTTTGATTAGTAAGTGTATGTCAGATCAGAACGCATCAAGGGGATGCCAGCAATGTACAGAGCTAACAAAACACAACACCACCCCATTATAAACACAAAAATGTTTGCACTCTTTACATCTCAAAGGAAAAATAAAGTATAAAGTTCACTTATGGTTGGGATTCACCTTCCTGAAGTTCAACTATTCAACCAAAAAGGAACTGTTCAACATATCTTAAAATATTTTGGTCTTAAAAATAAATGACATCACATAATGTACAGATTTATCACAAATTTAAGATTTCATTTCCTTGCGTGCTTCAATTTTCTACAACCATTGGGTTTAGGCAGTATATAAAAACCATCAAATATTTAGTAGGCAGAAGGTAAAAATAAGACTAGATCAGTGTGCAACCATGAACCATCCAATTAAAACATGAATAATCTCATAATGTGTTGTTGTTAGAAGTCGTAAAAACTCTGAAAAATCATGTTTACTTTTTAAAAAGGAATCCTAGTGTTTTAAAAACTGCAAACGAACACTATCTTAATTCTCAAGACTAGATCAATAATATAAAATGGCTCATGATTCTCATTTGGTGCAAAATAAAATGAGTCTGAACCAATTTTTTTTTTCTCCTTGATATCTTTCATTCCAGCAGCAACATCACAACCACTATAAATAAATTCTAAATTGAATGTTTAATGTTAATTATTACCCAATTAACTTTCAATGAAATGTTGAAAAACCCAGGTGGGGATACAGAACAATGCTATAAAATTGGAACATGTGGTATGTGTTTTGTTACACTAGATGTGAATTCACCGTGTTCTGATTGTGATCAATAATTTTATTTTCCAGACGGAAAAGATTGTGATCTCCAGATCAATGACTTGATAAATAAGTGGACAACTTTGTTAAGTTATTTCTTAATTTAAGATTAGAAATCAGAATAAAGTAATGAAAATTGGAGTTGGGTGAGTGGTAAGTTTTTTTTTTTTCATTTTTCTTTGATTAATGTATGATATCACAATCAAAACTAGCCAATGAAGCAACAAAAAAAGACCAAAAACAGTTTTAAAAACATGAACCTAAAAACAGTATTAAAAAAAAAATTCGTTTTAAATCTGTTAAGGCCCCCCATCCACTTCTCTTCATCAACCCATAAATCCTAAGCCTACACGAACCAAAAACCAAAATCGATGAGAGAGCAACCAGAAACCAAAAACAAACACAAATCTTAATGGATTTGAACACAGAGCAACGAAAAACCAAAAAAATCGTAAATCGATGTATATATATAACAAAGCATGGGGTTTAGGGTTTCAAATTACATTTTCGTGGAGATCAACGGAAAACAGGGACGATCGCCGACGATCTTTGATGTGTAGAGCAGTTTCGTCGTTCGGCAGCGAGATGAGAGGAGAGCGCCATTTGAGAGGAGAGGAGAAGAGAAGAGTTGGGTATGAGACGAAGAAGTATGTTTATATAGTGGCGTTTTCGTTATTTCTTAAGTTTTGGAGGGGTATTTAAGTCATTTTGACCCTCCAAAAACAGCTGCGCGCTTAAGCTGTAAAATTAAGCACCCTTGGAGGGAGCAACTTTTACATTTAAGCCGAAAATGACTTAAATTAAGTCATAATTTGTGCCTTATAAGTTGTACCAAATACACTAATATAACTTAATTTAAATTGAAATTTTTTTTTACCAAACAGTCCCAAATTATGATTGGTTGGGAGATTTGAGAAATAATTTAGAAAGAAAAATAAAAAAATAAAATAAAATATGTAAATAAAATATATTTATATTTTACTTAATTTTACATATATATATATACATATATATATATATTTTCAAATCATTTCCTAAGTTTCCAATCAAACACAACATTAGTCGCAGAAGCAACAGCAGCGTCTCTTCGTCCTCCTCGTCTAGAAAGAGATTTCCTGCATCGCCACCACATAGTCAAATTCAATTTTGGTGTACTGACACTGACATTTGACACGCAAAAATAAAAAAATAATAATACAGAATTCTAAAAATAAAAGCTGATAAAGAAGGAAAATAAAAAAACACACAGAACAAAACAAAAACAAAAACAAAAATACAAGAACATCAAGCACCATTACAGTTCTCAAACATTTTTCAAAACAAAATGTGATGATCCTTCTTGATATGCGCTCTGGACTAGTACTAGTTATTAATTAGGCTTCGATTTCCCGATCGAAATAGTTTAGCAGCCATAGAAATCTCCAGCGGCACCGTCGTCTGCGAACAATTTGAAAATGGATTCGCAGAGGTCTGGCTTAGCTAATGGTGGAGGATCGAGTTCTGCTAGGGTTTCCACCATGTCCAACGGCCAACGAGTCGTCCACTTCCCGCTGTCCCGCTCTTGCGCTCTCAAAATCCAGCAGGGCGACATCACTCGGTGGTCCGTCGATGGCTCTTCCGACGCCATTGTAACTTGTCTTTCTTTTCTCTCATTTTGACTGCGAATTTCAGGATTTTATTTCAATTGAAGTGATTTGAGTTTATAAGTAGATTTAAGATGTTTGTATTTTATTATGATCTTTTATTTCAAATCCATCTTGATAAGCCTTCTCTCAAATTAAATAGTTTGAGGTATTCTACTTAATGATTATGCTCATTTTGTGTGATAGGAATTCCATTTGTATGATTTGGAATTGTTTGTATAGTAGACTGAGGCTTGTTTGATTAGCAAGATTAATAGTGAAGGGATTAACGGGATTGGTTATCCAACTGGATTAGAGAGATAAATAATTATCTCTTGTTCACACTTGTTTTGTAATATGTAATCCGAATTATATGTTTGTTTTGCATTATTAGTTGTATGATTAAAAAATTCGTCAATTTTGTTGGATTTGGATAGAATAGAATCTCCATTGGAATCTAATCCGAATAACAAAAATTGCAACCAAACGACAGAATGTGAGTCCCATAGACTAATAATCTCAATCCTATGTTATAATTTGCCCAATCAAACATGCCCTAAGACTTGGACTAGGACAAGGTGATTTTTTAACTGAGCATTGTTAGAACTGTGAAGCTAATTGCTTGAGTTTATTAGCTTATTTATGTGATTGAAGGTATTGACTGTGATTGCGAGACTTGGTGTAATGTTATTATGATTTTAACATTTATGGAGCTTACATGGAGTTCTTGTAGGCCTTGTGATAATGCTCAAACCATAGTGCCGTTACTCTGGGTGTAATGTTCAGATTTTGCATCTTTGTGCTTAGTTGAAGAGCAAATTTTACTGTGGATCATTGATGAAATGAATAATGTGGTCAGCTAATTGTGAAGAAGCGCGTTGTTACAAAATTGTGTTAGATAATTAATTAATTTCAAATTATAGAAATGCCAAACCTGCCTTGATTATGGTGGCTCAAGCAATTAAGGTGTAAGGGCGTGTTTGGATGTTCCTTGGAAATTAATTGCCCCATCATGTCTCATTTGGAATTCAATTAAAAATGGCAACTCGGGAAATAGAGGATATCGGTTTTAAGCTATATTATAGTGGTAAGGATAGACACAGGAATGGGGTAGGGATAATAGTTGCCAAGAGTTTTGTAGAAAATGTAGTTGCGGTCTACGTTACACGGACTCTTCGTTTTTTGGGAGGTACCCGTGTCGACACGACACGATACGGGTACGGTTGCGGGATACGGTCGGGATACGGCTCTTTACAAATGGATACGGGAGAAGAAACGAAAGAGAAGAGAGCAAGGAGAGAACCTGGTCGCCGACTTTGAAAGGGCAAGACATCGACCCCTCTGGTCGCGTCCTTCGACTTTATCTTCGTGGACTTCAACTTCGTCTAGCGCCCTTTGACTTCAACTTCGTCTTCGTCTTCGACAAGGACGACTGTAAGCCCCTCCCTCTCTCTCTCTCTCTCTCGCTCTCTTTCTCTTCCATTCCACTGACATTGATCTGCTTTTTGATCTGCCCGCCTTTCTCTCTCTCTCTTATTCTTTATTTATTATATTTCATCCCTCTATTTTATTCTTTTTATAAAAATATTTATAATAAAAAAAAAAAAAATTGGGCTGAACCAGATAAATAAAATAAAATTTTGGGCCTACTAAAATTTGGGTCTATTAAAATTTTGGCCAACAAATATTTTAATACCATGGGCTGTTATGTAGCTAATTTATAGGTTTGGTCCATAAATTATACATAAAAAAATTATTGGGTCAACTTTTTAACTCATGTTTATATAAAATATATATTTAAGAAATAATTATTTGACGTACCCCCCATATCTGTATCCAAATTTGGATCCATATCCACGTATCTTTCCCGTATCCGATACTCGCACCCGAGACCGTGTAACGTAGGTTGTGGTCATTAGGAAAGGTAATAGGATTATGTTAGTTAAACTAATTATTAGAGAGAATATAGTGAACGTTATTAGTGAATATGCCTCCCAAGTAAGATTAGATGATCAGACTAAAAGAGTTTTTTGGGACCAAATGGATGAGGTATTACAGGAGATACCTGTAGGAGAGAACCTAATTATAGATGGTGATTTCAATGGCCATGTAGGAGTAGATAAACTAGGATATGAGAGGGTGCATGGTGGGTATGGTTTTGGTGATAAAAATGAGGTAGAGAGAGTATTTTAGATTTTGCGTTGGCTTCTGACCTAGTGGTGGCCAACACTATGTATAAGAAGAAAGATGAGCATTTGATAACCTTCAAGAGTGGGTCAATTAGGAGCCAAATAGATTACTTTCTAGTAAGAAAAGAGGACCGTCTAAAATGCAGCGATTGTAAGGTGATTCCTGGAGAGAGCTTGATGTCTCAACATAGGATTTTGGTACTAGATTTATGTTGTGAAGGGCAATACCAAACTTGGAAAGACAGTGGGCGTCGCAGAACTAGATGGTGGGACCTAAAAGGGGATAAACTAGATACATTTAAGAATAAAATGGATAAATAAGTTACTTGGGACTTGGAAAATGATACTAATACTATGTGGAATTCGATGGCCAATTGTATGAGGAGAATCTCAAGGGAAGTTCTTAGAGAGTCGAAAGGAAAGGGACCAAACTTTAAGGAAAATTGGTGGTGGAGGGAAGAGATCCAAGCAGTAATAAAGATGAAAAAAGAGAGCTTTAAAAAGTGGCCGAATGATAGAACTGAAAAAAACCTTAAGCGCTACAGATTGGCTAATAAGGAGGTCAAAAAAATAATGAGGGAGACTAAGTTGAAATCTTATGATGACATATACACTAGACTAGATAGTAAGGAGGGAGAGAAGAGGATATACAAACTGACTAAGATAAAGAGAGGAAAACAAGAGATTTTAATCAGGTTAAGTGCATCAAGGGTGAGGACTCTAAGGTGTTAGCGAATGATGAAGAGATTAAGGAAAGGTGGAAGAACTATTTTGAAAAGTTGTTAAATAAGGAACGTGGAAGTAGGTCAAAAGGAGAGGAAGTATGTAGTAATAAGGAAAATCAGGACTATAGGTTTTATCGTAGGATTAGAAATTTTGAAGTAGAGTTTGCACTTAAGAAGATGAAATTGAATAAGGCTTTAGGACCCGATGATATACCTATTGAAGTGTGGAAATGTTTGAGTAAAAAAGGGGTTGTTTGGTTGATTAGGTTATTTAGCAAAATTTTGTTGACTAGAAAAATGCTAGAGGAGTGGAGGTAGAGTATTTTAGTGCCAATATATAAGAATAAAGGAGATGTTCAGAATTGTAACAACTATAGATGAATCAAGTTAATGTATCACACAATGAAAGTGTGGGAGAGAGTGATGGAATGTCGATTGTGAGATATAATAGAGGTGCCAGGGAATCAGTTTGGGTTTATGCTTGGTAGGTCAACAATGAAAGCGATCTATCTTTTAAGGAGAGTAACAGAAAAGTATAGAGAAAAGAAAAGAGACATTCATATGATTTTTATTGATCTTGAGAAAGTATATGATAGAGTGCCTCAGGATATAATCTGGTGGGTGTTAGAGAAGAAGAGAGTGACAAAAGGTTACATTGATGTGATTAGGGATATGTATGAAAGTGTGGAGACCACTAGTAGATCGCTTGTTGGAGAGACGAGTGAATGTCCAATTTCTGTAGGATTACACCAAGGATCAACCTTAAATCCTTATCTTTTTGTTGTAGTTATGGATGAGTTGACGTGCAATATTCAAGATGATGTGTCATGGTGTATGTTTTTTGCAGATGATATCGTGTTAGTGGATGAGACTAGAAAAGGAGTTAACACTAAGTTGGAGATTTGAAAAAAAACACTTGAATTTAAAGGATTTAGGATAAGTAGAACTAAGACAGAGTATATGGAGTGTAATTTTAGTAACAATCACAATGGAAGTAAAGGAGTAGCGAAGATTGAGAACCAAGAACTACCTAAGAATGAACATTTTCGTTATTTAGGATCGACTATCATGATGACTGGGGAGATTGGAGTGGATGTAGTCTATAGAATTAAGGCGTGATGGCTTAAGTGACGGAGTGCGTCTGGAGTACTGTGCGATAAACGAGTATTCATTAGACTAAAAGGGAAGGTCTATAGAACGGCTATTAGACCAGTGATTTTGTATGGGACGAAATATTGGGCAACTAAGAAACAACATATAGAGAAGATGAGTATTGTTGAGATGAGGATGCTAAGGTGGATGTGTGGCTAGAGTAGAAAAGATAGAGTTAGGAATGAATATATTCGAGAATGGGTTGAAGTAGTACCAATAGAAGATAAGTTGAGAGAGAATAGATTGAGATGATTTGGTCATATACAACGGAGACTAACAGAGGCAGTAGTAAAGAGATGCGATACAGTAATGGTAGATGGTAGTGTTAAGGGAAAGGGTAGACCTAGATTGACGTAAACTAGTGTAGTAAATAGATATATGAATCTCCTTAATTTGACTAACAAAATGGCTTTGGATAGAGTCGAGTGGAGAAGAAGGATTCACGTAGCCGATCCCATTTGATGGGACTTAAGGCTTGGTTTGGTTGGTTGGTTGGTTAGTTAATTTCACAGTATGAGAATGTGAAACTATGTTGCATTATGAAACTTGGATTTAGATTTTATGATTTGAGCTCCTCAATTTTGGCTTCCATTGATTTTAAATAACACCTTTCAGCCATTACGTAGCTAATTTAAGGGTTAAAACTTTGTCCAGGGATTCTACTGAAATTCAATTTTAGTACTATAGAATTCAAAATGATGGATCATTGTTGGATTTGGCATGCCAGCTAAATCTGAAAATCCAAACACTATGATGGGCCTTTAGTGATTTTTTTTTTAATAATTTGGATCATTGTTCTCATAGGTCAATCCAGCAAATGAGCGGATGCTTGGAGGTGCTGGTACTGATGGAGGTAATTTCTCACCATTTTCTGTTGAACATGTTCTGTTATGAGCTCTGTCAATTAGTCTGTGTGTATTTTCTTAGCCATACACCGAGCTGCTGGTAAGGAACTCCGAACAGCATGCTATGATGCACGAGAAGTCCGACCTGGAATTCGCTGTCCCACTGGAGAAGCGAGGATTACACCGTAGGCTTTCCTACTTCAGCTTCTATAATAGTGGTATTGTCCAACTTTACATTTATGTAGCTCATTTTGAATATACGAGGATGTTGTGTATATGCAGAGGTTTTAGATTGCCCGCTTCTCATGTTATTCACACTGTTGGGCCCATATACGATGTGGATCCTAACCCTGAATCCTCTTTAAGAAGTGCATACAGGTAATAAGTTTCCTACCCAGAATTCATTTATATATATATATATATTTATTTTTATTTGGTTTTGCTTCCTGATTGGGACACAAGGCTTCATTTGGTTTGGTTATTTGGTTTTGTTTGGTCATTTTATTACGATTTCTTTTTACCCAAATTTGTTACAGAAGCAGTTTACGTGTTGCCAAACAGAACAACATTCAATATATTGCATATCCTGCCATATCATGTGGTAATCATGGGTAAGTTGGTTAAAAGAACTGTCAGTTGTTAAAGTTTATTCTATATGTCTAATCAAATAAAATAATATTGTGAATTTTTTACCTTTCCCAAAACTCCTGCATATTAGATTGACACTGTCTTCACTAGATGGGTTGACATGTAGACCTTCTCGCCATGTATGAAAATGACTTGAGATGTTGAATGCATTATTAATCAACCTAGGTTATATGGGCACATCTGCAAATTGTTGTCTGTTAAGGTTCTTTGAATAATAGAATAAATAAATGGATGGATAAAACCATCTTTAGTTTACCCCGTATTGACTCAAGCAATTGTCTTGAATCTTTTCATCGTGGTGTTTATCGATAGCGGCATGACCACTAATTTTATTTCATTTTCATATGTTTTTTCAGGTATCCTTCGGATGAAGCTGCCACTATAGCTATATCTACAGTTAGAGAATTGGCAAATGACTTCAAGGAGGTATTAACTTGTCCCTGAATTGCTTTATGAAAAATCTTAACAACTCTCGAGATATTGATTTATGATTATGTATCAATTTTAAACCGTCAATATCAATTCCAATCAAATAATCAACCACAAATCGGCACAATGATTTAACGTGAAAAAAATCACAATTGGAGACTCCAATTGTGATAAAAAAAATCATGGGCCAAAGTCACAAAACAATTCACTAAGAAGATAAAAAGGAATTACACATGAGTACCCTCAATTACTTAACGAATCTATGTCCGAATTGATCCAAACCCGATGTGTCTCTTCCAATACCGTCTTCACCACGGAACTGCTTTGCCCAACGTTGAATCCACAATGCCGATATCGAATTCACAATGATAAGCCATTCTGGAATCCGTCAAAGCTTTAGGCCCAAGTTCCCCAGAATCCACCAAAGAACACCTCTCTTTATGTGAATAAAAGAACAAACTCAATCTTTATGTTTGACACTCTGTAGTTCATTGATCAATCAATCACCTCTATATATCAAGGAAACTCATATAAAAACATTCTCCAATGTAGAACACTTTGTATTTTTCTCCTCTTTGAGAATCTAGACGGGTCAAATCCTAAAAACAGTAAACGGCACACTTTATAGAAAATAGAGTTGCGAAAACCGCTTGAGCGCATATTTCACTGCTCGAGCAGTGTGAGTAAAGGCGGTGCAAAACACATAGGCCAACTACTTGAGTGCAACTTCCACCACTTGAGCGGTGAAACATATTTCCCAGAAGTTCAGTTTGTAGGCAGAGATACTAAATGATCAACTTCACCGCTCGAGCTCACAATTGACTGCTCGAGCGGTCAAACCACTTCAACGAAGTGGCAAACAAGGAATGCTCAAGACACGGAATGTCAGTACGTACAAACTCTTCTAATAGGCACAACTCGGGTTGGATTCGCATCTAAACACTCACAGTTTCACTGAAACATAAAAGCGAATAAAATTATAACTGAAAGGAGTTTTGTCAAATGGGATTGCCAATTACAAAAACCTAACACTTTATGTAATGGTAATCCTCAGTTTCACTTTCCAGATTGAAATGTTGCATGTCTTATTTTCTATAATCTTTATGCTTTAACTGACTGTGTTCTTTGGTGATATGTTGATTGATGAGCAAAAGAATTATGATTTCCTAAGCGCGAACTAAAACTAGTACAGGATCATCATTCAGAATCAGGTTGTTTGATGTGGAAAGAAAAGTTAAAACACAGCGTTTATGGCAGTGTTGTTTCTGGGGCATCCAATATAATAGCCATAGGTGTTAAGGTATTTCCTTGTGTCAGTCTTTGCGATAGGTGGGTAGCTTTCCACTTGGTTTTGTTTGGAAACGTTGTCTGAATTTGTCATGGACATTCAAGCTTAGGCAGAATAACAAAATTTTCAGTCCCTGCTAATTGTTTTTGAACTGCTTGTTTCCAACCTGACCTTGTCCAGACCACTTCCCTGTAACTGACATAGTTCGGATCATGGAGTAATTCTTCCAACCTCCCTCCACCCCACGAAAATAAAATTCACTTCGAAAATGGAAATTATGTTAAGTAGTGGGTTTGAATGCATGCACACTTAATTTGAGATTTTACTTTTTCATTTTTGCACTTTAGTCTTTGATCATTCAAAGGTTGAGAAACTAGTAACGTAAAATTCATGTGAAAAAAATATTGATTTTTCCAGGTGCACTTTGTTCTGTACATTGATGATATATACAATGTTTGGTTGAACAAGGCAAATGAGTTGCTGCACGATCAATGATTACAGTTGCCTGACAATCTGCAGATCATATTATTTACTAGAATTCGAAGGATTAAATGGGGATATTTATATTCCAAGTTGATAATGACATTTGCGGAACTGTCATACGTATAAAAAAGATCAGCAAGTTGCGGATGGAAAATGGGTTATTTCGGATATATAATTAAATTTTGCTACCTTTGGTTCTCTAGAGAACAGATTGATTGCTGGTAATTTTGTACTTTTCCTTACACATGATTGTCTTTTGGTAATATCTGATGCAGTACACGATTATTATTTCTTGTGCATTCCTATATGTCATGTTTGGAACTTAATTTTTTTACGAAAAAGAAGAGATAAATTGAAATGGGAGAAGTTATTTTTATTATTATTATTTTAGTCTTTTGCTTTTTGTTTGGCTTGGTTGGTAATTAGAGGAAAATTAGTAGGCATTTCTCAAAAAATTTGGACTCATGGGAAAATTGAATGGGCATTGGTAATTGTATTACTAGGTACTATGAAAAAAACATCATAAAAATGATTATGAAAGATTCTTCACCGTTAGATTACATATACAAAAAAACACCACACACTAATCAAATGATGAAAATTTTTCATAAAATATTTCATGATATTTCTTTTATGATCCCTAATATTATTCTTTTTGAGAGACTCGGGGATACAATTGTTACTGTTGAAGAAGGTATGCTCCTACCATTTTGAGACAACTAAGAGGGGATTACACTTAAAAACCAATTAATAGTTAATTACCAAAAATGCTTATTTATAAATGTTATGATAATTTAAGTCCTATTTAAATTTTTTTGAACCAATAAGTTTTATTTAGTAAAATTGAAAATATTATCATTTTTTTTTTTTAATTTTTAAAACTAAGAATATTATCAATTTTGCATAGTAATGTTCAAAATAATTGTTCTACTAATTGATAAAAAAAACAAAGCATGAGATAATGTTTTTGCTCTTCTATTTATTGGTTTGATTCAACTATTCAATAAAATTGAGAATATTATCAGTTTTTTTTTTTTAGTTTTAAAACTAAAAATATTATTAGTTTTTTCAATTTTAAAGTTTTTTTTTTTTTAGTTGTGCACATCAATGTTCAATCATCATGCTTCTTTATAGACACAAAAATACACATAAAATCTAGAATATTCACTTTGCTTGTTTTTGGTTTTTCAAAAATACTTTTTAGAAAATTTTATTTTCCTTATTTTCTTGTTTTTATTGAATTTTTAAAAATATTTTAAGCAATTTCTTAATTTTTAGACACACCTAACTTAAATACACACAAAAAGTATAATTTTGTGACAAAAATCTTTTAAAAATTCATTAAATACCAAAAATACAAAAAAAAAAAAAAAAAAAATTACAAGAATTCAGTATATTTTTCATATTTTTATATATTTATTAATTTTTTAAAATATTTTTTCACAAATTTTTTTTTACTTTTTAGATATATTTAAGTAAGGTACATTTAAAAAAAGTAAAATACATGCTTAAAATTTTAAAAATATTCACTAAAAATAAAAAAACATGAAAAATAAAAAACTCAATTTTCAAAAAATTTAATCTAAAAAACTGAAACCAAACACACACATTAGTATTTTTTTTTTTTTTTTGCACATAATCTTTTTTTAGTTTTTTCAATATGAAAATTGATATTTTAAAGTTTTGAAGATCAAAATAATTGTCAAATCATCATGTTCTTTTATAGATAATCATAAATGATGAATCATCATTGTTTCAAAGGCAATTCTGACTATTAAAAATTTAATGAGTCTTGAAAGTCTAAAATTTTTTAATTAAGACTTAATGGAATATAAGTTCATAACTTGTGTGTAAATACCCTTTAAATCAGTTAGTACACCTAATTTCTCTCTATTCACTATTAAATTATTTAAATATATAATTTATTTTCAATAATATATTTTTCATAAATTATTTTTAAATAATATAATATTTCAATTTTATGGTACACCTAAATAATAACCTTGATATAAAACCAATTTAGAAAAACTCTCCCTCTTCTCTTCTCTTCTCTTCTCTTCTCAGACATTCTCAGCCACCACATGTTACTCGCAGACACGTCTTAGCAACATTATCCAATTCGCAGTCTTTTCAAGTTCAATTACTGAACAAGAAGCACGTAGAGTACCAGGTGAAGAAGGAAAATTATGAAACGGAGATTGAATCCAAGTCAACTTGTTTGGTCTTTCAGTGTCGAGCAAGATTGTTTTGTTTGGACTTTTAAATTCAAATGGTATCGATGTAAATCAGGTTGAATATTCGTTTTTATATATAAAAAATAAAAATAAAAATAAAAAAAACATAGAAATTAAGAATTGTACTTTTATATTCATGTAAATACTTGCTTCCTCTTTGATGGATTACTTTAAAAAATAGTTTTGATTATTATTCTCACCAATTATTTGATTTTGTTCAAATTACCCAATAAGAAATAATGATGTTAATAATAATAGTGAGTTTTGGTGGGATAAATTAGATTTTTTGAGTAAGGAAGAAGAAGAAGAAAAGAAAATAATTGAAACTTGGGAAAGAAAATAAATAGACTTGAATATAAATAATACATATAAGTGATAAGGGTATACCATGAGGGGGAAAAAAAAATTATTTTAAGGTTTAATATGTGTTATCTTTATTAGTAAATTTACATTACAGTATAATAGGAACTAAAATTTTAAAATTTTAATTAGGCATACTAAGTTATTTTTTGAGTTGAAATAGAATCACCCTACTTTGAGGCCTTACTACTAAGGATTAATTAGATGGGTTTATTAAATTTTTTACTCCTGAACTATCTTGAAATTGTCTACTTAATCCCTAAACTATTGATTGATTATACTAAAAGTCTTCTAAAGTATATAAATCAAAATCTATTTAGTTCTAAAACTATCAATTGAATTTATTAAATCTCTAAAGTATTTAATTGAAATTAATTTAGTCCCCAAAAAAATTACAAAAAAAATAAAATAAACCTATAAGTATCATAAATTAGTAAAAGACCCTAAATAGTTAATATTTTAGTCTGATTTTTTTTTTTTTAAATTTCTATTCAAATTAGTGTCAAAGTTTGATTTCTCAACCGTACTAATAAAACTATACAAATATTAGATATATTAAATAAGTATAATCAGATAATTTAAATAATAATATTTCGCTACAAATAATAATAAGATAAAATAATACATTAATTAAGTTTTGAAAAAAACTCAACAAAAAATTTAAAGACAATCAATTAGAAATTGTATACAAAATCCGACGTATAATACTAGTTAAAAGCAAGCAGCCACTGTAGAAGACAATAAAATTTTAAGGCTTTTTAAAATAAAATTTAACTAGGTAGGATTTTTTACTAATTTATAATATTTATGGACTTATATTTTATTTTTGTAATTCTTTTAAGGACGAAATAAGTTTAAATTAAATACTTTAGGGACTTAATAAATTCAAAATTTATGGACTAAATAGACTTTGATTTCTATACTTTAGAAACTTAGTAGACTCAATTGATAGTTGACAGACTAAGGCTCCGTTTGGATAGTTGAGTTTTTAACTAAAAAATCAAAAAATCACTACAAGTTGTTATGTTATTCTTCTCTTTATTTTTTTCAAGTCTTATTGTAAAAACCTAACAAAAATAGTCAATTTTCAAACGGATTCTAAATAGATAATTTGACAATACTTCAAGAATAGAAAATGCAATAAAACCTAATTAGATTTAACACCTATGTATTTTAATCAAAATTTTACATTTGCCCTGTATTTCTAAGTGCAATAGTCAATTCATTACATTTAAATGAAGTTATAATGTTGGTCTTCCGTTAACCTACCATCTCTTAATGAAGCTGACAAAAATTGATATGCGGACCATACTAAGGCCTTGTTTGGGTACTCCCAAATAATCCAAAAAGTTAAAAAGTTAACACTATTCATCAAAAGTCAACAATTACGGCTGCACAACTCCCCATTCAAATTTTCCTCTAAAAACCAATTTTCACAATTTTTTATTACACATTTTTTCATAAAAAGTCAAAAAGTTAACCGAAACATCCATATTTTTAACCTCAATTTTTTAGTCAAAAAAGACAAAAAATGCACTTATTTAGTCTTCCCAAACTTGGCCTAAACATTTTTTTGTACATCATTAGCACTATTACATTTTCACTAAAATTTCACTTTAATTACTCTACTTTTAATTTTTAGGTAAACTATCAATAAGTCTTAATAGTTAGACTTAATTCCCATCAAGTCCTATTGAAAATAAGTCTTGGTAAAATTGTAACTAAAAATAATTTTTTTAAGACAATTTTTTATGTCACTAAAAATTGACAAATAGTGACTTTTTTTTGTTATAATTTTTATAAATTAACGCTAAAACTTACAATTAGTGACGTTTTCTTGTGACAATTTTCTCATGACCTATTAGACAATAAATTCACTTATTAGGACCTACACGTAAGTACCTGTGGGGATATATTTTTTGAGTACCAACACGTGACAAGGTGACGCTGACGTGTTAGCCAAGGTGCCACGTGTCCTGGTCATTATGCCGAGGTTATCTCGGTGTTGCCGAGGTTACCTCGAAGATGTCGGAATCCGAGATGAGCAGATAAGAGACAAGAGTCCTAGAATGAAGAAAAACTTCAAGATGGATAAGGATAGTATTCTTAGGGAGTCTATCCTTATCTCTTGTAGAGTCCAAAGTAGGCACTGAATGGGAGTCCATAGAAGTCAGGTTTCTAGTGGGACTAGGATTGAGTAAACTATAAAAGAGAGGCACCCCCATGGGTCTAAGGTATGCAATTTATAATTTGAGCAGTGAATTTAGCACTTGATTATCTTTGAGAGATATACTGACTTGATCGTCGGACGCATACAGGTGGAAGAACCACACCGAATCTTCTTTTTTTCATTGCGGTGTTTGCGGTGTCATCTATTCCGATTCTCTTTAGCTGATCATTGAGTTGGCAGTGGGAGACCTATTGACCTGGATGTCACAGGAGACGAATACAACGCAGAAACTCGTGACCAGAATCACGGAGTGAAGGACGTCGGCCAGACTAGTAACGCACCAAAGCAACCAGATCGAAGTGGCTATTACAACGAAGACGACCTCCAGGTATGGAAGGATAGATGCCTGCGAAGGGACGAAGAGATGAAGGAGATGACAAACAAATTGGCAGACTTACAGTCGATTGTCAATTTCATGATGCAAAATAACGTCATGCAGCCGCCGTTCCCGCTGCAGGACACGCCGATTCCAGCAGCCAATGCCCAGCAGGGAGGGCAAAGAACAATTCCCATAGCCCTCAGCACAACGAGAGTGAAAGACACTCTCACCGACCTTCTAGGGAGGTCGGACGAAGGGAGCCAAGAAGAGAAGAATCATGGAGGACGCATCACACAAAGGAAGCAGACCCCAAGGGACATCAGCATGTTCAGGTGCAGGTGCTGTGCTTCGACACAACTCATGGAGAGGGGTCAAAGAGGACTCACCACGAGGCTGAAAGTAGTGCACTAAAGAGACTGAAAACAGGAGATAGCCGAGCTCCTGGGAGGACAAAAGAGGACTTAAGAGATTACCTCAAAAGGAAGCAACAGAATGCCGAAGTCGAGGTAAATTCCCCAGATAAGCCGAGGACACCATTCTCGGTGGAATTGGACAGGTTTGAGGCGCCGAAGAGATTCAGTATGCCGAGATTTCAAATATACGACGGGAAGTCAGACCCCAACTTCCACGTCGGATTATATCTGAACTCAATGGCACTGTCTAGTGGGAACGAGCCGTTGCTCTGCAAAGTGTTCCTCTCATCCTTCGGGGATATTGCATCAGACTGGTTCCACAAACTACCGAAGGGAAGCGTGAAGACATGGGAAGGCCTGGCCGAGATGTTCGTGGCCAGGTTCGTGACAAACAAGCTGTAGCCATTAAGGGTGGACGCACTGATGGCTTTGAAGATTAGTAAGGATGAAGGCTTTAGGGCCTATGCAAAAAGGTACTTTGAGGTATTTAACCGAATACCAGAATGTAATCAAGAAGTGGCGGTCGTATCATTCAAGAACGGCCTGAAAGACAACTGTCCACTACGGAAGTCTTTGGCAAAAACTTTGCCAAAAAGCATAGAAGAGCTCATGGCGAGAATCGAGAAGTATGCCAGAGCCGAGGAAGATACATCGGGGACTAAGGAGGTAAAAGCAAAGAAAGAAGCGGCTCGCCCAAGCGTGGCCGAGGTAACAACGGATCAAACAAACATGAAAGCAGGCGAAATTTTGGCGGTGGCAGTGTGTTCGTGCCCCAATTCACAAAGTCCTGGAACAAATTCGGAACCAACCCTATTTCAGGACACTAGCAAGGGCACCAGGGGAATTCATGGGGAGGAACGTCGACAGGCGCTGTGCCTACCACAATGAAGAGGGGCACACAACCCAGGGCTGCAGAGCCCTGAAAGCACACTTAGAAGACTTGGTAAAGCAAGGCCATCTGAGAGATCTGGTCGACGAGGCCAGAACAAGAGAAGAACAGGCAAGATTGCCTCAAGCACCAGCAGCTCCGCCTCTCCCAGTATAGCAACCTCAGGCAGGAGGACCTCAGGTAGTCAATGTGATTCACTCAAAGGTCAACGAGAACGAAATCAGAGGAGAGACCCAGAAGGTAAAACACCTACAACATATCTATCAAGTCGGGGAGAAAAGAAATCGGGCAGAAGGATGCCAGGAACCAATGATAACCTTTACAGAAGCCGACCTAGAGATGGTCCAGCATCCGCATAATGATGCCTTGGTAGTATCCCTCCAGGTTGGGGAGTGCCAAGTGAAACGCATTCTGATTGACCAAGGCAGCTTTTGTGACATCATGTATGTCCGATGTTACAAGGAGCTCGGCTTTCACCTAGACGACATGGAACAATTCAATGGCCCAATGGTTGGGTTCAATGGAACGCAGACATGGTCACTGGGAACAGTAAACTCGGAGGTGCCGGCTGGCACCAGGAAGATCAAGACAGAATTCACCATCATTAACACACCCTCCCCTTACAACATCATCTTGGGAAGGCCATGGTTGCATGCAATGGAGGTAGTTCTCTCAACATTGCATCAACTATTGCGATTCCCAATAGAACATGGGATAGAGGAAGTCAGGGGCGATCAGCTGCAGGCGAAGAATTGCTCCATGGTAGCAATGAAATCAACCTGCAGCATACGAGAGCCAAAAAAGGCAGAAATTGAAGATGAGGACATGGAAGTCCTAGAAGACATCGGTAAGGAGCCAGCCGAAAAGAGCAAAGAGGCACTGAAGAAAATCCTCGTCCAGGATGGGGATGAAGAACGCTTCTTTCTTCTCGGCTCGGGCTTAGCCAAAGAAGAGGAAAAAGAGTTGGAGGCTTTTCTGCGATCAAATATTGAGGTGTTTGCTTGGACACCTTACGAAATGCCTGGCATCGACCCCGAGGTCACTTGCCACAAACTGAATGTTGACAGGTCGGCCAAACCTGTAATTCAACGTGCCAGAAGACCGACATTGACGCACGTCGAAGCGGTAGAAAAAGAAGTAGACAGATTTCTAGAGGCTAGGGCCATCAGAGAAGTTCACTACCCGACATGGCTGTCCAATACAGTGGTAGTAAAGAAGAAGAACGGTAAATGGAGGGTCTGTGTAGACTTTACCAGTTTAAACAAAGCCTGTCCCAAAGACAGCTTCCCTCTACCCAAGATTGACCAGCTAGTGGATGCCACTTCGGGGCATGGAAGGATGAGCTTTCTGGATGTCTACATGGGGTATTACCATATAGCTATGGACCCAGCAGATGAAGAGAAGACTGCATTTATCACTCCCAAAGGGCTATACTGTTACAGAGTGATGCCCTTTGGATTGAGAAATACAGGAACCACTTACCAAAGATTGGTAACCAAGATGTTCAAGCACCTGATTGGCCGAACAGTAGAAGTCTACATTGACGACATGGTCGTTAAGTCCAAGGAGCCTGAGGGTAGGGCTGCAAATGAACCGAGTTGTTCATGAACAAACTCGAGTTCGGCTCGTTAAAGCTCGTTCGAACTCGGCTCGATTAATAAACGAGCCGAGCTCGAGCTTAAATTCCAAGCTCGATTACTAAACGAGCTCGAAGCTTATCTTTGCTCGGCTCGAATAGACTCGCGAGCTCAAAAATATAAATATAAATATTAATTTTTTATTTATCGTACATATATTATATATATTTTAATAAAATATTAATATATTATATTATATTTATTAAATTCTAATATTTTAATTAATCCATCAATGTTCCTTATTAATTTAATATAAAAACCATCCAGACTTGCTTTGGTTTTCTTTCTTTGACAAAGTCAACAACAACGCACCACTTTTATAGGCATTACCGGTGGTAGCTCCTTTCTCTTGAGCGATGTGGGAATCTTTCACAGGGGGTCAACAAACAATGCACCACTTTTATAGGCATTACCACACAAAGCTCCTTCCTCTTCAGGCGATGTGGGACTCAAAGAGAGTATGAACGTTTGGCTCCTTTGTTAGCAGTCCCACATCGATTGGAAGATGCATTTTAAGATAGACAGATTTCTATATAAGTGCAGAGGGTTAGCTTGTTTTGTTCGTTGGTTCTAGCTTGGCTTGGCATGGCTTGGCATAACGAGCCATCACGAGCCGAGCTCGAGTTTTATAAATTTTAGACGAGCCGAGCTCGAGCTAAGATGTTGTAGCTCGTTTCGAGCTCGAGCCGAGCTCGAACACCTTATAAATAAGTCGAGCCAAGCTCGAATATTGTAAAACTCGGCTCGGCTCGGCTCGTTTGCAGCCCTACCTGAGGGTCATCTCGCCGATCTAAAAGCAGTCTTTGAAATCCTTAAAACATATCGGTTCCGACTCAATGCATCGAAGTGTGCATTTGGAGTTGGATTTGGTAAGTTTCTAGGATACCTGGTGACCAGGAGGGGCATTGAGGCCAGCCCAGATCAGATCAAGGTCATCCTAGAGCTGAAGAGCCTGACGTAGGCAAAACAGTCTGAGATGTTAGCTGGAAGGGCATGACCACGAGCAGTTTATAAGCGAAGCTTCACAAGTGCAAACCCTTCTTCAAATTAGTAGTAAGGAAAGCCACAGACTTTCTTTGGACAGAGGAGTGCGAAGAAGCATTAGCCGATCTAAAGAAGTACCTAACCACAACTCCAGTTCTTTCGAATCCAGAACCTGGGGAGGAGCTGTTCCTGTACTTAGAAGTTTCAGAACATGCGATTAGTGCAGTACTAATCCGAGAAGAAAAAGGGGAGCAGAAGGTTGTGTACTATGTAAGCAAAACCCTAGCCGACGCAGAAACAATGTATCTACCCTTAGAGAAATTGGCATTGGCTCTAGTAATGGCTTCAAAGAAGTTGAACCATTACTTCCAGGCCCATAAAATTGTGGTACTAACAAAGCATCCATTAAAGCCCCTATTGCAGCAGGGAGACTTGATAGGAAGAATAGCCAGATGGGCAGTCGCCCTAGGCCAGTATGATCTAGAGTACAGACCCAGAACTGCAATCAAATGCCAGGTTTTGGTCGACTTTGTGGCCGAGTTCACGCCAGAGTCCATCCAACATCGGGCTCCGTTGAGCGAAGACAGACAATGTCCAGACAAGCAAGCAGAAGCCCAGCCAAAGGCTAAAGAACAAAGGAAAGAAGAGAAACCTGCGGCAAAGATTTACATCGGCGATTCCTTTCAACTGTTCGTTGATGGGAGTTCAAACCGACAAAGAGCGGGGGCAGGAGTAGTACTGATATCTCCAGATGGAGAAATATTAGAACAGTCCATTTGATTGGGGTTCAAGGCCTTAAACAACGAGGCAGAATATGAAGCATTGATTGTAGGACTGAAGCTAGCAGCAGCAGTACAAGCTGATGAAGTAATAGTTTTTTCTTATTCACAATTGATAGTTAACCAGACAACGGGCGAGTTTGCAGCCCGAGATGAAAGAATGTCGGCCTACGCAAAGAAGGTCATCAGGCTGGCAGCCTTATTCCAGAACTGTAGACTGCTTCAAGTCAGCCGAGATGATAACAACCATGCCGATGCATTGGCCAACCTAGCTAGCGCAATACAACTAGGAAAAGCAAGGACAATAATGATTGAATACTTGTCAGGCCCGAGCATTGAACCAGTAATCACAGAACGTGAAGCAATGTGCGTAGGCATGGGACCAAGCTGGATGGACGCAATTGTTGCATTCCTGAAAGAAGGAAAGTTGCCAGAAGACCAAAAGGAGGCACACAAGATCAGATTGAAGTCGGCAAGATTCAGTCTGACAGTAGAAGGACATCTCTACAAAAGGTCCTTCACTGGACCCCTCTTAAGGTGCGTACACCCTCTGCAGGTTGAAATTTTTTTATATGAAATTCATGAAGGAATTTGTGGAAGCCACACTGGGGGCAGATCGCTAGCTCACAAGGGCATTACCCAGGGGTATTGGTGGCCCTACATTCAAAAAGATGCAGAAGCCTACGTGAAGAAGTGTGAACAATGCCAAAGGTTTACATTTTTGATACACCAGCCAGCTGCTGACCTAAACCCTGTATCCAGTCCTTGGCCATTTGCCCAATGAGGAATGGATCTCGTTGGGCAATTGTCCCAAGCAACTGGGCAAAGGAAGTACCTGCTGGTAGCAACAGATTACTTCACAAAGTGGATAGAAGTAGAACCTCTTGCCAAGATCCGAGATGTGGATGTGAAGAATTTTATATGAAGAAACATCATCACCAGATTTGGGATTCCAAGAGCAATTGTTGCAGACAATGGGACACAATTTGACAGTAAGCTGATCAAAAATTTCTGTGCAAAGTTTAAGATCAAGAACTACTTTTCAACCCCGAGTTTTCCACAAAGCAATGGACAAGCAGAAGCATCCAACAAAGTAATTCTGGATAGGATAAAGAAGAGGCTGCAGGCAGTAAAAGAGAAGTGGGTAGACGAATTGCCCAATGTACTCTGGGCATATCGGACTACGCCGAGAAGATCAACAGGGGAATCACCCTTTGCCATGGCTTATGGCACAGAAGCAGTCATTCCATTGGAGGTCGGCATCCCAGGGATCAGAACCCAAGGAGTTGAGAACGGGACTAATGATGTGCTCTTAGCCCAAGATCTGGATCTTCTATAAGAAAGAAGAGAGAAAGCTGCAATACAGCTTGCAGCATACCAGCAACAGCTTGCTAGAGCTTATAACAAGAAGGTTAACCTAAGGGAATTTCAAATCGGCGACCTAGTCCTACGAAAAGTCGTCGGCAATAAGAAGGATCCCAGGGAGGGCAAGCTTGGCCCAAACTGGGAAGGACTCTACAGAATCACTTTGGTACTGGGCAATGGGGCATATCGACTTGAAGATAATGAGGGCAAAGCATTGCCAAGACCCTGGAATACTTGTAATTTAAAATTTGTCTATCATTAGATGTTGCTTTATTTTTTACCGATGTCATCAATAAAATCTTAGCAGAATTCTCCACAACTTGTGAAACTATGCATAATATTGTTTTTGAATAATGAGAACCCAAGTGGAACTCAGGTTCACATTGGGGGCAGAGAGAAGACAAAAACACTTAACACTTGTTGAAATTTGTAGCAATTTACAAGTTGAAGTTAAACCGAAGTAATGCTCAACGCTTGTTGAAATTTGTAGCAATTTACAAGTTGAAGTTAAGCTGAGATAATTGTTTATCTTCACTTGTTAAAATTTGTAGCAATTTACAAATTAAAGTTAAGCCGAGATAATTGTTTATCTTCACTTGTTGAAATTTGTAACAATTTACAAGTTGAAATTAAACCGAAGTAATGTTTAACGCTTGTTGAAATTTATAGCAATTTACAAGTTGAAGTTAAGCTGAGATAATTGTTTATCTTCACTTGTTGAAATTTGTAGCAATTTACAAGTTGAAGTTAAACCGAGATAATTTTTTATCTTCACTTGTTGAAATTTGTAGCAATTTACAAGTTGAAGTTAAGCCAAGGTAAATCATTAGTTTTTATACCCGAGGTATGTCACCCCGAGATGATTGCACAAAGAAGGAAAGACTTGCAAAATATTCTAAGAATAGAATCATGCAGAAACAGTCAAGAGAAGACAAAAGTACCAGCACTCAGAGGAGGAAAGTTGTATTAAGCATTAAGTTGAAAACAATGGCATATCGGCCATGTAAAGAAGCTTACATTGTCTAACGAAACAAAAAGTACAAGAGTACAAAAAAAAAAAAAAAAAAAAAAAAAAAAAAAAAAAAAAAAAACAAGAGAAGAAAAAAACATCAAAACTAAGATTTCCCAACATCGGCAACAGGCTGAGTTTGGACGTCGGAGAACTGTTGAGAAGATACCTTGGCTACCTTCTCCGCCGCGATCTCGGCATCAATTTGAGCAATTGTTTCATCAACACTTTTGTCGACCAGAGGAACGTCGGATAATACCTGCTCAAGGATAGTTTCCTTGGGAACCTCCTCAACCTCTTCATCTTGAGTCAAGTCAAGGACTTGTTTAGTTTGAGGAGGGGACTTGGCCCCAGCGGCCTCCTTGGATTTCCTTACCAGGGCCTTATCTTCATCTTGATCCTCAGATTTAGAATCATCTTCAGATTGAGCTGGAGGTGGCGGCGGAGGGAATGGAAAAGGAATGGCGTCGGTATTCCGAAGAGGCGAGTCCTCGGGGACATTGAGCTTTTTAAGAAGGGACATTCAACCAAGGGAGAAACTCTTGTTGCATGCCTGCTTCACTTGTTACTCATAGGCCTCCGTGACGTCGGCCATGCCCTGAGCATACGCCTTCTCATCAGCATCCTTGATCTCGGCCACTTTGGTGGCCAGAGCATCCAGAAGTTCCTTCTGGGCCTGGGCCACTTTTTCATCGGCCTCCCTCAGTTGAGCTTGAAGGACTATATTTATCGCCTCAGCAGCACCGACCTTTTCTTCGGCGGCATCCTTCTCTTTAATGGCAACCTCGGCCTGATCCTCTAGTATCTTCATTTTTGATTGCAGGTTTTTATTAGTTTTTTGAAGTGTGGCGACTTCCCTCTTCTTCTCGGTTAACTTCTCACGGTTCTCAAAAGATTGCATCGAGAAAGAGTGGGCATGCTGGATGGCTTGGAAGAAAACAGAAGTATTAGAAAAATATTCTAAGTGTGAAATAAAGAGAAAGAAAGAAAAAGTACCAGACAAAAACACTTACTTGAACAGAGTGTTGAAGCATCAAAGCATAGTTTTCACATTCACTAAACCCGGCGTTTCACTCCAGATCACCTGGAAGAAGTAGTGCAGTGCTAAGGGCAACGCCGACATTGATATCGTCGGCGCTGCCACTAGCCATAACAGGCTTATCTTCTAGGGTAATCTCGGGAGCCCAGTGGGCATCAGGTTTTTTAGACCCAAGGTCGTTCCAGAGGATGACCTCGGCCTTTTTGACTTGGTGGATTCGGAGGGAAGGGTTTTAGCGGACCTTTTCGTAGGGACAGAGGCAGTCTTTTCACTTGAAGCCAGCTTGAAAATTGGCAAAGTGTCTTCAGTCTCAACTTGAGTCACTTTGGCTTTTGGTTGAGCCTTCTTAACTCTTTTTGGCTTGGGTGGAAGCTGGGTTTGTGTTGGTAGAGTATTAATATCAGTTGGGATATTGGCTAAGAGATCTTTGGCCACAGGTTTTGCGCGACCCATCTCAGCTGCAAGAACAAGACGTCGGTGACGTTTGCGTTGAGATGGTGGGATTAGGTATTGAGTAAAGTAGGCGGTACATTCTTTGGATCGGATGTTGATCCTTGGTCTGTCCGAGATGTTGATGCGGCTTGTGGAGTTGTGGCAGAGGGAGGAGATAAGCTCTTCTTTTTTGTCTTGGGAACGTCGGGAAGAATTGATTTGTATGTCGGAATGAAGTTAAGAAGCAGAGGCGCCTTCCGTTTTTGGACTGGCAAGTCCAAGAGTTTCTTCAAATCCTTGCTGAGAATGAAGGATTGGCGAAAGTTCTTTGGTGGATGACGGAGAGCTGCAAGGGAAAACAGACATTAGAAACAGGTAAAGTATTAAAGACTTGAAAAAAGAACAAACAAGTATTAACACTGGGCTCTTACCTTGCCCTTTAAAATTGATCGGGGAAGAGGGAAGAGATGGAGATCCTCATCTGGAGCAAACTCCCAATTTTCTGAGGTAATAAAGTAATCGTCTCCAGCCCCCTTGTTGGAGTCTGGAAGGTCGGCTACGATTTTGAACTATGTGGATCTCGGCTTAAGATAATAAATGTAGCATTTTTCTTTCAAGTTAAGACTACACATGGTATAGCAGTATTGAACGTCGGCTAAGGTGATCCTAGCGTTTTCTTGTTTAGCTAAGGCTATGATACCGTTGATCACTCGATAAGAATTGATAGCAAGTTGCATGGGGTTCAACTTATAATAATGGAGAATCTCGCGAAACAGGGTGTTGAGTGGAAACCGAAGTCCACATTCAATAAAGGCAACTATAAGGAAGGGCATGGAGTCATCAGTAGGCATGATGGAGTCATCATCCCCAGCCAACCTTAGATGGACGTCGGCTGGGATTTCAAACTCCTGTCTAAAAAATTCTAGCTTGGTTGGGGTGTTTACCCTATGCCTCCACATACCCATAATATCAGCCTAAATTAGAAGGACTGGGTTTCAGAAGAGAGATGATCTAAAAAAGGTTTTGTGAACCTCGGCTAAGACCTAGGTGTATATTGATGCAAGAATTTGTGAAGATTGTTTTAGTTTTGATGGGTTCTACAGTCAAATCCCAAACCTAAATCTATGAAGACGAAGATTGAAGACACAAATTTGGAAAACAGAAAAACAAGAATGAAGTTTCAGAATCAAGAACAGAGGTGGGGCTATCAAAAGCACAGAAAATACAAAGAGTATAAGGTCAAGAACACTGACAAAAACGCAAGAAAGTGGTGAAACAGTGCGTGTGTTCAAGATTTGGGCAAAAGCAGAATCATGGAATAAATACATTCAGATATATGGTTCGCAAGGTAAATGTTTGAACAAAACAATAATAACAAGAAGTAATGAAGAATATCAAAGGATTTGAAAAACGAAAGGAACCGTTGCTTACCAGAAAAAATGAAGCTGGTATGAAGATTGCCGAAGTTAGACGACAGTTACAGATGTAACAAAACGGCGAAAGTTTCACAGGAAGGGAAAAAGGAAGGCAGTTACAGAGCTTGGTAACTGAAACAATGGCGTATTCAAGAGCTAGAGAGAGAAAAAGCAAGTGAATCGAATACAAAGTAAAGAGGCGAAAGAAGAGAGAAACAAGTTTTGTCAAAATATTTTTGAAACGGCGGCAAAAGGAAGGCATTAAATGCGCCTGGAGCAACGCATACGTCAGACGGCGCACGTAGAGAAGACGGTTTACAGGCGCATCAGAAACACGATCCAATGAGGATTAAACGCGTAAATGAAATAGTTGAAAAGCGATGCTTGACAGCTCACACGCATGAAGAAGTTTATAAGGGAGCTCTTAGAGTTCTTGATCTTTAGAAGACATGTCGGCCTATGTTGATGATCTCGGCTGAGATACTGTAAGCCGACGTACTGGAAGGAAGTACCGATGTAGGTTCCATCACCTCAGAATGCCGAGGTAATAGAACCTAGGGGGCAGTTGTGGGGATATATATTTTGAGTACCAACACGTGGCAAGGTGACGCCGACGTGTCAGCCGAGGTGCCATGTGTCCTGGTCATTATGCCGAGGTTATCTCGGTGTTGCCGAGGTTACCTCCGAAGATGTCGGAATCTGAGATGAGCAGATAAGAGACAAGAGTCCTAGAATGAAGAAAGACTTCAAGATGGATAAGAATAGTATTTTTAGAGAGTCTATCCTTATCTCTTGTAGAGTCCAAAGTAGGCACTGAATGGGAGTCCATAGAAGTCAGGTTTCTAGTGGGACTAGGATTGAATAAACTATAAAAGAAAGGCACCCCCATGAGTCTAAGGTACGCAATTTATACTTTGAGCAGTGAATTTAGCACTTGATTATCTTTGAGAGATATACTGACTTGATCGTCGGAGTGTCCCCGGGTGGAAGAACCACCGCCGGAATCTTCTCTTTCTGTTGCAGGTTAGCCAGGTGTAATCTATTTTGCCAGTTCTCTCCAGCTGATCACTGAGTTGGCAATGTGATCGGAAAATTACTCACACAGTACCCCTAATTTTTATCACCCTCATTAATGGTAGATGAGCAAAAAGGTGACATTATAACTTAACTTCAAATGTAAGAAATTGACTATCGCAATTCAAAGTAAAAGAACCAAAGTGAACTTTTGAGAAAAGTAATGTCAAGTGAAATTAACTCCCTTACTAAAATATCATCTTGGCTAGTAACTAAGATAACTTACTTTGATTTGACCATAGACAGATCTCACCGTCATATCAAGTCATAATCAACATCACTTTCTAACAAAACTTACATTTGGTAAACAAAAAACGATATTTGACCCCTCTTAATTTACATACTTACCCTTCACTCAAATGGGGATGAGTGAGGTATAGCTATATGGTAAAAGGTGTATGTACTATAGACATAACCATTCAGCATTCTTGCAGGCTATAGGAGCCTTAGATGGATGCATTGGCTATACTTGCTTGGAACAAAAAGATATCATCTTCAATTTTGGGTATGAAAATCATTGCTTCGAACAGATAAAACATTGTTTCCCCTCAAAAATTAAAATAAAGAAACAAAACAAAACATGGTTTTGTAATTTATTTCCTTTCACCACTATATATGCCACAAGAGGATTAAGAAAAAGAAATGGTTTCTACATTGCTAGGCTAGCTTAATTTATTTCTTCCGCATCAAAATACTCACAAAGTTCGCAAGCAATAACTCTGAACTTAAACAGCTAGACTAAGCATCTCCAAACTTTGGCTACAATGTTAACAATGGCTAATCAATTTTTGGAATGACTTTCTTTGTACAAGCAAGACCATCTTGGAAAGAAACAAATAAGGGAAAATACACAAAGAACCAAGAGAACTCACACATTCAAGTGAAAAGAACAAGGCACACAGCCTCAGTCCAACTCAACTTGTGAACTGTATGTGGGATGAATTCACGAATCTTTGTCCTTGGAGAAACTCCGAGGGAATCTGCCAATAACATTCTCATCCACTATTTTGTAGTGATTAGAAAATTGTTGGTGGATCAGACCAGCAAACCGATCAACATGGTCTTGATATTTATTGTATAGGGCAGGTACTGTAACAAAAAGAATGATTCCTGCCACCAATTAAAATGACAAAAATGTCAGAAAACACAAATCATAGCATATGGGCCTGATTGCAAATGCTTCCTGTGTCTAAACAAATGTTGAGGCAAAGTTCTTGAGGTTTGTAGCAAGTTGCTAGTATCAATTACCCCAACCAAAGTGTGATAAAATAACTTTATCATCCACCATGTAAAGTAATGATTCAATCAAATCCAGGTTGGTGGAGGTACAGCGGTGTTAACTTGATGACTTCTTGATTTTTTTATTTTTGATAAGTTAACTTCATAAATAATTTGTTACAAAAAGGAAAAGAAAAAGAAATGACAATAGAAAAAATGCAAGCATATGAACAAGACAAATGTAGTGTTGTTTTGTTGCATTTCAATCTTACATATTTGATTTCATATCCACTACAATTTACTTTTTGAATATCATATATACTAAAATTTAGAGGTTGTGTGAACTGGAGCATTGGCAAGGGCTATCCACTTCCTAAGTAGTGGCATGGGTTCAAGTCAATGGAATCAGCCTCTCATCAAAAACAAGTGGGGGGAAGGCTGTCTACTTACTACCTCTCATAAACCCCACTATAAGTGGGAGTTTTTTAACTAGATACGAGTCATCTAATCCACAAAAGAAATCTAAAGCATGGCAAGAACCTCAAGGCCAGCTTGACAAAATACAAGATGGAGTGTATATAGATATCCAACATAACTAACTAGTCCATTGTGTTCCATAAGATCTATGAATGTTCAATCGTGTTTCTGATAACATTTAGCCACTATTGCACTTGCACAGAGATGCCAGTTCCATTTCCAATATTTGCTAGCTTTATACACTCTAGAAACTAAATCTGAAATACATAGGTGCCAAATACAAAAATAGCAATTTCAAAGTAATAGCAATATTTTCCAAATCCAGCTTTGCAGAAATAAATCATGCTCTCAATGCTAACTCGAAGTACAATAGACATTTAATTAAGACATCACCAACACCACACCAGGTGAAGGAAGGCTTCAAACTGTGAATGGGCACTTCCTATTGGTTAACAACACATAATGGCTCAGTGTGTTTGGTTTCAATTTTTTGAATTTAGTTTTCTAGAAATTGAGTTTTTTATTTTTCATGTTTTTTGTTTTTTGTTTTTAGTGAATATTTTTAAAATTTTAAGCAATTTTTTTTTTTTTTTTTTTACTTTTTTAGATACACCTTACTTAAATGTATTTAAATAGTAAAATATTTGTGAAAAAATATTTTAAAAAATTAATAAATAAACAAAAATACGAAACATGAACTGAATTTTCGTATTTTTTTATATTTTTGATATTTAGTGAATTTTTTAAAGATTTTTTTCGCAAATATTATACTTTTTAAGTGTATTTATGTTAGATGTGTCTAAAAATTTTAAAAAATTGCTTACAATATTAAAAAAATTCATTGAAAATAAAAAAAATACGGAAAATAAAAAAGTAAAATTTTTTGAATAGTGTTTTCTAAAAACCAAAACCAAACAAGCTGTTGCAATAAAGATTAACTAGTTAAAGGATACAGACCATTGGCACAACCAGGGCGTCAAGGGTTCAAAGCATGGAAATGGCCTCGTCACATGCAAGGTTAAGGCTGGACCCTCCACAGACTTCACAGCGGTAGGAACCTTGTGGACTGGGCTGCCCTTTTCAAGATACAGAGCATACCTATTTGTAATTGTGTTTACAAGCCGAAGACATATGGCATTTTGTTTATAGAAAAAATCAAGGCCAAACATATTCGTGTGTTGATACATGCACACACAAAGCATATTTTATGTGCACACGCTTACATATTGTCTCACAAACCTGACAGTTCATATACTGCAAAGGTCTACATTATGGAAAAGATCCTGTGGTTTATGGGAAAGAATCACAGATATTTTTAGCACCCCCACCCCCCTCCCAAACAACCCCGCCTCCATCTCATGCTATTGCTTATGCTATCCCTTTTGTTATTTATGTGCAATTTGTTAACATAAAAACTTTTCTAGGTTGAGAATGTGTCTATCCTTACTAGTGGTGTATTAATCCACACCCATCAACACCCTAAATCAGGCAAGCTCAGCATGTAGAAAATGGTAACCTATTTTTTATACCAACAGACCTGAGGGCTCAGCCCTCGTCTCATGACAATAGATTACAATGTCAGTAGGGAAAACGAGCTTGTAATGAAACAAAAGAGAGTAGATTACATTGGGATGTAAATTAACAAAAATTGAACACAGTGTTCAACTACAATGATTAGATGAAAGACCAAGGACAAATATACATACCAATAAATGCAAGTGTCAAGAAAGAGATTACACTGCCAATTACAGACAAGAGCCATAGGCAGACCACTACCTGTCAATTCAATAAAACATTAGTAAGGCATTCTTTTTAATAAAGAAGTGATCCATAGTACACAATTAAGAGAAGATAGTTCTTAACTTCTAGTAAACAGAAACAAGGATTGTATGCTGAGGACAAATAATCCATAAGGCAAGTAGCAGGAAGGGTCAATCATCACTGACTTTACAAAGCAAGATCTGTACTAAATGTCTATAGGTCATTGTGCAAAGTTTTCATCAAATTGCATTACCATGTCATGTTATGTTTAAAACCATGCCAAGTAAATATTATCTCCTCTGGCATGCCAGGATAGCACCCACCACCATAGTGTTCCGACTACCTTTTGCACTATGCAACCCAAGATAAAAACCACCACACACCTCTCTCTCTCTCTCTCTCTCTCTCTCTGTGACATTCAAACACCTTGACACATGCACACACACACACACACATGCAGTTGGGCATACATTAGGTTTACTTATTTATTTAGTTATCTTCCAAAATGGTGCAACAACTTCTCTATGGATTTCTTTTCTAAATAGTCATTTCTATAACAAGAGAAACGCATACCATTAGTATCCAAGATAGAAAAAAGTAAACAAATTTTATTAAAAAAATAAGCCGATCACAAATCATAGAGTTATCTCATATAGATATAGTTGGCTCTCACTAACCTTGAAGAAAAGTCTAAAGTCTTTGCCAATTGTTATATCATGAGCCATAAGCAGCGCATAATTGATTTTTACACGAAATGATGCAGCAGTGTTAGTGACCATTTCTTCTGATAAGACTAATTCAGGTAATGTCTGTATTGGTCTGTGCAAAAAGAAAACAACAATAGTAAGTGTTTCTACATTAAAAGAATAAGAAACTCGTAGTTGCTAATTGTAGAGGGTAGAAGAGTTGTACTTATTTCTGAAACTAGCATAGTTGGCCCGAAGAAACGGCAGTGCAATCAAGATCAACAAGACATCTGAACAAATTGATAAGAATGACAACCCCGACCGCTCAAGAAGGAACCATGCAACAGTAGCAACAACAATGATTCCACATGAAACACGCCGTCGCTTCCACAATATAACATCAGCAGCTAAGAGCAAAATGAACCAGGTATCAGTTAAACAAGATCCACGAAACAAGCAGCATGGATAGGCAGGAGAACGCTACATTAATGGTAGCTAGGAAATGTTAACAGAGAACATCAAAGAAGACCATGGATGAACATTATCCATGAGCATTGCACCATATAGCCATACAAGCAGCTACCGACCAACCTCACATTCACTGCAACTCCAGAAAAATAGACTTCAAATTTGAAAGCAAGCACTACTAGTGAACATCTTATATGGAAAAATTCCCAATTTACTCTGTTACTGTAAACTTGAAGAGAAAATGGGTCACCGGTGCATAAGGTAAAACTAGCTTACTAAGTTTGAGGTAGTGGGTACAAACATGAGAGCAGCAGCCACTTTGTGCGGATTATGCCAGAGATTAAGTTTGGAACCATTGGATGAGACTCTGGGAAGGGTTGTTATGGGTGCCGGTACAGATTACAGGTATTCCGGGATGAGAAGGGGGAAAAAAAAGGATAAGGCTACGTCCATAAAAGAAGCTATTTTTATAATTTGTAGTAGTATATGACATATAAAAATATCAAATGAAAAAAATAATTAAAGAATTTTTCTAGCGGTCAAAAAAATCCGTAAGTATTTTTTATATATTTGATAATTGCAAAAATATCCTATATTTTTAAAGTTTTAAAATAGGCACAATATAATTAATCCTGTAGCTCTATATTTTAAGAAAATTACATTGATGCCCCAAAGTATCCACTAAAGTACCCAAAATATACCCATCCCATACCCGAGCTGTACTGCACCATATGGTACCTGAGCTTTAGCCCACACTATTTAGGGATATTGATAAGTAAAAAAACGAACAAGAATTATAGGTAAGTAAATCTAATCAATAAGACCGGCTGTGAGTCCCCCACTTTCAAACTATCCATCCACGCTTCATAGGTCTATGGATCTTAAATTTTCTTTTTGGGACAAATCCTAGATCCAAACACAGCATAAATGAATTCCGAACTTAAAGTTGTGAATTTGCTATTTAGTGATGAAAAGAATTATCCATCAACAAGGCACAATACAAAGGTTTGGCAGGAGTAATAAAAAAAGGGTACCTTATCTACCGAAATCAATGTATAAATATGAACTTCCTCAGCAATTACAAACATGGTTCAATAATTTCTAGTAGAATAAGAAAATTTGCAGAAATTACCTGAACCACCACCCATCATCTGATGAACTGTGGTTTGTCGACCGATCAATCGGAAGTGTGAGGCGCCAGATGTTGAAGAAGCAGAACAAGTATTGTTCCTTCCATCTCCATCGACCTCTTCATCACAGAGATCTTGTGTATTATCCATCTAATTCACTGCAAAACTACACTACACCCAACTCATACAATCAAACCACTAGTTTTCGAAAATAATTTTATAAAAAAAAATAAAAATAAATAAATAAGATATTGAAAATCAGAGTCGTTTGGTGATGATGATGATGAACAGACCTTGCTGAATCAATTGGAGTTTAATGATCTATCAGATTGTTTGAGCGGTGGTTGATCTATGAAGCAAGAAAACATAAAATGAAATCAAAATTGTAGTTGTTTGACTGGAGACACTCGACTAGTCATTTGACGTTTTCTCAGGACCAGGACCAGGACCAGGATCAGGACCCGGACCAGACATTTGTGAATATTCCAGCAGAGAGAGTGATTTACGCCCATCTAACGACGTCGTTGCAGTTGCCATTTATGTGTTGTCAGTCAACCATGCCATGCCTGCCTGTGCCGTGGGTTTGTTGTAACAACAATGATAGAGACCATTAATTTTGAAACTCTAAAAAGATCACTAATGACATGACATTTAATAAAAAAAGAAAAAAATACAACATCAAGATCAAAACATCAAATCATTCATGGTAGGGCTCACTGTCACATCATTAGTGATAGCACTAATTAGTACTCTCACTCATTTTTCTTGTTGTAAAGAGGGACCACTCTCCATCAATACATATACAGCATTTTATTTTATTTTATTTTATATTTTTTTATTTTTTTTAAATTTTTTGACATTAGTCTTTCTTGTGTGTCTGACATCACAAAGCTCTCTTTTTGCAATGGATTAAAATGAGATTGGCCTTTTTTTTTTTTTTTTTAGTCATAAAAAAATAAAACAAATTAAAAAAATTAAGATAAAATATTATATTTAAATTATAATTATTTTATTTTTTCTATTACAAAAGTTAAAAAAGAAAAAAAAAATTAAAAAAAACTTTTTAACCCTATGCTAATAGTCAAAAAGTTAACTCACTTTTCAAATGAAACAAAAAGATCTCACTAATAGTGTAATTATTTTAAAATTGTTTAACCTTTTTGTAAATTTTTCATTTTTTATTATAATTTTATATAAACTTAAAATTTTAAATTTGTCCCTTATTGTAACCCTAATCCCATCCCATCCTAGTCATCACAATTTGGATTCTCCATTGTTTCCGTCATCTCTTCCCATATCCATTCCTTCACCTGTCACCCCAGTTTGCCATACTCTTTCGTCCATTCCCCAATTTGATGATACTTCTCAATCGATTACTCTCTATCTCACTCTTTCTTAATCGATCTATGCTTTTCTTAGTCAAAGGTAAAGTTGTTGGGATGTAACGAGACTGCGGGATCCAAGAGTGGAGATCGCAGTAGTGGGGATTGCGGAAGTAAGCATCAAGAGAATAGGGATTGTAGTAGTAGGGACAAAGGAAGAAATGACAGGGGGTCACCGGTAGTAGAGAATAGGGCAGTGGTAAAATTAGAAACAAGGCAGATCCAAAGAATTTAGGAGTCCAAAAAAAAATTAGAGGCAAAGGGCTAAGAGGTTTGGAAAAAATATATACCGTAATTATATTAATCTCTATTTTAAAAAGGTTAAAATAGATAGTGTATAGATAGATAAATAATTAAGGGAACCATTATTCTTGCTCCATTTTGTTCCAAATACATTCTCTTCTTTATCTTTATTATACATAGTTATTATTCTTACTCCACTTTACTTTAAATACACTCTCTTCTATGTATAATAAGGACAAAGAAACGAATGTATTTAGAATAAAGTGAAGTGGGACTAACAGCTTCCATATTCCATGGTAAAATATTGTTAACAGTATCATTTTCAACAATACGATTAACGAATGATATACATACATAATTTTTGTAATTATAAAATGGGAAAAATGGGAAAATGATATTTTTCGTACAAAATTTAAGACAACAATGATGTGACAATGATATTTTTGTAATTACTAATCAAAATGATGAGTATTTTAATTTTTAATGAATGGCTATAAATAAAACGCATATGTATGAATTTTTTATTTATAAATTCTATTTGTATAGTATTATTTATTTGAATTAAAAACTTAAGAAATCATATGTAACTATGTTAAACTTATGAAAATCGATGACTTTTTTTTTTCAAATCCTAAGAAAAATTAATGTAATTTATTCTTCAAAATTTTAGCGAGTGAAATTGTTAAAAAAACACCTTCAACAAACTAGTCAGATGATTAGTTAAAGGGAAAGACTATGGTACACACCCCTTAATGGATATGTACCATATGCACTTCATGGCTACCAAAAAAAAAAAAAAAAAAGACATAATTTCATATTTTTTGAGTAATAACTATAAATAAATAAAAAAAAGTCATAATCAAACTTAAATAAAAAAAATCATAACTAAAAAAAAAAAAAACATTATTAAAAATACATATAGTATGAAGATGTGTATAATAGAATTATCCTTAATTAAAACACCTGTAGTTATTATGGCATCTTGCCTAATTTACCTAGCACTGTTTAGGGGTGCAACTCGGGCAGGTTCGGTTGGGTTGGAAGTTTCCCAAGCCCAGCCCAAATTGTGTTTGGCAGTGCCCAAGCCCGACCATCAACTCGGACCAAGCTTCATAATTTGAACTTGGGTTAGCCCGAATTGCCTGAATTTCACAAGGCAACAAACAGCTTCTGAATTTTTTCATACAACAAACAGTGCTTCATTATATACATTAGTCCATTAGTCCATACAACAAACTTAAACATCATCCTAGCCACAAACACTGCTGCATATAAAAGTAAATTTCACAAGGCAACAAATAGTGCTTTATTATTCCATACAAGAAACAGAGTAGTTCTTAGACATTAGGCAAAGAGCATTTCTCTAATGCATTGTAAGACCAGGATTGATATCAGTATCAATATCTTCAATTTTCATCCCAGCAGGTAATTCCCATTCAAATGAGTAAAGAAGATTGGCAAGTGCAAGCTCTACTGTTGCAACTCCCAGATTGATTTCACAATGCTCTTCGACCAGATCCAAATGGAATTAGTCCAAAGTCCTCTAAAATCAATATCACCAATTTTGAGTGGTAATCGAACGACGAGTGACCAAAAATAGACAAATTGAAGCACAAATACAAAAAAAAAAAGAGGGATCTACCAGTTTTGTGTGGCGTCGAAGCTTGTCGAAAGGATGGTGTTGTCGTTGTTCGTGGCGTCGTCCTCGTCGTCTGCCATTCTTCAACTCTCATGAAGAAATGAAATGAGAGTCTGAGAGAGAGGGAAGGAAGAATAGATAAGGTAGGGTTTTGTTTTTAGTTTTAATCTAATGGTACAAATAAAAGATGTTAATCCAAGGGCCAAAGACCACAAAAAAAAAAAAATAAATAAAAAAAAAAAATTAAGGGCTAGCTATTTAATTTATACATATATTATATAATTTATATAATATATTAAATGTATAATTCGGGCACGGGTTACTCGAGTTAGCCATTGACTCTGCCCAGGCGCGGCCTGAATTACAATTCGGGCATCAAAAATTTGCCAAGGCCCATCCAGATTACAAGATCTTTTTGCCCAAGCCCTAAAAAAACTCGGGCTAGGCACGAGCCCGAGTTGCACTCCTACTGTTGACTAATCGTTTGTTTTTTTCATTCCTTTCGTCACAAATTTTTTTTTTTTTTGAAATATCCATAATGTCAGCGAGAGGCTGTCATGTATGTATCTAGGGATGCTTGAGAACTTGTTTTTTCAGTTGAAAAAGCCATATAGTAAAAAATAAATTAACAAAAAGATGTGTAAAAAGTAGAGAGAAAAGGAAAATTTTGACTTTTTGATATAGGTTGTTGGCTTTTTGTTTTTTTAGTGACTTTTTGACTTTTAGGCTAAAAAATAATGTTGCCAAACGAGACCTAAGAAAAGATAAATATGTCAGTGATCACAATTCCCAAATGCCCCATAGTATGCTCTTTACAACTTTTTTCACACAATTTCATAACATAAATTACAGAATATTATAATTTTTCTCATCATAAAATGTTATAATAAAAATTATAAAATGTCATAATTTTATTATTCATAATTTTAGGGTGTACATCATAAATTTAATATTCGAAACCAACTACAAAGTGGCATAAAACACTACAAACATTCATAATTTTCGTCTAATTTTTTTTTTTAATTTCTTACAATGTGTACTTTTTTAAAGATGCACGTTATAAATTTTTCCATAATATATATTATGATAATCATATTTATGTGCCACAATTTATCTATCATAATTGTCATTATTGTATTTATTTAAAGGTAGTTGTATACAATGGTGATACATAGAATACTAGTGTATGGTTGTGCCTAATGTTGTGTTTGGTTGGGAGATTTGAGGAGGGATTTGGAAAGAAAAATAGAAAAAGTAGGTGAAATGTAAATAAAAAATATCTATATTTCACCCAGTTTCACGCACTTTTTCTCTTTTCCTTTCCAAATCTCACCCCAAATCTCCCTACCAAACACAGCGTAAAGGTACGATATAAATAATGTTGGAATCAAAATGCAGTTGTAATTTATATGCATCATGTTGAAATTTGTGGATTCTGTGTCATTTTTTGATAAAGATACTGAGAAAATATAATGAAATATTTTTTTTCTTAAATAACTTGTAATAATTTTGCTTGTATTAAACGCTCTACAAAACTCAAATAAAATAACAACTCCTCCTAACTTTAATGCAAATTAAGAAACAAACATATAAGATTTATAATGTTCACTAATATTGTATAAGAGTAAGTAAAAAAAATTTGTAGGCACTAAACAAAATACAGGTATCAAAACTATTGTATACTTGTTAACGTTCTATAATAAAAAGATATAAAAGATGTGTTAAATAACATGTCTTTAAACATGTGTTTTCCCAAACTTCCTCCTTATTACTTTCCAAAAAGTCTTTGTATCAACTTATATATATCTCCAATGGAAAACATGCATAACATTCTAGTAATTTGTGGAAACAAAAAAATATAGATGAGTACTGTAGACACCCCATTTTTGACCGCCCTTAAGACTTGGGCACTACTGATGGTTTACTTGGTGGAGAAAGTTGAGCAGGGCAAAGGTTCGATTTCTTCGGCAAGAGGAGAGTCAAACCCTAACCTCACACCCCATTTCTTGATCAAAATATTTTAGATCTTGAAACCCTCTCTTTCAAAATGTTTTGAAAATAAAGTTCTACGATGTTCCGACGCTCGCATTTTGTTAAATGTCACGCTTTTCGGTAAACCGAGCAAGGACAAAGTGGAAATGAACGAAAGAGAGATGAAATCTCTGAAAAATCTTTCAAAACACCTTGTTTAGGGGTTTGGAGTTGAAGAAAAGAAGAGAAGAGGGAAGAAATCAAGTTGGGGGAGAAAATAGGCATGAACCGTTAAGAGAGAGTCGAGCAGCCCTCGCTGAATCGGGCCTATTCATTTGCATACTTGGATTTCAGCTATGAGGCCACCACCATTGGAAAGCTTACTTCCGGGGCTTCATTTTGCACTCAAGAATCTCCTAAAGCCAAGTCCAGACGGGGGAGATATAGTTAGTTGAAGTAGGGCATCAATCCGATTGGACCGAATCTGCGCGGCTTCACCAAAACATGCATAACTTTTTGCACAGTTGGAGTTTTAATGCAAGGATGGCCCCATTGGAAAGCTAACTTCTAGGGCTTCATCATAGGGGATGGCCGACCACCTTGGACCTTTTGACCTGGTCGGCCGACCAGGGCAAGTGGTCGGCCGACCACCTGAACTGGTCGGCCTACTCCCTCCTGTTTTGTCTTGCTGAGTTGTTGCCAGCTGTGCCAGCTAGAAGCCACAGATTGCATACTCCATACACGTGTATGGAGGATCTTCAAACTTGGTTTTTAGCTTCTTTGAGAAGCTAAGGGTTTGTATCTCTATAAGAGAGACTCTCTCCCTCATTTGTAAAGGTTCAGAACTTCTTGGAAGGCAAAACATATATCCCTCTCTATATCTCACCATTTTGGCTCCAAAGTGCATAGTTCTTGACCCTTTATCACTACACCTCATAGCCATACACTTCCACCATTGCTTTGAGGTCCTTGGAGGTCATTTTCAGTGGTTGAAGGTCTGGTTTTTGGGTCCAGAAGTTGCTGGTCTTCTTGAGCTTCAAGGGTAACACACTTTCTCCATTTTTAAGCCCTATTTTGATCCATCTCTTAGCCTCATTTGCAAGCATTTTTGAGCTTCGGTGTAAACTGAAAAAAGTCTTATTTTGAGGTCCTTAACATGTTTGTTTAAGGTCATTTTGTTGTTGGGGGTCATCTACCCCCTTGCATGCTTCATTTTGCCTTGTTTTGAGCCATGCCCTAAGGCTTTTGTATTGAGCTTTGCTTGGCCCTTTAGCCACTGAAATCCAATGGATTTTCAGTGGTTGGGATGTGGTTTTGAGAGCCAAAATCGGAGAGGGGTGACCCTCTTACCCCTTGTTTTGTTTTCTAGCATATTTAGCATATCAAAGGATCCTATGTTTGCATGCTTCCAAGGCTTATTTCAGGCCCTTTTTTGTGACTTTTAGGGCCTGCATAACCTCTGTCCAGAGGTGATTTTTTCATATTGGGTTTCCATCTTGCATGTGTAGAACAACCCTCTTCATAGCCTATCAAAAGAGCATCTCATTCTTGCATGTATAGACCATATTTCAGTGGGTTTTGGGGGTTTATTTGGCATGTCATACCTCTTAATTTTTCTGGTTTAGTGACCTCTTGAATGCTCCATATACTTGTAGTGTAAACCCTCTTCACTAGCTTGTATTGCATGCTATTTTGGTCTATGAATCTAGCACTTTTTGGCTATGCCTTAAACTGATTTTGTGTATGTTTTGGACTACCTTAGCTCTATTTTCATGCCTCATGGTCGAATGATGCTTGCTATGCATGGTTGTAGTGCAATACCCTTGCCTAGCTTTGAGTTTTGGGGCCTATTGCATGTTTATGTTGAGGTGTTTCCATGTTTTGGGGCCATTGTGCATCATATTTTAGAGCTTATATGTATGCCATATTCCCATGTTTTCCACTCTTTAGATGTGTTTGAGAGTTGTGCATAAATGCCTCGTTTTTGGACCATTGCATAAGCTTCATTTCCATGCCTTTCGAGCCATCATTTTAGACCATTTTCCCACTGTCTTGGACCTGCCTAGGGTCTGTTTGGGGCTGGTTTTTCCATTTGTGCATTGCTTTGTGTACCTTTAGTGTAATGTGCTTCATTAGTTTTAGTATTCGGGCCATCTAGCATGCATCGTGTGAGGTGTTTGCATGATTCGGGACCATCTTACATGTAATTTCAGAGATGGAAAATATGTGATTGTATGCCATATTTCATCCCTTGCCATGCTTTGATAGAATTGCATTCGGTGACTTAGGTTTGGTCTCTTGCATTGGTGCATGTTTGCATATGTTTTTGTTGCCTAATTCCATCATGTTTGGCCACTGATTTGGGTGTGGCTGAGGCTCACCTATCTTGGTTTAAGTCCATCTTGCATTGTATATGCCATTTAGTCCATGTTGTTGCATGATTGACCATTGCATTGTGTATGCCTTGATCATTTCATTGTTAGTCTCCATGTGTGCATTGCGTATGCCATATAGTTTTCATGTGCATTGAGTATGCCATTGATTATTTCATAGCATTATGTATGCTAGTAGCATGTTTGCATATCATCATTTGCATGTTTGCATAATTTAGTGGCATTATGTTTAGGTTGCATGTTAGAGTTGCATTCATGCATGCCATGTGTATTGCACAGTGTTTGGAGTAGGGTTTAGTCCAAACACGGGAAATGAGGGACGTTTCATACTCAAAGTGACGAAACGTGCTTCAATCCCCGGTCGCTGACACTCTTGACTATCCATGATAGAGTTGTTGGCTTTAGGTGTCCATTTGGGCATTCATTTCACATTGAGTTGTGCAATTTGACTCCTCGGCCATCATGCATCGAGATGCATGATTGGTGGCACGAGGATTGAGAACTACACTCCCTAGAGCTTATGGAATGACGGGGAGAGTGGTTGTGCATACATATGTTGAAAATACTTTGCCATGTCCCTTTCTTGCTCTCTGTTGCAAAGAAACCGTGGCCAAAGAAAAAGCGGTCGTGATATCCCTACAAGTTCCCATGGAGTTGTGTACAGTGTTCCAGGGTCAATTGTAAACAGAGGCAAATCGGGGCATCGTGATGGATTTCCCGACAAGGTGACTCGAGCATGCATGCATCCCTATCATTCGGAACAGAGCTGAGGCAGTCCGTTTTTTATTTAAATTTGCATGCTAGCTTATTTATCTTAGTTAATTTGTTAATTAATTAGGGTTATGTAATAATTAGCTGTGATTCGTTATTCATTCGGTTGTGTATTATTTATTCGGACCCTCCGAGAAGGGCAATGTTGTAATAAGCATACGTGTGTGTGATGTATGTCTTTCAACTCCACGCCTTTCTCTCTTTTTATTTACTAGCTTATGATGGTTAGTTTAGGGCACATTTCAATTAGTATCCTTATGGTCGTATGTTTGCATCCATTCATCTATTTTGTATGCACCGGGCTCGGCGCATCATGCTAACTGCATTGTATTTCAATTCAAAGTTGAATACATGTATCAGTTGTTGCATTTCATATGCCATTTTAGAATAGCCGAGCCTATCTTAGTTGCATTTTTGCATGTGTTGCATTAGGTATTTCAGCATAGTTAGGATTCATGCATGTTTTCTAATTATCTTCTTTCTTTGGCTCGGAGTACTCGGTAAGTGTTTATGCTTTAGCATCCTTGCATGTGTGTGAGTGACTGCCATGATAGCATGCTTATCATGAGGCTAAGTGCTTATGTGATATAATTGCCTGAATGCCTGTGGGTGAAGGTTGGATTATCTGAATTTGAACAATTCATTGATTGCAAGTTTTAGCCCACTAGATAGTGGCAAATCATCATGTTTTCTAAGCCCACTTGAGGGTGGCAAAATCTGCATTTTAGCCTACTTACGAGTAACAAACTGCTTTAAAAAACAAACATGAAATGTTTTGTTCCAACTCAGGTGATCCAGTCTATACTTGTATGCTGCGTGCATCACATAGTAATTCTAGGCTAATAAAACCGGAATAAGAGCACATAATGTTTTCAAAACTCGATATCATGGTTAGTAGAGGCCAATCTTTGATCGGGTGAGCGGGGGTGCTCATAGCTGACCTTTCCCAATCGTGCCCAAGTTCCCGAGCCGAGGCAACTTTGGTGATGACGGAAACGTGGCCTTAGGCAACGAGTCAGGGTTTCCTAAATTCCCCTAAAATAAATATTTAGGTGGCGACTCTGTATCTAGCAAAGCAGTCCATGTTTGGCACTTCTTTCTAAAAATCTGTTTTTCAAAACGATTTGCCGGATTTGGACTCTTTGGTGATTTATCAGTCTCGCATTGCACTTTGCGGGATTAGATTCAGAACCGTGACATTTGAGTCCGAATTGTAGTAAGCCCCAATGAACAAAACGGGATTCTGTCCCGGGACGTTCGGGGACGTCTACAAGTACATTTGTTGAAAATATACATATCAAAACACTTTGAGATTGAAATTACCTTATTACATCCCCATCAAAGCAAGTTAGTCGTATTTCTCCTTTTAAGCTCTATAAATTTTTCGATTTAATCCTACAAAAGTCCATATTTCCAATTATTATTAAATTGAAATTTTATAAAAATTATATAATCAATAGAAATAAATTAATTAACAAATGGTTACCTTTTGATAAAACGTGATTCAATCTACATGGAATGCTACAACAAAACTTCAGGATAAATAATATTTGTAGTAGAATCCGAGCTATCTTTAGGGAGGAGAATACTTATATTATCAAAGGATGTACATCTGGACAATGCCACATATAATTATACATGGCTAAACACTAGTATGCGCAAATCAACCCCAACAAATTTCACATATTGTCCTTCAGATTTATCAATGGTCAAGGCATATGCTAATTGAACTGAAAATTGATGTATTGTCATTTGGAAAGAAAATGGTGTCAAAGATATCCTTGGTATAAATGCCAAATTATCAAACTTTACTCCAGTTAAAATTTGAGTTTCACTTATGCGAGTGTCGTACCTAGTAACCATCAATCTTGTATCATTACACAGTCCATGTTTTGGTGCTATGTTTCTTAACAATATTAGAGGACAACCCACTTGCAACTCTAATTTAAAAGTTGGTAGCTCAGGAGGATCCAATGAATTTAAATATTGAATAGGATATCTATTTGTAATGGTAGGATGGGTAACCATTGTTCGTTTTTGTGCCGAATGTGAATTTTCAGTTATTGTTTCTCATTCCAAGCAAACGCGATTGCGACAAATTGGTGTTAAGGAATGTTGTCTTGATTGAATACATTCTTCTAATCCCCCTTGTTATCGTTGCAAGTATTGAAATTCAAAGTATGACTTTTCATTTTTTTTCACGCTCTCACCATTTATGTTGGGCCAATGTAGCTTTTGATATTACATTATTATGTTGTGCCTAAAATGAAAATATTTTATCATTAGTGCTTAATATGTGAATATTATTGTCTAACACTTTATCCTTTTTTTGTTGCATCTTCTTGTTTTCTATTTTATTTATTATATACCTTTAATTTTGTTATCTTTATTTATGTATTTCTTCCTGCATTTTGATTTTTATTAAAAAAAAAAAGAATTAAAAACATGTCTTGTTTAGTTTCTCCTTTTATTATATAATATTTATTTTTTCCTTCGTTTCTTTTTTCCTATTTATTATGCTATGTTGTAAATGCAACATGGGTTCATAAACATATTAAAAATTCAAATGCTTACTTTAACATGCTTCAGAAAAACATTTCGCAATCAGTCAAAAGAATTGAATAAAACTTCAAACTCATTATGCACTATGTAGTTTTTCATTATTGTACATAAAAAAGAGAAAAGTTTAAAAAATGTTGAGGAACCATACCATGGGATATCCATTTTCCTTTCCTTTGTCAGAAGGAGTAGCCTTTTTTGTTTCCTTTGATACTGCCTTGTCTTTTTTCTTTGCCTTTGCCTATGAAAAATAAGTAGAATATATTTATAAATTATTTTTAAAATGATAAGAAAATGCATGTCCAGTGTTCAAATTGACTTTTGGGCTTACCTCACAAATGCTAATGGTATTAAGGTCACGCTCATTGCGGACAACAACATCAACATTTCTTTCTTGAAGAAATCAAACCTATATATACAAAAGCTTTAGAGTGATATATAAAATTTTATACACATAAATAGGAAAATTAGTAAAGGGAGTTAATATTACAATTCGGTGTAAGTCTCCATTCACTTATAAGAAAATTAGATATGGTAAGTTAAAAAGAAGAAAAAAAAGAAAAAAAGAAAAAAAGAATAAGCTTTACATTATAAGAGAGGTACTTAAATTTGTATTAATAAAAAAAAAACCTTACTAGTAATATTATCCATAACTGTTGTACTTCAACCTAAAAGCATTTGGTTATATAATTTTAGACACCAAGAAACAAAAAATTAGCAATACCAATTAACAACCATAAAAAAAATTCTTTTTCCAAATCTTGAGAATTTGGAAAATGTTTTTTTTAACAACCTTAAAACAATTAACTACCAAATCACTTGGTAGCAAATATATATAATCACAAAAGATTAGACAAAACAACATAGGCCTAAAAAGATTAGATAAAAGAACAAAAGCCTAAAAACTATTTCCATTTAATCTAATAACAATAAAAAATGATAGAATTCCATAAACTAATGATTAGCCGAAGGAAATCCAAAATTACACAGTAATCAAAGATTAGCCAAAAGAAACCCAAAAAAAAAATAAAAAAAATAAAAAAAATTGAGGTTGATAAATATTTATGACAGTTGTCCAAATTTCACTTTGTTTACTATTTCTCCCACTTTGTCACCAACCAAACAGGTCATAATGTTTTTGGCATTTATGGACTGATAAATATGTATACCAATTCAAAAAAAGCCTTAACTCAAAATTGAAACAAACAAAGAATAAATATTATATAGATTTTGTCTCGTCAATTTCATCTCTAATGACATTTCCCATCCTATGTAAAACAGGTCCATACTCTCACATTGTTCAATTTCATTTTTAGACTTTATTTATTTTCAAATTTGACAAAAATAAAGCTGAAACAGATATGGACTAATTTAAAAATTAAAATTAAACAAAGTGGTGATGATAATGTGGACTAATTTTAAAAAAACAAATATGACATCAAACTGTAGCATAATGTGGACTAATGTTGGGATAATGTAATTGAGTATAAAATTAAGTATAAAATAAATATGAAATCAAGATCAACACTTTAATAGGACCTAACCCAAGACCATTCACAAATTTAACTATATATGATGAAACTACTTAACTTACTGGTAATAGAGTAGTTCAATGAGTTAACTTACACCATTTTTTAAAAATTAATGAGATTCACTTTTACGATCGTGCTTATCTACATATAATTCTACAATTAAACGGCAATGTAAAAGCAAAAAATTCAAACCATACTATTATAAAACTATAAGACCTAATAAAAAAAATTTCAATACTAAAAACCCAAAACCAATGAACCATTGAACCATTGAGCAACAACAACTCTTTCAAAAACTCTTTGAAAAAACAGAGCATGGTCCATGATATATATATTATGCAACAAAAAGAAAAAAAAAATGCTCTAAACTCTTTCATTTGGTTCAGTTTTTGGGTTTATTAAGCCCCAATAAACCCACTTTATTGCTTTTAAGGTTTAAAACAAAAAAGATCAAACCCATTTTAAATCCAAAAAGATCAAACCTTACAGGAAACCAACCTAAAAAGATCAAAACTTACAGGAAACCAACCTTACAATCGAGTAGCCGGAGTGGTTGGAGTGATGACCAAGCTGCCGGAGTGAGGTCTGATGAAGCCCGATAAAGAAATGGGTAGACAAAGAAATGAGAGGAAAAAGTTAAGGGAGGGGAAAAAAATGTTTAAACAGAGAGAGAGAGAGGGAGAGAGAATGTGGGAAGACAGACGAGTAGATGGGAGGCAAATCATTTGTGATACTTAGGGAGAGGAGTGTTTAGGCGGGAACCATCTATTGATCTGAACCATTGATATACATTTAGGATTTATCTCAATCATTTAAACTAAATGTATCTCCGATACATTTTAAAAAACTTGCCATATTATATAGATGAGTAAATTATGATATACAAATGTAATTATTCTAACACTAAAATATTCACACCGAACTTTTCCCTTTTTTTGGTCATATATAGGAGTGTAAAAATGGCCTGCGGCCCGTGGATGGCCTGAAGCCTACCTGCTGCAAAGGACGGGCCCGGCTCGTTTAGGCCCGGGCCCGAGCCCAGCCCGAGCCCCAGGGCCTGGGGCTAGGCCATCATTTTAAAGCCCGGCCCGCCTAGCCTGGCTCGTGGCCCAGCCTATTGGCCCACTTAAGGTCCACTCAAGGCCCAACCTATAGCGTTTCTAGTTTAGACTCGACCCATTTGTATTCCGGACTCGGGTTTCATAGCTTGGTATTGTTGTACATGTCTTTTTCCCTTTATTCTTTCTTAATTTTGGTTGTTGGATTGTAGTGGTTGTGTTTGGAACTGGTTGGTTGCTTATTTTTCAAATCTTTGTTGCCTTGAATTTTGTTCCTCCGCTCGAGCAGCACTTCTTGCACTCGAGCAGGATCTGTGAACTCTCAGTACTTTTGTAGGTCTACAAAACTACTGGGAGATTGTACTCTACACTCGAGCGGTGGTTTCTACGCTTGAGTGGGTGGGCGCTCGAGCTGCATTTCTTGCGCTCGAGCGGGTTTCATGAAGTCTCAGTACTCTGCAAAACAAGGAGTGTGCATTCTGCACTTGAGCGTCATTTCTTGCGATTGAGCGGACTGTGCATATATCAGTTCGCAACAGCACCTTTTTACATCACTTTTTCATATCTATTTCTACCAAAATCCTAGATCTTCACCCTCTCTCTCTAAAACTTCCGCTCTCTCTACATTTTCACCTAGATCTAGTGGGTTCTCTACCTGTGTGCCTTTGTTAAAAAGGTAGTATGTCTCAAGAGCTCTCTTTTGATCTGATTAAAGCTTGGTTTCGACGTCGTTGAAGTTCCTCCATCTTTTTCTTTGGTCTTCTAAGCTTGAAGTAGGGATTTTTTACACTTTCATATGGTTTTTAACTTAGTTTTTTCATGTTGTATGGACACGATTGGGATTTGGAGGATTTTAGACAAACCTAGGGTTTTGTTTTAAAGTCAAAAGAGGAATTTTCAAATGAAGGTATTAAAAATGGTTGTGGGTGTAAGTATGAGGATGTATTGTGTTAAATTTGTTGATTTTAATACATAGGTTGGGTTTTGGGAGGAAATGGGTTTTGCCTTAAATTGTCTCCAATAATGACTTTGCATAAATAATGAAATTGGTATTGAAAATATGAAATTGGAGGGTTATTTATATAAACGGTGTAATTGGATATGTATTATCTTCCACCTATGGAAATTTGGATAATTTATCTATCTTTGAGATTGTATATCTATTTAGAAATATCTATTTTGGGCTATCGGTGGAGGATAGCCATGATTGTTGTAAAAATTGCATTAGGATTAGGCAAATTGAAACTAATCTTTTATTGGTTGTCATTGAATATGACTGTGTTATAATACATTTTTATGTATGATATTTGAGAGAAGAAAGGGGATGTACTCTATATTTGGGAGGAGAAAGGAGATGGACTCTATTGAATTAAGATGGCCTGTGTGTTCTGGGTGTAAGTCCCAAAAACTGCACGTATTAGGGGTGGGTGCGGGTCGGTTGTGGCCACGGAACCTCTAATCCACCATCCGTCCGCTAGATTAGCGAATTGGAGAAAATCAATCTGCATCCGTCCGCCAATCCGGCGGATGTGGATTGAGCGGATCGGCGGTTTGGCGGATGGATGCGAATCGGTTTGTCGGTTTAAAATTTTATAAATTTTCAATATAATTCAACTTGTGCACTTCCTCAAAAAAAAGAAGAAGAAAGTATTATAGTTAATGACTTAAAAAAATATTACAATCACTACATGCCTCATCCAAAGCAAGAAAGTTTGAAACTTTAGAATATCATAATCACTGCATGTCTCATCCACATACTACAATCATAGCATGCCTCATCCACATAAAGTATTACAATCTATGGTTCTTAAAATATAAAAACAATTCAAACCACCAAAACCATGAACAGAGCAGTAGTAGAGATTGTATGTCTTTGTATTGTTACATCTATATCTGTTTTTGAAAACAAAAACCAACAATCATATATCATATTTTCTATTTATTATTTTTAGATACAGATTTAAAAACCAAAAAATATAGATAAATAATACGTTTATTTTTTTCAATTCAAAAAAGATATTCAAGTTGAAAACTTTTTTTCAACAGAATATTTAAACTCTTTTTTAATTGAAAACACAAATAGAATATTTAAACAAACTGAAAACACAAAGTCTTATAAATTACTAGGGGTGTTCGCGGTTTGGCGGTTCGGTTGCGGCCAAAGGAATCTCAAATCCGCCATCCGTCCGCCAGATTGGTGGATTGGAGAAAATCAATCTGCAACTGTCCGCTCGTCATTATGCATATGTCCAAAATGCGGCAGATCAGTTCGGTTCGGTCGGTTTTGGCGGATCGGTATATCCGCTGCTCACCCCTAGCACGTATACATGTGTGTCGATTCTCGAGGACAAAATTTTCATAAAATGGCAAATTGAAGTGCTATGTATTGATTATGTATGTTTGAGAACCACTAAGTTGTAGTCTCAGCTGGGTTGTATGGATAATAATGAACATGACTCATGAATTGAGGTGAAATGAATTGACATGAATGGAATTGAGATAAAACGGATTGAAATAAAAGAATTTGGCATACTCTGATCTTGTAAGATATGATTGATTCTATAATGGACATTAGACATGCACTTCATGCTTATACCTTTGTTAAGATTCATATATTGTGTTAGATTGTCTCTATTGGGCTTTGGCTCACCCTATTGGGAAAAACCATTTTCAGGTGCTGGTGACATGCCTTCGCTAAGACACTAGCTTGGAGAGACTTGGAGCAAGGGCTTATTTTTGTTGTATTTAATTTATATAGCCAAGGGCTTTAACTGTATTGAGCTAGACTCATTTCGTTGTAACCAAGGATTGACTTGGAAAGATATAAGCTGTTAGGGCATTTAAATATCTAATCAGCTTTTATCTTTTGATTACTAGTAACACATGCTGTAGATTCAGGATAGGACATTTATGAATGTATATCGCATGTGTCACCTTTTGTATATTAACTCTGATGAATGAAAGTATATTGTTTCAATTCTATTTTCGAAAATGAGATGGGTTTGTCATATTTATTTTGGGGCGTTACAACTTGGTATTAGAGTGTACCAGGTTTTAATATTTTGGGTATGTAGGAAGTGGTTCTTACCACAATGGGTTTATCTCGCTTGACAGAGATGTTTATATGTTTGTAATGCTATGTGATAACATGTTTATGTGATTATATGGGTATGTGATTTACTTTCTAGGATGTTGATCGAGTCTACGGGTTTGTAGGAGTTCTACTAGAAAGGCACTTGATCACTATCGTTTCTAATTAGAACTCTGGCAACGCTGCGGAACGGTCATTATCTGGGAATAAAATTTGTATGTGTTTACATGACTACGTGCTTATGTGGAGTGAATTACAGTTGTTCACAGCTTAGTAGGGGTGTGCAAAAATCGATTGGCCCGATTAACCCATCCGATCCGAACTGAACCGACGCTTAACAGTCGGCTCTATCAAAGTATACGATCGGCAACGGTTACAAATATTTCAAAATCATAAAGTTCTGGTCGGTCAACGGGCTTAAGAAAAAAATAATTACTTAAACTGAACCGACCGAGTTATTTATATAATTTAATAAACAGTAGGACAGTGACTTATACATAGTTGTCACTTTGTTATTGGCTCTTGATATTACACTAGTACTATTACCTTATCTCTTTATGAGCAAAAATCAATAGAAATTGAAAATAAAGACCAACCCACGTGATGATGTCATATCTATCTATTAAATGATTAAGTGCTCTCTTTTTTCACAAACAAATTTGCAAAGTTGAAGTTTAGCCCTTCATCTTCCTCTACTTTTTCCTTTCTCTCTCTTCACACAGCAACGATTTGAAGTTACGATGGAGAGCTCAGATCGATGAAACAAGAAGAAAATATAAGGCAACATTCGTTGGCGATGGTTGATAAAAAGATACAAAGTTTGACTCTTCATCACTTTGATCTCATCATCCTCCTGCCAATCTTTTCATCCCTCTCTTTTATTTACCTTCCCTACTAAAGCCTCCTTTTTTAGTCCTCAACTTTTGTTAACTTTCTCTTCTCACCCTCCCTCACTCCCTAAAATGAAGACTTGATAGATATTGCTCATCCGAACCGAATATCGACCATAGAAGAGAGACCCGATGCTGTGTGGTTTGGAGGAGTACTCGATCAAAATTGGATGATGAATTTCCATACCCGAAGTAATTGGGTCAAGTGATGGTTTGACAGCAAAACCGAGCCGACTCGACCTGTGCACAGCCCTACCGCTTAGGACGCAAGTGAGTTAGCTTCAGCACATTTGTAAATTTGCTAATCTATTTTGTTACCTCTATTAGGATGTCAGGGCGTGGACGTGGTGGTGGTAGGTGTGGTAGGCCTAGGAGGCATGAGGTGCCTTTATCAGATGAAATTTCGGCGCAGGAAGAAAATGTTAGTCAGGCCAATGTGGCCGAACCAGCAGGTCAATAGGCCATGGGTGCCTTAGCCCCTGAAATGGCTAGAGCATTGTGGGAATCCATGAACATTCTCAGGGCTGTGAATCAAGTCCAGGCCCAAATAGCCGAGGCAAGGCCATCTTTTCTTAAGCGAGAGTGTTTTCGGGTGAACCCAGATGAGTTTGTGGGTGATCCCAAAGAGCCACTGAAGGCAGATGAGTGGCTAGAGCAGATAGTGAAAACGGTCGAGATGCTTGGCATCGAGGACGACCAGTTGAGAGTGACCTTGGCATCCTTCCAACTAAAGAGAGATGTAGGTTAGTGGTGGAAATATGCGCATGGGTGCATAGGAGGGACTTGGGAGGCCTTTGTCAGTGCCTTCCAGGATAAGTTTTAGCCTCCCACGGTTAGGGAGAAGTTGAGGGATCAGTTGTTCAGTTCAAGCAGTTGAATACTCCTGTGGCCGAGTTTGAGGCCACGTTTACTATCCCGTCAAGGTTTGCACCAGAATTTGTAGTGACTGAGGAGCGCCGTTGTCTAGAGTTTGAGAAGAGGTTAAGGACCAGACTCTTGTTCAGAGTAGCTGGGTTAATGATTAGAGATTACAGAGACCTTGTGAAGGCTGCGGCTCATCTAGAGACTGTGATGTAGATGGAGGAGGAGAGGATGAGGGGCTCTAGGAGGGGTTAGGAGGTATAGGAGGACAGTAAGAGGAAGAAGGGTTTTAACCCACAACAGTCCTAGGGAGTACAGGCGAGGTCCACTTTCCAGTACCAAGTTTGGGCTTTGGGAGAGGTGGTCAAGGAGACTTCACATGTTACAAGTGTGGCCAGTTGGGCCATAAGTCTCTAGCTTGCCCGTAGAGAGGAGGAGGGCAACGGTCTGTATTGTCTTCGGCTTATTTTCAGAGCTAGAGTCAGGGACGAGGGTAGCCACTCACTTGTTATCAGTGTGGGCAGGTGGGGCAGATGAAGAGGTTTTGTCCACAGTTGGGTGGCACACCCAGTGGGTTTGGTTCGAGGAAGACACAGAGCCACCAACCCACACAGTCAGCACAGGCCTTGAGGGCCAATCAAGGAGCCTCTTTGGCTCAATCAGTGCATCAGGCTTATGCTCCGAGGGGTGAGCAGGTAGATCAAAGGCCAACAGGGTGTGTGTATGTTGTTATCGTGTCGGATCTTGTACCGGCTCTTTCAATAGTGAGAGGTACTTTCTTGTTTTGCAATTTAGTTGCTAATGTGTTGATTGATACGGGTGCATCCCATTCATTTATCTCGTCTGCATTTGCATTGGTTTTGGGATTAGAGTTGGCTCAGTTAGCATCTCCTATCTGTGTAGAGTCGCCTATTGGTGGTGAGGTTGTTTCGAAACAAGGGTGTCGAGGTTGTAACATAGAGGGTGTGGATCGCCGACTTCATTTTGCATTTGTATTGATTGACATGTCTAGTTTTGATGTCATTTTGGGTATGGACTAGTTGTCATCATATCAGACTGTTATAGATTGCTACCGTCAGAGGGTTACTGTATGTATCTTGAGCGATGATTGTTTTTATTTCTTGGAAGACTGGGTTGATAGAGTCTTATCACCGGTGTATGGTCCGCATAGGCGGAGTGAACTTAGTTGCCTTATTGCCAACTTCTTGGGTACTGAGTGTGATGAAGTCTGAGTCGAGTTGCCAAGGGTAGTTTGTGAATACTCAAATGTTTTTCTTGAGGATCTTACTAGTTTGCCTCACCAAGAGATCGAGTTTTCTATTGACTTAGTACTTGGCACGACACCAATCTCTATGGCACCATATCGATTTGCACCTACTGAGTTGAGTGAGTCGAAGATTCAACTCCAGGAATTGTTATATAAGGGTTTTATTTTCCCTAGTACTTCGCCTTGGGGAGCATCGGCTCTTTTTGCCAAAAAGAAAGATGGTGCGTTGCGACTTTGTATAGATTACCAGAAGTTGAATTGGGTAACTATCGAGAACAAGTACCTAATGCCTCGTATAGATGATTTGTTTGATCAGTTGAAGGGGTCTTGTTGCTTCTCTAAGATAGACTTGAGATCGGGTTATCACCAGTTGAGAGTAAGGGATGAGGATATCCAGGAAACGACATTCCGTACGCGGTATGGCCATTATAAGTTTCTAGTGATGCCCTTTGGGCTAACCAATGCACTAGCTGTGTTTATGGATTTGATTAACTGGATATTCTGTGAGTTCCTAGACCGTTTTTTGGTCGTCTTTATAGACGACATCTTGATTTACTCACCCTCTGAGGAAGAGCACGAGGAACACTTGCAGGTAGTACTTGAGTTGCTTAGAGCCCACAAGCTGTATGCTAAGTTTGGGAAATATGAATTTTGGCTGAAAGAGATTAAGTTCTTAGGCCATGTGGTATCTGGGGAATGGGTGACTATAGATTCTTCCAAGATAGAGGCAGTGCAAGATTGGTAACCACCTAAGAAATCTTTCAAGATCCGTAGTTTCTTGGGATTAATTGGGTATTACCGTAGATTTGTGAAGGATTTCTCTAGGCTAGTCTCACCGTTGACTAGACTGGCGAGGAAGGGAATCAAGTTTGTGTGGAGTGAGTCTTGTGAGAAGTTTTTTCAAGAGCTTAAGGTTAGACTTACCATTGCTGCAGTATTGATTATTCTGCAGAGGGGTTTGGGTTATTTGGTGTATTGTGATGCTTCACAGGAAGGTTTGGGTTGTGTTTTGATGCAAGAGGGAAAAGTAGTAGCCTATGGCTTGTGGCAGTTAAAAATACATGAGAAAAACTACCCTACTCACGACCTAGAGTTAGCGGTGATGATTTTTGCCGTAAAGATTTGGAGACATTATCAGTATGGTGAGAAGTTTGAGGTGTTTTCGGATCACAAGAGTTTAAAGTATCTGTTTACATAGAAAGACTTGAATATGAGGTAGAAGAGGTGGATGGAGTTCATAGAAGATATGACTTTGAGTTGCATTATCATTCTAGGAAGGGCAATGTAGTGGCCGATACCTTGAGTAGGAAATCAATTAGTAGTGTAGCATGTATTGTCATTCGGGAATGAGAGATGTTGGGTGCCATTGGGGAGTTTGACTTGCATCTTGCCGAGTCCATTGAGTATGCAGCCTTGTTTTCAGTTGTTGCACAACCTACACTGGTGAACCGAGTGATAGAAGCACAAATGGGTGACCTTGAGGTAGAATCCCTCAAGGAGAAGATCTTAGTGGGAAGGTAGAAAGTGGCTTGAACGTGTACTCTGACTCGAGTGTTAGATATCTTGATCATTTTTTTTGTACCGGAGTCTTGCCGAGAGGAAGTATTCCGAGAGTTTCATTATTCATGCCTTGCGGTACATTTGGAAGACACAAAGATGTATCACGACCTTAGCCGCTAGTTTTGGTGGAGGGGAATGAAGAGGGATGTGGCCATGTTTGTGTCAAGGTGCCTTGTCAACAAGTGAAGGCCAAGCATCAAAGGCCAGTGGGTTTGTTGTAACCCTTGCCTATAGCAAAGTGAAAGTGGAAGCATGTCACGATGGATTTTGTTGTGGGCCTTCCGAGAACTCAACAGGGTAGTGATGTAATTTGGGTGGTAGTTGACTGGTTGATCAAATCGGCGCACTTTATACCTATGCGTGTGAGTGACTCGGTGGATTTTCTTGCCGACCTGTACATTAGGGACATAGTGAGGTTGTACGGGGTCTCAGTGACGATTATATCGGATAGAGATCCGCGTTTTATGGCTCGGTTGTGGCAGAGCTTACAGAGTGCCTTGGGCACTAAAGTGACTTTTAGCATCGCGTATCATCCTCAGACTAATGGGCAGTCTGAGTGTACTATTAAGATCTTTAAGGATATGTTTCGAGGTTGTGTCCTTGACTTTAAGGGGTTGTGGAAGAGGCATTTGCCCTTAGTAGAGTTTGCCTATAATAACAGCTTCCAGTCGAGTATTGGTATGGCACCATTTGAGGCCTTGTATGGCCAGCCGTACAGATCCCTATGTGTTGGATCGAGGTGGGTGATGCACTTATGTTGGGTTTTGGTCTGGAAAACGATGAAGAAAGTAGCACTTATCCGTAAGAGGTTGGTTATGGCCCAAAGTCGCCAGAAAAGCTATGCCAACCATAAAAGGAGACCTTTGTCTTTTGAGGTGGAAGGCCATGTGTTCTTGAAGGTATCACCTAGGAGGGATTTGATGAGGTTTGGGAAAAGTGGAAAGTTGTCCCCTCGATTCATTGGGCCTTTTGAGATCCTTGAGCGGATCAGAGAGGTAGCTTATCGTTTGGCCTTGTCGCCACAGCTTTCCGAGGTTCATGATGTGTTTCATATTAGCATGCTTCGGAAGTATGAGTCGGATCCATCGCACGTGTTGGATTGGACCGACTTAGAGGCAGATGAGGATGCTTCGTATGATGAGAGACCGGTGAGAGTCTTGGATACCCGGGACCCAGTCTTGCGAGGCAAGACAATTCCCTTGGTTAAGGTATTGTGGAAACATCACGAAGTTAAGAAAGTAACTTGGGAATGTGAGTTGGAAGTCCGTGAGAAGTATCCGAACTTATTTGTTGATGTTTGAGCATGTAATGAAATTTTATCATGTTAATGAAATATGAAGGCATTGTATATGTTTTGGAAGATATGGGAACATTGTATATGTTATTTATGTTTTGGAAATTCAGATTTAATATAAACATTGTGTATCTTTTGGAAAATGTGACTTGTACTTTCAATTTTGGAACTCGTGTATCGAGTTAACGAGAATGAGTGACTGGAGAATGGGTCATGGGAATGGAATTGATTAACTATTGTTATTGTGTTTGGTTTAAATCATGACTTTGAAACTTGATTTGAAATTTCGAGGACGAAATTCCATAATGGAGGGAGGTTATAGCGTTTCTGGTTTAGACCTGACCCATTTGTATTCCGGACTCAGGTTTCATAGCTTGGTATTGTTGTACATGTCTTTTCCTCCTTATTCTTCCTTAATTTTGGTTGTTGGATTGTAGTGGTTGTGTTTGGAACAAGTTGGTTGCTTAGTTTTCAAATTTCTGTTGCCCAAAATTTTGTTCCTCCTCTCAAGCGGCATTTCTTGCGTTCGAGCGGAATTTGTGAACTCTCAGTACTTTTGTAGGTTTGCAAAACTGTTGGGAGATTGTACTCTACGCTCGAGCGGGTAGGCGCTCGAGCTGCATTTCTTGCACTTGAGCGGGTTTTGTGAACTCTTAGTACTTTTGCAGGTTTGCAAAACTGGGAGTGTGCATTCTGCGCTCAAGCGTTACTTCTTGCGCTCGAGCGGAATAAAATGTTGTGTCTAATGCTTGAGCGTTACTTCTTACACTTGAGCGGACTATGCGTATATCAGTTCGCAACAGCACCTTTTTACATCACTTTTTCATATCTATTTCCACCGAAACCCTAGATCTTCACCCTTTCTCTCTACATTTTCACCTAGATCTAGTGGGTTCTCTACCTATGTGCCTTTGTTAAAAAGGTAGTACGTCTCGAGAGCTCTCTTTTGATTCGATTAAAGCTTGGTTTCGGTGTCTTTGAAGTTCCTCCATCTTTTCCTTTGGTCTTTTAAGCTTGAAGTAGGGATTTTCTACACTTTCATATGGTTTTTAACTTAGTTATTTGATGTTGTATGGACACGATTGGGATCTGGAGGATTTTAGACAAACCTAGGGTTTTGGTTTAAAGTCAAAAGAGGGGTTTTCAAATGAAGGTATTAAAAATGGTTGTGGGTGTAAGTACGAGGATGTATTGTGTTAAATTTGTTGATTTTAATACATAGGTTGGATTTTGGGAGGAAATGGGGTTTTGCCCTAAATTGTCTCTAATAATGACTTTGCATAAATAATGAAATTGGTATTGAAAATGTGAAATTGGATGGTTATTTATATAAACGGTGTAGTTGGATATGTATTATCTTCCACCTATGAAAATCTAGATAATTTATCTATCTTTGAGGTTGTATATCTGTTTAGAAATATCTGTTTTGGGCTATCGGTGGAGGATAGCCATAATTGTTGCAGAAATTGCATGAGGATTAGGCAAGTTGAAACTAAAATATTATTGGTTGTCATTGAATATGATTGTGTTATAATACATTGTATATGTATGATATTTGGGAGGAGAAAAGGAATGGACTCCATTGAATTAAGTTGGCTTGTGTGCCCTGGGTGTAAGTCCCGAAAACCATACGTATACATGGGTGCCAATTCTCATTGACAAAATCTTCGTAAAATGGCAAATTGAAGTGCTGTGTATTGATTATGTATGTTTAAGAACCACTGAGTTATAGTCTCAGTTGGGTTGCCTAGATAATAATGAACATGACTCATGAATTGAGGTGAATGGAATTGAGATAAAATGGATTGAAATAAAAGAATTTGGCATACTCTAATCTTGTAAGATATGATTGATTCTATAATGGACATTAGACATGCACTCCATGCTTATACCTTTGTTAAGATTCATATATTGTGTTAGATTGTCTTTACTGGGCTTTGGGTCACCCTATTGGGAAAAATTATTTTCAAGTGCTCGTGACATGCCTCCGCCAAGACAGTAGCTTGGAGAGACTTGGAGCAAGGGCTCATTTTTGTTGTATTTAATTTGTATAGCCAAGGACTTTAACTATATTGAGCTAGACTCATTTCATTGTAACCAAGGATTGACTTGGAAAGATGTAAGCTGTTAGGGCATTTAAATATCTGATCAACTTTCATATTTTGATTACTAGTAACACATGTTGTAGATTCAGGATAGGACATTTATGAATATATATCGCATGTGTCACCTTTTGTATATTAACTCTGATGAATGAAAGTATGTTGTTTCAATTCTATTTCAGCAAATGAGATGGGTTTGTCATATTTATTTTGGGGCGTTACACGACTCGTTCAAGGCGCAGTGTTTTTTTAGTGGAAAATAATAAATTTTTGGTAAAAAAATTTAAAAAAACAAAAAAAATGGTCAGGCCCACCCAAGCCTTGCCCAAGCTTGAGGCCAGGCCCAGGTCCAGGCCCGGCCCCACTGGCTCGTCCAAGGCCCGAATACCCTTGGACTTAGGCTTGGGCCTGGGCCTGGGCCTAATTTTTTTGGTGCGTGGTACGGCTCGGCCCAAATTTTGGCGAGAGCCCACAAGGCCTGACATGGGTCGGGCTGGATTAGATTTACACCCCTAGTCATAAATGGTTGGCTGAACTTATTTATTTGAATAATGAAAAGGTGACATATAAGACCATTAAAAAGATGTCTGTTGAAAAAAATATGATAGTTTCATTTTTTTGAAATGAAAGAAATAATAATTTAAAGAAAGATAAAATAGCAAGCATTGTCAGAGTGGATATTACAAAAGGTAAATTACACAAACCATCCTTGAGGTTTGAAAAAATGCAATAAGTTTTATAAGGTTAACCTCATTACACTAACTTCTCTTTTAGTTGCCAAAAAGTAATATACCTTGACCAAAAAAATTTAGTAGCTAAACCCTAAAACAATTACCAACCAATAAAATTTTTAGTCACAAAATGTAACACTTTTGGCAACTAAAATGAATTTAGTATAAATTGTTGTCGTATAAAATAATTAAAACTAATACAACCGGTGTGTAAACATAGATAATCAAGGATAAAACATATATTGTAATATAAAAATAGATGACAATCATTTTTTTATCAAAAAAATTAACAAATGATTGTTGAAGACAACACTTTAATTAAAATATTAAGAGAGCACAATGCAATATGTCAAACTTGTGAGACTTAGTGTATTTTTTTCCAAATCTCAATGTAGATTAATATAATTCATTTCTTATTTAAAAAAAATTAACTACCTAAAATAAAAAGTGAGATTTTGGCTAAATATTTTTACTAGTATCACTAGAGAGCATCTCCACTATTACGGATCTTTCCTAACAAAATTACATAAAATATATATTTTAACAACTTATTTTTTTATAAATATACTTCGATAATATTCTTTATTTTAGCTTGTCATTTTAAGTATTTTTTTTTTAAAAAATTTGTATTCTTTAATGAGAAAGCAAAAAAGGATAAGAGGAAATAGGGAGATAAATAAATAAATTATTTTTATGTTTCACTAGGGTGGAATGGCTCTCCAAATATGGATAGCTCGGAGAATAAATGGTAAACTAACTATTATGATAACTAACTTGTTAAAAAAAAAAATGAAAGGGAGGCTGCTAGATAAAATCTCTAAAGATGTCCATTTAACTAGTTTGGAGATGCTCTAATGGTTCAATAATTAAATGGCTAACTATTATTATATTATTATATCTAAAATATTTTGACACAATATACCTTTTTCTTCATTTGTTCTCTCATTTCATTTACCATTTTAAAATAACATAGTACATCCCACAAATCAAACTTTTAAATATAATTTAAAGTTACATATTGCAAAATAAAATAATATAAGAAATCATCATAGAAAAAGAGGAACTAGGACATAATAATCTTTGTTGTTTTGGATGGTGTTGACATTTTTATACTTGATTGCTTATTTTTTTAATCATTTATATATTTGATCCATTCTATGTGTGAAATTTTGTGGTTTTTGTTTCTATTTTTAATTTTTGTGTGTCCTTTTGTTTTGCAAATATCAATCTTATTATTATTATTTTTTTTGATGAAATGCTTTGGAATTTTGTTTTAATTTCTATTAATTTTGAGAAAAAAAGGAATAGTATTTCTAGAATATAGTGTTTATCGATAGCTTTATTGAATTGGCAAATTTAGTTATAATTAAATCTTGTGCCAAATTTATAATGCATTGTTAAAATACAACAAGTCTTTTAGTTAGTTATTATTATTATTTTTTTTTATGGGAAAGCACGAGGTTTCATATATTGTACATCTGACAATAAGTTGTCAATTAAAGCATATTGGGGTACAAAATAAATCCCAAAAGAAATAAAGAGAACCTCCACGTAGAAAGGATATGAGTCTCTACTTTGGGAGAAAAATTATGATTGCAAATGAACTGAGTTGTTCATGAACAAGCTCGGCTCAGCTCGTTAAGGGTTCGGCTCGGCTCAGCTCGTTTAGTAAACGAGCTGAGCTCGAGCTCGCATAAGCTCAGCTCGTCAAGCTCGGCTTGTTTATATTTATTTAAATTATATAATAAATATATTATTTATATATTAAATAATTTATAAATATATAAATAATAATATAAATACATTTTTTATATATTAAATAATATAAATAATATTTTTTATTTAAATAATATAATAATATTAAAAAAAATTTAACGAATCGAGCCGAGCTCGAGTTTCATTAATATTAATGAGCTAAGCTGAGCTCGAGCCCAATTCCTTAACGAGCCGAGCTCGAGCTCGATTAGTAAACGAGCCAAGCTCGAGCTCAGCAAAGCTCGGCTCAGCTCGGTTTATTTGCAGGCCTAAGAAAAATAAACCTTCATGAAAAGAGAAGAAAACCTCTACATAGAAATGTATTATTGGAAAAAAATAAAATAAAAAAATACCACCAAACAAGCATTAACAATCACCTTCACGATTCGTTCATTATCACAATTAGTAGCTGTAATACCTTAATTCCCACCTTTATATTACAAAAATAAAATATTATGGATCTGAGGTGGTTGCTTAACGTATAAAAACACGTTTAGCAATATCAAATCTCTGTAAAAAATCAGATCTAAGTAAAGATCTGAAAGTTTCGTCAGTGGCAAACTTGATGATGGAGACGAGATGAATAGTAGTGGCTAGCATAGTGATGAATAAGAAAAAAAGAGAGGATAAACTACAAGGGAAGAAATGAAGGGGAGATGATGGTTAGAGGACCACATAAAAATGGAGAGAGACTAAGGTTTCATAAAGAGAGAGACCGAATGGTTAGGATTTCTTATTTATCTTTTATTTAGCTATTAAAAAGGAAAATTTCGAACTTCATGTCATTTTTTAGCTCCATCGGAGAAGTTTATATGGATTATATAGGTTAAAATCAAAATTTTCATTAATTAGTTGACAAATTAGATATTTTTTAAAAAGGATCCATTTAATAAATTGTAATAGAGATCTTTATTATATTATATGTAATAAAGAGGATCCGCATATTAAAAGGATAAAATATACATAACCTTTCTCAAAATCAAAATCAAAATCAAACATAAGTATTTACGTTGAGACTTCTAAATTATTAGCAAGTAATATTTTGATTCCTTAAATTAGAAAAAAAAATTATAAAAATTAATCCGATATTATAAAATCTCTTAACGGTGTTAAGGGAACATGTTTAATTACCAAAATATCACACATCCCTTGTATTATTTTGCCCCATTGAACTATCATGAAATATCATTTTACCTCATAAACTATCATAAAGTATTACTATATTCTTTGAATTACAAAAACGTACTATTAGGCCTTCAACTATCAAAATGTCACACACATTGATGTCATTAACGAAAACAGTAAAACATCCAATTACTCACTTTTTTCCCCCCCTATATTTCATACACCTATTTTCTCTTTAAAGTACATCAGAAACCACTACAATATTTGTAAACACCCCATTTTTGACCGTCCTCAAGACTTGGATATGCTTGCAGGTACATCCAATGACAAGTTCGATTGCTCGTCAAGTACTCGAATTTCGCGGCGGAACGTCACAGGTTTGAGCTTTCCAAACCCTGTATCCTTTCTGCCCCATTTTTGGACCATGTGTTGGTCCTTTCAGCATGCTTCTTGTGGTGCACTACCGGCCATTTTTTGGCACTGCCGGCCATGGCTTTGGCCCTGCTGACCATTGATAAGGCCTGCCGGCCATCAATGAGGCACTGCTGGTCACCACTGATGGCCGGCAGGACACCTTGTTTCAGCAGATATTATGTTAGATCTTTTGAGCCAGCTGTTTTTCACTGAGCCATCCTCCATACACGTGTATGGAGGGATGTAGGCCATTTCAAGCTTGTCAAGCAAGCTTTGCATGGCATTGCTCTATATAAGGGGAGGCTCCTCCCCCTTTCCAGGAGTTCAGTAATTTTTTAGGGCTAAACATATCCCTCTCCCTCTATATTTCTCCATCTCTCTATATTTGTACTAGTTTGTGCCTTAAAGTGTAATTGCTCTTCACTTTTGCACTACAACACCTAGTTAAACACCTTCACTCTTGAGCTGAGGTTCTTGGAGGTTGTATTTGAGTGGTTTTAGCTTGGTTTTGTCTCAGAAACTTGTTGTTATTGCTGTGCTTCAAGGGTGAGTCTCATACCCTCTTTAAAGCTTTATTTTCATTGCTTATTTGGCCATCCTTCCATATTGTTTTAGGCCTTGCTTTCAACTACAAAAAGCTTTGTTTTCAAGTGTTTAAGATGTTTGTTTAAGGCCTCTTTGGTATTGAGGGTGTTCTACCTTCTTGTGTGCCTTATTTGCTTAGGCTTGGAACCATCCTTTAAGGCCTTTGAGTTCATCTTTGTTTGGCCTTTTAGCTACTAAAATCCAGTGGGATTTTAGTGATAGAAAGTAGGTTTTGAGACCCAAAATGGGAGGGGGTGGTCCCCTCTCCTCTTGTCTTGCATGCATGTGTTGATGGCTCACCAAATGAGCATGTGCTTATACTCCTTTGTGGCTTTGCTCAAGCTTGTTTTTGTGACTTTTTGGACCTGCCATAACTCTGTTTTGGCTTGGTTGAGTCACCTCATGCATGTTTTTTACACTTGTAGTGTAATCTTGCCATTTAGCCTTGTGTGCTCAATGCTTTGATCCATCATGCTAGCCTATTTTAGTTCTATCTCAGCATGTTTTTGGTGTTATTTTATCATGTCTTAGCTCTGTTTTGGTTGGTCTTGGCCATATGAGACTTGCCTTGTATGGTTATAGTGTAAGTGGCTTTGACTAGCTTTGAGTGTCAAGTCTCTAGCATGCATTACTTGAGTTGTTTGCATGCTTTGACCTCATTTCTAACATGATTTCAGTATATATGGTGTAGCCATACTCTCACATGTTTCACTCTTTCAACGCTTTTGGAGAGTTGTGTCTTGTGCCTTAATCTTGGGCTAATATGTATGCATGCTTGTCTAAGCTTTTGGGCTACCATCTCAGCATGTTTTGGGTCTTATTTTTCCATGTTACAACTCTGATTTTGGTTGGTGGAGTTACCTCTTGCTTGGTTTTGATACTTGTAGTGTAATCCCACTCTTTGGCCTTATATGCTTAGTGTTTTGGCTTACCATTCTAGCTTGTTTTGGCTACACTCCATGCATGTTTTGGCATTGTTTTGACCTGCCTTGGGACTATTTTGAGTCATCTTGGCCCCTCGGGGCTTGCTTGATATGGCTATGGTGTAAGTCCCTTAGCTAGTCTTGAGTTTTGAGCCTTCTAGCATGCCTTATTTGTGGTGTTTATGTGATATGGCATCATTTGACATGTTATTTCAGAGCATATAGAAGTGTCGTACTCTCATGTTTATCACTTTTTTATTGTGTTTGAGAGTTGAGCATTGTGCCTTGTTTGTGGCCCAACATGTATGCATGTTTGTCTAGTCCTTTGAGCTTCAATTCCAACATGTTTAGGCCTTTGTTTTGGCATGCATGAGGTCTGTTTGGTGTTGGTTTAGTCCATCGAGCATTACTTTGCATGATTTCTAGTGTTATGTCCTTCACTAGCTTTTAATGCTAAAGTATTCTAGCATGTTGTGCATGAGTGTTTGCATGTTAGAGTCTTGCATTTCATGCCAAGATTAGCATGTTGCTTGCTTTGCATTGTGTTCAATTGGATGTCGTATTGAACACGAGGAAGATTGCTTCATTTCATACTTGAAGTGATGAAATGAGCCAATCTCCCTTGGTCTCCATTGCCTTTGATCTCTCATGATAAGGAGATGGTTTAAGTGTCTTGTTTGTCATGCATTTATTGAGTTTGTATAAATTGGATCTTTGGCCATCACGCATTGCGATGCTTGATTGATGGTCTTGGATCCAATTATGCCCCTCCCTTGATGTTTTGAGATGATATGGAGGGGCATAGTACGTACATGTTCTTAGGAGACCCCTCCATTTTCTTTGTTTTGTGCTCTATTGCAGCTTGGTGTCACAGCACACCAGTGGCCTGCACCCTCTCATTGTTGGCCGGCACCTCTCCATCTGTGGCCGGCAGTGTGCATCCTTGGCTGGCAAGGGGGTCGGCAGAAGCTTCTCATGGCCGGCAGGCCACTGGTGTACTCCCCAGTACTGTTTTGGTAAGTTTCAGCATCAAGTTCTCAAGGACACCCTGCAAACAGAGCCTCAAGAGTGCAACTGGAGAGCTTTTCGGGGTAGAAACCGAGCATGCACCTTCCACCTTCTTGAACAGAGCTGAGGCAGCCTCATTTATAGCTTTGCTTGTTGTCTAGCTTGAATTTGTAACTTAATTAATTTGTTGATTAGTTAAAGTACTGTAATAACTAGTTGTAGCTAGTCATTCAATTTGTGTTGTGTGATAATTAGTCTAATTAGATTATTAAGTTAGTTAGTTAGCTTAACTTAGGTGTTGCTTAGCTTATTTATTCGGACCCTCTATCGAGAGGGCACATTGTTGTAATAAGCGTGCGTATGTGTGTGAATGTCTTCCAACCCCACGTCTTTCTCCTTTTTATTTACCAGCTTTTGATGGTTAGTTTTAGGGCATGTTTCAATTAGCATACTTATGCTTTACACGCGTGCATCATTCATTTGTCTTGCATGCACCGGACTCGGTACATCATTCAAACTACATCGTATTTCAATACTTACTCGAATACGTGTTTCACAGCATGTTATCAAATGTTGCATTCATATACCATCTTAGATGGCCGAGCCTACTTAGTTGCATTTTGCATGTGTTGTATTAGGCATGTCAAACATAGCTAGGATCATGCATTGATTTCTAACATAGCTTCTGTTTTGGCTTGGAGTACACTGTAAGTGTTTATGCTTTAGCATATCGCATGAGTGTGAATGCTGCCATGTATAGTATGCTTGCCATGAGGCTATGTGTTTAATTGATTAACTGCATGATTGCCTGTGGATGAAGGCTTCATTGCTTGAATTGGGACAATTCATTGATTGTGAGTTTTTAAGTCCACTTGAGAGTGGCAAATCATGTTTTCTAAGCCCACTTAAGGGTGGCAAATCCGCATTTTAGCCTACTTGAGGGTAGCAACTTCAAACCATTTTCGAAAAATAAACATGAGATGTTTTGTTCCAAATTGAGTGATTTAGTCTATACTTGTGTGTTGTGCACATTACATAGTAATTCTAGATTAATAACCAAACAAGAACACATGTGTTTTTAAAATAACATATCATGTTAGTAGAGGCTGATCCTTTGATCGGGCGAGCGGGGGTGCTCATTTCAGGACCTTTCCCTCTCGTACCCAAGTTCTCGAGCCGATGAAACTTTGGTGATGACGGACACGTGGCTTTAGGCATGAGTCAGGGTTTCCTAAATTTCCCAAAAATAAAATATTTAGGTGGCGACTTTGAAATCTGGCAAAGCAGTCCATGTTTGGCGCTTTTTGATTAAAATTGATTTTTCAAAACGATTTGCCGAATTTGGACTCTTTGGTGATTTATCAGTCTTACATCACACTTTGTGAGATTAGATTCAGAACCGTGACAGGAGTCCGAACTGTAATAGCTAGAACACAATTCGCGCCCTCGCGCGCGGAGCGAGTTCGGCCAGTCTACAATATTACAAAAAATAATAATAAAAATGAGAAACCCTAGTCATGTCCATTAACCTCCCAAGTAAATTAGAAAAAAATCCTTCAATTTAAAAAAAAAATTATAATCACTTTGTTTGGTTTAAAATTTTCAAAAACAATTTTTAAAATTTTTAATTCGTATTTTTGTATTTGTAGTGATTTTTTAAAAAAAAATATTTTAACCAACTTTTCCAACTTTTTAAATCCACTTAATCTTGATATACTTTGAAGTATAAAATTTGTACAAAAAATTTTAAAAAAATTCTTGAATACAAAAAAAAAATATAAAAATATATTGAATTTTTATATATTTTAAAATATTTTTTGTATTTGGTGAATTATTATTATTTTTTTACAAATATTATATTTTTTTAAGTGTATTTAGATGTATCCAAAAAATAAAAACTTTGCACAAAATATTTAAAAATTTCACTAAAAACAAAAATACACAAAAATTAAAAACTTTATTTAAAAAAAAAACTAGTGTAAATCAAACAAGGTGAATGGTTTTTGATGGATTTCAAATAATCAATGAATATATGAGATATAAAAAAGATGATGGTAATTTTGTCATTTCATCGTTTCTGTTAACGACATCAAGGTGTTTGACATTTTAATAGTAAACGAGTCTAATTGTATGTATGTATAAGTTAGACGTAGAGTGATACTCCGTGATAGTTCAAGATAATAAAATGATACTTTATGATAGATCAAGAAATCTGTACATAATTAACTAACTACAAAAAGATACTTTAGTCATCAAATAAATAAACTTATGGCGCGTGACTTTCAATCTCACGGATTTACTCATGGCTAAAAGATGGAGGGAATGTACGTGATAGATTTTGATAGTTAAAGGAGTCTAATTGTATATTTTTTAAGTTCATGGGTTAAAGTGATACTCCATAATAATTTAGAGGTTCTATGTAAATACTTCTTTTATTTACGAGAAATTATTGGTTGGGCTAGGGATAGCACCACATAACACTTCATATACATTGTGATTGATAGAAGATGTGAGACTCACGATTTTGTATTGGGTGATTGAGGAATATGACGGACAAGGAAGTTTGTGATTGGGACGTGACCACGTGGTCCTGATGACCAACCAATAATTTTTCGAGTAAACGATCAATAGATCCTAATAGTTAGATTTAATTCCTATCAAGTTTTATTGAAAATAAATCCCAATAAAATTATTACTAAAAATAATTTTTGTGATGATTTTTTACATATGTCGCTAAAAATTGATAATTAATGATTTTTTTATCAACGGTTTTTATGAATTATCGTTAGAACTTATAATTAGTGACGTTTTTCTGTGACAAAATTTTCAAACTGTTGCTGAAAGTTGAACATTAATGACATTTTTTTATAACAATTTTTTTAAACTATCATTAAAATTTATAATTAATGACATTTTTTGAGATAAAATTTTCAAACTATCATTGAAAATTAACATTAGTGAATTTTTTTTTAATAATATTTAATAAAAAATGACATTAATTATCATAGGATTTATTGGTATCTATACATAAGTCCCCTAATTTTTCTTTATTTACAACTTTTTGTTTTGACGCCCTTGAAAGTGCGTATCTTGGACAGTCTTTCCTTGTATTTTTTATTTTTTATTTTTTATCTTGATATTCAAACCGCCCGTATAACCTGCGTAGAAAGGGCTGAGAGAGAGAGAGGAAGAGAAACCAAGTCAGCAACCATGACTCTTCGCCTCTCTCTCTCTCTCTCTCTCTACTCTGCTCTTCTGAGATCTGATTTACTTTAAAATATTGCTTGTCAATGGTGATTTGATACATACTATTTCTATTTCTATATATATATATATATTTGTAGTTCGGTGGTTACACTAGCCCTAAAGATATACACAAACACGTAATCATAAGCCCCTGATTTTTTCTCCTTCTGTTGATCAAACTCAAACTGTAAGTCTCTCCAATCTCTCCATATATTCATTCATTTAGGGATCAGATCTAGTACTTTGAATGAATGGTTGAAATGTACTGATTTTAATTTAATTTTCTTCATTGTCTGGTTTTAATTTGAAAATTTGAGTTCGTTTCACTTTCAAATTTGTGCTGTTCTTGAGCATATCTAAAACAAGTTATGAAGTTTTGTGTAATTTATTTCAGATTTTCTATTGTAATTTTCTTTTTTCATTTGTTGTGAATTTTAGGTTTTTTTTTTGGATTGTTGCTAGATTGAAATAAAGGTGTTGTGATTGGAGAAAAGAGAGAGAGAGAGAGAGAGAGAGAGAGAGAGAGAGAGAGAGAGAGAAGATGACTGACAGTAAGAGGTTTCAAATCGGGACCGTTGGCACGCTGAGTCTATCAGTGGTTTCGTCAGTTTCAATTGTGATATGCAATAAGGCCTTTTTTACTACACTAGGTTTCAATTTTGGTGAGGTGCTTACAATCAATTGCTTACATTATGTTTTCTATATATTTTTCTTTATTGTATTTACTATAAATTCAATGAAGTGCACCGCAATAATATTTTTTTGATGCCTAAGGTCCCTCAATGTTATTTTAGTTTATAAAATACCTATTTTACCCTTCTTTATAATTGTAGACACCCCATTTTTGACCGCCCACAAGACTTGGGCACTATTGATGGTTTACTTGTTGGAGAAAGGTGTGCAGGGTACAGGTTCAGTTTCTTCGGCAAGGAGAGAGGCGAATCTCAACTTCACACCCCATTTTGAATCAAAGCTATTTTGGATGGTTTTTAGACCTTAAAACCCTCTCTTTCAAAACATTTTTGAAGTAAAATTCCCACGATGTTCCAACGCTCGCATTTCGGTAAATGGTGCGCTTTTCGGTAAATCGAGCAAGAACAAAGTGGAAATGAATGAAAGAGAGATGAAATATTCGAAAAATCTTTCAAAACACCTTATTTAGGGGTTTGAAGTTGAAGAGAAGAGGAGAAGAGGGGAGAAAACTAGTTTGGGAGAAGTTCAGGATGAATCCAGGCGGGAGAAAGACGAGTAGTCATCGCTAAATCAAGCTTATCTACCTATACTCTTGGAGTTGAGCTATGAGGCCACCACCATTGGAAAGAAGACTTCCGGGGCTTCATTTTTCATTCAAGAATCTCCTAAAGCCAAGTCCGGGTGGAGGAGATATGATTGGTTGAAGTCGGGCATCATCCCGGTTGGATTGAGTCTGCGCGGCTTCACCAAAAAGGGCATAACTTTTTTCACAGAAGGAATTTTAATGCAAGGTTTGCGCCATTGGAAAGCTAACTTTCGGGGCTTCAATCTGGACATCCACCGGAACTTTTTGACCTCATTGGACACCCATCGGCACTCTATTTAGCCGACCGGCCAGTACAAAGTGCAGATCGGCAATTTATTGTGCCGACCGGCAATTTATTGTGCCGATGACCCTTTTTCTTGGCTGATCTAACCCTTTTGACTCTCCCAAGCATAATGCATGCCAGCTGTGCCAGCTGGGATGCACAGAACCAGCTCCACGTGCATATATGTGCCTATTTTGAGCCTTTACACCACCTTTGCCCCCTTCTTTGCTCCCTTTGCTCAAGGCTTCTTGAGGAAGCCTTGACCCCTTGTCTTGGCTTCCTCAAAAAGCCTACCAGCTGTCCAAGCTTCTTGAATAAGCCTTGACCCCCCTTGACCCTTTTTGGATAGCTTGTCTTGTAAGCTTGGCCTTTACATTGCCTATATAAGAGAGGTCCCTTCTCCTTTGTTTTGGTTGGATGTTTGGAACAAAAAACCAGAGATATATAGATATATCTGATGTATACATACATACAACCCTCCATCACCCTCTATATCTATCCCATCCAAGCTTCCAAATACCCTTGGTTCTTGGCCATTTGCACTATAACTCATAGCACAAGGCATCCTTACTCCATTCCAGAAACTTGGGGCTGTTCTTCAGAGCTTAGGAGCACCTAAACTTGGCCCAAGAGGTGCTGGTTTTCTGGTCTTCAAGTGTGAGTCCTCCTCTTCCCTTTTCTAGTCTTTTCTTGCTTCATATCTAAGCCATAGTTGCTTGCACTTTTGGGCTCCGACCCAAACTATAAATCATCATATTTTGGGGTCCCCTTCATGTTTGATTAGGACCTCTTGCTTTTTGAGGACAGCAGCTAGCACTTCCTTCATTAGCCCTCTTATGCCATTTTTCTTGCATAGTATATTTGGCTTGTGTATAATCTGTTTTGGAGCATGATGTAAACTGAAAATAGGCTTATTTTGAGCCCTTCTTCAACATTGAAGAAGGGCTCAACACTGTTTGGGACCTCCATGCATGACTTGCCATTGAACCCCTCTTGGGTCCCCTCTTTTGCATGATTTATTAGGCTGTTGTGTCTCTGTTTTTGGACCTTGGTCTGAACTGAAAAGGGGCTTATTTTGACCTCCTCTCCATGTTCCATTGAGGGTTTGTTGCTGTTTGAGACATATTTTGTATACTTCATGTTGTGGCTCTCTTTTTCCCCATATCTTGCATTGCATTTTGAGCATGTTTTTATACTGATTTGGGGCTTGTCATCTACTTCAAAGCATCATATTTTTGGATCATCTTCAATGTTGTAGAAGGCCCTTTCTCTGTTTGGGGCCAGCATTTGTGGGTTGTCTCATATACCTCTCTTGGCCCCCATTTTTGTATGCCATTTTAGTCCTGCTTGTGCTTGCTGTCTTGCCATGATTTGTACTGAAAAAATGCTTGTTTTGGGGCTTCCTTGCTTCTGTCTTCATGTTTCATGTCCAGATTATGCATGTTTGATATAGCTATAGGTCATTTCATGTGCCTAATCTTGCATTTCGGGTCCGTTTCATGCACTTAGTGTCATTTTGCTATGTTTTGGGGCTGTTTTGCATCATTTATCGCCTCTGAAATTCACATGCTTGTATGCCATCTTGCATCCCTTGCCATGCCTTATTAGAGTGGCATTTGATGCCTTAGGTTTGGTCCTCGATTTGCGTGCATGCGTGCACGCATTTCGAGTGTCTCATTTTGTCATGGCCACTGATTTTGGCATGCTTGCGAGCGATCCATGTTAGTTTAAGTCCATCGTTGCATGTTGTTTCATGCCTTGTTTGCTTACATGTTTAGGTTGCGTGTCTAGTCTACTTTGCTCCTTTGCATGCCCATGTTGCATACTAGCTCACATGCCTAGGTTGCATCGCATTGGCATGCATGCCTTGCCTCTTGATCAAGTGATAGAGGTTGGGCTTTATGTGTTTGTTTGGTTTGCATGACATTTGAAATCAAAGTTGCTAACTTGGCTTTTGGGCCATCATGCATTGAAACGCGTGATTGATGGCCCGGGGGTCGAGGGTCATGCTCCCTTGAGTCCATTGCATGATAGGGAGTGTGTCCATGCACATATTTGCTTGAAATTCCATGCCATGCACTGTCTGTCTGCTGTTGCTGTCAAAACTGTCCTCTGAAGGAATTTTATGCCGACTGGCATTATAGAGTGCCGACCGGCACTATATGGGTGGCCGATAAACTCCTAATCAGCCGGTAGAAATTTTGGATGGCCGGTGGGCACTTCCTCCAGCCGGTGGTGTACAGCAGCATGCAAGGAAGGTATTCTGGGACCTTGGCAATTTTTTGAGAGACAGGGCAGTAAGAACAGAGGCAACAGTGCTATGGTGTGGGTTTTCCGGGCGAGTCGGATTCGAGCATGCATCATTCGCGCATCCCGCGGCCTTTTCTATTCTGCATTTAATTTATTAATTAAATTAGAAATTTTGTAATAATTTATTTTGTATTGATTTGTATTATTTTGGATCAGATATTCTTTCACCCTCCGTGTGAGGGCGATTTGTAATAAGTGTGTGTGGGTGTGTGCATGTCTTCCAACCCCACTTCTTTCTTCCTTTTTATTTACACCTTATGATGGTAGATTAGGGCACGTTTATTTTAGCATACCTTATGCAATGCATGCGTGCATCCATGCATTTGTTTACATGCATCGGGCTCGGTACATCACGCTAACTGCATTGTATTCCAATTTCCAAATTGAATACATGCTATTTGTAGCATTCCATATGCCATGCTTAGGACAGCCGAGCCTGTTTAGATTACACCATTGCTTGTGTTGCATTAGCCACTTAACATGAACTAGGATCATGCATATGATTACTAATTGGTTTCTGTTTTGGCTTGGAGTACTAGGTAAGCTTTTATGCTTTAGCATATCGCATGCGTGTGAGTGTTGCCATAATAGCATGATTACCATGAGGCTAGCTGCTTATGTGATATAACTGCTTGAATGCCTATGGGTGGAGGTTGGATTACTTGAGTTGGAAAAATTCATTGAAATTCGTGTTTTAGCCTACTTGCGAGTAGCAAATTCCAAAGCGTTTTCAAAACCAACGGATATGTAATGCTTGTTTCCAAATTAGGCGATCTAGTCTATACTTGTTTGCTGTGCGCATAACATAGTAATTCTAGGCTAATAACTGGAATAAGAACGCATAAAGTTTTCAAAACCGGATATCATGGTTAGTAGAGGCCGGTCTTCGGACCGGGCGAAAGGGGGTGTTCAAAGCTGACCTTCCCCGATTGTACCCAAGCTCCCAAGCCAAGACAACTTTGGTGATGACGGACACGTGGCCTTCGGCACCGAGTTAGGGTTTCCTAAATTTCCTCATTTTAAAAAATATTTAGGTGGCGACTCTGTATCTGGCAAAGCAGTCCATGTTTGGCACTTCTTTTCAAAAATCTGTTTTTTTTCAAAAAAAAACGATTTGCCAGAGTTGGACTCTTTGGTTCAGATTAAGAACCGCAACAAACAAAAAAGGAGAGTCCGAACTGTAGCATCTGAGGTCCCTCGCGGGCGTGTTACAATAATATACGTGGTTTTCAATTTTGGAAACTGAAGATTACGTTGCTATTTTTCTAGGAGATTATATTGTGATGAACTTGACGATAGAGATTTTGATAATGCAGATATTCATGGAGATTTGATAGGGATTTTGTAGTCGTGTAGAAGTTGATTTTCGTTGATCGTGTAGAAGTTGATTTTGTAGTCGTGTATAAGTTGATTTTCGTTGATCGTGTAAAAGTTGATTTTGTAGTCGTGTATAAGTTGATTTTCGTTGATCGTGTAGAAGTTGATTTTGTAGTTGTGTGGAAGTTGATTTTCGTTGATCATGTAGAAGTTGAAGTCGTGTTGATTTGATTTCCAGTGGAGTTGAATAAGGTAAGTTTTTTTTTTTTTTAATTTTTCATTTAATTTGTATGTAAGGACTCTAATTTCAGAGAAGTTTTTCTAGCGTATTTGAATTAGGTTTTTGTTTTCAATTTTGATCAATATAAGAGAAAAGCTAGCTCTGTGTAGTTGTTTTTGATTTTTGAAGTTGATTTTTCATTCTTTGTTATTGACGATAGAGTTGATTTTGATTTTTAGAGTTGATTTTTTGTTTAATGATAAGTTTTGTTCTTTGTGTTTGGGGACCGGCTCTGTTTTTCTATATTTTCTTAAGTTTCGTGCTCAGTTTTTTTTTTGGCACTTTTCATTTATTTTGCACTTTTCTTTGTATTCCTGAGAAAATTGTATATTTGTTATTATAATCCAATGAAAATAACAGAGAAAATTGTAGGCTTGTAGTCCAGTGAAAATCACAGAGAAGATTATAATTTCATAACATATCTTCTCTGTGATTTTTGTTAGTGATTGTGTTTGATAGTTAGCATTAATTTTTTCTGTGATTTTCTCTTGAATCATGAATTTTCTCTATGATGTTCTATGGACTCATTAATTTTCTTTGTGATTTTGTTTTTGTTATCTTGAAGGTGAATATAAGTTTGTAAATTTCTCTGGATTTTGATTTGAGTCCAATACTGCACAATCATACAGAGAAAATTGTAAGCTTGTAGTCCAGTGAAAATCATAGAGAAGATTATAATTTCACAACAGATCTTCTGTGTGATTCTATGATTGTGTTTAATAGTTAGCATTAATTTTCTCTATGATTTTGTTTTTGTTATCTTGAAGGTGAATTATAAGTTTGTAAATTTTGTTGAACTTTTACTTGAGTCCAGAGAAAATTACAAGCTTGTTATTATAATCCAGAGAAAATTATAGTTATTACAAATTTCTCTGGACTTTTATGTTATTCTTTTTAAGTGTTTTTATATTGAACAAGTTATTTTTCGTGTTTTTTCTTTCAGTTTAGATGGACAGTGCAGTGTTGTTGCTGTGCAAATATGGGAATGATTAATGTTTCATACGAATTGAATTTTGAGGAATTGGTTGGCATTTTGTGTAAAACATGGGAGAATTTGAAACCTAAGACAATGTGTATTTCATATTCTATTGTGGACCATTCAACTTGTATGGTTCAAAATAATATTGATTTTCTGAATATGTTGAGGATTGTTTGTGCATGTGGTGTTGATATAGTTGATGTTTCAGTTATTAGGTGTAGTACTTCTGATAAAGAGGATGAAGTGAGGTCTAATTGGGTAGATGTTGTGCATGGGAAATGTGATAGGCTCGTGGATATTGAAAGAAATTCATTCTCTAAGTTTTGATCTCACCAAGAAAAGGTGTTATTGTCAGCTGGTTGGCGAAATAATATTCGAAGTGTTGGACAAAAGTTTGAGGGTGGTGTGGTTGAGTTCCGTACTGTTTCGTGCAAGTATGCTATTGAGGTTGGTTTTCAATTTATGTATGTTAAAAATGACAAGCTGAGGGTTACGGTAGAATGTGCATATAAGGAATCAAGGGGATGTATGTGGTGTGTACATGCTTCAGTTGAAAAAAAAAGGGATTCTTTTACATAAGAACTTTGAACAGTGAACATATGTGTGGTGTGGTGGTTCGTACTAGTAAACATGGTAGGATGACTTCCAGCTTAGTTGCTGGGTTGATACTTGAAGAGGTAAGTGCAAAACATTTAACTCGTCCAGTGGATGTTGTCAAAGAAATGAAAGACAAGTATGGGGTCTCAATCAGTTATAACTGTGCTTGGTTGGGGGTTGAAAAAGCAAAAGGTAGTACATATGGGGATTCTTGTTTGTCATTCGATCAATTACAGTGGTATTTTAATGAGGCATGGAAGAACAATCCAGTTAGTCGTTTTAAGTTAGATTTTGAAGATAACAAGCGTTTCAAAAGAGTGTTTGTGGCTTTTCATGCATGCATTGTTGGTTTCAAATATTGTTGGTCATTGTTGTTTCTTGATGGAACATTATTTAAAGGACAATACAAAGGAGTTATGCTTGCTGCAAGGAGGAAAGATGGAAATGAAGGTAATTGTAAATATATCTAATTTTCTCTAGGTATGTGAATTTTCTATACATGTGGGAATTGAGTGGTTTTCTATTTTTATGGTCATGTTTTTTGAATTTTCTCTGGAGGTGGTCACTGAGTGAATTTGCTGTGGATGTGGCACTGTGTGAATTTTCTCTAGATTTGGTCACTGTGTGAATTTTCTTTGTATGTTGGCACTGTGTGAATTTTCTCTGAATTTGGTCACTAAGTGAATTTTCTCTGGATGTTGCGACTGTGTGAATTTTCTCTAGATTTGGACACTGTGTGAAGTTTCTTTAGATTTTGATAGTGTCAAATTTCTCTGATTGTTATTGTTCTAATTTTCTCTGCATGTGTATATCTAATATGTTTGTTCCTATTTGTTTTGTCGGCTTTATTTCTATAGTTTTTGCCGTTGTTGTTGCTGAGAATAAAGACAATTGGTGTTGGTTCCTTGAACATTTATGTGAATTATTGAGATCGGAGAGGGTGATAAGTTTCATATTAGATCAACATTGTGGTATTGTGGAAGGAATTGCTAGGTTTTTCCCTAATTGCTATCATGGATTTTGTCTTGAACATCTAAAGAGAAATTTGAGGGATAGGTTATCATGTGTAAACACAAATTTGGTTAGGGAGACGATTGTGTCAAAATTTTCAGAATGTGCATATGCGCCAACAAAGGCATCATTCCATTTCAAGTTAAATGAATTAAAAGTGAGGGGGGAGACATTGTGAGTGTTTTTTTTAAGAAGTTTACCATATGAAAATTAGAGTGATGCATATTTTGAGGGGAAACGTTATGGTGAAATGCATTCAACTATTGCTGAGTCATTCAATTCATGGATACAAGAAGTTCGGCACTTGCCAATAACAAATTCAGTGGACATGATACAGTTGCAAATCATGAATCTGAGGTCTAATATGAGGCTGCTTTCTAGTAAATGGAATAAAGTTCTCCATCCTCATATGGATAGTGTGTTGGAGAAGACTTTCATGGATGGGAGGACATGAAATGTGAGTTTATCATCTGATAATGTGTTTGAAGTGCATTGTTTTCCTTCGGTTATAGTTGATCTTGGGTTGAGAACTTGTTCATGTCAAAAATGGAAAATAAATGGGTATTCATGTCAACATGCTGTTGTTGCAATTTTTAGGAGTGGAAAGAATTTGAATTCATTTGTTGAATCTTTTTTTCATGCTGAAATGTATCGTCAAGCATACTCGTTTTCGATTGGCCCAGTTCCAACTATTGAAAAACCTGTGTGTAGCATTGATGATGTTATGATTTTCTAAATGTATTGAAAGACACGTTTCGTGCTTAGCCCAACAGTTCGGACTCCCGTGGTTCTAAATCTGATTTCACAAGTGCAATGTGAAATAGATAAACACTAATGAGTCCAAATCTGGCAAATCCTTTGGAAAATCGATTTTGAATCAAAATGCCAAAAATGGACTGCATTACCAGATACAGAGTCGCCACCTAAATATTTTTGAGAAATTTAGAAAACCCGAGACTTGTGCCAAAGGCCACTTATCCGTCATCACCAAGAGTGTCTCGGCTCGGGAACTTAGGTAAGAGAGGAGAAGGTCATGAATTCAGCACCCCACTCGCTCGATCAAAGATCGGCCTCTACTAATCATGATGTGATTCTTATTTACGTTATATGCTCTTGTTCTGATTATTAGGCTAACTTTACCATGTGTTGCACACAAGTATAGACTAATTTGCAAACATTGGAATAGTTGATTTCAAGTTTTGTTTTGAAAAATGTTTCGAATATGTGTTACTTGAAAAAGTGAACTCATATATACTTCAGTTAAACTATTTCAGTTTAAGCAATTAGCGTTCATCTACAGGTATTCAAACAGTTTATCATTTAAGCAATTAGTCTCATGGTAATCATGCTTGACATGGCAACAATCACACGTATGCAAGTATGCTAAAGCAATAAAAGCTTACCCCAATTCTTGAGGCGAGCCAAAAGAGAAGCTAGTTAGAAAGATGCATGATCCTAACTAATGAAAGATGCCTAATGCAACATATGCAAAAATGCAATTAATAGGCTTGGCCACTAATTATGACATGTGAATCAATTTGATAGCATGCAGTTTAAACACGTATTCAATGAAGTAATAAATGACAATGCTTGTTAGAATGATGAACCAAGTCTCGATTCATGCAAGACAAATGGACGCAAACATGGAAATGCTAAAAGAAACATGACGTTCTAAGCTATCCATCGTAAGAAAATAAATAAAAGGGAGAAAGACGTGGGGTTGGAAAACATACACAAATATTACATATTCGCCCTTGCGCAGGAGGGTCCGAATAAATGGACTAGCTAATTAATTACCTAATTAACTAACTATTGCAAACCAAATGAAATAAATTAACTGTACTAGCTAATTATTACAATACTACAAATTAACTAACTATTCTAGCTAATTAATTAAGTGCAACACATGCTATTCTAGCTAATTTATTACAATACTAAAATTAGGGAATTGAAACTAACTAATTAATTAAAAATCCACTACTTTAAATATAACATACTACTATTACAACATTCTTTTAATGGATCCCAAGAATCGAGGGATGGTTCATGTATGGATGTGGATTTTCACCCGAAAATGCTCTTTGTTTTGCTACCGGAATGCTTTTATTGCATAGTTGGGGGATTGCACTATTTTTTTAAAATCTCAGTTCCTGCTCTGTTTTGCAAGAAATAGTACCCTACTTGGTTGACAAAAGTGGCCGGCGGCCCAGAAGTAGTGGCCAGTCGGCCACTAATAGTAGCTTGCCACCCAGTAAAGGTGGCCTGCCGGCCACTAATGTTGGGTTTCTCCTGCTGCAACAGAAGATAAACAGAACACAAACAGAGTACTCTTAGGGAATGTCTATCCACCCTACCTCTCCTTATCATCAAAACAACTCAAAGGAGGGGTAGGCTTGATTCGCAAGCCATCAATCGATACAAATTCATTGCATGATGGCCTATGAACCAAGGGATACAATTTCAATAAATGCACAATAAAAAAGACTCACAAAACCTCCTTCCTATCATGGATTGATCAAGGGAAGTAGTTGACCTTGGAAACTTGAACATTTCATCACTAATAAGTATGAAATGATTCAAGTCTCCATGTGTTCAATTAACGTCTAATTGAACACCAAATTATGTTATTATCTTGCTTTTATTTTAGTCCAATTTTAACACCTTTTTTAATTACCTTCCATTCATTAGTCAATTAAGTCTAATAATGAGCTTTAAGTCCATTATTAGAGAGAAGTGTCAAACCAAATGTTGTTTTAGGCATGAAAGGGAGACCGTGTTGTTGATAGTGAACCTCCAAAGGGATTAAACCATTAAGCACAATCCCATCCTTCAAGCTTAAACAACACTCCTTTTGGAGCAACTCTCAAAACAAAGAGAAAAGGACAAGAAAGGAGGGAGATTGCATAGATGATTAGAGGTGAACATAAGTATGGAAAACAATAAATAAATGCTATCAACTCAAATAGGTTGGTGGCTAAGGCCTAAACTACCAAGCCTATGAGGACCATTACACTACAAGCATGCAATACAAAGCATAAATGAAACTAACACATAAAAACAGTCCTAATTAAGCTAGAATAGTGCTGGAATTGAGGTAAAAACAGCTAAATGAGTAAGCTAAAATAATGAAGAATTTAAGTTAGTAAACAAGCCAAAGGAGGGGTGGCTAACTCCTCCATTTTTGGGACTTCAAAACCACATTTTTAGCCTTTGAAAACCTCTGAAAATTAGTGGTAAAAAGGTGAAAAAAAGTTGATGAAGAGATGGGAAACACAAGGGCAAAGGCCTAGGAACCAAGGTTCAAAGAAGGGTGGTTAACCCCTCTACCTTTAATAGCCTTAAACCACAAGCTTCAGCCCATAAATACAGTGTAAAAACAATACAAAAACAACAAGAAAAGAGTTGGAGTAAGTAGTGTAAAGATTGCACAAGTTATACCTCTTGAAGCAAGGCAACTCTTTTGCTAACAAACCCACAAGTTCTCACTCTCAAGGGCTGAGATTTTAGCTCAAGAACCTTAGCAAGAAGAGCTAAATTTTTGGTTTAGGAAGTGTAGAGAGAGAGTGTGTGTAGGTTGCAAGATAGAGAGAGAGAGAGAGAGCGCTATGCAAGTATTTGGCTTTTTGGAATTTTTTCTAACCTTAAAACCAAGAGGTAAGGTCCATTATATATAGAAAACCATGTGTCTATCTTGGAAATATCCTTACAGAAACAGCTGGATTGGTGTATGCATCTGTGGAGACAGCTGGCAAAAATATTTGGTTTTTGACACAAGTGGCCTGCAGGCCACTAGTGGGCCAATCTACTCAAAAATGGCCAAAATTTTCATAACTGGCCAGTAGGCCACTAAAGTGGCCGTCCACAAAACCAACTTTCAAGCCTGATTTCAAACGGGCATATCTTCCTCATTTGAATTCGGTTTTAGGTAATTCTTGAGTTTAAATTGAAGCCCCAGAAGTCTAATTTTCAATGGTGGTGATCTCACATCTAAATTCTAAGTATGGAAAGAGATATTCCTATTTTAGTAAAGGCTGCTCATTTCTATCTTAACCTGATTGATGCCCAACTTGTTCCCCAACCAGTTTTCTTTCCTTCCTTCCTATTTTCTTCAACTCCAAACCTATAAATAAGGTGTTTTTTAAGATTTTTCAAAGAGTTCACCTCCCTTCCATTTATTTTCACTTTGTCCTTGCTCGATTTACCGAAAAGTGTAATATTTTGAATGAAATGTGAACCTCGAAACATCGTAGAAACATTTGGAAAAATATTTTGGAAAAAAGGGTTTTAAGGTCTAAAATAGTTTTGGTCTAAAAATGGGGTGTAACGTTGGGATTTAGAAGCTCTTCTTGCAGAAGAAATCGAATGATTGTACAGCGTATCTTTTCATCATCGAGTGATCAACCTGAGGTGCCCAAGTCTTATGGGCGGCCCAAAATGGGGTGTCTACAGTTGCCCCTCTTTGACAGAGCTTGAAGTCATGAAATGACACGAGTGAATGTCAAAGCCTGAAGACGACCCATTTTTACAAGGCCATAAGACTTGGGCAAACAAAGAAAATGCAAATGCAATTAGTTGAACCCAAGGGTTGCCTATGTATCCCTTTGCAAGGAATCAAACCAGTGTAGTTCAGGGGTAGAATGCAAATAAAACACAATGCAACAAAACAATGTAAATGATTTACAATGTAAATGTAATGAAATAATCAAACCACGAGTAGTGCCTTCTACAATAATATCATAAAGGGATGGAGATGCAAAATCAAAATATGTTTTATATAGAAAAGAAGTGGGCACAGTCGAACGACGCCTAACACAAGCTAAGTGCCTACATCCTTCACACTGGCCTCAGCACAACATGAATGCTTACACATAACAGAATCATGTTTTAACGTGAAAGGGGTGCGAGCACATGCAAAACTATGTTTTTCGTAGAAAGAGGACAAGTAATTGGGTGGTATGATATAAGTGAGGAAGATTTGTTGGGGAAAGATGTACTGGGAAATAACAATGCAATGGGATGATATGATATGATCCTAAACGCGTTTACGTGAAAAGAATGGATGCAACAAGATAGAGTATGATGCAATGGATGCAGTGAATAAGGGGCGCAAGCCGAACTACATCTTACCTAGAAAAGGTATGGGCACAAAACAAACTATGTCCACCACAGAAAAGGTGTTGACACCCTCAATACTGGCCTCAGCGCAGCATGGGTACTTACACATGACAAAACCATATTTCAACGAGGGAAAGATATGAGCACATGCCAAACTAAGCTTAACATGGAAATGATGCAGACAATAAAATGATATGATATAATGAATGTAATGGATAGTGCAGTAGATGAATAGGGTGACATACTGTAGCTCTGCTTTTTCGTGCCCCCTTTCAGAAGCTCAGAAAGAAGCCCTACAATTTGGACTCCCGCGGTTCTGAATCTAATCTCACAAGTGCAACGTGAAACTGATAAACACCAAAGAGTGAAAATTCGGAAAATCTTTTTGAAAATCGATTTTAGAATAAAAAATGCCAAAATTGGACTGCTTTGTTAGATATAGAGTCGCCACCTAAATATTTTATTTTTTTGGAAAAATTTAGGAAACCCATGACTCGTGCCAAAGGCCATGCGTCCGTCATAGCCAAAGTTGCCTTGGCCCGGGAACTTGGGTACGAGAAGGGAATGCCATGAATTGAGCACCCCTACTCGCCTGATCAAAGATCGGCCTCTACTAATCATGATATGATATTTTATAAACATTATGTGCTCTTATTCCGGTTATTAAACTAGCATTACTATGTGATGCGCACAAGCAAGTATAGACTAGTTTGCTTAATTTGGAATAATTCAACTCATGTTTGTTTGCAAAAATAGTTTGAATTTGCCACCTCAAGTGGGCTTAAAGTTCATGGATTTTCCACAAAACATAGTGGGCTTAAAACTGATTTGACACTCAACAAAGTGGGCTTAAAACTTACATTTGTTGAATCGTTCCAATTCAAACAACAAACCTTCATCCATTTAAACACATAGCCTCATGACAAGCATGCAAAACATGGCAACATTCACATTCATGCAAGTATGCTAAAGCATAAAAACTCACCTAGTACTCCAAGCTAAGAAAATATGAGTTAGAAAAATATGCATGATTTCTAACTATGTCAAATGTCTAATGTAACACCATGCAATGAATGCAATTTAATAGGCTCGGCTACTAATATGGCATATGATCGATTTGATAACATGCAGTTAAACACGTATTCAAATAAGATATTGAAATGACAATGCAGTTTGAATGATGTGCCGAGCCTCGGTGCATGCAATACAAATGAATGGATGCAAGCATGTATGCTAATTAAAACATATCCCTAATCTAACCATCAAAAGCGGATAAATAAAAAGGAGAAAGACGTGGGGTTGGAAGACATACACACACGCACGCACACTTATTACAACATTACGCTCTTGCGAAGGAGGGTCCGAATGAATGAAAGCTAACTAGCTAGCTAAACTAAGCTAATTAAGCTAATTATTACTGTGAAGCCCCTGAAAAATGTTTTCTCTTTAAAAACCCTAATGTTTAAATTATTTTCTTAAAACCCTTAGTTACTTGAATTATTTCGAATCTTGTCAGTTAGCATTTTTTTTTTTTATCAAAACCGGAATATCCTAGCTGGATTAGGTTCCTTAGCCTAATTTAATTAAATTCTACATAAGTAAGGTTCCAATACATGAATTTAACTTCAAGCCCTCACTTCTTTATTTAAATTTAAAATTTCCTCAAAACTAGTACATGTACCTTATACTATAAGTACCATCAATTAATTGAGATCTATATAAATATATACATTGAGGAATGTGCTCCTAGTACCTAGATTAATTAAAAAAAATGGCCCCATCACCCTTCCCAATGGCCAGCCACCCTAGAGAGAAGTGAGAAGCCTATTTTCAAGATTTATAATCATGGTATTCTAGAAAAAAAAAAAAAAAAACTATTCAACTAGGAATTAACTAGGTGTTGCCTAATCCCAAGATTCTCTACGAACCATAGGAAGGCTGAGTCCAGTAAAAATTTTAAAATAGCCCTTCTATTCTAATCCTTATGTGATATCGAATCTGGAAATCTTGTTATGCATATGTGTTTTATGCTCTTGTGTTCATGAAAATGTTTATTAGCATATGATCATATCTTGGCATGATGTTGTACATATTATGGTTATGTTCTTATTCTCCTTCATCTTAATGATGCATGCTTATGTGGATATTATTATCTTGTTAAGATTGGTTTAACCTTGTTTTAAAACATTTAACTCAACGGGAAACTTAATTGGGATGGTATTGGATTTTCGATCACTTGAGTAATGATGATAATGTGTGATGTGTGGATTGTTGGGATGCGTTCCCTACTTGGAAGTTAAAGTCTTGTGCAAGTGGTTTTCGGAACCCTTGAACGGAGCGGTTGTATTCGGACCCTAGGTGGTTTGGTGTAAGGAGGGATTTGGGCAACACCCATTATTACCGTCTCTTTTGAGGCCCTGCGGTTGGCGCTACGTGGTATATAACCGATGGTAGGCATCCGAGGTTAGTTCTGCAACAAAGCAGCAAAAGAGGGGGCATACCGAATAATCCGAATCCGATTCTTGTTGTTGGGAGGACGAAATCTCTTTGGGGGATTTCTAGTTTACTAACATCTAATTTGTAACCCTTTGTTTATCTATTTTGAGTATCATGCTTTACTACTTGTTGTTATATTTGAGATTGTGTATTGGACTGGAAAAAAAAAGGACGGGGTGTGTGTGTGTTTACTGGGCATTCAAAGCTCACGGCGTATCATGCCAGGTGACGAAGAGGAACTTATAGCTGGAGACGAAGAGCCTGAAACCTTCGAAGACTTTTGGCTATCTTAGTAAAGTTAGAAATTTCCTTTTGATGTTTTGTAAGACTCATGTGAAGATTTAAATTTTCTTGGGATGTAATGTAACGGAACAAGCTTTTGAATTAAGGATATTCGTGGTTGTTATGTATTTATATTCTACGTATATGTATGAACCTTATCATTGCTTATGAGACCTTGTATCAATGCCTTTTAAGATCTGTCAAAAAGGTAGTGCGCTGCCTAAGAAAGCCAGACTTAGAAGGGAGGCTAATTTGACTCTTCCGGCGAACTGGGATCTTACTTGGTTATTGACCACAGGACTTATTCATGATTCTTCCTTGACTACAACCAATAGTGTAGAATCGGGGCGTCACAATTACAAAACTTGAATTAATTAGCTATAACTAACTAATTAAATAATTACAACACAAATTAATTGAATTACAACATAGGCTAATTAAATTAAACTAATTAACAAGATAACTCGTCGCAGGATGCAAGGGAGGCCCATGCATGCTTGGTTTCCACCTGAAGAACATCCTCTGTTTGCCTCCAAATGCTTCTGTTTGCACAACCCTTGCACTGTTTCCTTCTCCAGATCAACTCTATCATGCTTCACAAGCACACTGTTCAAAATTCATTGGTGGCTGGCAGGCCAGAAGTGGTGGCCAGCCTACCACCATTGAGGGGTTGTCGTCCATCACTGCCGGCCGGCAGGCCAGTAATAGTGGCCGGCAGGCCACTGATGATAAACCATTTTTTTGCTGCAACAGAGAGCACACAAGGCAAAGAAAGGGTATTCTCACAGGTTGTTTGTACTGTGTATCACCCCTTATCATCAACACAAGCTCAAAGGAGTGATACATTTGGCCCTCAAACCATCAATCAAGCAATTTCCATGCATGATGGCTAAGAGATCAATTTGTACAAGTTTAATGAGTGCAAAACAAGACTCAAATGCCATCACCCTATCATGCATGATCAAGGGCAACGGAGACCTAGGAAAGTGGCATATTTCATCACTTTTGAGTATGAAATGTCCCATTTTCCTTATGTTCAAATTAACGTCCGATTTAAATACATGCAATGCAACACAAAGAATGCTTAGCTTGCCACTTTTACTTGTCAATTTTGTTTACACATTTTAGTTACCAAATCATTCTTTAATCAATTTGTCCATTGGTGAGTGTCCTCTAAGATGAAAGAAGTGTCAACCAAGGGATAATGTAAGGCAAGAGAGAGATCATGCCATTGATAATGAACCCTCAAAGAGGATTAAACCATTAGGCATGACCTCAATCTTAAGCTTAAAGGATCCCAAGCTTGAAACAAACCTCAAAAAGCAAATGAAAGAGTGAAACAAAGAGGGAGGTTGTAGAGTTTATAGTGCTGAAATGGAGTGAAAAAAAAACAACACCAAAAGATGCTATTAACTCAAACAAGAGGTATCTAAGACTCTAAAACACCAACTTGTGAGGACTATTGCACTGCAACCATGCAAAACAAGACTCAAATGAACTAACCAGCCCAAAATAGAGCTAAAGTAGGCTATTTCAGAGACTAAAACATGCCGGACTTGAGCAAAGTTGAGCTAGAAAAACATGCTAACATATAAGGCTAACTAGGTATGCAAACAAGACACAAGGAGGGGAGGCCTACCCCTCCAAATTTGGACTTCAAAATGAGTTTTTTGCCACTGAAGAACCTCTGGAATTCAGTGGTTAAAAGGCCCAAAAAAGTTGGTTTGGAAGTGGTGAACAAAGGTACAAAGCTTTACAAGCAAAGAAATAAGAAGTGTGAACCACCCCCTAACTGAAAATGGCCTCAAACTAACACCTTTAGGCCATAAAAAGCGAGTTTTTTTGCAGTTCAAAATCAGGCCAAAAATAGTTGAAAGAGAGGGAAAAACAAGCATGCAAAACAAGTGTAAAAGGGGAGTGTTATACCTCTTGAAGCAAGCAACAATTTTAGGCACAAAGTCAAGTCAAAAACACCTTCTAAAGCTCCAAGAAGGCTTCGAAGGACCACAGCTCCTTAAGGAAGTGTATGCAAAAGTATAGGATTTGTGAGCAAATGTATACAAAATTGCGAGAGAGAGAGAGAGAGAGAGAGAGAGAGATCTAGAGAGAGAGAATTTTGCTCCAAAATTTTTTAACCCTTAAGAATGGGGGATAAGGTCCCATATTTATAGAAAAACAAGCTTTTGGCTGAGTTATATCAGTCCATACATGTGTATTGTGATCAGGCCCATTGTGCCACCAGCTGGAACAGTTGTCAAGAAAATATCTGCAAAAAAGTCATCAGTGGCTAGCCGTCCACTAATGATGGCCGACAGGCCACTTGGGTGGCCGGCAGGCACCAAGGGTTGCAGGCTAGAAGATGTTGGTCCACAACAGGGCATAGAATGGATGGGGTTTGAAGGCTCAAAGGCAGGGTATTCTGCCGAGGACTTTGGGTACCAAAACGAGCACAAACAAACACAATCATTGTGTGCACCAACAATGACGTCCAAGTCTTGAGGACGGTAAAAAATGGGGTGTCTACACATACTCCAACCACACTGGAATCATGAGAGGAGGAAGAACAAATCCCAAACACGCTGAAATCGTGTGAGGAAGTGACCAATCAAACTACGCTGAAATCGTGAGAAATGTCACGTCTCACGCATCCTAAGATACTAACCACACTAAAATCATGAGAAGAGAAAGAAAACTGCTTAGGGTTGCATTCCTGCACACCTTGAGATAAACTCCAAACATGCTGAAATCGTGTAAGGAAAGGAGCACTCTAACCACACTGAAATCGTGAGAAGAGGTCCTACCGCTCAGGGTCGCGTCTCACCCGTCTTGAGATACTCTAACCACACTGAAATCGTCAAAAGATGAAGAAAATCGCTCAGGGTTGCATTCTTGCACACCCTGAGATAAACTCCAAACACGGTGAAATCGTGTGAGGAAATGAACACTCTAACCACGCTGAAATCGTAAGAAGAGGTCCTACTGCTCAGGGTCGCATCTCATATGTCCTGAGATACTCTAACCACGCTGAAATCGTAAGAAGATGAAGAAAACCACTCATGGTTGCATTCCTGCACACCATGAGAAAAACTCCAAACACGTTGAAATTGTGTGAGGAAAGGAACACTCTAACCTCGCTGAAATCGTGAGAAGAGGAAGAAGACTGCTCAAGGTTGCATTCCTATACACCCTGAGATAAACTCCAAACAAGCTGAAATCGTGTGAGAAAGGGAACACTCTAACCACGCTAAAATCGTGAGAAGAGGAAGAAAACAGCTCAGGGTTATATTCCTGCACACCCTGAGATAAAAAAACCGTTCGGGATCGTGCTTCTGCACATCCTGAGAAAAGCCCCGAGGGACAATGATCCTAAAATGCGTTCTAGTGAAAAAGAACAAATAATACAAGATAACACATGAATGCAATAAGTGCACTGATATGATGCATGTGACAAGCAATGTGGTGCATGATGTTTGGAGAATGCAATAAACAAACAAAGCGGTGCTATAGAAAGCACCTCATGGGGTGAGTGGTGATAAACCGCTTTACTCTGACGGGGATCTCCCGCTTGTGTTTTTGAACGCTTACCTTCAACGCACAGTTCAAAGGCCCTCAAATGCTGACAAGGGGAAACATCTGCATGTAGAAGCCACGAATGCTGCTTTTCTTCCTGATCATATTCACAACTTTCCCTATTCTCTAGCGGGGTGACAGACTAGGTTGGTTCAGTATCTAGAATTGGGACGCATACACACTACCGCAACCTATAGGTCTACCATACAGATTTCAAGCCGAGGATACATCCCTGGGTATTTAAACCAGACTTTAGTCTCAGAAATTCCAAACCTTTGTGTTCTAGGCATCGCCATTCGAACTCTAGTTTTCACCGTCGCAGTTGGTCTCCTAGGTTCGCATTGGAAACATAGCGAAGACGCCTCTAGTGGGGAAATGGTGTTCGAGGAGAGCACTCTTGATCGCTACTCTGTCTGAGCAAGCTTGAGCTCGGGGTCAAGGTACATTTACCTCGGAGAAACGGCAAGATTTGAGAAGGTGTACCCGGAATGCAATCTCGGAATTTGCTGAAGTTGAAATAAACATTAGATGCTCCAAATTTTCTCTATTTTCTTTTGCTTTGCAATTTGGAACCTATGTAGCTTTAGATAGGTCCTTGTGCTATTGCTCTCTCTTTTGATCGGGGTTGGACCCTGTAGTTTCTAAAAAAAAGAAATCTATTTTGCACATCATGGTGGGAATAACACGGCACTCTAAGCACAAAATGATTTAATTTTGAAATTGAAACTGAGAATAAGTTCTTAACCGGGTATTGAGTCTACGAGTGACCAAAGTCAAAACAACTCAACAAAGGAAAAACAATGTAAAACAACCTAAACACATCTATTTACACTCAAAACAACTCAAAACAAGAATCGAGACAAACAAAAACAACAAACACAACACTTGGATGTTTTCTAGTGGTGGGAGGCCTCATGGTTCACGGGGAGCCCACTGCTTCTCTAGGTATTATTTTCCACCATTTCTTATTGGTGGTTCTCATATCACTTTGGCCCTCAATCTCTATTTTCTCTAAAAAAACCCTTTCCTTACTTTCTCTCTCAGTACACATCTCTCTATTCTTTAATCTCTCTTATTATTTTTTTATCCTTCCCCTGGGTGGTTGATGGATAGGCTGAAAGTTGTGGACCCTTGCCCCTAGTACTCTTCTAGATTCTACTTCTTTCGTTTACAACTAGTGAGCTTTTCCTACAGAGGGGTTGTGGTAAGACTGAATGTGCAGCAGATCTACAACTGACATTGGTTGACAATTCTCATGGCTTAACTTGACGGAGGTGAGTTACAGCATGTCCCACCGGCCAGGTATACAATTGATTGGTCTTACACATTGCATTTTCTACTTCCTCGTTCCTGTTCAGACCCTAATTTGGATGTGATCAAACCCCGTCCAAATAAGGAGGTCGAATATCCAGCTCCATTTCCAGTCTGTGCTGCACACTTGGCTCGATACCTCATTGCTTGGAGGATGAAAAAGCCTTTAGCCCCCTATTGCTAGCTTCAGTTGTGCCCTTTCTGGCGAGCACGCTAACAACGGGGAAAAGACAGAAAACCTGACTCAATCGTGCCCCCCAGTTCATCATTTTGACCATATTTGTTTGTTTTTTTTTGTTTTTGTTTTTTTTTTTTGGCTTTCTGCTAAAACAATTTTGACTAGTATGAGAGTTAGGTTAACATGTTTGTTCAATTTTATGCTTTGAAATCATGTAAGTCAAGCTGTGAGCATTGGATTTTTTCCTTTTTGGGTCTAAGAAATGGTCTAGTTTTAGAAAAATGGAATAATTTCTAAGAAAATTAGTCAACCTCATTAAAAATCCTCAAAAACTATGTTTGCAAATGGCCACTACTCAACCAACGTAGAATTAACTCTTGAGATGTACAGCCTCAGATCTAAACTTGAATTGTCTCGCAGCTGAATCTTCTAACAGAATAGGACAACCGATTTTGAATGAAGATTAGCACAAAGATGAGCCAATTTGCACATGGATAGGATATTCGAGTTTGAAAAAGCCAATCAACATAGATGAGACAAGCAGGCTGGAAGTAGTTAGGGCCGAACTTTAGGATAAAGTTGCTTATGTATCCCAAAGATGGGAATCATGCCTTATGTGATGACCCCGACCTTCGGACCATTATATTATATTATTCTAATAAGTTTAATTGCATGATTGTGTGTTTAATCGTGTGATTACATGCTTAATTTTGTAACTATCTGTTGTTACATGGAATATCTGTTCAAATTGACAACTTAGAGATAGAAATTGAGAGCCTAGACGGCTTTAGAAACTGAAATTGATTAGCGTAATAGACTAATTAGAATATTTAGAATTTTATGGCAACTTTAATTGAAAATTGATTTGGATCAAAATAATTAGAATAAACTGATTGAATTAGTTAGAATTATGCCTAGCTAATTAACCTTAATCATACTTGATTAGGCTAACTTAATTATACCCTGAATAAGGCTCTAATTAAGCCTTGAGTTCATATATACACACTGTCACGCCCCGAACCCGCCCCTAGAAGTCCGGCAACGTGACCGGCCAGTAATTCGTAAATTACCTCCGGCCTTACTGTACAAAACATAAATAAACGGGGCTCGCGGAAGCAAAAAGAAACCTAATAGTCCAAGAGCTGTACATTTATATGAACATACACTTACATGCCAAAAATGAGTTAATTACCCACTATCTTTACATAACCTGATCATAAATTCATTACAAAACATAGTTACATGCCACTGATGCAAAGACAAAACAAAGCTCACAACGGCCTTCCAGGCCTAGCCCCATCTCGGAGCACTCAAAACTGGTAGGCTTCAAAATGGCGGCTCGAACAAGAATCCGCCTAGGCTTGTCTCCCCGAAGGCTCACCTATAAATACATAAATACAAACAATGAGCTAAAGCTCAGCAAGTAACATAACAAGATAAGAGGTTAGTGAACGAAGTCCGACATTCCTTATAAAAGCGTAATAAAACATTCATAATCATAATCGGTCATCATACGTAACATACGTAATGGCATACTCCATAGAACATAACATGTGTCGACTAACGACTAGAGTAACGGTCCGGACACCGATTAAACACATACCGAGATCTAAATGGTCATGGGCTTGTCCTTCCATGCCGCCCCCATGACTCATGACGCATGGGCCTGCATGTTCTCGCCCCCATGACTCAACTGACTATGGATGCCATACTAGATTCGTAAACAGAACACTCGTTCACAGTTAACAGTATCATTCCAAACGTATCATATCATATCATTTATCATTTGAAACATAGTTCATAATAACATATCTTTACAGAAATGTCACTTACAGTGGGTTTCCGTAACCGATGGCACGGTCTTCTCAATTTGACCTGTAACAATAACATATAGCACATTTCTCAATATACATTATTCTTAATCATGCACTTCATTCCTTTCTTTACTTTATTTCATGCTCATTCATTTCATATTCATTCTCTACCTTCATTACATTCATTCATGTCCATTCCATAATCATAAGATGCGAAATAATGCAAGGTAACATAAGAAAATCATGCAGAACAACTTCCCAAACTTTTCTGAAAATAAGCCTTTACGCTCGAGCTCCTACTTGTCCGCTCGAGCGATCAGAACTCATCAAAAGCTTTTGGAAGGGTGATTTCTACGCTCGAGCGGGCTTACCTCCGCTCGAGCGGACCCTGCGAAATCTGACATTCTGGTTCTTCTTCTACTCTTCATCCTTTCCTTTGAAACATTAACTTCCAACTTGAAATCAAAGTTCAAAACTAGTGATCAACAACATGATTTAATCATCAACCCTCATCACAAAGTCCTTATAAACCATAGCTAAGATCAACCCCATAAACTAAGATGAAAATCATGAACATATACATACAAGCTTTATATCTCTATAATCATGGAGGTTCTACCTCAAATTGACTAAGCATGCTCAAATTACACATAATTTCTCTTCCATTCTATTTACTTGCCATGCAATCATGGATCATTCAACTTCTTTCAAGAAATTAGAGAAGAACTTCTTACCTTAATCACTTAATTGGAAGACTCAAGCTTGTTTCCCCCTTTTCTCTTTTTCTCTTCTCCCTTGTTTTCTCTCTTCTTCGATTCTCTCTTCTCTCTTTCCTTTCTAGGTTCTTCTTTTCCCCCTTAGTTGAGTCAAATGAGGTCAAAGTCCTTATCTTTATCCATATATATATATCAAATAACTAGCTTATGCCCAAAAACTTGAGCCAAACAAGCCTTACGAATCAGACGAAATTCAGTCTTCAATTTATTTTCTCAAACAGTTCTAAAAATTCCCGGTAACACATAGGTGTGCTCAATTTCATTTTCTGAACCCGTTACGGTCATCAATTTCAGTCCCGAAGTCGTAATTCCAACAGATATTTATCTAATTCGAACAGATTTTTCTCAATTACATCACGTAAACACATAATTAATTACTGAAAATGACATCATACGGTTCTGGGTCGTTACACACACTTTTGAGCTGAGATTTTGAGAGAAGGAAGCTAAGCTCAACATTTAGAGAGAGAGAGAGAAAGGAGAATTTGTAGAGAATTTGTGGAAGACTTGAAGATTTGAGCTAGGATTGCACTTGAATTTAACTCTAGGTATGGAAACCACACTCAATTCTTGTAGATAATCCATTTAAGAAATGAATTGACCAAGCTATGAGTTCACTCGCATGAATTTAGAAGGTATATGCTAGGATCATCTTGGTTATGGAAGGATTGAGGATGATTGCATACATGCATGTATGAATCACCAATTTGAGTTTGAATTCCACGAAATTCTATACATGCATGGAACCCTCACACATTTATTTGAAGAGTTTTTCATGTTCCTACACTTTTCATACCATTTAGTCAAGTTTTACAAAGAGATTAATTAGTTCCTCCCTTGCATGGTTTCAATTTCATGGTTTAAGCTAGATTTTGGGAATCTGGTTCATGATTTTGAGCAATTGGTTCCAAATTAACTATATTTCCATGTTTTATAAATTTTTCCCATGTTTTTGTGCCTAAAACACGAGTTTGGAACCTTTGAATATCAACTTTGAAGTTCAAACACAGTTATGGAAATTCCAAAATTCGCACTGTCCGCTCAAGCGAGGAAAGTGTCGCTCGAGTCTGAAAATCGAGCTCCCAGAAGTTTACAAAATTTTATAGATTGCTCGAGCGACCAAAGTGGCGCTCGAGCGAGGACCCTTTTACTCAGTCTTCCGCTTGAGTGACCGTCGAGCGGGAATTTCACGCAACTAATACTTTTGCCAAGTTTGCAGACCGCTTGAGCGACCGCCCTTATTTTTGAACCCCCATTCGAGCGGAGACCCTATTTTCAGCAAATTTTGACTAACTCTTTTAAGTGCATATTTGCATCCTCATGCCATTGTAAGTGTTCCTAGGCACCATTTGGACTTGCATAGTCATGAAATAAGCTAGAAACACATAAAGAGAATTGAATTAAAATGAAATGGTACTTCAATTGTGCTTTTGTTATGTGTTATGTGTTTTGTTTAGGTGGACGTCCGAGGCTTAGTGACAACACAAACCACAGTGAGTGATAACTTTATAAAGATATGTTCAAGTTATCTTTACTTTCAAAAATGTTATTGCTATCGAAATGGATATGTGTTTGATTGAATGAATTATTGAAATGTTATGGTAATTGATAGCATGGCCTATTGAAATGTTATTTTCCTATAATAAATGAAGTTCTATTTTGAAATGGTTTTGTGGCATCCATTGAATGTAGGCCCTTGCCTGGGGGAGACAATACCATGGCTAGGCCTTTGCTTGGGGGAAACAATACCATGGCTTTTGGATTGATTGACACATATAGATCTTTAGTGTTAGACTGTTACAGTCCGTTATCATTGGAATGTTGTTACTTCATGGATGTACCACATAAAATGATATTGAAAGATCTTGATGATGAAGTTAATGAATTTTGAGAACAGAAATGAAATTTGGTTTGGCAATATTATTGAGCTTCATTCATATAACCTCTTTATCCTGTTATTACTAACTAGGCTCTAGCTCACTATTTATTTTTATATATATATATATATATGTAGGTAGGCAAGCTAAACATTAGAATTGAGAAAGCCTGGAGCCTCCCCGGGTCAGCCTTTTGAGGAGCTTCAAAGAGAAGTAACTGGGCTCAGTTGGAGCCATGCTAGTTGAACCCCTTTTGCTTGATAAATGTTTTTGTATGTATATTTTTGGGGTTTTGTATAACTACAAGATGTGGATGTTGAAACTAATGTGGTGTATGTATATAGTATATAAAGAGTGAATTTTTGCTTATGATATGAAGTCCTTTTCATGTATGCATAGCTCAATGGAAATTTTTTTATGTTATTTTAGACTTCCGCTAAGCCCCGTATCTTATATTCAAGAGTCTATTTGTATGGAGGCCATAGGTAATCTATGATTACTGGCTAGTCATGACGCTAAACCTATAGGGGCAGGTTTGGGTCCTGATACCTTACATAGTTCTCGGGGGTAAGGTGAATTCGGGTATTAACGCTCTCCTTTTATGCTCTAACTTTTGCCAAAGCCACCCTTCTGGGTTTTCAACCTTGTGAGCTATATTTTTTTCTTTTCATTTTTCTTTCTTCTTCTTTTTCTTTTGCTTTGTTTTCATTTTTTCCATTTTTGTTCTTTTTCTTTTTTTCGTTGCTCTAACTTTTGCCTGGGTCGCCCTTCTGGGTTTTCGGCCCAGCGAGCCTCTCAAGAATAGAAAAGTTTAACTTGTCCATGTTTATTGGTCGCAAGATCTCTAACCCATATGAATCCATAAGAATGGCTGTTGTCCCTGACTAAATAGTCTTGATGATGTAAGAGCTCATCCAATTGGGTCTAAATTTTGGATAGGAACTCGATTGTCCTTCAATAATAATTTTCTTCTCTTCAAATTCTGGGATTAGGTTTTCTTGCCGATCTCCATTGGCTTGAGAAATGACCCAGCTTTGAATCTTCGAGCATATCTAACCTTTTTGCCCCTAGTTCAAGGGCTACTTCTCATCCAACTATGCAAGCTTCCTTTGATGACATATGACCTAATTGCCCCTAGTTCAAGAGCTACTTGCAATTCGGCCATGCAAGCCTCACATTGTGGTTGATCGTTGAACATTCTTGAATCAAGGTTTCGAAAGCAAAGGGGTCGAGTCTTGAGGCCGAGAGTGATCCTTATGCTATACAATCTCAAGATCAATTCCAGGCATGTCTTCATAGGACCACGCAAAACATTTTTTGAAATATTTTTATAAAGCAACTAGTCACTCATGCTCTTTTGAAGACAATGTAGAACCAATCTGGACCAAGCCAGGATCCTCCTCAGTACTCACATTAACAGACATGATCTCATTCATTAAGGGCTTAGCATGCTTCTCTTTCTCTCAGTTGATCAAATCTTTGCAAATCCCGAGGAATTCCTCCCTCTTTGTTTTCATCACAACGTTAGAAAAGTTTTGAAAAACTTTGGTCAATGCAATGATTTAAAGGCACAAAGAAGTAGGTGAAAATTACTGTTATTTCATTTAGATCTTCTAGCTCAACTGGCTCTATAATAGAAACAAACACCAAAGAAAAAGTGTAAAAGACAAACACAAAATAAGACAATGATGTCTGAGTTATCCCCTCCCGAAATCACTTGGCTCTCACAAAACAAGACTGATTCAACACAACGCAACACCTAGTTCAGAAAGTAAAATAAACAACATTTTCAATTTTGCTAAAACCAGTGTGTGCCATCCACCATGCTCGGAGTAAAATGAGGGTCATCAGTAGGTGGTTCATCCCCGATCACATAGTCACATTATCCCCCAAGTTCAATTATCCAGCGCTGATAGACTTTGTAGGACCCGGTGCGGCGATGAACTTATTATCAATCAGATCTTGAACTTTATGGCGAAGATGAAAACAACCATCAGTCTCATGGCCGGTTTGTTGATAGAAGGCATAGTACTTGGCAGTATTATATTTGGCTGGAAGGGGATTAGGGAGACGTCGAGGGTCAAGGGGTATGAGATGGCCTTGTCCTATGAGGATTTGGAGAGCTTTGGACAAGGTCATGTAAAGGGGATTGAAAGTGCGGTTACCAGTCCTGGAGGGATTGACAGAGGGGCTAGCAGGTGTTGACTGGGTTTGATGATCTCTTACAAGTGTAGGATTGGAGCTAAAATGGGTGTTTCTGGTATGATATCCCTTTTCATAACTTGCCTCTTGATTCAAAATGCTCCCAACCTGAGTGACAAAAGTGTCATCCACAATCTTTGCAATAACTGCAAGCATTTATTGCTTGTTTAGCCCTTTGACCTTCAAAGTCTCAATATCATACCAGAGATTTGCATCAGGATCGGTAATTGCCCCAGCCTTGTTCTTGCCCCTTGCTTCAGCTTTGACAAGGAATTGGGTGGCTATGTTGAGGTAAGGCCCAGTTGTTGTCGACATGTCATCACCCCAACTTGAGATAGCTTTGGGTTAGCCATTTTCAATTGCATCTCGTCCCAAGATTGGAGAGCCTTTTGACATGAAACTTTTAGCATATGAGGTGGTCAATGATGGGACCAAGATCCCAAAGGCTAAATCTGCCACAGTTCTTTCAGGATCTTCAATCATGCTCAACAGCTCAGAAGTAGTGGGTTCGGCCATTGGTGCTTGCAGTGTATTTGATGGGTGCGGACTCGCCTTTTTCCGTGCCCCACCTTTTGAAAAGGTTTTTAAAGAAGGCCTCACAGTTCGGACTCCTGCGGTTCTGAATCTAGTCTCACAAGTGCAATGTGAAACTGATACACACCAAAGAGTCCAAATCCAGCAAATCTTTTTGGAAAATCAATTTTAAATAAAATAATGCCAAAATTGGACTGCTTTGCCACATACAGATTCACCACCTAAATATTTTGTTTTGGAAAAATTTAGGAAACCAAAGGTTCAGTACTGCCTTCCATCCACAGAAAAATGGGCAATCAGAACGAACGATACAGACTTTGGAGGATATGCTTCGTATGTGTGCTTTGGATTTTCAGGGGAGTTAGGAAGATTATTTGCCACTTGCAGAATTTGCTTATAATAACAGTTTCCACTCCAGCATCGGTATGGCACCATACGAGGCTTTGTACGGTAGGAGGTGTAGATCACCTATTTGTTGGACAAAGGTCGGGGATAGAGCTTTGCTTGGACCTAAAATTGTGCAAGACACTTCTGAGAAAATCAAGACTATTCGTCAAAGGCTCAAAACAGCTCAAGACCGACAAAAGAACTATGCAGATGTTCGAAGGAGACCTCTTGAGTATGAGGTCGGTGACCATGTGTTCATTCGTGTGTCTCCAATGAAGGGCCAAGTCAGGTTTGGAAAGAAGGGCAAGTTGTTGTCCCGTTACATTGGGCCGTTTTAGATTTTGGAAAGGCTTGGTCCAGTTGCTTATAGAGTTGCTTTGCCACCGGGATTTGAACAAATCCATAACGTGTTTCATGTGTCAATGTTGAGGGGTTACCTCCGAGACCCGTTTCATGTGATTGATTATCACTGGGTAGCTATTGATGAGAATATAGAATACGCCGAATGGCCGGAACGAATTGTTGATTTGCAGCTGAAGCAATTGAGAAGGAAGTCCATCGCAATGGTGAAAGTGGAATGGAAGGAACATTATAGGACGGATGCTACATGGGAAAAAGAGGAAGAAATGCGACTACGCTATCCACATTTGTTTCCCGATGAAGGTAAATTAAGTTTGGAGGACCAAACTTCCTAAAAGGGGGAAGACTGTGATACCCCTGTTCCGTAATTTGTTAATTGGTCCTTAATACGAGTATGACTATGTGTCTAATATGATTTTGTGTGCCATTATGTGAAAATATGTGGTTTTGAATTTCTATCTGTTCACTGTAGGAATATCTGTTTAATTATCTGCTTTGGAAATTAAATTGAAGGCCTTATTGGCCATAGAACCCAAAATTGATTGCGCCATTGTGATTGGCAAAATTTTTAGAGCCTACGGTGAAGTTTAATTGAAAAATTGATTCGGACCAGATTAAGTTGATTAATTGGCGAGCTAGTGCCCAATTATTCCTTATTATTAAATTGTGGCTAGTGGGAATTTATGTAAAAAGGCACTTACACTCAATTTCCTCCTTTAGTCTTCACATTTGGGCTAATTAACTCTCTAGAAAGAGAGAAGGCTGGCTATTAGAGGGAGAAAGGGAGAGACTTGTGAATTTTTGATTCAAGCTTGGATATTGAAGCCTAGTTCAAGAATTAACCATAGATTGGGCTTCTAGGTAAGCAATTAATTCTTGAATTCATGAGTTTAAGGTAAAATTTTGTGTGTTCAAAGCTAATTGATGGTCAAGAGCATGCTTTGAGTTTATTTTGTTGAATTGGAAGACCATATATGCATGCATGTATGTAATTGTTTGGAATTTGCTTAATTAAGCTTGAAATCCATGTAAATTTGTAGTTAAAGCTCATGTATAATCACCATTGGTATCATCTAAGTTGAGAATGGGAGCTAGACATCACATACATGTACAATCTATGAAGATAAGAGCTTTGAATGCATGAATGTGCATGTTAGAATTGAGTTTGGTGTCAATTTGAGCCATGCATGTGTTAAATTGTGAAATTGAGCTCCATTGTGATGTAATTTGGTGTTTGTACGAAGTTAGTACATAAATATATGAAGGTTGAGTCATAAACATGGATTTGGAACCTTTGAACATCGAATTGAAGCTCAAGAACTTGATCTGGAATTTCCAGAATTTTGATGTCCGCTCGAGCGGGAAAACCGCCGCTCGAGCGTGAATTTCGTGCTCCCAGCACTTTTTGCAGACATGGTGCATGCTCGAGCGGGGGAATCCCACGCTCGAGCAGGGAAGTCCACACTCGAGCAGGGACCCTGTTTTCTAAAATTTTGAAAATGCACTCTGTGTTCTGTTTTCCGTTCCCTTTCACTTTTAAACACTCTCAGGCATGCATTGAGCATTGTAATTGAGTTAAAGAGATAAGAATGAAGCCTAAAGAGGGTTGTGTGAATTAATGAACGGATTGTACTAATTGTGACCCATATGTGTTACATGATATGTAGGGTCAAGTTCCAGGGCAACTCCACAAGCCGATCACTGTGAGTAATATCTGACATACATTATTGTCCAATTACTACTTCTATGTAAGTTTTATAAAGTTCATTAATTTGAATGGTGGACATAGTTTGATATGAAAGTTTGAAAGGCCTATGTGCCAGTTTGATATGAAAGTTTGAAAGGCCTATGTGCCAGTCTGATATGAAAATTTGAAAGGCCTATGTGCTAGTTTGATATGAAAGTTTGAAAGGCCTATGCGCCAGTTTGATGTGAAAGTTTGAAAGGCCTATGTGCCAGTTTGATATGAAAGTTTGAAAGGCCTATATGCCAGTTTGATTTAAAAGGCCTATGAGCCAGTTTGATCTGAAAAGTTTGAAGGGCCTAAGGGCCAGTCTGATATAAAGGCCTAAGAGCCAGTCTGATATACAGGCCTAAGAGCCAGTTTGTTATGAAAGTTTGAAAAGGCCGAAGGCCAGTTGACATGAATGAATTGGGCCCTAGGTTGTCTGCTGTATAATGTTTCAATGCATTTCCCTTACTTGATATTATTTACTGGGCTATCGCTCACGCTCATTCATGTGTTTGTAGGTGAGCTAAGAGAAGTCCAAACCCAGCCGCAGTGAAGTTTGCCAGGAACAACATGAGTTTGGGAGAGTCAGCCTTGTGTCTCACGCACGAGACCCATCCTTGCCATTTTGTTATGTACTTATACTTTGTCTTGTTGGCAAGGACTTTGTGTATATCTGTATATATAGTTTTGATAGGGGTTGACTCAGTTTGGATGATCCAGTCTGTAAAGGATTTTATAGTATCGTATTTTGTTGTGGGTTATTGACGTATATGCGTATGGTTCGCTTTAAAGTGCATATAAGCACGGCTCTATGGACAAAGTTTTTAATTATTGCTTCCGTTTGGCCCCTTTACTCTGTTGAGTTACATCTGTTTTGGTTTGAGGTCGTAGGTAATCTCAGGATTACAGGCCGGTTATGTCCTTAACCCATAGGGGCGGGTTGGGGTAATGACACAAGGTGTCTAATGCAACACATGCAATATGCAATTAATAGTCTCCGCTACTAATATGGCTTATGAAATGATTTGAACAACATGCGATTTGAATGCGTATTCAAAGAAGTATTGAAATAGCAATGCAGTTTGAATGATGCGTTGAGCCTCGATGCATGCAATATGAATGAATGGATGCTAGCATGCGAGCATAAGGTATGCTAATTGAAAATGTCCCTAATCTAACCATCAAAATCGATTAAATAAAAGGGAGAAGGACATGGGGTTGGAAGACATACACACACGTACGCACACTTATTACAACATTATGCTCTCGCAAAGGAGGGTCCGAATGAATAAGAGCTAAGCTAATCTAAGCTAAGCTAAGCTAATTATTACAACACAATATAAATTAATTAACTATTCTAAGCTAATTAAATATTACAAATCAAATTAATTAGCTAAACACTTAACTAACTAATTACAATGGAACTAGTCTAATTAATTACAACATGAATTAACTAGCCAATCTACTTAAATAATTACATCACTTGCAAGAATTAGCTACAACTAACTAACTAAGCAAAGCAAAGCAACTAAAAGGCCTCGGGAAGTGAAGGATGCATGTATGCTCAGTTTCTTCACCCGAAAAGCCACCGCCTTGCCACCGCAAGCCTCTGTTTGCACATTTGAACACCAAATGTGCTGCTAACTTCCAGAATGCCTCTGCTCCATTTTCCAACATGCGGTGCAAAATTTCATTGATGGCCGGTCGGCTACTACTAGTGGCCGTCGGCCACTGCTGATGGCTGGTCGACCATTGATGACCTGAGCTTCTTCTCGCTGCAACAAAGAGCAAACAGAGGCAAAGCAGTGTATTCTCAAGGGTTGTTTGTACTGTTACCCTCCTTATCATAAAACAAGCTTAAAGGAGTGTAACTCTTGGCTCTCAAACCACCAATCAAGCAATTTCCATGCATGATGGCCAAAGAACCAAGTTTGTACAAGTTAATGAGTGCAAAACAAGACTCAAAAAGACCACCACCCTATCATGCATGATCAAGGGTGAAGGTGACCATGGAAAGTGGCACATTTCATCACTTTTGAGTATAAAATGTCCCATTTTCCTTATGTTTAAATTAACGTCTGATTCGAACACATGCAATGCAACACGAAAGATGCTTATCTTGCCTATTTTAATTGTCTAATTTTGTTTACTCATTTTACATTATCGATTTATTCTTTAATCGATTAAGTCCAAAAGTGAGTGTCCTCTAATGGAAAGATGGCTCAAACAACGAGTTGCTTTGGGCATGAAAGAGGCATTACACTGTTGGTAATGAACCCCCTAAGGGATTAAACCATTAGGTGCAACACCTCAATTTCACACTTTGGCAAACAAGTGGTTTGAAACCACTTTCAAGGCAAAGAAAAGAGTGAAGAATTTAGGGAGGTTGCAGAGATTTTCAATGCTGAGATGAAGTGTAAAACAACACTAAAACATGCTATTGACTCAAAACAATGATGCTTAAAGCATTAAAACATCAAGCCAGTGAAGGAATTAATACTACAACTATGCAATACAAGACTCAACTGAACTAACCAGCCCAAAACAGAGCCAAAAACAGGTTATTTCAGAAGCAAAAACATGCTAGATTTAGGCTAAATAAAGCTAGAAAAATATGCTAACATATGAAGCTATCTAGGCATGCAAACAAGATACACAGAGGGGAGGCTAACCCCTCCAATTTTAGACTTCAAAACAAGGTTTTTACCACTGAAAAACCTCTATAATTCAGTGGTTAAAAGGCCTGAAAAAGTTATTTTGAAAGTGATGAATAATAGCACAAAAGCTTAACAAGCAAAGGAGGAAGAAGGGTGGACCACCCCCTAACTCAAAGAGACCTCAAACTAACACTTTTAAACCATAAAAATAGAGTTTTTGATAGTTCAAAATAGTCCAGGAACAGTTTGAAAAGATGACAAAACAAGTGTACAAAGTAAGCTCAAATAGGGTAAGTTCTATACCTTTGAAGCAAAGTACAAAATAGGCATACAAATCTGAGCTTAAACCACCTTCTAGAGCTCAAAGGAGGCTCCAAGTAATCTCAGCCCAAAGATGAAGGTGTTTGATTGAGGGTTGGTATGCAAAAGCTTAGGACTTGTAAGCAAATATGCACAAAATAACAAGAAAGAGAGAGAATTCTAGAGAGAGAGATATTTTTGTTCTAAAAATGCTAACTCTCAAAAATGGGGGAAGAACCTCCCTATATACAAAAAAACAAGTCTTGAGCTTAGATACATCTCATTATACACGTGTATGAAGATGCAGCTTAGTAAGCAACAACTGACATAGCTGGCAACAAATATCTAGAAAAAGATACCAAAGGCCGTTGGCCACCACTGGTAGCCGACAAGCACAAGCCATGGCCGACAACCTAGGGTGCTGGCCGATAGGTCACCCACTCCTCCAGACTTGAGTCAACAAGCTTTTGGTCCAAAAACATGCACAAAATAGGTAAGGTTTCAAGGCTCAAAGTCAGGGCGTTCTGCCAAGGACTTCGGGCATTCAAAATGAACATAAACAAGCACAATCATCGAATGCACAAACGATGACGTCCAAGTCTTGATGACGGTAAAAAATGGGGTGTCTACAGTTGCCCCTCTTTGACAGAACTTGAGAGTCATGAAATGACGGGAGTGAATGTCAAAGCCCAGAGATGACCCATTTTTGACAAGGCCAAAGACTTGGACAAACAGACAAGCAAGACAAAGACGGTTGCGCCTGCAGGCTGCCTATGTATCCCTTTGTAAGGAATCAAACCAACGTAGTTCTGGGGGAAAATGCAAGTGATATGCATGATGCATAACATAACTTATGATCATGCAATGAGGCTGTAACGAAACATTTGAATGCAAATGCAATGCAAGCAAACCAAGACAAGGTACAACAATCTCAAACACAAAGGTAAGTAAATAAACACGCCACACATGGGAATCACAAACCAAGCCACATTTCATGAAGAAAGGATGTAAGAAATTTATGCAAGCTTAACCACGGATCATGCAGGAAAAACAAAGCACAACACAACTATTGGGCATACCCGAGGTGTCAAACAAGATTCCAACGTGTTGCACACGCAAGGAGAATGATGGTGTGAACATAGGGACACACCCAAATGTTCCAAACCGGAGCGTCCTAATGCACCATACGCAAGAGGAGAATAAGGAGATATGAACACCGGGACGCACCTGCGTGTTTGAAACCAAAGCGTTCTAATGGGTTGCATGCGAGAGAAGGGAAGGGATAGCAGTGAACACCAGGACACACCCGCGTGTTCGAAATTGAAGCGTCCTAACGCGCCGCACGCGAGAGGAGAAAAGGGTGGTGAGAACACCGGGACACACCTGCTTGTTTGAAACCGAAGCGTCCAAACGTGCCGCACGCGAGAGAAAAAGGTAGGGAAAACACCAAGATGCACCCGAATGTTTCTAATCGAAGGGAGTGGTGTAAACACACTACAACAAAATGCACCTTTGGTGACTAAAAAAAATTTAGTCGCCAAAAGTTATGGAATTAGCGACCAACATTTTTTTGAGTCAGCAAATGTAAAATATTTAGCTACTAATTTTTTTTAGTCATGGTATATTCATTATTGGCGAGTAAAAAAAAATTTAGTCGTTGAAAATGCCAGAATTGGCGACAAAAAAAAAACTTAGTCGCTGTATATTGACTTTTGGCTACTAAAATATTTAGTCGCCGAAAGAGAAATAAAAAAATTATTTTTTCTCTTTGGCGACTAAAGTTTTAGTCGCCAAAAGCTTACTTTCAGTGACAAAAAAAATTTAGTCACCGTATATTGACTTTTGGCTACTAAAATATTTAGTCGCTGAACGGAAAATATTTTTTTTTTCTCGTTGGCGACTAAAGTTTTAGTTGCCAAAAACATACTTTCAACGACAAAAAATTATTTTAGTTGCCTTTAGCTTGCAAAAAGTAAATTTTTTTTTGTTTAATCTTTGGTAACCTATCTTCAGCGACTAAAATTTAGTCGCCAGATGTGTTCAAAATTTTACTGGAAAATATTTCATATTGGTGCCTAAATATTTGCCCAAATCTATTACTTCTTCCACGGTTCTTTCTCTCTCTTGCTCTCCCTCTGTCTCTCTCTCTCTCTCTCTCACACACACACACACACACACACACATAGAGAATCAATCACTACCCTCTCAGCTCCCTCGAATCGATTGTGAACCCGGTTTAACCCACCTTGGCCACGGAGGACATGGGAGCTGGACGCTTCACACTGAACATTTCTAGGGTTAATGGGTCGGTGGCGATCAATACAGGAATCGTTCAGGCTTCGGTGACACAAATTGTGTTTGATCAAAACCCAGTTGCGATTTTTGGGGTTTCGAGAGTTTTGTTGCCGAGAGAGATATTTGGGAAGAACCTAATCATTGATATCCCCGGTGGTGGTGCTCAGCCGCCGGATGTTTCATTATCGCAGGAGAATTCGCTGGAATTGTATGTGCCGTCGAGTCATTTGTTATCGCTGCTAGGTCAAGAAATCCGATTCGAAGCGACTGGGAATGGCGTACAAAGATTCGTTCTTTCTCTTTGTTGTATAGCATTGTATCTCTAGGTACGAGATTGATCATTTCTCATCATAATTATTAATTTTTTTTTCCTGAGTGTGTTTGTGTATTTTTGCGATTGATTATCATACGAGTAATTGAATTTGGGGCTACAAAATTAGCCCTTTTTTTTTTCTTTTTTACTCTTTTGATGATGATGTTCGTTGTGTTGATTTTGAAATAATTTAGATGAAATAAGACCAATTTTGCTTGTAGAATTGCATTTTGTTGTTGTAGAAAGATTGAATTTTGATCATTGTTATCAACTCAATTGTGGATTTTGAATAAGCATATATTTGGGGTTTCTTTCTAGTATGTTTTCATTTTGATGTCTAATTGTAACAAAAAAAATTATATAATTCTAACATATAATAAAAAAAAAATTCAACTAGTTGTATGTATTTTATTTTAAGAATAATACTAGCAATTTGATATGAGTAAGTATAGTATATTTTTTGAAAGCTAATCAAATTCATTGGCTGTTGAAAAAGTCATTCAGACATTAAAATTTGAACTTCTTAGATTATTAGTTAGTGTTTCTACAAGTCAGGATAGCAACCATAGAATATTGAGTTAAATAATAACTAAAAGCCCCATTATTAGTTTATGAGTTGCACTATAGAGTTTTATGTGTACTTGACATGTTTGCTCGGGGCATGTCCAGTTAGTCATGTCGAACACATGTACCTTATCTAAGTGTTGCATGTCTAACACATCTACTTCATGCTTTTAGAGAAGTCCATGAAACATATCTAGTAAATGTGACATGTTAGAGGAATTGAAGACTCTCACACATGCATGTGTGCGCATACAATACAACTATACACCTAACTTCAGCAAAACCTATAGAATGCTTGAATCCTCAACTTTATCATCCTAGAAGTCCAAAGCAAACCCTATCTTCTTCAAGAAAATGTCCATGATTTTCCAGCACGTATCCTGATTCATTTTCTTTGATAGAACAAAATTAAGAAATTAAGCCATTAATGGCTGTTCTAAAATCCCTTGAGGCCTCATAATTCCACCACTACAACTAGTGTTTTGTCTACTTGGCAGTAATTCTGTAATCCAAATATAATTCCAAACTCTAAAAATAAGCCTAGTGAGTTCTAGTAACCATTAATCACATTGTCAAAGTTCTTCAACCAATCATAGAAATAGAACGAGTTCCATTTAGTTGAGTTCAACAAAGTAATAAAATCGGGGTAGCAAAGCAACGACTTGAAAAGAAGAGACAGCAAGACCAATTCCATTATGAATAAATTACAGGAAGTGATAGTATAGAGTGATGAATCTCATCACCCCTATAAGTCTCAAGAAGAAGGAGGAATGCTGATTGCTGTGAGACTAGGTGCATGCAGATTGTTACGATGTTACTTAAGATTAATAGTGCTAAAAGAATTTAAAAAATAGGATTTGCTACTTGGAAGATGAAGATAAAAAAAAAAAGTGAATAGAGTTTGGTGCCCCAGCTAATAGACTAGGCACTAGCATTTCCCCTCTCCATTATAAGCGCCACTATGGCCCCCTGAGCTATTCCTAATAGGCATATCCAAGCAATGAGGGAGAGCTCAGCGGGATATGTCTTTAGTGTGATTGCCTAGAGCAACAAAAACAAATATAATTATGATCTCAAATAAAATTTGACTCCGTTCAATTTAGATGATGACACCAAACAGTTTCAAACTCGCACCTCACCTGCACACATACATGTATGTGTGCTCTAATTGTCGGTTAATGTAGAATGAAACATCAAATGCTTTGTCCCCATAGGAAAAGCCTTATTCATATCAATTACAATAGATCTACTATGACAAAAGCTGCAAAATGTTTTGGATGACAAATGGATTCCCAGTAAATTATAGTTTGGCCATGGCAAGTGAGATTTCGTAAATCCTTTCCTTGGTATTTGGTTGATAATTATAATATTGATGAGAACTCTGATAATTAATTGTTTGGGCCGTCTAATATGGTTAATTGTAACCATGTCTTTTATTTTAGTGATATGAAGTTTGAGAATGCTTCATCACTTTAATTTCATTGCTATAGCCTATGTTTTTCCTGATATTCACCCTACGGATATGGGTGAATTTTATTTTTATCCTTATATTTTGTAGAACCAGCGAGACAAAATGATTATGAAGATTCTGTCCTTTCTTTTGCTTAATTTTCTCAGCAACCAAACTGCTTATATATAATGGTCTGTCTACATATACAGGTGATTCAATCACTACACTTATTGTCACTCAACAACAGCTGGGACCTTCAACCTACACTACATAAGGTACCGAGTTTGTGTCTTGTAATTTTTTATGATATGGGTATTATTGTGTTGTAATAATATTTATTAAAACATGAAGGAAAAAAAAAAGGGAAAAACCCTTCGGTCATTTCATAGAATACAAGTGAAGTAGAGGAATACATAAGGTTGATTAGGAGACTTAATTAACCTCAGATTTACGCGTCTTACACATAGAGAAACCTGATTTTATTTGCAACGTACCATTGTTTTTTTAGTAGAATCCACTACGTTTTTAAGTCCCTTCTCTTGCATTTGAATGCTCTAACTTTGCTTATTGGTTACCATCCAGCTTAAGCCTAAAGTGGATATGAGGAAAATGTGCCCACTGTTAAACAACATACACATTCACAAAAAAATAAAAAAATGTCCTTGTTCTTTATTTTTTTTTTCCCCTCTAAAAAAGAAGAACACATATATATAATAACATGATTTTGTTTTGTGAACAATTTTTTTTTCCCCCCTAAACATGAAAAGTGTTGCACTAGATGATGATGAATGCAGCAGAAATAATATGCTGACAGCATTGAAAATAATAAGATGTCTGATTCCAAGATATTGTTTAGGGTTAAATATGTTGTCAATTCCCAAAGTATGCGTTTTGTTACGTTTTCAATATTTCAATATGTCAATTTGATTTTTATTTATTTATAGTTGTGAGACATTTTTTGATGAATTACTAAATTAACACCTTGAAACTAATTGTGGTTGAACATTGTGCGAAATCAAACCCTTTTTGTGCTTCACTAGGGAAGCTAGTTTGATGAGATATGCTTACAATCCTACTCTGGTCCTAGTCCTAGTTCATAGAGATGTCTGTTTTTACCTCTTCAATATAGAATCTCACTACTGAACACCAGCGATAAAAGAAACAGCTAATTTTATGCATAGAAGAGTATCTTATTTACCAATCTTTAATTTGATTGTAATATTTCACAAACATATATATGTGTGTGTGTGTGTGATTTGTTTTCTATGTTTTGATGATCTACAATGATTATAATAGGTTACTCCATTAAAAAAAAAAAAAAATCCAAAATTAAGGCAGTGGAAAACAGACTGAATCAACTATATAAAAGGTATGTAGTTTGCATTTCAACCTTGATGTAGTGTCCTTTATTTCTATTTCTTCTATTGATTGATTTGGATTTGAATCCTAGATATTAATTTTCAAAATCTTATTGAAGTCAAAGGTCTAGGGAAGCAATTTTGTTTATTTAATGTGTTTTTTGCAATTTCTATATTAAAATTGTTGAGGATTAGGGAGGTTTAGGATACCCAGAAGGAGAAGATGAATAATTCGGTTCCAAGTTTTTACATTGAGAGCGAAGATGAAGATCAAGAGAATGAATTTAACAAAGGTGAAGATGATGTGAATGATTCGGATTCTTCCAATTATTCAAATGAAAATCGGCAGCAGAGCAAAATCGATTCTCTCAACACCACCACATGGCCACAAAGTTACAAGGCTCTCTATCATTTTTCTTTGTTTTGCTTTACTCAGTTTCATGCATATCTTAGTTAGTGATCTGGAATTTGTTTATTGAACAGGGGAACCTACAGATTTTTCATTATCTTTTTCTGTGTTTCTTGGATTGTTATGATCTGAAAGTTTTGTTTCTTCTAAAAAAATGTAAATGGTGAAATCTTTTTAACTTGGATACTCTTTAAGCTCCTGCAATGCTATAGACCCGAAGAAAGTGAGAAAAAAAAAATTAATGATTGAGAGAGGATCTGGATCCGCATATCATTATGGTGAAAGTGAAAAAGTGGATGAATTTGATTTTGAAGTGACTATAAATTCTTAGATGAAGTTAAATGCTCGTTGGCTATTGCTAGGGTAACACCTTTGTGAATTTGACAAAAATGCTCAAAAGTCAAGATTAAGTGTAGTGAATTTAAAAGGGTAACTCCGTTCTTTCACTTTATGTGTAGAATTTGGAGGGAGTGAAAACACCAGTTCAGCATATACTCTTGGATTGGCATGAACTTGGGAAAGTTTCTAGAACATTAGAGTTAAATATTGTCATCTTCTTAATGTGAAAACAATCTTGAAATTGAAAAAGCATACGTGAAGAAATAAAAAACAATCTTGAAATTAACAAATCATGCGTGAAGAAATAAAAATTATAATACTTGAGAATAGTTCAAAACTCTTTCAATTATTCCACATATGAATTGGACGTATGATGGAATCCTCAAATGTTAGCTTTTTCTTGTGATGTATAACGTATTGCTTCTATATTTACTTCCAAAAACTTAATTTTTTTCTCAACTAAATTTCCAGGCAGTCAATTGATCTGTATAGTAGCATGCCATCTCCAAGTATACAGTTTCTTGGCACTTCTTCATTATCAAGATTAAGCAGGTCATTTCTTTCCTCATCACTGACAAGGCGACACTCCTGAGTTTCTACCTTCTGAGTCTAAAGCTCTGTTGTTAACACTAGAAAATGAGCAACAACTGAATTGGGGTGAGTCTATGTTGTATGTTTGAATGGATTGCTGAGTCTATGTTGTATGTTTGATCTTTTTCTATCAAGCTTCATAAATATTGGTAGTATGAATTCACTTTGGGAAATTGGGGTGACTTGTGACTTGTGAAATTGAAATTTTCTATTGTAATTTTATTGCGTTTCTATATGATCATAGATGCAGACATGTGGAAAGTTTTGACCATTATCACAAATGATTTAAGAAAACTTTGATAATGCTTTCATGCTAAGTTTGTCTTTCCATCCCCTTCTTTGGTAAGTTTTCATGCTTTACTAATTGTTTGATAATGCTCGGTTTAGAAGCTTGATTGCAACCCGTCCTTTGGTTGGTCTTGCTATGCTGTTTACAACATTAGATTTTCATCTTTTTGAACATGTTAATGATTGCATTAGCATATCTGTTTCTAGTATGACAGGTCTGGTGATGGCACTGATTGGATCTTTACTTACAATGCTAGTAGTAAGTATTTGAGTACCTTTTTTACCCATTTTTTTTCTCCTATTGCTTTCACTTCTTTCCGAGTAATCAAATTCAAAAAATTTATGTTCTTTACATTGTACTGACTAAATTTTCTATTGTAGACCTTGATACTTCCTTGTGCTTGTTATTTGAGCATCTTGAGGGGGAAAATAACTTGCTTTCAAGTATGGCCAAGATGCAACCTTCATTTGCATTCATTTATGTTGAACATAACAATCTAAGTTACATACTTTTAAACTGCTTAACTTATAGTTCAAAATAGCTTCCCCATGACAAATAGGACTTCTCACAACTGACGGAATGTAATCCGGACTCGTAAGTTGGGAGTTAGAGCCAAATACGTCCAAAACTTAGTCGAAAAAAGGGGTTTCGGGGGCAAAAAATCAAAATAGCCCTTGAGCCACTGTGTGGTTCACATGGACAGTTTCCCCATGACAAATAGGACTTGTGAGAATTGACAAAACATAATTCGGACCCGTAGGTTGAGAGTTAGAGCCGAATACGCCCTAAACTTAGTCGAAAAAGGGCGTTTCGGGGGCAAAAAATCAAAACAGCCCCCGAACCACCATGTGTCTTAGACGGATAGCTTCGCCATGACAAATAGGACTTGTGAGAATTGACAGAACGTAATTCGGACCCACAGGTTGGGAGTTAGAGCAAAATACACCCTAAACTTAGTCGAAAAAGGGCGTCTAGGGGCGAAATTCAAAACAGTCCCCGAACGACCGTGTGGCTCAAACAGATAGCTTCACCATGACAAATAGCACTTGTGAGAATTGATGGAACATAATTCGGACATGTAGGTTGGGAGTTAGAGCCGAATACCCCCTAAACTTAGTCGAAAAAGGGCGTTTCGGGGGCGAAAAATCAAAACAGCCCCCGAACAACCGTGTGTCTCACACGGATAGCTTTTCCATGACAAATACGACTTATGAGAATTGATAGAACATAATTCAAACCTGTAGGTTGGGAGTTAGAGCCAAATATACCCTAAACTTAGTCGAAAAAGGACGTTTCGGGGGAGAAAAATCAAAACAACCCCCCGAATGACCATGTGTCTCACACATATAGCTTTTCCATGACAAATAGGACTTGTCAGAATTGACGGAACGTAATTCGGACCCGTAGGTTGGGAGTTAGAGCCGAATACCCCCTAACTTAGTTGAAAAAGGGCGTTTCGGAGGTGAAAAATCAAAATAGCCCCCGAACGACCGTGTGTCTCACACGGATAGCTTTGCCATGACAAATAGGACTTGTGAGAAATGATGGAATGTAATTCGGACCAGTAGGTTGGGAGTTAGAGCCGAATACCCCCTAAACTTAGTCGACAAAGGGCTTTTCGAGGGCAAAAAATCAAAACAGTCCCCAAACGACCGTGTGTCTCACACGGATAGCTTTGCAATGACAAATAGGACTTTTGAAAATTGATGGAACGTAATTTGGACCCGTAGGTTGGGAGTTAGAGCTGAATATGCCCTAAACTTAGTCGAAAAAAGGCGTTTCGGGGGTGAAAAATCAAAACAGCCCCTAAACGACCATGTTCTCACACGGATAGCTTTTCCATGACAAATAGGACTTATGAGAATTGATGGAACGTAATTCGGACCCGTAGGTTGGGAGTTAGAGCTAAATACCCCCTAAACTTAGTCGAAAAAGGGCGTTTCGGAGGCGAAAAATCAAAACGGCCCCTGAACGATCGTGTGTCTCACACAGATAGCTTCGCCATGAAAAATAGGGCTTGTGAGAATTGACGGAACGTAATTCGGACCCGTAGGTTGGGAGTTAGAGCCGAATACGCCCTAAACTTAGTCGAAAAAGGGTGTTTCGAGGGCAAAAAATCAAAACATCCCCCGAATGACCATGTGGGTCATGTGGATAGTTTCGTCATGACAATTAGGACTTGTGATTACTGACGGAACGTAATTCGGACCCTAGGTAGAGAGTTAGAGCTGAATATGTCCAAAACTTAGTCGAAAAAGGGCGTTTCGGGGGTGAAAATTCAAAACAGCCCCCGAACAACCGTGTGGCTCACATGGATAGCTTTGCCATGACAAATAGGACTTGTGAGATCTGACGGAACGTAATTCGAACCCGTAGGTTGGGAGTTAGAGCCGAATATGCCCTAAACTTACTTGAAAAAGGGCTTTCCGGGGGCGAAAATTCATAACAGCCCCCGAATACGCCTTACACTTAGTCGAAAAACTTGCAAAACTTAGTTAAAAAAGTAGCAACTCTATTAAAATAACATCCACATATTCTAATAATTGCCTTCATATATTTATAGGACGAAGAAATTACATATTACATTGTTTGTGCAGTTGGTTGGAATGAATATTGCATGATACATATATATATACTTTCTTTTATTTCTAAGAATACATTTCTCGATTGTTCTACCCTAAATGCATGTTAGAACATGTTCCATATGGCTGACTGAATTGATATTTTGTAACCAATTCTAATGTTTCATTTTTTGTTTTTCTTTGTAGATGGTTTTGTTGCGTGGACTTGTGGATAATCCATATTGGTGTATGGAGAAGAATTTTCACTTTTGTGTAGAACTAATATAATACTTTTGTCGTCATCAACTTTTGTGTAGTTCATTATTACTGATACAGACCAAATGGTAATTTTGCTTGGTAGTAAATGTATTTTTTTGTATACGGAGGGCTTTTATTTTTGTATGACATATTTTGTATGGAATTATTATTTTAGTTTGGACAATAGTTGATTTGTATGGACTTTGATATTTAATGTTGTTTATTTTTGGTATATGGATGCAGATTGTCGAATGATTGATAGTATGTATCATTTTGTTTTTATACGTATTACAGGTTGCATTGTATATAGACAGGTTGTGGAGAAATTATAATTTCGCGATAAAACATAATATCATGTTTTTGATGACTAAACAATTAGTAGCTAAAAAGAAATTGGGAAAAGACATTTGGCGACTAAAAGTTTTGTAGCAAAAAAAAAAAAAACATTTAGCGACTAAAAGTTTAGTAGCCAAAAAAAAAAAAAAAGACATTTGGCGACTAAAACTTTAGCAGCCAAAAGAAAAATCAAACATTTGGCTACTAAAATATTTTGTAGGTAAAAACAAAAAACTAAATTATAAACACACTTTTGCCGACTAAAATTTTAGTAGCAAAAAATGTAGAACTTTAGGCGACCAAATATTTAGTAGCCAAAAGAGAACTCTTTGCCGACTAAACATTTAGTAGCCAAAGATGAGGACTTTTAGCGACTAAATATTTAGTAGCTAAAAAAAAACTCTTAGCCGACTAAAATTTTAGTAGCTAAAAAGGTGGGACTTTAGGCGACTAAAAGTTTGGTCGCCGAAAAGGGTCTAATTTAATTTAATGTCTTACCTTTTGTTGACTAAATATTTAGTCGGCAAATGAATACATTTGGCGACTAAAATAATTATTTGCTGACTAAAATAATTTTAGTCGCCAATTAGGTTTCCCGACTACTCTTCAGTTACTAATTTTGCGACCAAAAAAATTAGTCGCTAAAGCCCTTCGGCGACTAAAAATTGACTTTTGGCGACTAAAAATTTAGTTGCCAAAAATAAAAATTCTTGTAGTGACACCGGGGCACACCCGTATGCTTTTAACCAAAAGGAGTGGTGTAAACACTGGGGCACACTCGAATGCTTTTAAGCAAAAGGAGTGGTGTAAATACCGTGGCATGCCCGAATGCTTTTAACCAAAAGGAGTGGTGTAAACACTGGGGCACGCCCGAATGCTTTTAACCAAAAGGAGTGGTGTAAACACCAGGGCACGCCCGAATGCTTTTAACCAAAAGGAGTGATGTAAACACCGGGGCACACCCGAATGCTTTTAACCAAAAGGAGTAATCCCAATGCGTCCAAATGTGAGAGAGGAAAGTGAAAAGATGCACGAGGCATGAGTAATTAAGTGCGATAGATGCACAAAGTGAACAAGTGCGATAGATTCACAAAGTTAAGGAAAACATTCTCTTACCGAGACATGAATGATCTTACACAAAAACTTCTCTGAATGATCCGTACATACAATATTGTTTGGTTGCATCGGCTTTGAATGAACCGTACATACAATATCATGCCTGCATAAGAAAGATACTCAACAAGCATAACACAGTAACAGTGCATGTTCTATGCGCAATACAAGGCATGTTCTATGCAAATGTAGTGACAGCATGTTCTATGCCAATGTGAGAAGTGCATGTTCTATGCCTGATAATTGGAAACATGCTCTATGCAGCATACAACAAATGATGAAAGATATGTTCAATGCAAATTCTATGCGAAAATGGGAAAATGCATATTCTATGCAACAATGGATAAAATAGCAACTTCCGATTTAACTCTCAAAGGAGTAGCAATAAGTTGAAAAAGGATAGACCTCGGATACACATCACTGATGTTGATTACTGATGAATCATCACGCACCGAAGACATGGTTTGAAGCTTCCGCCGAGGCAGTTTGAGCTTAAAAGTGAACTTTTCTTGCACTTTCTCGAGAACTAAGGACATAAAACAATAGAAAAACACAAAGGGAGAGCACTGGAAGCCCATCGGCCACCAGGAAATGGTGTCGGCCACCTGTCGGCCGCACATGAAGGTTGTTGGCCACCGATGACAGTTTCGAGCCATTTTGGTCATTTTGCGTCGGGTCTTTAAATAAACATAACCAAACTTCATTTCCCTACTTCTCCCTAGCCGAAATTCATCCCTTTCTCTCTCTAGACATTTTTTCCCTCTTGATCCACGCTTTATACGCGTTTTCCAGTGCCCCATGAACATTTAATTCGCTAAAACCGCTTGGTTTCTTTCGTTTTTAACTATTGGAATTTGATTTCGGTGCTCTTTTCTTCATTTTCACCACTTGAGGTTTGTTTCCCTCAAGTTTCATTTGGGTTTGGTGCCCTTTCCCGGGCTTTGACTTTTTCTTCCCTTTTCACTCTCCTAGGGTTGACTTTTGTTGACTTTTGGCATTCTCCATCCATTTTCCTCTTTTTTGCCCACTTTCGCACCTCCTTTCTCGATGCCGAACGACATTCCACACGACGGAGCTTTCTCGGGGATGGAGTCGAATCCCGAGCATGTACGACTACCACCTAGGGTTCGACCCTTTAACCTAGAGACATATCATCCGGAGACACATGTACTACTGCCCGACACCATCCGTCACTTTAGAGGATTTGCACAAGGCGTGCCAGAGGACCTCTTGCTACGAGAGTCGGAGTCTCATTTATCTTATGGTGCTATGGAGGTATATATTGTATTCTTAAATTCTCCTCAATGTACCCTGCATTTTTTGCATAAATCACACTTGCACTATAGTTCTTACATTGCCTTTTCGCTTGCTTGTTCTTACATTCTTGCATTGCATATCACTATTCTGATCACAGGAGGACTCACATTCCATCAGAGGATACGGGGCCACATCCACGAAGGAGTGGTACATGGAGCTCCCCACCGGCGTTCGCCAAATTGTCGATGAGGCCGGCTTTGACTTGTTCTGTATGGGGCTATCATGCCTCATAGAGAGCAGGCCCTTACTTGGCACACTGATAGAGAGGTGGTGGGATACCACCAACTCTTTTCACTTTTCTGCCACATGGGAGATGACGATGACTCCTCATGACTTCACTATGCTCACTGGCATAGAGATAGGGGGTCGTCTGATCCCTTACGATGTAGACATGGGCGAGTGAGAGGCCGCCTGGATCTACCTGTTAGGGGCTCGTTCGCGTATTTTCCGGTCAAGGATGGTGCGGGACACCTGGTTCTCAGAGCATTTTAGAGGACAGACCTAGAGACCCCTGAGGAGACCGAGCAGTACGCCTGAGGTTTCTTGAGCGCCTTGGTGGGCTTGTCTCAGGTCTGGCTTTACGACTGGGGCAGCGCTAGCCTAACCACCTTATACAAATACATGAGCTCGACATCCCACAGGAGCGGGAATTGACTCGGCGGCTACTAGAGAGCTTGGGAGGTATGCTTTACTTTTCTGCTTTGCATTTCCTGTCGTGCTTTCTGCTTCGCACTTTCTGTACAATGTACATACATAATCTTCTCTCTGCTTTACACTTGTACTTTCTGTACGTTGCACTACACATTTTGCTTTCTGCATTTTCTCTGTATTCTGTATTCTCTACTCATTGCACACATGTTTCGCTTTCTGCATTGCCTATGTTTATCTGTTGTATATTCACTGTGGCCCTTTTGTTTTTGTTTTTGTTTTGTTTTGTTTTGTTTTGTTTTGTTTTGTTTTGTTTTTTTTTGTAGCTGTGGGTATATGCATATTTTCCCGCCCTTGCCCCAGAGCTGGAGGTGGAGATGCCTCCTGTTGTACCTTACTCTCATCGGTATGACGGCAAGTGCGTGAGGAGGACCAGGGAGACCTTTCCGTTCTTCTGCTGGTACTTTGACACCGTGACTGCGGCAGAGGTAACTCAAAACTCATGGTTATTGCTACTTTACTTCAGCTTTGCATCATATTGCATATCTAATGGCAACTAACAATCTGTGCATTCTCCGTTTGTAGATATTGTGGCAGCCCTGGGCGACGATGCCTAAGGAAGTCAGGGACCAGTTTGCTGGTGCTCGAAGGGCTTCCTGTTATCGGCTTATTTTTGAGGGCCCAGTCTGCCGAGCCTAGTTCGTAGGTGAGCGCTTCATACGCCAGACGTTGGGTTTACCATAGCAGGTAGTTCCTATGCCACCTCCGCCATCCATGCGAGCCACAAAGAGCCTCTCCTCCCAGGAGGTGATTGATTTTACATGAGGCGTGGATGTCGACTATGAAGCCCCTGAAATATGTATTCACTTTAAAGACCCTAATGTTTGAATTATTTTCTTAAAGCCCCTTGGTTACTTGATTATTTCAGATCTTGACGGTTAGCATTTTATTTTATTTTCATCAAAACTGGAATTTTCCTAGCCAGATTAAGTTCCCTAACCTAATTTAATTTAATTCTACATGAGTAAGGTCCCAATATTTAATTTCAAAACTTACCCCAAAAACTAGTACATGTACTCTAATACTATTAGTACCATCAATTAATTTAAATCTATATATGTGTATATATTGAGGAATGTGCCCTAGTACCTAAAATGATTAAAATAATAACCCCATCACACTTCCCCAAGGCCGGCCACCCTAGGGAGAAGAGAGGAGCCAATTTTCAAGATTCATGATTATGAAATTCTAGAAAACTACAAACCTAGTACCCTAGGCCTAGTATGCTATTTCCAATACTAGTTACCTTTCAACTAAAAATCAACTAAATGATACCTAATCCTATGATTTAACACCCTAATTACTCCTATCCCATTAGACTCCAAGAAAAATCCAAACCTTTCCATCCATTTTCAACTAATGGGCCTTTTTGTCCTTTTACACCAAATTGCCTATAAATATCACCATCCTTTGGCTTGGCAAGCACAAACACCACACCCACACATACACTTTCGGCTAGAGAGAGGGAGGAGAGCAAGAGAGAGAAGTCTAGAGAAGAAGAGGAAGGAAGAAGAGAGCCTTCTTGTGCAAAGCTTAGTAGGTAAGTCACCAACACAACCTTCTCTTTCATTTTCCTTTTTTTTCAATACATGTTCCGAAGGGTTCTAAATGATGTTTTCAGATCTATTATTAATGAGTTCTTATGTTAAAAATGCTAAGGGTTGAGTATTGATTCCATCTTTTTTGTATTTTCCCCATTTTGGCACAAAACCATCTCTTTTATACCAATCTCTCAACTTTCCAAGGGCACTCTTTCAATAAAATTTTTTGAGTTAAATGTATGTTATTTTGCATGTTTTCTTCACAAGAGAAACAAAAACTCTCCCTTGGTGGAACCCTTTTCTCATAAATCTTCTTGTTTTGGATATAGTACCTTAGAATCTGTTTTTGCAGCCCACTTCCAGAAATTCTAGAAAAATGTATAAACTTATTCTGAACCTCTATTTTATGTCAAAACCTTCCTTAAGGTGTTAGCTTTCAACTAAAATTGGTTTCATCGAAAAACATTAAGCGGTTTGCAAGAAAATCAAATTTTCGTAACGGTCAACGGATCTGTACAGAAACTAGATCAAATTTCCCATTTCTGAAATATGTTCTAGAAACTAGATCAAATTCTCTATGAACCATAGGAAGGCCAAGTCCGGTGAAGGATCTAAAATAGTCCTTTCATTTTAATCTTTATGTGATATTAAATCTGGAAATTTTGTTGTACATGGATGTTTTGTGCCCTTGTATTCATGAAAATGTTTATTAGCTTATGATCATATCTTGGCATGATATTGTATGTGTTATGTTATGTTCTTCATCTTCTTCACCTTATTGATGCATGCTTGTGTGGATATTTTTATCTTGTTAAGTTGCCTAACCTTGATGTAAAATATTTAACTCAACGGGAAACCTAATGGGGAGGGTATTGGGTTTTCGAGCACTTGAGTAATGAAAAAAATGAGAATATGTGATATATGGATTGTTGGGATGCGTTCTCTAGTTGAAAGTTAAAGTCTTGCGCAAGTGGTTTTCGGAACCCTTGAATGAAGCGGTTGTATTCGGACCCTAGGTGGTTTGGTGTAAGGAGGGATTCGGGCAAGGCCCTATTTTACCGTCTCTTTTGAGGCCTTGTGGTTGGCGCTACACGGTACATAACCGTTGGTAGGCATCCGAGGTTAGGTCTGCAACAAAGCAGCAAAAGAGGGGGCATACCGAATAATCCGCGTCCAATTCTTGTGGTTGGGAGGATGAAATCTCTTTGGGGGATTTCTAGTTGCTAACAACCTAACTTAACCCTTTATTTATTTAATTGAGTATTATGCTTTATTACTTGATGTTGTAATGGTGATTGTGTATTGGACTGGGAAAAAGGGGTAGGGTGTGTGTGTGTTTGCTAGGCATTCAAAGCTCACGGCGTATCATGCCAGGTGACGAAGAGGAACTCATAGCTAGGGATGACGAGCCTGAAACCTTCGAAGACTTTTGGCTATCTAAGAAAAGTTAGAAATTCCTTTGTATATTTTGTAAGACTCATATGAAGATTTAAATTTTCTTTTTGGGATGTAATGTAATGGAACAAGCTTTTGGAATTAACAATATTCGTGGTTGTTATGTACTTATGTTCTAATATTTATATGTATACACCTTATCATTGTTTATGAGACCTTGTGTCAATACCTGTTAAGATCTGTCAAAAGGGTACTGCGCTGCCTAAGAAAGCCGGACTTAGAAGGGAGGCTAATTTGACTCCTTCGGTGATCTGGGATCTTACTGGTTATTGACCATAGGACTCATTAGTGACTCTCCCTTGACTGCATCCAATAGTGTAGATTCAGGGCGTCACATCGACTACTTTCTCGGAGAGGCAGACTATGCGACGTTTATCCAGACGCATCTCATGCCTCCGTTGACGGGTACTCGTGCTCGTGCAGGGAGAGTAGCAGACGTCCCTTCAACGAGCAGGGCTTGAGCATTGAGGGGTAGGGCCAGAGGGGTGCCCCCCGCTAGACAGAGCTTTGGTTGGCCAGAGCTTCGGACTGAGTTGACAGGTTGGCAGTATATCGGAGAGACTTACTGGATTTTGATTGATCCTCCGGTGGCTGGTTATAGATACGTCAGAGCTCTTGACTCACCTCCGGTATGTATCACAATTTTTTATTTATTTTCCACTCTCTCTTAGATATTCATTCCTTCCGGACACTGATCATTTCCAATTGCATTTGCAGGCACCTCCAGGATATACCAAGGATCTGCTAGAGATGTTGGCCTCATTCGAGGGCATGATCTTGAGGAGGGACACACTGCTTGGCTTACACGGCAATCAGGTAATTTCTTCAGCTTTCTTGCATTTCGGTCATCACATTTCCACTAATTTACTGAAACAGACATTTTAACTGAAAATTTTCCATGCTGCACTGATACACTGCATCTGAATTCTGCATTTCCATACTGTGCCCATGCCTTGTTCCTGACCTCTGTAGGTACTAATTCTACACACCATACTTGCATCTGATACAAATACTATGCTTGACATATACCAACTGCCTTTTCAGGTCCCACCTTTACCAACAACACCGGCAGCAGCAGTAGTGGGACCATTAGCACCCCCTCCAGTAGCACAGAGAGAGAGACAGGTTCCTGTATGCAGCTAAGGCTGAGCTAGGAGCGCCCAAGCTGAGAGTGGCCGTTCAGAGCCTATTCTGAGCGAGGATGATACTGAGACTAGCAAGACCAAGGAGGTTGTGGGTCACCACGCTGAGTCATCCAAGAGCGGAGACGATGGCACTGGCTTGGATTCTGTTAGTGGTGATACTGATGCCGAGGAGGGCTCCCAAGCAGAGGGCGACGACGACTTCGGTTCTAATTCAACATCAGGTTCAGATAGCGATGTAGATGGAGACAGCTCTACAGAGTCCGCTCCGTCGAGGAAGAAGATGAAGAGGGCCTCTAGAGCTTGAGATAGTTGCCACTGATTTTCTATATTTTGCTTAGTTTCTTTTTGCTAGTGGTGTTAGCACTTTGTACAGCTTTAGACAGGCTTTATTTTGCTTTAAAACTTGTACTCTTTTGTAAAAAGTAACCATGATCGGAATGAAAACAGCTTTTGATAAAAAAAAAAAAAGTGTTGTGTTTTGCATTCTGAGCACCGCATAACATCGCACAGCATAAAAACAAGATTGATCTTGATTCAAAATTGCACATTGTATTGGCACTTTCTTAATCAGGTAATGAACCGACCAACAACTTAACAAACAGAGTAAAACAACCTGATAAACAAAACAATAAAAGCACAACTTGATAAACAACACAGCAACTCGATATACAAAACAAAACAAATACAACTCGATAAGCAACACAACAACTTGATAAACAACACAAGTACAACTCGATATGCAAAACAAGACAAATACAACTCAAATGAACTTGCTCAAGCCCAAAGGGACTGAAAACAAGACCTTGGTATGCACAAAAATCATAGCAAAGCACAGGTTCTCTACACTTTCGACACACAAAAAGACCACAGGACAAACAGAAATGCTGCCGGCCACGAACAAAAGCTATCGGCCACTAGTGGTGGCTATCGGCCACTAGTGGTGGCTGTCGGCGACCAGTGGTGGTCGGTCGGCTACAAAAGGTGGTTGTTGGCCATCACTACTGGCCGGTCGGCCATCAGTGTAAGGGACCTCTAGATTGTTGCCACCTGTCTTCCACCCAGTGCCTTATCTTCTACAAAAGTTGGGACTTCATAGTTTCTTCATTCCAGCTCTGTTTTTACCACAAATGGAGCCATTCTTTATTGAAAAACTCTTGAATTGGATTGCAACTTTGGATGGCTCGAAAAAAGTGAATTTCTGGGGTTTCAGGATAAATGCACTATTCCCGCTAAGTCGTTTTCCACTATATTTTCCATTCCTTTATGTTGCGGTTAGGTGTTGGAACCTGGTTACGCATGTGTTTAGCTTCGAGGGACAAGAGCTATGCCCTACAATTGAAGAATTCCAAGTTTTGATGGAATCTCGGTGCGACGAGGAAATCTTGCCTCAACCCTGTTTTGGTCATATCCAAGCTTTGGGAAGGATGTGTGGGCTCACTTTGCATGAGGCTTGATCCTTTGTTCACAACGGAGAGTTGGACATTCCCAGTTTGATCCATTAATTTTCTAACGCTGGCGACCGAGGCGATTTTCTATGGTGGGATTTTCGACAACACGCCCTTTGTTTGTGCATGTTGACTCATTTGCTTCTTGCCCCTAGTTTCGACGGGTCTAGCATTCGGCTAGTCGAAGTGGTGCAAGGCGTGAAAGAGGGCAAGAGCTGTATGGGCTTGGTACTGGCCGAGACTTTGATGGGCTTGGATGCCTTCCATCGGTGGGAGACAACCAAATTCGCGGGAAGTCCACTACTTTTGCAGGTAATGTTTCCCATCCTATCTTATATGTGTTTCTCACATCACTCGACACTCAGGCTCTGTTTTTCTCTCAAAACCCTTTATCACTTTTTCTCTCCACATACACCTCTTTATTCTTTAATCTCTCTTTTCTTTCATTCCTACCCAGATATGGCTCATGGACAGGTTGATGGTAGTGGAGTCTTGCCCTACATGTTCAACACGAGGCTATTTCTTTCGCTAACGGCTAGTGGATTTCTCGAATGAGGGATGGTGGTGTCATTGGATGTGTAACAGGTCTGCTGTTGACATTGCTTGGTATTGCCCCTGGTTTGATCTGCCCAGGATGAGCTACAGCATGACCCAACAACCTGCCATTCAACTGATTGGCTTGACACACTGTGTATTTTACTTCCCATTCAGGTTTAGGCGTAGTTCAGACATGACTAGACTTGCCCAGAAGAGGGGGTAGAATACCCGGTTTCATTTCCAATTCGAGGTTCATAATTGGCTCGATACCCCAATGCTTGGAAGACAAGAGAACTTCTGGTTTCCGCTCCCAATTTCAGTTGTGCCCTTTCTGGTGAGTGCCTAGCTTAGATTGAAGATAAGGCATAAACCGGGCATACTTTAGCATCTGAAGCTTCCACAAGCTAGGGGAGGGGACGTAGGAACACCTGACTTATATGTGCTCCAAGTTTATTTCTTTGATCTAACTTTCAAGTTTTCCTTTTGAATGTAATAAAAGCAACTTTGATTTGTATCAAGAGTTAGAGATCTTTGTATTAAAATCAATGAAATTGAAGTTGTGAGTACTGAAAATTTTCCTTTTGGCCTAAAAATGGTCTTAGTTGTAAAAAGATTAATTTGGACAAAATCAGCTTTTATTAAAACTTTTTCAAAAATTTTTCAAAACCATTTTCGATAAGGATCACAACTAGACACACTTGGAATCTATTCTCGAGATGTATAATCCTGAATCCAGAAATGGAAAATTGCCCCTAGGCTAAATAGCACTGCTTAGCACTGTAGTCAGTTCTTCTCTCAGGGTAAGGATCACAACCAATCTTTCAAATAACGAACAGACAAGGATGCCTTGATCAAACACATGGACACAGTTGATTTGGAGGTGTTTATGGCCAAACTTCAGAATGAAGTTGACTACGTATCTTGAAGATGGGAATCAGGCCTTACGTAGTTCGGTTCGGGTTCACTTGGGTATTAACACTCTCCTTTTGCGCTCTAACTTTTGCTAAGGCCGCCCTTTCTGGGTTTTCAACCTTGCGAGCTCAGTTTTTCTTTATTTCTAATTTTTTGTGCTCTAACTTTTGCCTAGGTCGCCCTTTTGGGTTTTCGGCCTAGCGAGCCTCTCAGGGGTAATATTTCATCAACTTGTCCATGTTAACTAGTTGGGAAAATTCTAGGCCATCCTGGTCCATAAGAATAACAGCTCCACCCAACCAGATAGATTTGATAATGTAAGGACCAGTCGAATTGGGTCTGAACTTGCCCCTAGGGTCATGGATAGGAGCTCGGTTGTCTTTGAGCACTAAATCCCCTTCCTTAAGATTCCGAGACTTAACTTTCTTGTTAAAAGCCCTAGCAATCCTGCGTTGATATCCTTGAACGTGGTACAATTCCTTTAGCCTCCTCTCATCAAACGACATGAGTTCTTCGAACCTGCTCTGCTGCTAGTCCGCTTCTGCTATCTGACACTTTCCTAATCCCATCCCAGGCATGTGTTGTAGCTTGTTCATGAGATACACTAATTGAGCACTGACGTAGAAGCCCTTATCAACAACTAGGATATTTTGAACCACCCGGGCCTCAGCCAAGGTAAAACCAGACAAGAAAACATCCTCGTCACCATGTACAATCTCTAGTACGGGTGTAGTAACCTCTGGTGGAGGATATATAGACGAATTCCCAAACAGAATGGCTACCCCCTTTCCAAGAGGGTACTTCAGCATTTGATGCAAGGTGGAAGAAATAGCTTTCACTTGGTGTAGCCACGGCTGTCCAAGTAACAAGTTGAAAGTAACCGAAATATCCAGGACATGAAACTCAATATCCTATTGGGCTGACCTGACCTATGTTCTAATCTGAACTGTTCCCATCACTTCTCTGCTTGTGTTGTCGTAAGCCCGTATCACTTGGGCCGTTGGTTCAAAATCTGCTGGCTTCAAGCTGATAGCATAGGCTGTGCGAGATGGACAAACATTAATTGTAGACCCAGTGTCCACCAATACAACCGGCACCTACTTCTCTCTACACTCAATTGAGATGTAAAGCGATTTGTTATGCGCAGAGCCTTCGGGCGGCAATCCCTTATCTGAGAAGGTAAAAGTAGGTGAAGCACCTCCTGGGAAGACAAGTTCCACTAGTTGCTCCGGGGTTGTATCGATGGACAGCTTGGCCTTATCCATTGCCGGCAATACCGCTTGCCTGTGTACTCGTGAAGTCATGAGCAACCCCCAGATGGATATGTCTGCTTGGATCTTCTTTAACTGCTTCAGTACAGCTTCCTTTTTCAACTACTTGTCCTTCTGTTTTTCAACCTGCTTGTCTTTTCCGGATGCTTCGGGTTGGTCTAAGTGGGGAGGCTTGAAGTACCGTCCACTTCTAGTCATATGATAAACTTCCTGAAAATACCAAGTGTCATCTGGTAGGTCTTGGCCCCAATCCTCGTCTGTGTGGGCAGGATGCAGATCATCATCTTTCCACCATACTCCTTCGGCAATTGACAGGCAATTGTCTAGTTCTATTGTGATTACTCTTACATCACAGTCATCCTCCGCAGGGTGTTTGGCTTTTCCAGCTTTCTGACTATTCTCATCTCTTTCCTATTCAAACTGCTTCAATGCGGCTTGTTATTCCATATCAGCAGTACTGGCAATGCTCGATTCCTGAGCCAAGTTCTTAATACCGGCACTCCCCGGCAGTTTCCCCTTGTCCTTGGCTGTTCTAGCCCTTGTAGCAGTTCCTACTTCTGGCTCTTCCAGCTTTGGTTAAAATCCCTCATCCATATCAGGTTCATCACTGAGCCACCTAGAGTTGTCTGTCGATCCGTTAAGATCAAAGTAGTTAACGTGTACATCCCTCGAATCTTGCTCATCGAAGAACTGCAGATGATTGATGTCTTCCTCCAGGTCAGCTAAGTTATCTAATCCTTAGCTCGGTTCATCCTCCCGAACCACACTAACCTCCATTCCTATTGGCAACTCCACCTCTGGTTTGGCCGGATTGGCTGGCACAATATAACAGCTCGGGTCGTACATCCCATCAGATAAATCCACGGAGCCCTCAGGCGTTAAACCAACATTCCTATTCTCCACCCAGGCTATCCTGCCTTCATCTATCACAGTCACCACCACAGGTTTGGGTTAGGATGTGGACGCGTTCATCATGCACAAATCTATGCTTTTCGGGATGAACAGCGCCAGCTTAGGTAGGGGGGAGGGGGTGATGTATATACTGGGGTTGTAAGGGACGGCCAATGTATGGAGGAGGTTTAATTGTCGAGGATGAGGGACTTGGTTATGTGGTGGGAGAGGATTTGTAGTGACATTGGGCTTTTTGGGAGACACTATCACTTTGTTGTCAATGAGATCCTGAATCTCATGATGTAATGTAAAGCACTGGCTGGTATCATGACCATGCTATTAGTGGAAAGCACAATACTTGGCCGGGTTATGTTTAGGAGGGAGGTGATCGGGCAATGGGCGTTGTTCTAATGGCTTCAGATGCCCTTTTCTGAACAGGACCCTCAGGGCCGCAGATAAGGACATGTAGAGTGGGGTGAAAACCCTTTGGCCTCGAGCCTGATGGCTTGAGGTTTAGGAAGTTGTATGGGCTGTGCCGGCAAAGGGGTTGGCAGTCTTAGGTGTGGTGGTGACCACGCTCACGTCTGAAGGCCTCGCAGCTACACTGCCACCAGTAGTCGCATTGGAACTGCATGTGAAAGCCCTCTTGGGCTGCTCCTTCTCGTGGTCTATCAGACCCTGTTTCATTGCATCCTCTATTTGCACCCCTATTTCATGGAGGTCAGCAAATGTAGACAAATGCAAGATTATTATCTTTTGTAATAGTCTTGGTTGTAGGTTACAGACCACCATTCTGATCTTGTCCTTTTCAGCCAACCAGATGGTCATCATAGAGGCCTTGGCCCTCTACCGGGTCACAAAATTCGAGAAGCTCTCCTTCGGCTCTTGGCAAGTTGCTTCAAGATCACGAGTTGTGACCTCGATTTGAGTGCTGTAAGAGTATTGCACTATGAAGGCCTCGACCATTTCCTCCAAATTTCTCTTCATAGAGTCTTCAAGCTTGGCATACCAAATGACCGCTATACCCGATAGGGTCCAGCCGAAGAGGGATAGCTTCTGTAGTCTGGTGAGACCCATAGGTCGCAGAATATCTGAGAATAGCCGCAAGTGGACCATGGGATCACCCGAGCCATCAAAGCAGTCTATGTCCGGCATTTTAAACCTATCTGGCAAAGTCACTGTCGAGTCAGTATAGCCATCCTCGATATCCGAGATCGAATTCACGCCTTGTGCCCATTTAAAGAGCTTTTCTAGCTTGCTCACTTTCAGTGCAGTAGGGTCGACCTTGAATTCGAAAGGTGCCCCCATCTGGTAGGCTGGTGCCTTGGAGGTTTGAGGTGGGATTGGCTCTGCCGGGATACCTGCATTTTCCTGGACATTAATAGCGACCCCGGGGAATTCCCGCTGGGGGTGCATGAGACGCAGTGGCTACTGCTAGTTGGGTTTACTGTTGCTAAAGCTGTTCTATCACTTCTACTTGGCGGGCTACAACGCCAGCTTGGCGGGCTATAGTCTCAGCTTGTTGGGCAGCGTCTAGCTGCATGTTCTCAATAATCTGTTGGAGTTGGCGGAGCATGTCTTCCATGTTGACTAGAGGACTTTGAACTACTGAAATTGGTGAATACTCTCCATCTGGAGTGGAAGCAGATGAGTGGGCCTGACTGGGCACAGGTGAGGTAAACGGTGACTGTTGAATTGGTGAATTCTGCCTAACCCTCCTTCATTTGGTAACCGGGGGAAGTGAAACAAACACTAGTTGTCTGCTGACTAGATCCCCAGATCTACAAATCCTTCTAACTCGGGTCCAGAGTGCTTGAGGGGTAATAGATTCTTCTGAAGCAATCGTGAAAGACTACCTTGCAAAAAGAAACAAAAATCAGAAACCGTACAGCACCTGTAGACCGCTAGAACTCCCTCCGCTCGCCCCCCTTTCGGAGAGGGTGCGAATTTGGGTTCATAGATACTATAGTTCAGATTCCTATCACGGCTCTGAATCTAATCTCACAAAGTGCAATGTAAGATTGATAAATCACCAAAGAGTCCAAATCCGGCAAATTGTTTTGGAAAATCGATTTTAATCGAAAAGCGCCAAACATGGACTGCTTTGCCAGATTTCAGAGTCACCACCTAAATATTTTGTTTTGGGAAATTTAGGAAACCTTGACTCCTGCCTAAGGCCACGTGTCCGTGATCACTAAAGTTGCCTCGGCTCGGGAACTTGGGTATGAGAGGTGAAGGTCCTGAAATGAGCACCCCTGCTCGCCCGATCAAAGATCGGACCCTACTAAGCATGATATGTTGTTTTTGAAAACACATGTATTCTTATTCCGGTTTATTAGCTAGCTTACTATGTGATGCGCACAGCATACAAATATAGACTCAATCACTCAAGTTGGAACAAAACATCTCATGTTTGTTTTTCGAAAATGGTTTGAAGTTGCTACTCGCAAGTAGGCTAAGACGCGGATTTGCCACCCTCAAATGGGCTTAGAAAACATGATTTGCCACTTCAAATGGGCTTAAAATGCACATTTTGATGAATTGTTTCAATTCAGGCAATCGAGCCTTCACCCACAGGCATTCATGTAGTTAAAGCACTTAAGCAAATAGCCTCATGGCAAGTATGCTAACATGGCAGTAGACACATCTCATGCAGTATGCTAAAGTGTAAACACTCACAGTGTACTCCGAGCCAAAACAGAAGCTATGTTAGAAATCAATGCATGACCCTAGCTATGTTAACAATGCCTAATGCAACACATGCAAAATGCAATGAGATAGGCTCGGCTACCTAAGATGGCATATGAAATGCAATAATTGATACATGTATTCAAATTGGTATTGAAATACAATGCAATTTGAATGATGCGCCGAGCCCGGTGCATGTAAAACAAATGAATGATGAACGCATGCAAGTATATGGATGCTAATTGAAATATGCCCTAAACTAACCACCGAAAGCGGGTAAGTAAAAGGGAGAAAGACGCGGGGTTGGAAGACATTCACACACACACGCACACTTATTACAACATTTGCCCTCTCGACGGAGGGTCTGAATAATAGGCTAACTAGCTACGCTAATTAAACTAATTATTACAAATCAAAACTAATTAACTATTCCTAGTTAACTAATTATTACAAAACAAATCGATTAATTAAGCACATTAACTAATTAAGTACAAAACTTGCATGAATGAAATAGCTAACTTATTCTATGTTAACAAAAGCGATTAAATGGCCTCAAGGATGAGGGGCATGCATGCTCGGTCGGCATCCTCTCGGAAATCCACTACCGTGCCTCATGATGCCTCTATTTGCACTCTTTTGGACTTTTGAAAATTATGCCAACTTCCAGAATGCTTCTGACCCATCTTAGGAACATGTTGAGGGATGGTCGGCCAAGAGGGATGGCCATCGGCCAATTCTGATAGCCGATCGGCAGCCTTGGTGGTCGGTCGGCAGCTTTTATGGTTGGTCGGCCACTACTTGTTGCAATTTCTCCTTTTGCTGCAGCAGAGCACAAACAGAGACATGGCAGTGTATTTGTAAGGAAATGTGTGTGCAACCACTCCTTATCATGTCTCAAGCTCAAAGGAGTGTAGTGCTCGGCTCTCATCATGCATCTCGATGCATGATGGCCAAAGGGTCAAGCTTGCACAATGTTGATGAATGCACAAATAACACATAGGACTCGAGCAGCCTCCATCCTATCATGTACAATTAAGGGGGACGGTGACAAACAAATGAGGCGCGTTTCATCACTTCAAGTATGAAACGCCCCTCATTTCTCGTGTTTGGATCAACACCCGATCCAAACACAATGCAATGCAACACACATGCAAATAACATGCTATGCGAATCACGTGCTAATCTTCCAAACAATGCATGCATGGCATGTTTAGGTGCTAAGGCATCAAGGCAAGTGAAGTGTATCACACATGAAGCATGTACTACAATGCTCAAATGGTCAAACCAATCCCGGACAGAGGTCATGCATGCCAAAACAATGGCCAAAACTCAACAAAACTTAGGCACGAAAAGCAAGGAATGCACACTCAACTCATGGCTCGCAAGCAAGGCATAAAGGCACAAAGGCACAACTCTTAAATGCAATTAAAGAGTGATATGCATGAGAATATGGCAATGCTATATGCTCTGAAATCAAGTGTTTAATGATGCCAAATCACACAAATAACACAAACAAGGCATGTTAGAGGGTCTAGAGCATAAGGTTAGTTAAGAGCATCACATAAGATGCATGCAATACATAGCAACTAACCAAACCAGCTCTGGACAGAGCTCAAACATGCCAAGTTAAGGGCCAAGAACATGCTGAAATGAAACCCAAGAGCTTAGACAAGCATGCATGCAAATTGGCTCATGATTAAGGCATAAAGCATAACCCTCCAAAGCATTGAAAGAGTGATACACACGAGGGTATGACATTGAAACATGCTCTGAAATCATATATCAAATGATGCTATATCATGTAAATAGCCCAAGCAATGCATGCTAGTGGACCCAAAACACAAAGCTAGCGGAGGGGCTTTACACTATGGCTATATAAAGCAAAGCATACATGATCAAGACCACCTAAATTAGACCAAAAGCATGTGAAATCATGGCAAAAAGAATGTTGGAGTGGAGTCAAAATAGGCTAGAATGATGGCCCAAAGCATAGAGCATGTTAGGCTAGCAAGTAGAATTACACTACAAGTGTATGAAGCATTCAAGAGACAACCAAACCAGCCAAAAATAGAGTTATATCAGGTCCAAAAACTCACAAAAACATGCTCAAACTAAGCCTTAAGAGGATAGAAATACATGCTCACTTGGTAGGCCCTCTATGCATACAAACAAGACATAAAGAGAGGGGACCACCCCCTCTCATTTTGAGCCTCAAAGCCAACTTTCTACCACTGAAATTCCTCTGAGTTCCAGTGGTAGAAAGGCCAAACAAAGGTCACAACAAAGGCTAAGAATGGTGGCTCAAGAGGCTTTACAAGCCATAGAGCAAAAGAGGGGAAACATCCCCTAACCAAACAACACTCAAACCCACATTTCAAAGCCTTAAAAACAGAGTTTCAAAGCCTTTACAAGCCACATTTCAACAACAAGCTAGCAACCTCTGAGGCAAAACCAAGCCAAAATTACTCAAATGCAACCTCCAAGAACCTCAGCTCAAGAATGAAGGTGTTTGAGTAGGTGTTTGTGTGCAAAAGTGTGAAGAAATGACACTTTTGGTTCAAATGTAGTGCAAATATAGAGAGAGGGAGAAATATATATAGAGAGAGATATGTTTAGCCCTAATGCAATTTTTTCTGAACCTCTAAAAGGGGAGAGGAGCCTCCCCTTATATAGAATCACAAGCTTCAAGCTTGTTTGACAAGCTAAGGGCTTGTTACAATCCCTCTATACACGTGTATGGAGGATGCTTTCTGTGCTCACCAGCTGGCACAGCTGGCAACAAAATATCTGCAAAAATAAAGAAAAAGGCCTCGGCCAAAAGATATGGCCGACCAGCCATTAAAGGTGCCGATCGGCCATTAGTGATGCCGACCGGCCACCGCTGATGGCCGATGGAAAGAGGGCATGGTCGATGGGCAAGGGGCCTAGCTGATGGGTTGTAGGGCTAGCCAGCAGGCCACTCCCTTCCCTCAAAAACAAAACCACAAGCTCTTGGTCCACAACCAAGCACAAAACAGACAAGTTGAGAGGCTCTAAGGCAAGGCGCACAACCGAGACCTTCAGGAACTCAAAACGAACACGAGTATGGATGATCATCGAGTGTTCAAACGATGATGTCCAAGTCTTGAGGACGGTCAAAAATGGGGTGTCTACACACCTCGGCTAAGACATAAGCAATACGTAGTTGCAATCATAAGCTAGAGAACTGTACTCAACATTGATTTTCTGCCTCCCCAAAACTGATACCCTCAAACTGATATCTAGACTTGCAACTGATACATACATTCCTGCAAAGTTTCACTCTAAATGCATGCATCAAGCAAGTGAGAGCGAAAACACCCCTATGATGAGGTAGGGTTACCCTGTTCTAATTTCATCAGGAACTAGGGATTCACTATGCAAACAAGCGGTTTCAAACAATTCCTGCATTCGGGTGAGCAACTGATCCTAGTTTGGAACAGTCTCTACAACTTCCGATATGTAACTAGGTCAATTGGTCAAAAGGGTACCTCAGCAAGACCACCTAATATACCTCTCACACCTAACACCGAGAAGTGAAAGGAGGATCAAATGGTACATCGATAGTCCGGATCTAAGGGTTGTGTTCCCATAGTGGCAAAGCCCACAACCGATCAGCCTTTTGGCAATTTGCTCAGGAATAGCAGATGGCAAACACTGTGACTTAGGCACACTGATGCAAATGCAAATGCAAAGAAACACATAAGTGTAGATAAGATAACATATCATGAGTTTAAGTCAAATTCTCTAAATCCCCAGCAGAGTCGCCAGAAACTGTGGACTCGTCTTTTTCTGCGCCCCGCCTTTCGGAAAGGGTTTGAAAAGAAGGCTTCATAGTTCGGACTCCCGTGGTTCTAAATCTAGTCTCACAAGTGTAATGTGAAACTGATAAACACCAAAGAGTCCAAATCCGACAAATCTTTTTGGAAAATCGATTTTAAATCAAATAATGCCAAAATTGGGCTGCTTTGCCAGATATAGAGTCACCACCTAAATATTTTGTTTGGGAAAAATTTAGGAAACCCTAACTCGTGCCAAAGGCCACGCGTCCATCATCACCAAAGTTGTCTCAGCTCCAGAACTTGGGTACGAGGGGGAAGGTCATGAATTGAGCACCCCCGCTCGCCCGATCAAAGATTGGCCTCTACTAACCATGATATGGAATTTTATAAACATCATGTGTTCTTATTCTGATTATTAGCTAACATTACTATGTGACATGCACAAGCAAATATAGACTAGTCGCAAGACTTGGAACAATTCAACTCATGTTTGTTTGCAAAAATGGTTTGAATTTTCCACCCTCAAGTGAGCTTAAAAGATGCAGATTTGCCACCAAACATAGTGGGCTTAAAACTTACATTCGTTTAATCATTGCAATTCAAACAACAAGCTTTCATTCATAGGCATTCAAACAGTTTAACATTTAAGCACATAGTCTCATGGCAAACATGCGAAACATGGCAACATGGCAATCACACTCATGCAAGTATGCTTAAGCATAAGAACTTACCGAGTACTCCAAGCCAAAACAAAAACAACTAGTTAAAAAGATGCATGATCCTAATTATACAGGTGTCTAATGCAACACATGCAATAAGCAATTAATAGGCTCAGCTACTAATACAGCATATGAATTGATTTGAATAACATGCAATTTAAACGCGTATTCAAAGAAGTATTGAAATAGCAATGCAGTTTGAATGATGCGCCGAGCCTCGATGCATGCAATATGAATGAATAGATGCAAGCATGCGAGCATAAGGTGTGCTAATTGAAAATGTCCCTAATCTAACCATCAAAAGCGATTAAATAAAAAGGAGAAGGACGTGGGGTTGGAAGACATACACACATGCACGCACACTTATTACAACATTATGCCCTCGCGAAGGAGGGTCCAAATGAATAAGAGCTAAGCTAATCGAAGCTAAGCTAATTATTACAACACAATATGAATTAATTAACTACTCTAAACCAATTAAATATTACAAATCAAATTAATTAGCTAAACAGTTAACTAACTAATTACAAAGCAACTAGTCGAATTAATTACAACATGAATTAACTAGCTAATCTACTTAAATAATTAGATCACTTGCAAGAATTAGCTACAACTAACTAACTAACTAAGCAAAGAAACTAAAAGGCCTTGGGAAGTGAGGGATGCATGCATGCTCGGTTTCTCCACCCGAAAAGCCATTGCCTTGCCACCGCAAGCCTCTGTTTGCACATTTGAACACCAACAGTGCTGCTAACTTCCAGAATGCCTCTGCTCCATCTTTCCAACATGCTGTGCAAAATTTCATTGATGGCCGGTCGACTACCAATGGTGGCCGTTAGCTACCGTTGGTGGCGGTCGGCCACTGCTGATAGCCGATTGGCCACTGATGACCTGAACTTCTTCTTGTTGCAACAGAGAGCAAACAGAGGCAAAGTAGTGTATTCTCAAGGGTTATTTGTAATGTTACCCTCCTTGTCATAAAACAAGCTCAAAGGAGTGTAACTCTTGGCTCTCAAACCACCAATCAAGCAATTTCCATGCATGATGGCCAAAGAACCAAGTTTGTAAAAGTTAATGAGTGCAAAACAAGACTTAAAAAGACCATCACCCTATCATGCATGATCAAGGGTGAAGGTGACCAAGGAAAGTGGCATATTTCATCACTTTTGAGTATGAAATGTCCCATTTTCCTTATGTTCAAATTAACATCCGATTCAAACACATACAATGCAACACAAAAGATGCTTATCTTGCCTCTTTTACTTATCCAATTTTGTTTACTCATTTTACATTACAGATTCACTCTTCAAACGATTAAGTCCAAAATTGATTATCCTCTAATGGAAAGATGGCTCAAACAACGAGTTGCTTTAGGCATGAAAGAGGCATTACACTGTTGGTAATGACTCCCCTAGGAGATTAAACCATTAGGTGCAACACCTTAATTTCACACTTTGGCAAACAAGTGGTTTGAAACCACTTTCAAGGAAAACAAAAGAGTGAAGAATTAAGAGAGGTTGTAGGGATTTTCAGTGCTGAGATGAAGTGCAAAACAACACTAAAACATGCTATTGACTTAAAATAATGATGCTTCAAGCATTAAAACATCAAGCTAGTGAAGGAATTAACACTACAACTATGCAATACAAGCCTCAACTGAACTAACCAGCCCAAAACAGAGCCAAAATAGGTTATTTTAGAGGCAAAAACATGCTGGACTTAAGCTAGAAAAATATGCTAACATATGAAGCTATGTAGGCATGCAAACAAGATATAAGGAGGGAATGCTAACCCCTCCAATTTTTGACTTCAAAACAAGGTTTTTACCACTGAAAAACCTCTGTAATTCAGTGGTTAAAAGGCTTGAAAAAGTTGTTTTGAAAGTGATGAATAATAGCACAAAAGCTTAACAAGCAAAGAAGGAAGAAGGGTGGACCACCCCCTAACTCAAAGAGACCTCAAACCAACACTTTTAAGCCATAAAAATAGAGTTTTTGATAGTTCAAAATCATTCTAGAAATAGTTTGAAAAGATGACAAAACAAGTATACAAAGCAAGGTCAAATAGGGTAAGTTCTATACCTTTGAAGCAAAGCACAAAATAGACACAAATTTGAGCTTAAACCACCTTCTAGAGCTCAAATAAGGCTCCAAGTAATCTCAACCCAAAGATGAAGGTGTTTGATTGAGGGTTGGTATGCAAAAGCTTAGGACTTGTAAGCAAATATGCACAAAATAACGAGAGAGAGAGAGAGAGAGAGAGAGAGAGAGAGAGAGAGAGAGAGAGAGAGAGAGAGAATTCTAGAGAAAGAGAGAAATTTTTGTTCTAAAAATGCTAACCCTCAAAAATGGGGGAGGAACCCCTTTATATATAGAAAAACAAGTCTTAAGCTTAGATACATCTCACCATACACTTGTATGAAGATGCAGCTCAGTGAGCAACAACTGGCACAGCTAACAACAAATATCTGGAAAAAGAGACCAAAGGCCGTCGGCCACCACTAGTAGCCGAAATGCACAAGCCATGGCCGACAGCCTAGGGGGCTAGCCGACAGGTCACCCACTCCTCTAGACTAGAATCAACAAGCTTTTGGTCCAAAAATATGCACAAAACAGGTAAGGTTTCAAGGCTCAAAATCAGGGCGTTCCGCCAAGGACTTTGGGCACTCAAAATGAACACAAACAAGCACAATCATCGAATGCACAAACGATGATGTCCAAGTCTTGAGGACGGTAAAAAATGAGATGTCTACAATGGGGTTTGAGATGATTGGGGTTCAAGTGCATCCATTATACACAAGTCCAGGCTTTCTGGAATGAACACCTCAGGCTTCGGTAAACGGGCAGGCGTGATGTATATGCTGGGGTTGTAGATGGATGGTAGTGTATAGATTAGGTTAAGGTGTGGAGGTAATGGGTTAGTGGTGGCTTGAGGTCTTTTTGGTGGAGCTATGATCTCTTCATCAATAAGATCTTGAATCTTATGACGGAGGTGGATGCAACGGTTTTTATCATGACTATGTTACATAGTATTTTGCGGGGTCATGCCTTGGTGGAAGAGGATTTTGGAGGGGTCGGGGTTCTAGAAGCCCTAGGTGCCCTTTTTCTAGCAGCATTTTCAAGGCTTGAGAGAGACTCCTGTAAAGAGGATGGAAATTTCGGGCTTGGGGCCAAGTTGAAGTGGTTGGTTTTAGGCTATTATCAGGAAAAGGGTTTTTGATGGGAGTGGTGATAGTGTTTACTTCTGAGCATTTCATAGTTATGCTACCATTGATGGTAGCATTGGAACTACAAACAACATTCTTCCTCAAAGGCTCATTACCTTCCACAATGATCCCTTGTCTGATGATATCCTCGATTTAAACCCCAATTTCATGGAGGTTCGTAAAGTTAAATAGTGGGAGGACGATCATTTTCTGTAATAGCCTTTCATGAAGATTTCTAACAATGATGCGGACTTGCTCTTTCTCTGGAGGCCTGTTTGCCATTATAGCTGCCTCTACCCTCCATTGAATAAAAAACTTTGAGAAGCTGTCCTTCGATTCCTAATGCGTTGCCTCAAGATCATGAGTTATGACCTCAATCTACGTGTTGTAGGAATATTGGGCAATGAAGGATTTGGTCAACTCCTTCCAGTTCGGCTTTACTGAATCTTCCAACTTGGCGTACCAGATAGCCGCTATACCCGACATGGTGTGACCAAAGAGGGATAGCTTCTGCAGTCTAGTTAAGCCCATCGGCCGCAAAATACTTGAAAACAGCCATAAGTGAACCTTCGGGTCCCTAGAACCGTCAAAACGGTCAATGTGCAGCATCTTGAACCACTCTAGTAGGGTAACTGCAGATTTGGTGTACCCATCCTCTATGTCTGGAATGGAGTTGACTGCTTGTGCTTTTTTGAACAATTTCTCCAGTTTATTGACTTTGAGTGTGGTAGGATCAACCTCGAACTCGAATGGTGCCTCGGTCTGATAAACTGGAGTTTTGGAAGCTTGTGCTGGGGTGGGTTTTGCTGGAACTGGAAAAACCAGGTTGCCCTGGGTTTGTGGATCTTGAGCACTGGCGGCATTAGCAGTGGCACCGGGCACAGGAATAGTCGCAGCAGGTACACATGATGCAGAGGCCGCCGCTGGTTACGGTTGCGGTTGCTGTTGTTGTAGTCTGGTTATGACATCGGTCTGACGGGCCACATCATGTTGTAGGGTCTCAACTGTTTGTTATAGATGGAGTATGTAGCTTGCTTTTCGTGCTCCTTTCGAACATGACTAGCCCTATAGTTCAGACTCCTGTGGTTTTGAATTTGATTTCACAAGTACGATGTGAAACAGTGAAAACACAAAAAGAGTCCAAATTCGACAATTCTTTTGGAAAATCGATATTTGAATCAAATATCACAAATGGGCTGCTTTGCCAGATTATAGAGTCGTCACCTAAATATTTTTGAAAAATTTAGGAAACTCGTGAATCATGCCAAAGGCCACTTATCCGTCATCACCAAAGTGTCTCGGCTTAGGAACTTAGGTATAAGAGGGGAAGGTCATGAATTGAGCACCCTGTTTGCCCGATCAAAGATCGGCCTCTACTAATCATGATGTGATTTTCATTTACATTATATGCTTTTGTTCCGATTTTTTAGCTAATATTACTATGTGATGCACTCAAGTATAGACTAATTTGCAAAAATTAGAACATTTTGATTTCATGTTTGTTTGAAAATTGTTTGGAATACGCATCACTTAAAAAGGTGAGCTTGTAGTTACATTAATCAAATTATCCCAATTTGAGCAATTAGCCTTCATCCACCTGCATTCAAATAGTTATATCAGGTAAGCAATTAGTCTCATGGAAAGCATGCTAAATATGGCAACAATCACACTCATGCGATATGCTAAAACGATAAACACTCACCTAGTACTCCAAGGCAAGCCAAACAAAGCAAAATAATTAGAAAACATGCATGCTCCAAACTAATGCAATATGACTAATGTGACTGTAGACGTGCCCGAACGTCCCGGCTCCGCGCGTGTCACGACCCGAACCCGCCCCTATGGGTTAAGGCCATAACCGGTCAGTAATCACGAGATTACCTATGGCCTCAAACCAAATAAGACAAAACTCATCAAAGTAAAGGGGCCAAACGGAAGCAAATTTAAAACTTTGTCCATAGAGCCGTGCTTATATGCACATCATAACATTTCATACATACGTATGTTAATAACTCACAGCAGAAAGTATAGTAACATAAAGTTCTGTATAGACAGGATCATTCAAATCTAAGTTAGCCAAACAAAACTATACAGACGTAAACCAAAGTCCTCGCCAACATGACAAAATAGTATAGAATGGCAAAAGGGCGAAGACGTGTCTCGTGCGTGAGACGTAAGGGCTGACTCTTCAAAATCTTATCTGTTCCACACAGACTTCACTGAGGTTAGGTCTGGACCTTTCTTGGCTCACCTACAAATACATGAATGAGCGTGAGCGAAAGCCTAGTGAATAATATCAAATAAAGAATATACATTGGAACGATACACTCCAAACGGCCTTGGGCCCAGTTTATATTTCCAACTAATACACACATACATTGACATATGTAAGTTAAGTAACTGTGGTTCCAAACACATCATACGGCCTCGGGCCCAATTCATTCGTATCATTCAGGTCAAACTGGCCTTTGGCCCATTCATACCTTCATGTCAAACTGTTATTCGTGTCAAACTATCATTCGTGTCAAACTATTATTCGTGTCAAACTATCATTCGTGTCAAACTGTCATTCGTGTCAAACTATCATTCGTGTCAAACTGTTATTCGTGTCAAACTGGCCTTTGGCCCATTCATTTATTCATGTCGAAACGGCCTCTGGCCCATTCAGTCATGTCAAAACGGCCCATTCATTCATTCATTCTTGTCAAAATGGCCTCTGGCCCATCCATTCATTCTTGTCAAAACGGCCTCTGGCCCATTCATTCATTATTGTCAAAACGGCCTCTAGCCCATTCATTCATTCTTGTCGAAATGGCCTTTGGCCCATCCATTCATTCTTGTCGAAACGGCCTCTGGCCCATCTATTCATTCTTGTCAAAATGGCCTCTGGCCCATTCATTCATTCTTGTCAAAATGGCCTCTGGCCCATTCATTCTATTATTCAGATTAAACTGGCCTCTGGCCCACTCATTTGGTATAGCAAACATTGTCCACCAATCAGATCAATAAACTTATAAAACTTACATAGAAGTAAGCAATTGGACAACAACATATTTCAGATATCTTTGTTAAGATATTACTCACAGTGATCGGCTGATTGATTTGCCCTGGAGCTTGACCCAACACATCACATAACACATATGGGTCACAACTGATTCAATCCGTTCTTAATTCACATATTCCTCTTTAGGCTTAATTCTTATTCTTCTAACTCATTTACAATGCTCAATGTATGCCTAAGAGTACTTAGAAGTGAAAGGTAACGGAAAACGGAACACAGAATGCATTTTCAAAATTTCAGAAAACAAGGTCCCCGCTCGAGCGTGCACTTCCCCGCTCGAGCGTACCCATGAGGTCTGCAAAAGTACTGGATACATCGAATTTACACTCGAGCGTGAAGTTTGGCACTCGAGCTGAAGGTCTGTCTACATAGCTCCCCGCTCGAGCGTGAACTTCCCCGCTCGAGCGGACACCATGTCTACAAAAAGTTCTAGAAGCACGTATTTCCCGCTCGAGCTACGGTTTCCACGTTCAAGCGGACACCAAAAATTCTAGGTTTTCTAGCAATGTTCTTGAGCCGAAATTTGACATTCAAAGGTTCCAAAAACACATGGTTTAAGTTCAAAAACATGCAAACACATTACATTACATGAGAGTATAAAAGTATGACCCCAAATTGTTCAAAGTCATCATTTAATTCCCAAATAGATCGACATTTCTTTCGTATGATCAAAATCCAAACATTCAAACTTCATACCAATTCCATAACTTCTTCAATCATGCATGCATGTCAAATTTTGACTTCATTTCTGTTACAAATGGTACAAATGATGCTCCAAATCATGAAGCTACACAAAACTACTCATGCATGTAAGGTTTGATGCTCCATTCTTCATATTTAACATGCTACATGCTAGAACACCCAAAATTGTAACAATTATGCACATGCATGTTCATTTTAGCTTCAAATTCAGCTCAATCTTAGCCATGAGCTACCATATCACTTGATTTCACAAAATTATATACTCAATTCATAAATCAAGAATTGATTACTCACCTAGGAGCTTCAAACACTCAATGTTCTTTGAGTTTTAACTTCCAATTTCACAATCTTGAATCAAAATGCATAACTCCTCCTCCCCTCTCTCAAGAACCGGCCCTCGCTCTCCCTCTCTAGAGAAATCTCAGCCCAAATGGATAAAAAAGAGGAATTGAGTACATTGTGCCCTTTTATGTAAGTCCCACTAGTCAAAATTATTAATATTAAATAATTGGGCACTTAATTAATTGTTCTGAATCTAATTATTTTGATCCGAAACAATTTTCAATTAAATTTCACTGTAGACTCTAAAAATTATGCTAATCACAATGGCGCAATCAATTTCAGGTTCTGTGGCCGATAAGGCCTTCAATTTAAATTCCGAAGCAGATATTCAAAACGATATTCCTACGGTGAATAGATAGAAATTCAAAACCACATATATTCATATAAATGGCACTCAAAATCATATCAAACACATAATCATATGCATAAGGAGGATCAATTAGCATAATACGGAACAGGGGTATCACAGCGCGCGAGATGGCGCGGAAATCCATTTTGTTCATTGGGCTTACTATAGTTCGGACTTAATATCACGGTTTTGAATCTAATCTCGCAAAGTGTAATGTAAGATCGATAAATCACCAAAGAGTCCAAATCCAGCAAATCGTTTTGGAAAACTGATTTTTATAAAGAAGTGCCAAACATGGACTGCTTTGCCAGATACAGAGTCGCCACCTAAATATTTTGTTTTGGGGGAATTTAGGAAACCGTAACTCGTGCCGAAAGCCACGTGTCCATCATCACCAAAGTTGCTTCGGCTCAAGAACTTGGGTACGAGAGGAGAAGGTCATGCAATGAGCACCCCCGCTCGCCCGATCAAAGATCGGCCTCTACTAATCGTGATATGTTGTTTTGAAAACACATGTGTTCTTATTTTGGTTTATTAGCTAGCTTACTACATGATTCGCACAGCATACAAGTATAGACTAGATCGCCTAAGTTGGAACAAAACATCTCATGTTTGTTTGAAAATGGTTTGAAAGTGCTACTCGCAAGTAGGCTAAGACACGGATTTGCCACCCTCGAGTGGGCATAGAAAAACATGATTTTGCTACTCTCAAGTGGGCTTAAAACTCGCATTTCAATGAATTGTTCCAATTCAAGTAATCCAACCTTCACCCATAGGCATTTGGGCAGTTATATCAGCTAAGCAAATAGCCTCATAGTAAGCATGCTGTCATGGCAACACTTACACACATGCAAGATACTAAAGCGTAAAAGCTTACCTAGTACTCCGAGCCAAAACAATAGCTAGTTAGTAATCAATGCATGATCCTAGCTATGTTAAGATGGCTAATGCAACACACACAAAATACAACTAGAAATAGGCTCGGCTATTCTAAGATGTCATGTAAATGCAACAATTGATACATGTATTCAAAATAGGAATTGAAATAAAATGCAGTTTGAATGATGCGCCGAGCCCGGTGCATGCAATACAGATGAATGGATGCAAACATGCGAGCATAGGAATGCTAATTAAAACATGACCTAGAACTAACTATCGTAAGCGGTTAAGTAAAAGGGAGAAAGACGTGGGGTTGGAAGACATTCACACACTCACGCACACTTATTACAAAAGTTGGCCCTCTCGACGGAGGGTCCGAGTAAATAATACAAATCAACTAATTAACTAACTAACCTAGCTAATTAATTATTACAAAACTCTTAACTAATTAAACAAATGAATTAATTTACAAAGCCATCTAAGTAAGAAATTGAAGTAGGCTGCCATAGCCCTGCCTCGGAATGATGAATGATGCGTGTTCGGTCGCGTTGCTCGGAAATCCGCTGCAATGCCTCATGTTGCCTCTGTTTGAACTGTTTTTGCACCTCTGAAAATTGTGAAAATCTCTGTGATGCTTCTGAACCACCTCATGGAGACTCTAAGAGGCCATCGGCCAAACGATATGGCCATCGGCCAAGGAAACGAGGTCATCGACCACTTTTTAGTCTATTGGCCAAAAATTGTTAGCCGATCGGCACTCCAGATAGCCGACCGGCCATCTTTTCCTGCAAATTACTCCTTTTGCTGCAGCAGAGGACAAACAAGGGCATGGCAATACATTTGCAAGATAATGTTGTGCAACTACACCCCTTATCATGTTCAAAGCTCAAAGGAGTGTAGTGCTCGGCCCTCGAGCCATCAATCACGCATTTCGATGCATAATGACCAAAGAGGCCGAATTGTACACATCAATATGGAATGAATGCACAAAAACACACAAATGCCTCACATTTTGTCATGTTGGATCAAGAGTGTCGGCGACCGAGGATTGAGGCACGTTTCGTCACTTCAAGTACGAAACGTCCCTCGGTCCTCGTGTTTGGTTTGACACCCCAAACCAAACACAATGCAATGCATGTAACATGGAAAAGCTATGCAATGCAACATAAGCATGCCAAATGCAATATGACTCAAACATGCACACAAGGCTAAGGTAACAAGCATGCCAAATGCAATGCAACCTAAACAAGCATGTGACAAAATACAAACTAGGAAGCATGCAAAATGCAACCTAAACATACAAACATGCAGGGCATGCAAAGATGGACAAGCATGCAACAACATGCAAACTAGCAAGCATGCAACAACATGCAACAATGTCATGTAATGCAACTAGCATGTAACAACATGCAATGCACCAAGCATGCAACAACATGCAACAATATGCAATGACAGGCCATTCGACAAGCATGCAAATGTCATGCAACTCAAGCATGCAAGCATGATGTAAAGTAGCAACTTTGAACAACATGGTAAATGGACTTAAACTAAAGATGGACAGACCTCAGTCATGCCCAAAATCAGTGGCTAAGATGCAATGAAAATGAAGACAATAGCACATACACACATGCATACACTTTGGTTCACAAACAAGGCATGAAGATACCAACTCTTAAGAGCACTTAAAGAGTGGAAAGTATGAACATGTGACAATACTATAGGCCCTAAAATTAGGCATGGAATGATGCCAAATCAACCAAACAATACAAGTGTAGCATATCAAAAGGCTCAAAGCTTGAAGATAGCAAAAGGACTTACACCATGGCCATGCAAAGCAAGCCCCAAAGGGCCAAGGGCACCCAAAACAGTCCCAAGGGAGGTCAATACAAGATCAAAAGCATGCTTGAACCTAGCCAACACAAGCTAGAACAAAAGTCCAAAAGGCATGAGGCATGCAAAGCTAACAAGGGGTGTTACACTACACCTATTACAACCAAGCATGGCATGACTTAACAAATGAAAAACAGAGTTATGGCATGTCAAAATAAGCCCAAAAACCCACTGAGATGGCATCCCAAAAGCCTAAGTATGATAGCATGCACAATGACTCATTCTTGAGGCATAAAACACCAACCTCTCAATACATGGAAAATGTAACAAATGTGAATGCATTACCACATTATATGGACTGAAATCTCATATGAAATGATGCCAAATCATGAAAATGGTCTAAGCAATGCATGCTAATGACTTGGACACTCAAAGCCAACAAGCTAGATTGAACCAAGGCTATACAAAACCATGCATGCATGACTAAGACAATACAAATCAGAGCTAGAGCATGGTAAAACATGACTAAAAGCTTCTTTGAGTTGAGCCAAAACAAGCAAGAATGATGACCCAAATGCAAGGTGCATGTTACGGTAATAGAGAGGATTACACTACAAGTACATGATGCATGTAAGAGGCTACCAAACCAACTTAAAATAGAGTTATAGCATGGCAAAATAACACTAAATACTTGCTGAAATGAAGCCAAAATATGCTAAGCAAACATGCTACCAATATGAGCCATTTATATTAGCAAATGAGAGACAAGGAGAGAGGGGTGTCCTTCTCCTATTCAAGACTCCAAAACCACCTCTCTACCACTAAAAATCCTCTGGATTTCAGTGGTGAGAAGGTCAAAACAAGATGGTTCCAAAGCTCAAAAGGGAAGGCACAAAACAAGGCCAAACAAGGCCTAAGAGATGGTAGACTACCCCCAACACAAAAGTGACTTGAAACAAACATCACAAGCATGAAAAATCAGAACTTTTTGTAGTAGAAAGTTAAGCTTAAAACAATATGCAAGTGGGTCTAAAAGCTTAAGCCAAAATGGGGGATTAAAAGGTAGTTTACTCACCCTTGAAGAACACCTTCAAGAACACAACTCCAGTAGCTTTTCCAAGCTTAAACCACTCCAAGAATTCTAAAACCAATTCCTAAGGACCTCAACAACCAAAGAATGGTGTTCTAGTAGGTGTTTGTGTGCAATAGTGTGAAGATATTACACTTTTGGGCACAAACAAAGGCTAAACAAGAGAGAGATATAGAACTTGTATCTCAGATTTCCAGAACCTCTGGAAAGGGAGAGGAGGCTCCCTTCTTATAGAATTTCAACAAGCTTGAGTATTGAACGCAATCCCTTCATACACGTGTATGGAGGATGAAAATTGTGCCCACCAGCTGTCACAGCTGGCACAAAATATCTGCAAAAAGCATATGGAAAGGTCTCGGCTCAAAAATATGATCGATTGACCAAAAAGAGTGCCGATCGGCCAACACTTATGGCCGATGGCAAGAAAACAAGGCCGATGGCATCATGCCTTAGCCGATGGGTTGAGGGGATGGCCAACAAGCCACCCTCTTCCCTCAGAAGCAAAACCACAAGTCCTTGGTCCACAACCAAGCACAAAATAGACAAGTTGAGAGATCCTACGACAAGGCACGCGGCCGTGACCTTCGGGAACTCAAAGCGAACACGAGCATGGATGATCATCGAGTGTTCAAACGATGACGTCCAAGTCTTGAGGACGGTCAAAAATGGGGTGTCTACAGTTGCCCCTCTTTGACAGAACTCGAAAGTCATAAGATAACGGGAGTGAATGTCAAAGCCCAGAGACGACCCATTTTCGACAAGGCCGAAGACTTGGACAAGCATACAAGATAACAAAGATATATGCCCGCGGGCAGGGGCAAGATGCAAATGACATGCACAGTGCCGAACATAACTTATGGTCATGCAAAGAGAGCTGTAATGAAGCATAACATGCAACAGTTTAAGCGAGCAATTAAGAATCAAACCATATTGCATGCAAAAAGGATGTAAGAGAATTATACAATTCTTATTACGTCTCACGTGGAGTACGTACAATACCGTCTGGTTCGTCTGGTCCGTCTGGTCGCGCCAGCTTCAAATGAACTGTACATACAATATCGTGCCTGCATAAGAAAGAAACTTAACAGGTACAATATCGTTAGAAACATGCATAGCATTGCAAGTGAAAAGTGCGTGACAACGCAACTGAGTGTGGGTGCATAACAATGCAAGAGAAAGCATGCATAACAACGCAAGCAAGGGATGCATATCAATGCAACCTAAGTGTAATGCATAACAATGCAATGAAGGCATAACAATGCAAGGAGGGCATGCGCGACAATGCAAGCCGAGTGGTACATAACAATGCAATGAAGGCATAAACACATGTAAGTAACGCATGCGCGACAACGCAAGCAATGTGTAAAGCAATACGAGGATAAGCATAAACACATGTGAGTAAAATATGCGCGACAATGCAAGCAATTTTATTTTCTGAGCGTGTTTGTGTATTTTTGCGATTGATTATCATACGAGTAATTGAATTTGGGGCTACAAAATTAGCCTTTTTTTTTCTTTTTTACTCTTTTGATGATGATGTTCGTTGTGTTGATTTTGAAATAATTTAGATGAAATAGGACCAATTTTGCTTGTAGAATTGCATTTTGTTGTTGTAAAAAGATTGAATTTTGATCATAGTTATCAACTCAATTGTGGATTTTGAATAAGCATATATTTATGGTTTCTTTCTAGTGCGTGTTCATTTTGATGTCTAATTGTAACAAAAAAAATTATATAATTCTAACATATAATAAAAAAAATTTAATTAGTTGTATGTATTTTATTTTAAGAATAATACTAGCAATTTGATATGAGTAAGTATAATATATTTTTTGAAAGCTAATCAAATTCATTGGCTGTTGAAAAAGTCATTCAGAAATTAAAATTTGAACTTCTTAGATTATTAGTTAGTGTTTCTACAAGTCAGGATAGCAACCATAGAATATTGAGTTAAATAATAACTAAAAGCCCCATTATTAGTTTATGAGTTGCACTATAGAGTTTTATGTGTACTTGACATGTTTGCTCGGGGCATGTCCAGTTAGTCATGTCGAACACATGTACCTTATCTAAGTGTTGCATGTCTAACACTTCTACTTCATGCTTTTAGAGAAGTCCATGTAACATATCTAGTAAATGTGACATGTTAGAGGAATTGAAGACTCTCACACATGCATGTGTGCGCATACAATACAACTATACACCTAACTTCAGCAAAAGCTATAGAATGCTTGAATCCTCAACTTTATCATCCTAGAAGTCCAAAGCAAACCCTATCTTCTTTAAGAGAATGTCCATGATTTTCCAGCACGTAGCCTGATTCATTTTCTTTGATAGAACAAAATTAAGAAATTAAGCCATTAATGGCTATTTTAAAATCCCCTGAGGCCTCATAATTCCACCACTACAACTAGTGTTTTGTCTACTTGGCAGTAATTCTGTAATCCAAATATAATTCCAAACTCTGAAAATAAGCCCAGTGAGTTCAAGTAACCATTAATCAAATTGTCAAAGTTCTTCAACCAATCATAGAAATAGAACGAGTTCCATTTAGTTGAGTTCAACAAAGTAATAAAATCGGGGTAACAAAGCAACGACTTGAAAAGAAGAGACAGCAAGACCAATTCCATTATGAATAAATTACAGGAAGTGATAGTATAGAGTGATGAATCTCATCACCCCTATAAGTCTCAAGAAGAAAGAGGAATGCTGATTGCTATGAGACTAGGTGCATGCAGATTGTTACGATGTTACTTAAGATTAATAGTGCTAAAAGAATTTAAAAAATAGGATTTGTTACTTGGAAGATGAAGATAAAAAAAAAAAAGTGAATAGAGTTTGGTGCCCCAGCTAATAGACCAGACACTAGTATTTCCCCTCTCCATTATAAGCACCACTATGGCCCCCTGAGCTATTCCTAATAGGCATATCCAAGCAATGAGGGAGAGCTCAGCAGGATATGTCTTTAGCGTGATTGCCTAGAGCAATAGAAACAAATATAATTATGATCTCAGATAAAATTTGACTCCGTTCAATTTAGATGATGACACCAAACAGTTTCAAACTCACACCTCACCTGCACACATACATGTATGTGTGCTCAAATTGTCGGTTAATGTAGAATGAAACATCAAATGCTTTGTCCCCATAGGAAAAGCCTTATTCATATCAATTACAATAGATCTATTGACAAAAGCTACTAAATGTTTTGGACGACAAATGGATTCCCAGTAAATTATAGTTTGGCCATGGCAAGTGAGATTTCGTAAATCTTTTTCCTTGGTATTTGGTTGATAATTATAATATTGATGAGGACTCTGATAATTAATTGTATGGGCCATCTAATACGGTTAATTGTAACCATGTCTTTTATTTTAGTGATATGAAGTTTGAGAATGTTTCATCACATTAATTTCATTGCTATAGCCTATGTTTTTCCTGATATTCACCCTACGTATATGGGTGAATTTTATTTTTATCCTTATATTTTGTAGAACCAACGAGACAAAATGATTATAAAGATTTTGTCCTTTCTTTTGCTCAATTTTCTCAGCAACCAAACTGCTTATATATAATGCTCTGTCTACATATGCAGGTGATTCAATCACTACACTTATTGTCACTCAACAACAGCTGGAACCTTCAACCTACACTACATAAGGTATCGAGTTTGTGTCCTGTAATTTTTTATGATGTGGGTATTGTTGTGTTGTAATAATATTTATTAAAACATGAAGGGAAAAAATAAAAAACCCTTCAGTCATTTCACAGAATACAAGTGAAGTAGAGGAATACATAAGGTTGATTAGGAGACTTAATTAACCTCAGATTTACGCGTCTTACACATAGAGAAACCTGATTTTATTTGTAGCGTACCATTGTTTTTTTTAATAGAATCCACTACGTTTTTAAGTCCCTTCTCTTGCATTTGAATGCTCTAACTTTGCTTATTGGTTGCCATCCAGCTTAAGCCCAAAGTGGATATGAGGAAAATGTGCCCACTGTTAAACAACATACACGTTCACAAAAAAATAAAAATAAAAATATACTTGTTCTTTATTTATTTATTTTTTTCCCTCTAAAAAAGAAGAACACATATATATAATAACATGATTTTGTTTTGTGAACAAATTTTTTTTTTTTTTCCCCTAAACATGAAAAATGTTGCACTAGATGATGATGAATGCAACAGAAATAATATGCTAACAACATTGAAAATAATAAGATGTCTGATTCCAAGATATTATTTAGGGTTAAATATGTTGTCAATTCCCAAAGTATGCATTTTGTTACATTTTCGATATTTCAATATGTCAATTTGATTTTTATTTATTTATAGTTGTGAGACATTTTTCGATGAATTACTAAATTAACACCTTGAAACTAATTGTGGTTGAACATTGTGCGAAATCAAACCCTTTTTGTGCTTCACTAGGGAAGCTAGTTTGATGAGATATGCTTACAAACCTACCCTGGTCCTAGTCCTAGTTCATAGAGATGCCTGTTTTTACCTCTTCAATATAGAATCTCACTACTGAACACCAGCGATAAAAGAAACAGCTAATTTTATGCATAGAAGAGTATCTTATTTACCAATCTTTAATTTGATTGTACTATTTCACAAGCATATATATGTGTGTGTGTGTGTGTGTGATTTGTTTTCTATGTTTTGATGATCTACAATGATTATAATAGGTTACTCCATTAAAAAAAAAAAAATCCAAAATTAAGGCAGTGGAAAACAGACTGAATCAACTATATAAAAGGTATGTAGTTTGCATTTCAAACTTGATGTAGTGTCCTTTATTTCTATTTCTTCTGTTGATTGATTTGGATTTGAATCCTAGATATTAATTTTCAAAATCTTATTGAAGTCAAAGGTTTTGGGAAGCAATTTTGTTTATTTAATGTGTTTTTTGCAATTTCTATATTAAACTTGTTGAGGATTAGGGAGGTTTAGGATACCCATAAGGAGAAGATGAATAATTCGGTGTCGGACTAGAGTTTTTACATTGAGAGCGAAGATGAAGATCAAGAGAATGAATTTAACAAAGGTAAAGATGATGGGAATGATTCGGATTCATCCAATTATTCAAATGAAAACCGGTAGCAGAGCAAAACTGGTTCTCTCAACACCACCACATGGCGACAAAGTTACAAGGCTCTCTATCATTTTTCTCTATTTTGCTTTGCTCAGTTTCATGCATATCTTAGTTGGTGATCTGGAATTTGTTTATTGAACAGGGGAACCTACGGATTTTTCATTATCTTTTTCTATGTTTCTTGGATTGTTATGATCTGAAAGTTTTGTTTCTTCTAAAAAAATATAAATGGTGAAATCTTTTTAACTTGGATACTCTTTAAGCTCCTGCAATGCTATAGACCCGAAGAAAGGGAGAAAAAAAAATTAATGATTGAGAGAGGATCTGGATCCGCAGATCATTATGGTGAAAGTGAAAAAGTGGATTAATTTGATTTTGAAGTGACTAGAAATTCTTAGATGAGGTTAAATGCTTGTTGGCTATTGCTAGGGTAACACCTTTGTGAATTTGACAAAAATGCTCAAAAGTCAAGATTAAGTGTAGTGAATTTAAAAGGGTAACTCCGTTCTTTCACTTTATGTGTAGAATTTAGAGGGAGTGAAAACACCAGTTCAGCATATACTCTTGGATTGGCATGAACTTGGGAAAGTTTCTAGAACATTAGAGTTAATTATTGTCATCTTCTTAATGTGAAAACAATCTTGAAATTAACAAAGCATACGTGAAGAAATAAAAAACAATCTTGAAATTAACAAATCATGCATGAAGAAATAAAAATTATAATACTTGAGAATAGTTCAAAACTCTTTCAATTATTCCACATATGAATTGGACGTATGATGGAATCCTCAAATGTTAGGTTTTCCTTGTGATGTATAACGTATTGCTTCTATATCTACTTCCAAAAACTTAATTTTTTTCTCAACTAAATTTCCAGGTAGTCAATTGATTTGTATAGTAGCATGCCATCTCCAAGTATACAATTTCTTGGCACTTCTTCATTATCAAGATTAAGCAGGTCATTTCTTTCCTCATCACTGACAAGGCGACACTCCTGAGTTTCTACCTTCTGAGTCTAAACCTCTGTTGTTAACACTAGAAGATGAGCAACAACCGAATTGGGGTGAGTCTATGTTGTATGTTTGAATGGATTGTTGAGTCTATGTTGTATGTTTGATCTTTTTCTGTCAAGCTTCATAAATATTGGTAGTATGAATTCACTTTAGGAAATTGGGGTGACTTGTGAAATTGAAATTTTCTATTGTAATTTTTTTGCGTTTCTATATGATCATAGATGCAGACATGTGGAAATTTTTTACCATTATCACAAATGATTTAAGAAAACTTTGATAATGCTTTCATGCTAAGTTTGTCTTTCCATCTCCTTCTTTGGTAAGTTTTCATGCTTTACTAATTGTTTGATAATGCTCAGTTTAGAAGCTTGATTGCAACCCGTCCTTTGGTTGGTCCTGCTATGCTGTTTACAGCATTAGATTTTCATCTTTCTGAACATGTTAATGATTGCATTAGCATATCTGTTTCTAGTATGACAGGTTTGGTGATGGCACTAATTGGATCTTTACTTACAATGCTAGTAGTAAGTATTTGAGTACCTTTTTTACCCATTTTTTTCTCCTATTGCTTTCACTTCTTTCCGAGTAATCAAATTCAAAAAATTTATGTTCTTTACATTGTGCTGACTAAATTTTCTATTGTAGACCTTGATACTTCCTTGTGCCTGTAATTTGAGCATCTTGAGGGGGAAAATAACTTTCTTTCGGGTATGGCCAAGATGCAACCTTCATTTGCATTCATTTACGTTGAACATAACAATCTAAGTTACATACTTTTAAACTGCTTAACTTATAGTTCAAAACAGCTTCCCCATGACAAATAGGACTTCTCACAACTGACAGAATGTAATCCAGACCCGTAGGTTGGGAGTTAGAGCCGAATACGTCGAAAACTTAGTCGAAAAAGGGGGTTTCGGGGGCAAAAAATCAAAATAGCCCCTAAACCACCGTGTGGTTCACACGGACAGTTCCCCCATGACAAATAGGACTTGTGAGAATTGATGGAACATAATTCGGACTCGTAGGTTGGGAGTTAGAGCCGAATACGCCCTCAACTTAGTCGAAAAAGGGCGTTCTGGGGGCGAAAAATCAAAATAGCCCTCGAACCACCATGTGTCTTAGACGAATAGCTTCGCCATGACAAATAGGACTTGTGAGAATTGACAGAATGTAATTCGGAGCCATAGGTTGGGAGTTAGAGCAAAATACGCCCTAAACTTAGTCGAAAAAGGGCGTCTAGGGGCGAAAATTCAAAACAGTCCCCGAACGACCGTGTGGCTCACATGGATAGCTTTGCCATGACAAATAGCACTTGTGAGAATTGATGGAACATAATTCGGACATGTAGTTTGTGAGTTAGAGCCGAATACCCCCTAAACTTAGTCGAAAAAGGGCGTTTCGGGGGTGAAAATTCAAAATAGTCCCCGAACGACCATGTGGCTCACATGGATAGCTTCGCCATGACAAATAGGACTTGTGAGAATTGATGGAATGTAATTCGGACCCGTAGGTTGGGAGTTAGAGCCGAATACCCCCTAAACTTAGTCGAAAAAGGGCGTTTCAGGGACGAAAAATCAAAACAGCCCCCGAACAACCGTGTGTCTCACACGGATAGCTTTGCCATGACAAATGCGACTTGTGAGAATTGATAGAACATAATTCGAACCTGTAGGTGGGGAGTTAGAGCCGAATATGCCCAAAATTTAGTTGAAAAAGGGCGTTTCGGGGGAGAAAAATCAAAACAACCCCCCGAATGACCGTGTGTCTCACACATATAGCTTTTCCATGACAAATAGGACTTGTGAGAATTGACGGAACGTAATTCGGACCCGTAGGTTGGGAGTTAAAGCCTAATACCCCCTAAACTTAGTCGAAAAAGGGCATTTCGGGGGCAAAAAATCAAAACAGCCCCCGAACGACTGTGTGTCTTAGACGGATAGCTTCTCCATGACAATAGGACTTGTGAGAATTGACAAAATGTAATTCAGACTCGTAGATTGGGAGTTAGAGCTGAATACCCCCTAAACTGAGTCGAAAAAAGGCATTTCGGGGGTGAAAAAAGAAAACAGCCATCGAACGATCATGTGTCTCACACAAATAGCTTCGCCATGACAAATAGGAGTTGTGAGAAATGACGGGATGTAATTCGGATCCGTAGGATGGGAGTTAGAGCTGAATACGCCCTAAACTTAGTCGAAAAAGGGCGTTTCGGGGGCGAAAAATCAAAACAGCCCTCGAACGACCGTGTGTCTCACACGGATAGCTTTGACATGACAAATAGGACTTGTGGGAATTGAAGAAACGTAATTCGAACCCGTAGGTTGGGAGTTAGAGCCGAATGCCCCCTAACTTAGTTGAAAAAGGGCGTTTTAGGGGTGAAAAATCAAAATAGCCCCCGAACGACCGTGTGTCTCACATGGATAGCTTTGCCATGACAAATAGGACTTGTGAGAACTGACGGAATGTAATTCGGACCAGTAGGTTGGGAGTTAGAGCCGAATACCCCCTAAACTTAGTCGAAAAAGGGCATTTCGCAGGCAAAAAATCAAAACACTTCTCGAACGACCGTGTGTCTCACACGGATAGCTTTACCATGACAAATAGGACTTGTGAAAATTGACAGAACGTAATTTGGACCCGTAGGTTGGGAGTTAGAGCCGAATATGCCCTAAACTTAGTCGAAAAAAGGCGTTTCGGGAGTGAAAAATCAAAACAGCCCCGGAACGACCATGTGTCTCACATGGATAGATTTTCCATGACAAATAGGACTTATGAGAATTAAGGGAACGTAATTCGGACCTGTAGGTTGGGAGTTAGAGCCAAATATCCCCTAAACTTAGTCAAAAAAGGGCGTTTCGGAGGTGAAAAATCAAAACAGCCCCTGAACGATCATGTGTCTCACATGGATAGCTTCGCCATGAAAAATAGGGCTTGCGAGAATTGACGGAACGTACTTTGGACCCGTAGGTTGGGAGTTAGAGCCGAATACGCTCTAAACTTAGTCGAAAAAGGGCGTTTCGAGGGCAAAAAATCAAAACAACCCCCGAACGACCATATGGCTCACGCAGATAGCTTCACCATGACAATTAGGACTTGTGATTATTGACAGAACATAGTTCGGACCCTAGGCAGAGAGTTAGAGCTGAATATGTCCAAAACTTAGTCAAAAAAGGGCGTTTTGGGGGTGAAAATTCAAAATAGCCCCCGAATGACCGTGGGGCTCACATGGATAGCTTCGCCATGACAAATAGGACTTGTGAGATCTGACGGAACGTAATTCGAACCCGTAGGTTGGGAGTTAGAGCCGAATATGCCCTAAACTTACTTGAAAAAGGGCTTTCCGGGGGCGAAAATTCATAATAGCCCCCAAATACGCCTTACACTTAGTCGAAAAACTTGCAAAACTTAGTTAAAAAAGCAGCAACTTTATTAAAATAACATCTACATATTCTAATAATTGCCTTTATATATCTATAGGAAGAAGAAATTACATATTACATTGTTTGTGTAGTTGGTTGGAATAAATATTGCATCATACATATATATATATACTTTCTTTTATTTCTAAGAATACATTTCTCGATTGTTCTACCCTAAATGCATGTTAGAACATGTTCCATATTGCTGACTGAATTGATATTTTGTAACCAATTCTAATGTTTCATTTTTTGTTTTTCTTTGTATATGGTTTTGTTGCATGGACTTGTGGATAATCCATATTGGTGTATGGAGAAGAATTTTCACTTTTGTGTAGAACTAATATAATACTTTTGTCGTCATCAACTTTTGTGTAGTTCATTATTACTGATACAGAAAACTTTTGGCAATCAACAGATAATGACTGTTGTGGTACATAGATCACCTTCTGTCGTGGTACATATATACCATTTGTCGGCGTACATATAGGACATTTTGTCATGGTCCATAGAAAACTTTTGTCGTGGTACATATATCACCTTTTGTTGTGGTAGAGATTACGATGGTAATTTGTACCATGCCAAATGGTAATTTCGCTTGGTAGTAAATGTATTTTTTTGTATACGGAGGGCTTTGACTTTTGTATGACATATTTTGTATGGAATTATTATTTTAGTTTGGACAATAGTTGATTTTTATGGACTTTGATATTTATTGTTATTTATTTTTTGGTATATGGATGCAAATTGTCGAATGATTGATAGTATGTATCATTTTGTTTTTATATGTATTACATGTTGCATTGTATGTAGACTGGTTGTGGAGAAATTATAATTTCGTGATAAAACATAATATCATGTTTTTGACGACTAAACAATTAGTAGCTAAAAAAAAATTGGGAAAAGACATTTGGCGACTAAAAGTTTTGTAGCCAAAAAAAAAAAAAAAAACATTTAGTGACTAAAAGTTTAGTAGCCAAAAGAAAAAGCAAACATTTTGCTACTAAAATATTTTGCAGCTAAAAACAAAAAACTAAATTATAAACACACTTTTGCCGACTAAAATTTTAGTAGCCAAAAATGTAGAACTTTAGGCGACCAAATATTTAGTAGCCAAAAGAGAACTCTTTGCCGACTAAACATTTAGTAGCCAAAGATGGGGACTTTCAGCGACTAAATATTTTGTAGCTAAAAAAGAACTCTTAGCCGACTAAAATTTTAGTAGCTAAAAAGGTGGGACTTTAGGCGACTAAAAGTTTGGTCGCCGAAAAGGGTCTAATTTAATTTAATGTCCAACCTTTTGGTGACTAAATATTTAGTCGGCAAATGAATACATTTGGCGACTAAAATAATTATTTGCTGACTAAAATAATTTTAGTCGCCAATTAGTTTCCCGACTACTCTTCGGCTACTAATTTTGCGACCAAAAAAATTAGTTGCTAAAGCCCTTCGGCGACTAAAAATTGACTTTTGGTGACTAAAAATTTAGTCGCCAAAAATAAAAATTCTTGTAGTGACACCGGGGCACACCCGTATGCTTTTAACCAAAAGGAGTGGTGTAAACACCAGGGCACACTCGAATGCTTTTAAGCAAAAGGAGTGGTGTAAATACCGTGGCACGCCCGAATGCTTTTAACCAAAAGGAGTGGTGTAAACACTGGGGCATGCCTGAATGCTTTTAACCAAAAGGATTGGTGTAAACACCAGGGCACGCCCGAATGCTTTTAACCAAAAGGAGTGATGTAAACACTGGGGCACACCCGAATACTTTTAACCAAAAGGAGTAATCCCAATGCGTCCAAATGTGAGAGAGGAAAGTGAAAAGATGCACGAGGCATGAGTAATTAAGTGTGATAGATGCACAAAGTGAACAAGTGTGCTAGATGCACAAAGTTAAGGAAAACATTCTCTTACTGAGACATGAATGATCTTACACAAAAACTTCTCTGACATACAATATTGTTTGGTTGCACCGGCTTTGAATGAACCGTACATACAATATCATTCCTGCATAAGAAAGAAACTCAACAAGCATAACATAGTAAGAGTGCATGTTCTATGCGCAATACAAGGCATGTTCTATGCAAATATAGTGACAGCATGTTCTATGCCAATGTGAGAAGTGCATGTTCTATGCCTGATAATTGGAAACATGCTCTATGCAGCATACAGCAAATGATGAAAGATATGTTCAATGCAAATTCTATGCAACAATGGATAAAATAGCAACTTCCGATTTAACTCTCGAAGGAGTTGCAACAAGTTGAAATGGTGTCGGCCACATATGAAGGTTGTCGGCCACCGATGATAGTTTCGAGCCATTTTGGTCATTTTGCGTCGGGTCTTTAAATAAACATAACCAAACTTCATTTCCCCACTTCTCCCTAGCCGAAATTCATCCCTTTCTCTCTCTAGACATTTTTCCCTCTTGATCCACGCTTTATATGCGTTTTCCAGTGCCCCATGAACATTTAATTCGCTAAAACCGCTTGGTTTCTTTCGTTTTTAATTGATTGGAATTTGATTTCGGTGCTCTTTTCTTCATTTTCACCACTTGAGGTTTGTTTCCCTCAAGTTTCATTTGGGTTTGGTGCTGTTTCCCGGGCTTTGACTTTTTCTTCTCTTTTCACTCTCCTAGGGTTGACTTTTGTTGACTTTTGGTATTCTCCATCCATTTTCCTCATTTTCGCCCACTTTCTCACCTCCTTTCTCGATGGCGAACGACATTCCACACGACGGAGCTTTCTCGAGGATGGAGTCAGATCTCGAGCATGTACGACTACCACCTAGGGTTCGACCCTTTGACCTAGAGATATATCATCTGGAGACACATGTACTACCGCCCGACACCATCCGTCACTTCAGAGGATTTGCACGAGGCGTGCCAGAGGACCTCTTGCTACGAGAGTCGGAGTCTCATTTATCTTATGGTGCCATGGAGGTATACATTGTATTCTTAAATTTTCCTCAATGTACCCAGCATTTTTTGCATAAATCACACTCTTGCACTATAGTTCTTACATTGCCTTTTCTCTTGCTTGTTCTTACATTCTTGCACTACATATCACTGTTCTGATCACAGGAGGACTCACATTCCATCAGAGGATATGGGGCCACATCCACGAAGGAGTGGTACATGGAGCGCTTCGCCGGCGTTCGCCAGATTGCCGATGAGGCCAGCTTCGGCTTGTTATGTATGGGGCTATCATGCCTCATAGCGAGCAGGCCCTTATTTGGCACACTGATAGAGAGGTGGTGGGTACCACCAACTCTTTCCACTTCTCTACCACAAGGGAGATGACGATGACTCCTCATGACTTCACTATGCTCACTGGTGTGGACGCGCCTCGCGTGAGGGCCTCACCCTATAGTTCGAACTCAATTTGTTATGGTTCTAAATCTGAACCAAAGAGTCCAAATCCGGCAAATCGTTTTGAGAAAAACTAATTTTTTTTTTGAAAGAAGTGCCAAACATGGACTGCTTTGCCAGATACAGAGTCGCTACCTAAATATTTTTTATGGGGGAATTTAGGAAACCCTAACTTGTTTTCCTAAGGCCACGTGTCCGTCATCACCAAGATTGCCTCGGCTCGGGAACTTGGGTACGATTGGGGAAGGTCAGCTATGAGCACCCCCTCTCGCCCAATTCGAAGATCGGCCTCTACTAACCATGATATCCGATTTTGAAAACGTTATGTGTTCTTGTTCCGGTTAATTAGCTAGAATTACTATGTGATGCACACAACAAAACAAGTATAGACTAGATTGCCTAATTTGGAACAAAGCATTGCGTATCCGTTCATTTGGAAAATTATTTGAGATTTGCTACTCGCAAGTAGGCTAAAACACGGATTTCAACGAGTTGTTCCAACTCAAAAAATCCAACCTTTACCCACAGGCATTCAGGTAGTTTAAATCACATAAGCATCTAGCCGCATGGTAAGCATGCTGTCATGTTTAACATTCACACTCATGCGAGATGCTAAAGCATAAATACTTACCTAGTACTCCAAGCCAAAACAGAAACTAGTTAGTAATCATATGCATGACCCTAGTTTATGTTAAGTGGCTAATGCAACACATACAGAATGTCACTAGAATAGGCTTGGCTAATCCTAGGATGGCATGTGGAATGAACATATAGCACGTATTCAAGTTAGATTTGAAATGCTATGTAGTTAGCATGATGCACCGAGCCCGGTGCATGCAATACTGATGAATGATGCATGCATGCGTAGCATAAGGATGCTAAATCAAACATGTCCTAATACTAACCATCAAAGCAGGTAAGCAAAAAGGAGAAAGAAGTGGGGGTTGGAAGACATGCACACACGCACCCACACTTATTACACATTTGCCCTCGCTCGGAGGGACCGAAAGAATAATACAATTAATTATCCTACAAGCTAATTAAAATATTACAGACCAATTTAAATTAGTTAAGCAAATTAACTAATCTAAGAAAGCAGTAAACAGCCTCGGGAAGAAGGCCCAATGTGTTCGGCTCCGCTTGGAAAGCCACTGCCATGCACAAGTTGCCTCTACTTTGACTGTTATCCTCCTCTGAAGACTGCACAAGTCTCTGGGTTGCTTCTCTGAATGCTGTGGAACACCACCGGCTATTGGAATTGGTCACCGGCCATGGGGAATGCTCACCGGCCACTGATTGAGCCATCGGCCATTGATGGATGGCCGGTCGGCACTGGAGATGGCCGGCCGGCCGAAGCTTCCTGCAGAATCTGTTTTTGACAGCAACAGAGGGCAAAACATAGCATGGCAATGCATTTCAAGCAATGTATGCACCAACCACACTCCTTATCATATTCATGACTCAAAGGGGAATGGGCCTCGATTCTGGGACCACCAATCGCGCATTTCAATGCGTGATGGCCCAAGAAACCAAGTATGCATTTTGATATGGAATGCAATGCACGTAATCAAACAAAGAAGCTCAACCTCCATCATACTCAACTCAAGAGGTGAAGCATGCATACAAATGGAATGCAACCCAGGCATGGAGGCTAAGTGTGTAACATGGACATGCAATGTGTATTTGGGCATGCAAGGCATAAGGCAAACATGTAACCACATGCTAAGGGGTGAACTTAAACTAATTTAGGTAGCCCTCAAACAAGCCTAAAACATTGGCCAATGCTATGGAAATGAGGGACAATCATACATGCAAACATGCATGCAAATGGACCAACACTTAAGCATCAAATAAGTAACCTTTAAGCACACTTAAAAGAGACAAAACATGGACATACGGCATGTATAGAAAGCTCTGAAAATCATGAAGGAGAGTTGCCAAACCAGCTAATCAAAACAAGCAAAGCATGCAATAATGGTCCGAGTACTTAAGGCAAGCCAAGGAGGCTTAAACCATGGCTAAGTCAACCAAGCTTCACAAGGCTAAGAGGACTTAAAGCAGGTCCAAGGTAGACCTAAACAATGCTAAGGATACACCTAGATGGCATCTAAGTGGCTTAAACATGCAAGCGTACACAACGGGCCAAACATGGAACATATGACAACAACCTTGTAAAGCATTAAAGGGGCATCAAATACAAGCATACAAGCATACCATGAGGACTGAAATGATGCTATAAGTGGTTCCAAACCACTGAAACAAGGCAAGTAAAGCATGCTACATACTCACACACATAAGGCTAACAAGCCAAAATGCAAGGTGGCTATACTAGGCATGTCATGGTCAACCAAAACAACCAAAGATAGAACTTAAACATGCTAAAACAAACACAAAAGCTTCACAAAGCTTGGCCAAAATCATGCTAGAACAAGGATCAAAACCTAAAGCATGTTAAGGCCTAAACATGGCATTACAAGGCATGTATGCTAAGCAAGCATGGTGCACCTAAACCAACTAAAAACAGAAGTAGTACATGGAAAAATACTACCAAATAGCACTTAAGACATGGCCAACATGCTCACACATGAGGCAAAAATGGCCCTTTTCAAGGACAACAACGAGAGGGGGCGGCCCTCTCCTTCTTAGGACCTCAAGGCACCATCCTCACCATTGAAATCCCTCAAGATTTCAGTGGTGAGGAGGCCCAAACACAATGGTCCCGGAGCTCACCAAAATGGCACAAAAATGGAGCCTAACAAGGCTTAAGAGGGGTCAAACAACCTCAAGGCTCAAAACACTCTTAAACAACTATTTAGAGTAGGAAAAAAAAGACTTTTATATGTTATACACCAAGTCTAAAAACAATTTCAAGGTAGTCAAAAAAGCTATGCAAAAATAGAGAATAAAAGGGGAAAGTGGTTACCCTTGTAGATCCTCTTCACAAATGGTGGACCACCAGCTTCCTTAGGTCCAAACCAGCTCCAAAACTTCAAGAACAACCTCCAAGGACCTCAGCTCCAAGAGAAGGTGTAATGGTGGGTGTTTGTGTGCAATACTAAGACTAAACACACACAAATACACAAAGAGAGAGAGATATAGAGATAGGATATATGGCAACCCTAACCCTAGAACTCAAAGCTCTGGAAAAATGTTGTCTAACCTAAAAGAGGGAGAAGAGCCCTCCTCTTATAGACAATTCAATCTTGTAAAGCTTCCAAGGCAAGCTAACAAGAGGGAGATCCCTCCATACACGTGTATGGACGGGAGCAAAGTGTATGCCAGCTAGCACAGCTAGCATAAAAATATCTGCAAAAGCAGATGCACAGTGGTCGGCCGGCCAAAAATGCAATTTGACCAAAAAAGATGGCCAGCCGGCCATCTATAGTGCCCGCCGGCCAAACATTTGGCCGGTGGCGACAAAAACATAGCCGGTGACCTCAAGCCATTGCCGGTGATGTGTGGGGATGGCCAACAAGCCATTCCCTGCCCCTCAAAGGCAAAACACAGGTGTTTGGTGCAAAACCTGACACAAAACAGTTGAGTCGAGAGATCCTGAGGCAAGGCGCATAGCCGAGACCTCCGGGAACTCAAGACGAACACAAACAAGGAGATCACCGAGTGTTCAAGCGGTGATATCCAAGTCTTGAGGACGGTCAAAAATGGGGTGTCTACAGTTGCCCCTCTTTGACAGAACTCGAAAGTCATAACAATGACGGGAGTGAGTGTCAAAACCCAGAGACGACCCATTTTTGACAAGGCTGAAGACTTAGACAAAGCATGCAAGACAATAAAGATATGTGCCCGAAGGCGGGGGTAAAATGCAACTGACAATGCAAGAAGCCGAACATAACTTATGATCATGCAAAGAAAGCTGCAACGAAGCATAACATGCGACAATTTTAAGCAATCAAACACAAATCCAACTGCACTATAATGCAGAAAGAATCTAAGAGAATTATGCAATTCTCGATACGTTTCACTCGGAGGATACAATACCTGTCCGGTTCGTCTGGTTGCACCAGCCTCAAATGAACCGTACATACAATATCGTGCCTGCAAAAGAAAGCAACTTAACAGGTACGATGTTGTTAGCAACATGCATAACATGCAAAATGATATGCAATATATACAAAACTATGTATAGTAATGCAAAAGAAAATGTAATGCAATTGAATCATGATAAAATGATGAGTGGTTCAAAACCACACAAATGTCAAATAGATTGATGGAGGTAACAAGTCCGTCTACCATAGAAAAGGTCATACAGAACTATGAGTAATGTAGACGGACACAAGGACAAGTAATTGGGTGGAATGACATAAGTGGGGAAACGACCCGCTAACGAAAGACCAATGATCTTAATGCTGGATGCAAAAATTTCACTACAAATGTAATATATATAATGGATATGGCATGCAACCAAACCAAATCTTGCCTAGGAAATGCATGGACACAAACAAACCACGTCTAACATAGAACGGTCATATAGAACTATGAGTGTATAGATGTGAAAAGTATGGGCACATACCAGACCAAGCTCAAAATGGAAAGGCGCAAGCCATAGATGGAGGTGATGTAATGAATGCACGCAAACTGCAATGCAATGGAAGGGATACAGTGGATTAAGGTCTACGGCCAAACCGTTTCTTACCTAGGAAAGGCATGGACACAAACAAACCACGTCTAACATAGAACGGTCATACAGAACTATGAGTGTATAGACGTGAAAAGTATGGGCACATACTAGACCAAGCCCAACAAGGAAAGGCGCAAGCCATAGATGGAGGTGATGCAATGAATGCATGCAAGCTACAATGCAATATGCAATGGAATGGATAGAATATTTACAGTGAAATGCATGACATATGCACTATTTACAATGGAATGCATGACATATGCATTATTCACAATGTATGCATGACATATGCACTATATACAATGTAATGCATGACATATGCAATATTTAAAATGATGCATGACATATGCATGTTTGTTTTGTTTTTTGTTTTTTGAAATGCAAATGATGCATGTTTTTTTTGTATTTATTATTCGTTTTGAAATGCATACTTGAAATGCATGACAATGCATGATTTCGAAATGCGCGACGAAGCGCGGCTCTTGAGATGCATGATAACGCATGTGATCTATGCATATCAATGCATGCATGGCATACGTGACAACGCATGAGCATATCAAATGCACCAACGGTCTTGCATCTTCCGAGGATTTAAGGTCTCCTAGACCGAGCATATTTAAGGTCCTGCCAGATCGTGCGTGCTTAAGGTCTCACCAGACCATGGAATGCATAACAATGCAAGTAAGATAAATGCAAATGAAAGGTGCATATCAATGTGAATGAAATGACGCATAACAAATGCGCGTTCACGACAAAGTATTGTAACGTAACTCGTGCGGGGCAACTTTCGAATCTCTCAAGAGACAAAAGGATACAAAAGGATACGCCGCGCACATATTCAAGTGCTACGCACAAAAGACACGGTCTGAGGTCAAAATGGAGACCGTTTGAGCTTCGAAAATGCACTTTCCTTGTACTATCTTGAGCAATGAAGGCCCCAAACTATACATCTGACCCAAACAAGGTTGTAGGAGGCTCACCGGCCATAAGGGGAGGTCACCGGCCATCCACCGGCCATCAAAACATTCCACAGGCCAAATATTTGGCCGGCCGGCCAAAAATGTGGCCGACTGGCCAAACATGCCTGAATCGGGGCAGTTTGGTCTTTTGGCCTTGGGTCTTTTAAAATAGGGTTTTAAACCCTATTTTCCTCTCTTTGCTTTGGCCGAAATTTCCCCCTCCCTCTCTCTAGAGTATTTTCCGCTCTTCCATCCTCCGTTTTCTTCGATTTTCGTGCCCCTTTCGACGTTTGATTTGTGAAGTTTTTCACGTTTCGAACATTTTCATCCTAATAAAACTTCGTTTCGGTGTCTCCTCTTCAATTTCCACCTCTTGGGGTTTGTTTCCCCCAAGTTTTTCTTGATTTCCATACCTTTTCCATATTTTGGATTTTCCGGCCATTTTCCGCCCTCTCGGGGTTGACTTTTCATTGACTTTTCGCATTCTCACCCGGTTTTCACTTTCCCAGTCATTTTCACACCACTTTTGACATGGCGAATGATGTTCCACGGGATGGGACTCCCCCGGATCACGAGATGGACCCAGAGGCCGAGCTCCTCCCCTTGAGCGTCCGCCTGTTCGACCCGGCGACCTACTGGCCGGCGATCCATGTGCTACCTCCTGACGGTCTTCGCCAGTTCAGGAGTTTCGACAGGGGCGTGCCACTGGAGCTTCTCCTATGCGAGCCAACGTCTCATCTGTCTTTTGGCGCCTCCGAGGTATATTCTTCCCTCTGTTTTTCGCAATGTAGAACATTTTAACTGCCATAGTTGATTCTGTTCTTTTTTTTTAACTGCTTAGCCCGGATACATCGATACACTGTATACTGTAGTTGACTGTGAACGCACTTGTACTTGATATCTGTTCTAATTGGACACGTGCACACACTGTATTTGCCCCAAACCACTTAAACACACTGACACATCACATGCTGTAGTTCACTGTAAGCACACCTGCACCCGATGTCTGTTTGAACTTGAAAACGTGCACATACACTATATCTGTACTGGACCACTTGGAAACACTGACACATCACATGTTGTAGTTCACTGTAAGCACACCTGCACCCGATGTTTGTTTGAATCTGAAAACGTGCACACACGTTGTATCATTACCAATTCTGAATGCTTTTCAAAACTGTATATTTAGCATTGCTTTGCAATTGTTTGCTTGAAAACAGGGAGATTCCCATGCCGTCCGGGGGTATGGGAACATTGCCGCTCGAGATTGGTACATGGAGCTGCCAGATGCTGTCCGTCACATTGTGGACCAGGCCGGGTTCGGCGCATTCTGCAGGGGACTCTCACGCCTCACTGCGAGCAGGCCTCTCCTTGCTACTCTAGTGGAGAGGTGGTGGGACACTGTAGACACCCCATTTTTGACCGTCCTCAAGACTCAGACGTCACCGATTGAGCGCTTGGTGATATTGCATGCTGTGCTCGCTCAGAAGTTTCGGAGTCTCGGCTACGAGCCTTGCCTCCGGACTTCCGGACTCTTTGTGCTTTGCCTCGGTTTGCGAACTAGGCTCCGTTTTCTCTGTTTTCTCTTCCCAAAGGGAGGGAGAGGTCTAGTAGATCATCTCTCAGAGGCCGTAGGCTACGTTTTGTGGTCGTAGGCCATTTTGCCCATTTCGGAGCCCGGTTCCCGGTTTTCGGAGCCGTCAGGCCGTGTGCCTCGGTTCGGGACCGTCTAACCACCTCCGTTTGCCCCGGTTTTTGGCATGCATCTTATTTCCTCCCTTTCGAGGGACATTGTGGTCCAAGAGACCAACTTCGTGGTCGAGAACCACTCCCGGTGCCTAACAGCCCACTTTCGGGGCCCCGAACTGCGTGTTTCAGCTCCCGAACCCTCATCTTGCATTTTTGGGCCTCGACCTGAACTTGAGATAGTCATATTTTGAGGTCCTTTTCATGTTTGATTAAGGACCTTTTACTGTTTGACATCTCCATCTGTCACTTGTCTCTTTACCTCTTCTTAGGCCTGTTTTGCACGGTGTTTTAGGCGTACTTGTGGGCTGTTTTGGGCTTGGTCATAAACTAAAAAGTTTCTTATTTTGAGCCCCTCTCCAACTTTTTTGAAGGGCTCTCGGCCATCTGAGACCCGTAGCTATCACTTACCCCTTTTGCACCTTTGAACCCCTTAAAGCTTCTAGAAGCTTGAACCCTTTTGGCCAAGCTTCTTGGAGAAGCTTGGCCAGCTGTATTAGCTTCTCCTAGAAGCCTTGCAGCCCCCCTTTGAACCCCCTTGGCCCCTTTGACCCTTTCCATTTGCTTAGCCATTAAGTTAAGAGCTTATACTTGGCCTATATAAGCTCCTCTCTTCTCCTTTGTCTAGGGTTGGATGGTTTGAACAAAAAACCAGAGATTTATATATGCATATCTGATATATAGATATATATCTCACCTCCCTCTATATCTATCTCATTTTCACCTCCAAACAACCTTGTTCTTGGGCCATTTCCCCTACAACTCATAGCACAAGGCACCCTTGCTCCATTCCAATGACTTGGGGCTGTTCTTCAGAGCTTGGGAGCACTTAAACTTGGTCCAAGAGGTGCTGGTTTGCTGGTCTTCAAGGGTAAGTCTTCATCTTCCCCTTTCTAGCCTTTTCTTGCTTCATATCTAAGCCTTGCTTGCAAGCACCTTTGGGCTCCGACCTAAACTTCAAATAGTCTTATTTTGGGGTCCTCTTCATGTTTGATTGAGGACCCCTTGCTGTTTGGTGATTTCATATAGCACCTATCTCAATATCCTCTTGTATGCCATGTTTCTTGCATAGAATATTTGGCTGATGTATGATCTGTTTTGGGGCTTGATGTAAGCTGTAAGTAGGCTTATTTTGAGCCCTTCTTCAACATTGTTGAAGGGCTCAACATTGTTTGGATGATCCTTATGATACTTGCTATGAAATCCTTGTTTTAGCCTCATTTTTGCATGGTTTGTTAGCCTTGTATGCTTACTGATTTTGGGGCTATCTTATACTGAAAATGTGCTTATATTTGGGCTGTCTAGCTGCTGTCTATTCATACCATGTTCATATAATGCATGTTTAGCATAGCTATAGGCCATTTCGGAGGCCTAGTTTTGCATTTCGGGAGTGATTCCATGCATCGGGTGTCATTTCGCCTTGTTTTGGGGCTGTTTTGCCCCTCATTTAGCTATGAAATTTGTATGTGTAGTATGCCATGCTTCATGTTTCATTAGAATGCTATTTCATGCTTGTATGCCATCGCCTCGATTTGCGTGCCCGTATGCACGCATTTCGAGGCATCTCTTTTTCATCTTATGGCCGCTGATTTTGGCATGCTTGTGAGCTATCCATGTTAGTTTAAGTCCATTGTTGCGTGTTTGTTGCATGCCACGCTTGTTGGTTTAGGTTGTGTGCCTAATACATGTTGCATGTTTGCATACTTGCCTTTATGCTCATATTGCATACTTAGCTCACATGTTTAGGTTGCATTTGGCATGCATACCTTGCCTCTTGAATCACCATGATAGAGGTTGGGCCTGGGTTTGTTTGTGCTTGCATTCCATTCCATTAAAAGTTGCTAACTTGGCTTGGGCCATCATGCATTGAAATGCGTGATTGGTGGCTGGGTCGAGGGCCATGCTCCTTGAGTCTATTGCATGATAGGGAGTGTGTCCGTGCATACATTTGTCCCAAAATTCCAATGCCATGCTCTCTGCTGTCTTTATCCAAAAGCTGCCTCATGCAGGAATTTAGTGCCGACCGGCAATCTTTTTGTGCCGATAACTATCAATTGCAGCCGGTGGTCAAACCCCGCAGCCGGTGGCAAAACCCTCCAGCCGGTGGTAATATTCAGGGTATGTGGAAGGTGTCCCAGGACTCTGGCAATTTTCCAGAGAGGCAGGGCAGCAAAAGCAGAGGGAACAGAGGCATGGTGCGGGTCCCCGGGCAAGGCGGACATCGAGCATGCATCATTCGCGCATCCCGAGGCGAGGGGCTGTGGCCCCCTTTTATTTCACATTTATTTATTCAGTAATTAGAATTTGTAATATTTATTCATTTATTTTTGGACTGTATTATTATTTTGGTCCCTCCGAGTGAGGGTGCAATTGTAATAAGTGTGGGTGAGTGTGTGTATGTCTTCCAACCCCCACTTCTTTCTTCCCTTTTATTTACCTGCTTATGATGGTAGATTAGGGCATATTTAAATTAGCATACCTTATGCAATGCATGTGTGCATCCACGCATTTGTTGACATGCATCGGGCTCGGTACATCATACAAACTGCATTGTATTTCAAATCTAACTTGAATACGTGCATCGAATAAAGTGCATTTCACATGCCATCTTTAGGGTTAGCCGAGCCTACTCTAAATTACATCCTTGCCTGTGTTGCATTAGCCACTTAACATGACCTAGGGACATGCATGCCTACTAACTAGTTTCTTGTTTTGGCACGGAGTACGATGTAAGTTTTTGCGCTTTAGCATATCGCATGCGTGTGAATGTTTGCCATGACAGTATGATTGCCATGCGGCTAAATGCTTATGTGTTATAAACTGTTTGAATGCCTGTGGGTGGAGGTTGGATTGCGTGAGTTGGAACAACTCATTGAAATCCGTATTTTAGCCTACTTGCAAGTAGCAAAAACCAACACGTTTTTCGAGACAAAACGGATATGCAATGCTTGTTTTCAAATTAGGCAATCTAGTCTATACTTGTTTGCTGTGCGCATAACATAGTAATTCTAGGCTAATAATTGGAATAAGAGCATGTAATGTTTTCAAAATTGGATATCACGGTTAGTAGAGGCCGGTCTTCTGATCGAAAAAGGGTGCTCATAGCTGACCTTCCCCGATCGTACCCAAGCTCCCGAGCCAAGACCACTTAGGTGATGACGGACATGTGGCCTTCGACACTGAGTCAGGGTTTCCTAAATTTCCCAATTAAAAAATATTTAGGTGGCGACTCTGTAATCTGGCAAAGCAGTCCATGTTTGGCACTACTTTTCAAAAATCTGTTTTCTCAAACGATTTGCCGGATTTGGACTCTTTGGTTCAGATTTGGAACCGCGACACAAAATCGAGTCCGAACTGTAGCGAGGTCCCCCGCGGACGTGCTACAGACACCACCGACTCCTTCCACTTCTCTACTACGGGAGATATGACGATGACTCCCTATGACTTCTCGATGCTCACCGGCATCGGGGTAGGGGGTGATCCGATCCCCTTTGATACTGACATGGACAAGTGGGAGGCCGCTCAAATTTACCTGCTCGGCGAGGTGCCGCCTCTCGTGCGTCCTGGCTTCGTCAGATATTCGTGGTTCGAGGTCCAGTTCAGGGTTCAGCCAGCCTTGACCGAGGAGGCTCCAATGACTCAGGAGAAGGTGGATCGGTACGCGCGCGGCTTTCTTATGTTTCTGCTGGGGACGACTATTTTCGCCGATCGGGTGAACACCGTGCCCCTCTGTCTGCTCAGTGCTCTCGTGGACGTCACCAGGATCTTATGCTTTGACTGGCGTGGCGCTGCCTTGGCCACTCTATACGGATACATGAGCTCAGCTTCTCGTTGTAGCAGGCAGTTGCTTGGGGGCTACTGCGGGCTTGGGAGGTACATTTTCTTCTTCTGTTTTTCATTTCTGCTCTTTATATTTTCTATACTCTGTACACTACACACACGGCACACACATACTCTACTTTACACCGACTGTACACTACACACACTGTACACTCTGCACAATACACTGCTCTGTGATTTCTGCTTTCTTCTGTATTCTGCTTTATCTGATAAGCATATTGGTATTTGCTCTGCAATTGTGCGTCTATGCCTATTTTCCGAGGCTTGCGCTCGTGCCAGACGTGGAGACCCCTCTCGTCGTTCCGTTCTCACGCCGCTTTGACGTGAGGCGCGTATGGAGGCCTCGGGAGACGTTCATCTTCTTCCGCTGCTACTTTGACACCATTATCCCCGCAGAGGTATGTTCAACTTGCAGTTCATTTAAGCTTTGCTTTACACTGTATTTTCAATAACAGTAGATAACAAACTGTATTTTATTTTCAGATCACCTGGCAGCCTTGGGCTCCATTGCCAGCTGAGATTCGGGCACGATTTGTCAGTGCTGAGGAGACCGCTCGCTTTAGGATTTTGCTGGAGGGCCCGGTCTGTCAGGCTTGGTACCTGGGTGAGCGTTTCCTACACTAGACACTAGGTTTACTGGAGCAGATAGTCCCGGTTCACCCTCCTGAGCATATGAGGGACACGGAGAGGTTCACTCCCGAGCAGATGGCTGATTACACGATCGGCTGTGATGCAATCTGCTTCAGAGGTATAGGCGACTACTCGGAGTACGTTCGGACCTACATTATGCGGCCTCTGAGCGGTGGTCGTCGAGCTGAGAGAGAGAGGCTAGCGGCGCCGGCGGCTAGGATAGGAGGAGAGGTAGGGACATCGAGGACAACTCGAGTCCGTGGCAGGAGTGGAGCTCGGAGGGGACGGGGGGCTAGTTGGCCAGCACTACCCACTACGATGACATGCCGAGGACAGGGTGGGGAAACTTATCAGATCCTCATTGCTCCCCCTCCGGCTGATCATGAGTTAGTCGGGTTCTACGACTTGCCTCCAGTATGTACTACTTCATCTTGCATCTTGCATTTTTATTTCACTTCAGTTTATTTGATATTCCGCGGAATACTGATGCATATAATACTTTTGCAGGCTTCCTCCGAGTACACCCGCCAGTCCCTGGAGCTGACTGCCTCTGTGATGGGGATGTTCTAGTGGAGTCTCAATCTTCTGGCTATCTATGGCATTCCGGTATGTTCTTCAACCGCAGTCTTAAACTCTACACAATCTGATGCATCATACTGCCAACACAACCCTCACGGCCTCTGATATACTGTAGCCCACAGACTATTCACAACATTACTCACGGCATTCATACACTGCATTCACACACTGTATTTTGTACTGATACACTGCTCACAACATTCACACACTGTACTCATACATTGCATTACACTGCTCATAGTATACTAATGTGTTTGCCTTTTGTACTTTTCAGCCTCCCTTGCAGATCCTTACTGTGGGAGGTGCTCTAGCTGGACCTTCTATTCCTACCGGAGGAGATGGCAGAGTATACCCCCACACCAAGGCGGGGCGTACCCATGTTGGGAGTAGCTCACGGGAACCCGTCCCTGATGATGATGATGAGTCTGATGCTGAAGCAGAGACGGAGGTAGAATCGTCCGAGGAGGAGACCGGAGATGGCTCAGGCTCAGACTCAGATGACGATGCTGATGACGATGCTCCTGGACCTTCATCCAAGAAGAGGACGAGGACGGACCCCTAGACCCGAGGCCTTTTGACATTGACCGAGATTTTTGCTGTTTTTCTTCTTCTTCTTTTTTTTGTACTTTTTCTTTTTGCTGGTAGCTAGAGTACCTTGTACTGCCGCATGCAGGTTTTTGTTTCCAAAGCTTTGTACTTGAAAAAGATGATGAAATGAAACAAAATTTTTGTTTGAAAAAGTGTTATATTTTGTAGTACATTTCATATATTGCATCGCATTGCATCATATTACACCTTAATGTAAATGAGATTGATCTTTTGTCTGAAAATCAACCATTTGCATCGTAATAACCAAGTAATGAATCAACCAACAGCAAAACAACCCATACAAACCACTGCTCATTCTGAACACTCGGCTCATACTTTACTGGGGATTAATCTGTATACAGCCCATAACATAGCACTTGGTTCATTCTGCACATGGCGGATCCTGAACAAGCAGTCCAATCTGACAAGACGGACTACAAAGGTTGAATCTGCTGACGTTGAAACACACTCAGATGCCCCAAATTTTCCCCTTCTTCTTTTGCTTCACATAAATGTGGAGAATGGCACAGTACTCTAAGCGCAGACTAATTTTTGTGAAATGGAAAAAGGTTTTTTTTTTTCTTTTTTTCAAACCTGGGTATTGAGCCTACGACTGAACACAGTAAGAAAGACTCAAACAAGAGGTACACGACCTAATCACAACGAGACACGCTCGGAAAAGACTCAAAACAAAAGTTGGGCTAAACAAAACAAAAGGTATGGCACATGGACGTGTTTACAAAAATGAGAGACCTCAAATCACGAGGAGCCAGTTCCTCCGGGTATGATTTCCCACCCTTTCTTATTTGTGATTCTCACATCACTCGGCCCTTAGGCTTGGTCTTTTTCTCAAAACCCTTTTCTCACTTTTCTCTCAACGCACACCTCTCTATTCTTTATTCTCTCATTTTCCATCCCTCCCCAGGGTGATTGATAGATGAATAGGAAGTCGTGGGTTCACGCCCAACATTATTAGCTCGCAGCTATTTCTTCCAACGACGTCTAGTCGATGTTCTGGACTGAGTATCTTGATCCATTCCAATTTGTGCTTCGCACTTGTCTTGATACCTTATTGCTTGGAGGTTGTTGCGAGCTTTCAGCCCTTTTATTGATGGCTTTAGTTGTGCCCTTTCTGGCAAGTATGCTGGCGATGGGGGAAAGACAGGAGGCCTGACTCAACTGTGCCCCTAGTTTATCATTTTGACCATTTTTGTTTTGGTTTTCTACTAAAACAGTTTTGACCAAAATGAGAGTCGGATTAACATACTTGTTCGATTTTTGATTTGAAAATCATGCAAGTGAGGCTATGAGCACTGAAAATTTTCCTTTTTTGGGTCCAAGAAAATGGTCCAGTTTTGGAAAAGATGGAATAGTTTTTGAGAAAATAGTCAACCTTAGTAAAAATTTTCAAAAACTATTTTTTGGCAAACGGCCACCGCTTGACGAGCGTAGAACTTACTCTTGAGATGCGCAACCTCGGATCGGAGGCAATGGAAAATTGCCCCTTGTCTGGGTGACGTTGCATGACAATAGAAAGTTGCCCCTAGTTTGAATGGCGACTCATAGCAACGGAAAGTTGCCCCTTGTTTGGATGCTGCCACGGCATATTGTAAACAGTCCTCATTAGTGATGATCACGTTCGAACTTCCGGATACAGAGAAGACAAAGGTAGTCAGAACCAATATATGGACACAGTCACTTTGAAAGCGTTGGTGGCTGGACTTCAAGATGAAGTTGCCTACGTATCCTAAACATGGAAATCAAGCCTACGTAGTTCGCGGTGTCACAACCGGACTATCGGATTCAGAGAAGGCGAGGATGATCAAAACCATTAAATGAACAGAGGTGCTATGAAAGCGTTGGGGCTGGACTTTAGAATGAAGTTGCCTATGTATCCCAAACATGGAAATCAAGCCTTACGTAGTTCCGGTTAAGGTACACTCGGGTATTTTAACCTTCACTTTTTTTAGGCTCTAACTTTTGCCAAGGCGCCCGATGCGGGTTTTCGACCTTGCAAGTTTTGTTTTTCTTTTCTTTTCCTTTTTTGTATATTTTCTTCTTTTTTCTTTCTTTTTTTTCTTGCCTGAACTTTTGCCTGGGTCGCCCTTCCGGGTTTTCGGCCCAGCGAGCCTCTCAAAGGGTAAAAGTGTAACAAGTCCATGCCAAATGGTTTTAGGGTTTTGAAGCCATCCGTATCCAAGAGAGTGGCTGTTGTTATTGATTCGCAGAAAGATCCACCTTTGGATCTTCGAGCATATCGGACATTTTTGCCCCTAGTTTGAGGGGTACTTCTATTCTAGCTTTCCAAGCTTCTGTTAACGACGTCTGACCTCTTGATCTGACTTTGGTGCCTCTTGTTTGAGGGCTGCTTCAAATTTGGCCACACAGGCCTCTCTTGATGGTTGATCGTTGAACGTTCTGAATGTGTTCAAGGTTTGAAAACAGATGGATTGAATCTTAAGGCTGAGAGCGATCCTGGGCTGCACAATTTCAAGAGCGATTCCACACAGGTCTTCACAAAGACTGCGCAAAACATTTTGTTTTTGAAAGTTTTTAAGAAAGCGACAAATCGCTCGCGTTGAAGATAGTGTGGAACCAATATGGATCAAACTAGGGTCCTTCTTAGTACTCATGCTAACAAGCATGATTTCATTCATTAAAGGCTTAGCATGCCTCACTTTCTCTCAAATTGATCAAAGTTTTGCAAAACTCGAGGAATTCCTTCCTCTTCGTTTTCTTCACCACGGTGTTCAAAAGGTTTTGAAAAACTAAAGGTCATTACAATGATTTTCAGGGCACAAGAGAGCAGGTGGAATGTACTGCCGTTCCATTCAAATCCTCTGGCACAACTTAGCTCAAAAATAACAATAAGCACGGAAATATGATAGCCGCAGCTGTTTCATTCGGATTTCCTGGTTACAACTGGCTCCACAGCAGAGACAGACTTAAAAGGAAAACAAAAGGGTAATTACAAAACAAAACAGTGTTCGAGGCAACAACCCCGGAACCACCCAACATTCTATGCAAGGGGACTGACTCGCTACAACAAGACAGACCCTTCAGCAAAAAGAACTGACTCAAGACGATGAGACAGACTCAAAACAAAACAAAGAACTGAATCGATACCCAAGCCCGTATTTACAAAACTAGCATTCGCTGATGCTCAAAAATGCATACCAGGCGCCACATCCAAAATACACCGGGCGCCGCCCACAGGTGGTCCAACCCCGATCACATACTCGCAGTTTCTTTAAAGTCCAATAGCTGGGTAGTAACAGACTTGGCTGAGGTGGGTGGGAGGATAACCTCATTGTCGATCAAATCTTGCACCTCATAACGAAGGCGGAAACAATTATCGGTAGCATGATTGGTTTGCTGGTGGTACGCATAGTACAAAGTAGCATCATGTGTGAGAGGGAGATTCTTTGGGAGAGACTGAGGCTCCAAGGGTTTAAGATGCCCTCTTTCAGCTAGGATCTGGAGCGCCTTAGACAAAGGCAGGCAGAGAGCGTGAAAGACCCTGCGCCTTCGGGGCAGGTACTTTGAAGTCTAAGTATTCTTGCTAGACGCACTAGCGAAAGGATCGGCAGGCACTGCCTTGACTTTCTGATCTTTCCCAAGTGCAGAGTTGGGAGTGGAAGGAACTATTCTGGCATGACGGGGCCTATCCCGGTTTTCTACCTGGCTCGAACTGCCTTCGGTTGGAGTGGGAAAAACATCATCCACAACCTTGGTCACAACTGAGAATACTTGCTGTTTACTCATCCCCCCGGCTTTCAAAGCCTCGACTGCCCACAGCAGTTGTTCAACGGGATCGGCATTTGTCCCTACTTTGTTCTTGTCTCTGGCCTCAGCCTGATTGAGGGTTTGGGTTGATGTTGACACGTCATTGCCATAGCTAGAGGCAATCTCAGGTTGGCTAAGCTCGATCACAATCTGTCCCAATAGCGGGGGCTCCTGTGGTACAAAATTCCTGGTATATGGTGCGGCCGGTGGCGAAGCCAACATTCCGTAGGCGAGATCCGCCACGGACCTCTGGAGGTCACAAATCATCCCCATCAATTTGAATGTGGTGGGCTTACGAGCCTGGTACAACTGGGGGGTCCAGACCGGGTGCGCAACAGGTGACCGAGGTGAATGCAGTACATCAACATTAGTCTCACTTTGTAGAGTGATTCCTTGATCTAATGCGACTGTCATAACCACAATCTCCTTCGAATTCTGCGTCATCATAAGTCCGTTGTACTGAACGGTGACTGACAGATCAGATATCTGTCTTGCCTCAGCAAGGGGGAACACTGGCTATTCTGTATTAACTCTCTGAACTGAAAGGAAAAACAAGCAGCATTTCAGCCCAAATGGATCAAACACAGGCGTAGCCGAACAACTGTACTCTATTACTGATCACTGTTCCCCAGAATCACTGCCCCAAAACACTGAATCGGATACCCACAGATGTAACTGATTCTCACAAACTGATACTGGTGCCCTCAGGACTGATACTCAAACTTGCAGACTGATATGCGCGTTCTTGTAGAGATACATTCTAAAAGCACATAGCAAGTAAAAGAGAGCCAAAACACCCCTATGTTGGGGTATGGTTTCCCTGTCTTATCTTGTCAGGAGCTAGGGTTTCACTACGCACGCAGCGGTTTCAAACAACCTATATCGGGTAAGCAACCTGTCCTAGCTTGGAATGGTCACTATGGATTCCGAATACGCACTAGGTCGAATGGTCAAAAGGGTGCCTCGGTAAAACCGGGGTTTGTGTTCCCATACTGTCAAAGCCCATAACCAGTTAGCCTTATGGTCATGCCTTGACAAGACAAGCCTCCGGCCAACCGTTCAGGAATGGCAGATGGCATACACGGTGTCCTAGGCGCACCAATGCACATGCAATGCAAAGAAACACATAAGTGTAGTCAAAACATGATATCATGAGTTCGAGTCAAGTTCTCTAATCTCCCCAGCAGAGTCGCCAGAAACTGTGGACGCGCCCCGCGTGAGGGCCTCACCCCACAGTTCGGACTCGATTTGTTACGGTTCTAAATCTGAACCAAAGAGTCCAAATCTAGCAAATCGTTTTAAGAAAAATATATTTTTTTTGAAAGAAGTGCCAAACATGGACTGCTTTGCCACATACAGAGTCGCCACCTAAATATTTTTTATGGGGGAATTTAGGAAACCCTGACTCGTTTGCCTAAGGCCACGTGTCCCTCATCACCAAAGTTGCCTCGGCTCGGGAACTTGGGTACGATTGGGGAAGGTCAGCTATGAGCACCCCCTCTCGCTCGATCCGAAGATCGGCCTCTACTAACAATGATATTCGATTTTGAAAACGTTATGTATTCTTATTCCGGTTAATTAGCTAGAATAACTATGTGATACGCACAACAAAACAAGTATAGACTAGATCACCCAATTTGGAACAAAGTATTGCATATCCGTTCGTTTGGAAAATTATTTGAGATTTGCTACTCGCAAGTAGGCTAAAACACGGATTTCAACGAGTTGTTCCAACTCAAACAATCCAACCTTCACCCACAGGCATTCAGGCAGTTTAAATCACATAAGCATCTAGCCACATGGTAAGCATGCTGTCGTGTTTAACATTCACACTCATGCGAGATGCTAAAGCGTAAATACTTACCTAGTACTCCAAGCCAAAACAGAAACTAGTTAGTAATCATATGCATGACCCTAGTTTATGTTAAGTGGCTAATGCAACACATACAGAATGTCACTAGAATAGGCTCGGCTAATCCTAAGATGGCATGTGGAATGCACAGATAGCATGTATTCAAGTTAGATTTGAAATGCTATGTAGTTAGCATGATGCGCTGAGCTCGGTGCATGCAATACTGATGAATGATGCATGCATGCGTAGCATAAGGATGCTAAATTAAACATGTCCTAACACTAACCATCAAAGTAGGTAAGCAAAAGGGAGAAAGAAGTGGGGGTTGGAAGACATGCACACACGCACCCACACTTATTACAAATTTGCCCTTGCTCGGAGGGACCGAAAGAGTAATACAATTAATTAACCTACAAGCTAATTAAAATATTACAGACCAATTTAAATTAGTTAAGCAAATTAACTAATCTAAGAAAGCAGTAAACAGCCTCAGGAAGAGGGCAATGCGTGTTCGGCTCTGCTCGGAAAGCCACTGCCATGCACAAGTTGCCTCTACTTTGACTGTTATCCTCCTCTGAAGACTGCACAAGTCCCATGGTTGCTTCTCTGAATGCTATGGAACACCACCGGCTAATGGAATTGGTCACCGGCCATAGGGAATGCTCACCAGCCACTGATTGAGCCATCGGCCATTGATGGATGGCCGGTCGGCACTAAAGATGGCTGGCCGGCCGAAGCTTCCTGCAGAATCTGTTTTTGACAGCAGCAGAGGGCAAAACATAGCATGGCAATGCATTTCAAGCAATGTATGCACCAACCACACTCCTTATCATATTCATGACTCAAAAGGGAATGGGCCTCGATTCTCGGACCACCAATCGCACATTTCAATGCGTGATGGCCCAAGAAACCAAGTATGCATTTTGATATGGAATGCAATGCACGTAATCAAACAAAGAAGCTCAACCTCCATCATACTCAACTCAAGAGGTGAAGCATGCATGCAAATGGACTGCAACCCAGGCATGGAGGCTAAGTATGCAACATGGACCTGCAATGTGTATTTGGGCATGCAAGGCATAAGGCAAACATGTAACCACATGCTAAGGGGTGGACTTAAACTAATTTAGGTAGCCCTCAAACAAGCCTAAAACATTGGCCAATGCTATGGAAATGAAGGACAATCATACATGCAAACATGCATGCAAATGGACCAACACTTAAGCATCAAACAAGTAACCTTTAGGCACACTTAAAAGAGACAAAACATGGACATATGGCATGCATAGAAAGCTCTAAAAATCATGAAGGAGAGGTGCCAAACCAGCTAATCAAAACAAGCAAAGCATGCAATAATGGTCCAAGTACTTAAGGCAAGCCAAGGAGGCTTAAACCATGGCTAAGTCAAAGGGGCATCAAATGCAAGCAAACAAGCATACCATGCGGACTGAAATAATGCTATAAGTGGTTCCAAACCACTGAAACAAGGCAAGTAAAGCATGCTACATACTCACACACCTAAGGCTAACAAGCCAAAATGCAAGGTGGCTATACTAGGCATGTCATGGTCGACCAAAACAACCAAAGACCGAACTTAAGCATGCTAAAACAAACACAAAAGCTTCACAAAGCTTGGCCAAAATCATGCTAGAACAAGAATCAAAACCTAAAGCATGTTAAGGCCTAAACATGGCATTACAAGGCATGTATGCTAAGCAAGCATGGTGTACCTAAACCAACTAAAAAGAGAAGTAATACATGGCAAAATACTACCAAATAGTACTTAAGACATGGCCAACATGCACTTAGATTAGATGCTCACACATGAGGCAAAAATGGCCCTTTTCAAGGACAACAAGGAGAGGGGGTGGCCCTCTCCTTCTTAGGACCTCGAGGCACCATCCTCACCACTGAAATCCCTCAAGATTTTAGTGGTGAGGAGGCCCAAACACAATGGTCCCGGAGCTCACCAAAATGGCGCAAAAATGGAGCCTAACTTGACTTAAGAGGGGTCAAACAACCTCAAAGCTCAAAACACTCTTAAACAACTATTTAGAGTAGGAAAAAAAAAGACTTTTATATGTTATACACCAAGTCTAAAAATAGTTTCAAGGTAGTCAAAAAAGCTATGCAAAAATGGAGAATAAAAGGGGAAAGTGGTTACCCTTGTAGATCCTCTGCACAAATGGTGGACCACCAGCTTCCTTAGGTCCAAACCAGCTCCAAAACTTCAAGAACAACCTCCAAGGACCTCAGCTCCAAGAGAAGGTGTAATGGTGGGTGTTTGTGTGCAATACTAAGACTAAACACACACAAATACTCAAAGAGAGAGAGATATAGAGATAGGATATATGCCAACCCTAACCCTATAACTCAAAGCTCTGGAAAAATGTTGTCTAACCTAAAAGAGAGAGAAGAGCCCTCCTCTTATTGACAATCCAATCTTGTAAAGCTTCCAAGGCAAGCTAACAAGAGGGAGATCCCTCCATACACGTGTATGGACGAGAGCAAAGTGTATGCCAGCTAGCACAGCTGGCATAAAAATATCTGCAAAAGCAGATGCACAGTGGTCGGCCGGCCAAAAATGAAATTTGACCAAAAAAGATGGCCAGCCGGCCAAACATTTGGCCGGTGGCAACAAAAACACAGCCGGTGACCTCAAGCCATGGCCGGTGATGTGTGGGGATGGCCAACAAGCCATTCCCTGCCCCTCAAAGGCAAAACACAAGTGTTTGGTGCAAAACCAAACACAAAACAGTCGAGTCGAGAGATCCTGAGGCAAGGCGCGTAGCCGAGACCTCCGGGAACTCAAGACGAACACAAACAAGGACGATCACCGAGTGTTCAAGCGATGATGTCCAAGTCTTGAGGACGGTCAAAAATGGGGTGTCTACAACTGGCATAGAGGTAGTGGGTCGTCCGATCCCTTGCGATGCAGACATGGGCAAGTGAGAGGCCGCCTGGATCTACCTGTTAGGGGCTCGTTCGCGTATTTTTTGGTCAGGGATGGTGCGGGACACTTGGTTCTCAAAGCATTTCAGAGGACAGACCTAGAGACCCCTGAGGTGACCGAGCAGTACGCCTGAGGTTTCTTGATGTTCCTCTTAGGCACCACTTTGTTCACCGACCGGGCAAACACTGTCGGGCTATATCTCTTGAGCGCCTTGGTGGGCTTGTCTCAGGTTTGGCTTTACGACTGGGGCGGCGCTGGCCTAACCACCTTATACAAATACATGAGCTCGACATCCCGTAGGAGCAGGAATAGAGTCGGCGACTATTGGAGAGCTTGGGAGGTATGCTTTACTTTTCTGCTTTGCATTTCCTGCTGTGCTTTCTGCTTTGCACTTTCTGTACAATGCATATACATAATCCTCTCTCTGCTTTACACTTGTACTTTCTGTACGTTGCACTACACATTCTGCTTTCTACATTTTCTCTATATTCTGTATTCTCTACACATTGCACACATGTTCCACTTTTTGCGTTGCCTATGTTTATCTATTGCATATTCACTGTGGCCCTTTTGTTTTTGTTTTTTGTTTTTTGTTTTTTGTTTTTTTTGTTTTTGTTTTTGTTTTGTTTTGTTTTTTTTTTTGCAGCTGTGGGTATATGCATATTTTCCCACCCTTGCCCCAGAGCCGGAGGTGGAGATGCCTCCTGTTTTTTTTTTTTGTATCTTACTCTCATCGGTATGACACCAAGTGTGTGAGGAGGACCAGGGAGACCTTTCCGTTCTTCCGCCGGTACTTTGACACTGTGACCGCGGCAGTGGTAACTCAAAACTCATGGTTATTGCTACTTTACTTTATCTTTGTATTATATTGCATATCTAATGGCAACTAACAATCTGTGCATTCTCCGTTTGTAGATATTGTGGCAGCCCTGGGCGACGATGCCTGAGGAAGTCAGGGACCAGTTTACCGGCGCTCGGAGGGCTTCCTGTTATCGGCTTGTTTTTGAGGGTCCGGTCTGCCGAGCCTAGTTTATAGGTGAGTGCTTCATACGCCAGACGTTGTGTTTACCATAGCAGGTAGTTCCTATGCCACCTCCGCCATCCATGTGAGCCACAGAGAGCCTCTCCTCCCAGGAGGTGATTGATTTTACACGAGGCGTGGATGTCGACTGTGAAGCCCCTGAAATATGTATTCGCTTTAAAGACCCTAATGTTTGAATTATTTTCTTAAAGCCCCTTGGTTACTTGATTATTTCAGATCTTGACAGTTAGCATTTTATTTTATTTTCATCAAAACTGGAATTTTCCTAGCCAAATTAAGTTCCCTAACCTAATTTAATTTAATTCTACATAAGTAAGGTCCCAATGCATGTATTTAACTCCAAGCCCTCACTCTTTATTTAATTTCAAAACTTACCCCAAAAACTAGTACATGTACCCTAATACTATTAGTACCATCAATTAATTTAAATCTATATATGTGTATACATTGAGGAATGTGCCCTAGTACCTAAAATGATTAAAATAATAACCCCATCACACTTCCCCAAGGCTGGCCACCCTAGGGAGAAGAGGGGAGCCAATTTTCAAGATTCATGATTATGAAATTCTAGAAAACTACAAACCTAGTACCCTAGGCCTAGGATGCTATTTCCAATACTAGTTACCTTTCAACTAAAAATCAACTAAATGATACCTAATCCTATGATTTAACACCCTAATTACTCATATCCCATTAGACTCCAAGCAAAATCCTAACCTTTCCATCCATTTTCAACTAATGGGCCTTTTTGTCCTTTTACACCAAATTGCCTATAAATATCACTATCCTTTGGCTTGGCAAGCACAAACACCACACCCACACATACACTTTCGGCTAGAGAGAGGGAGGAGAGCAAGAGAGAGAAGTCTAGAGAAGAAGAGGGAGGAAGAAGAGAGCCTTCTTGTGCAAAGCTTAGTAGGTAAGCCACCAACACAACCTTCTCTTTCATTTTCCTTTTTTTTCAATACATGTTCCTAAGGGTTCTAAATGATGTTTTCAGATCTGTTATTAATGATTTCTTATGTTAAAAATGCTAAGGGTTGAGTATTGATTCCATCTCTTTTGTAATTTCCCCATTTTGGCGCAAAACCATCTCTTTTATACCATTCTCTCAACTTTCCAAGGGCACTCTTTCAAGAAAATTTTCTAAGTCAAATGTATGTTAGTTAGCATGTTTTATTCACAAGAGAAACAAAAACTTTCCCTTGGCGGAACCCTTTTCTTATAAATCTTCTTGTTTTGGATATTGTACCTTAGAATCTGTTTTTGCAACCCACTTCAGAAATTCTAGAAAAATGTATAAAATTATTCTAAACCTTTATTTTATGTCAAAACCTTCCTTAAGGTGTTAGTTTTCAACTAAAATTGGTTTCATTGAAAAACATTAAGCGGTTTGCAAGAAAATCAAATTTTTGTAACGGTCGACGGATCTGGATAGAATCTGGACAGCGCTGGAATATTTTCTAAATAACTTAGAATCTGGAAAAGCAATCCCATTTCCGAAATATGTTCTAGAAACTAGATCAAATTCTCTACGAACCATAGGAAGGCCAAGTCCGGTGAAGGATCTAAAATAGTCCTTTTATTTTAATCTTTATGTGATATTAAATCTGGAAATTTTGTTGTACATGGATGTTTTGTGCCCTTGTATTCATGAAAATGTTTATTAGTGTATGATCATATCTTGGCATGATATTGTATGTGTTATGTTATGTTCTTCATCTTCTTCACCTTATTGATGCATGCTTGTGTGGATATTTTTATCTTGTTAAGTTGCCTAACCTTGATGTAAAATATTTAACTCAACGGGAAACCTAATGGGGAGGGTATTGGGTTTTCGAGCACTTGAGTAATGAAAAAATGAGAATATGTGATATATGGATTGTTGGGATGCGTTCCCTAGTTGAAAGTTAAAGTCTTGCGCAAGTGGTTTTCAGAACCCTTGAACAAAGCGGTTGTATTCGGACCCTAGGTGGTTTGGTGTAAGGAGGGATTCGGGCAAAGCCCTATTTTACTGTCTCTTTTGAGGCCCTGCGGTTGGCACTACACGGTACATAACCGTTGGTAGGCATCTGAGGTTAGGTCTGCAACAAAGCAGCAAAAAAGGGGGCATACCAAATAATCCGCATCCAATTGTCGTGGTTGGGAGGACGAAATCTCTTTGGGGGATTTCTAGTTGCTAACAACCTAACTTAACCCTTTATTTATGTAATTGAGTATTATGCTTTATTACTTGATGTTATAATGGTGATTGTGTATTGGACTGGGAAAAAGGGGTAGGGTGTGTGTGTGTTTACTGGGCATTCAAAGCTCACTGCGTATCATGCCAGGTGACGAAGAGGAACTCATAGCTGGGGACGACGAGCCTGAAACCTTCGAAGACTTTTGGCTATCTTAGAAAAGTTAGAAATTCCTTTTGATATTTTGTAAGACTCATATGAAGATTTAAATTTTCTTTTTGGGATGTAATGTAATGGAACAAGCTTTTGGAATTAAGAATATTCGTGGTTGTTATGTACTTATATTCTAATGTTTATATGTATACACCTTATCATTGCTTATGAGACCTTGTGTCAATACTTGTTAAGATCTGTCAAAAGGGTACTGCGCTGCCTAAGAAAGCCGGACTTAGAAGGGAGGCTAATTTGACTCCTCCGGCGATCTGGGATCTTATTGGTTATTGACCATAGGACCCATTAGTGACTCTCCCTCTACTGCAACCAATAATGTAGATTCGGGGTGCCACATCGACTACTTTCTCGGAGAGGCAGACTATGCAACATTTATCCAGACGCATCTCATGCCTCCGTTGACGGGTACTCGTGCTCGTGCAGGGAGAGTAGCAGACATTCCTTCAACAAGCAGGGCTTGAGCATTGAGGGGTAGGGTCAGAGGGGTGCCCCCCGCTAGACAGAGCTTCGGTTGGCCAGAGCTTCGGACTGAGTTGACAGGTTGGCAGTACATCGGAGAGACTTACTGGATTTCAATTGATCCTCCGGTGGCTGGTTATAGATATGTCAAAGCTCTTGACTCACCTCCGGTATGTATCACAGTTTTTTATTTATTTTCCACTCTCTCTTAGATATTCATTCCTTCCGGACACTGATCATTCCCAATTGCATTTGCAGGCACCTCCAGGATATACCAAGGATCTGCTAGAGATGTTGGCCTCATTCGAGGGCATGATCTTGAGGAGGGAGACACTGCTTGGCTTCCACGGCAATCAGGTAATTTCTTCAGTTTTCTTGCATTTCGGTCATCACATTTCCACTAATATACTGAAACTAACATTTCAACTGAAAATTTTCCATGCTGCACTGATACACTGCATCTGAATTCTGCATATCCATACTGTGCCCATGCCTTGTTCCTGACCTCTGTAGGTACTCATTATGCACACCATACTTGCATCTGATACAAATACTATGCTTGACATATACCAACTGCCTTTTCAGGTCCCACCTTTACTAACAACACCGGCAGCAGCAGTAGCGGGACCATTAGCACCCTCTCCAGTAGCACGGAGAGAGAGACAGGTTCCTGTACGCGGCTAAGGCTGAGCTAAGAGCGCCCGAGCTGAGAGTCGCCGTTCAGAGCCTATTCTAAGCGAGGATGATACTGAGACTAGCAAGACCAAGGAGGTTGTGGGTCAGCACGCTGAGTCATCCAAGAGCGGAGACGATGGCGCTGGCTCGGATTCTGCTAGTGGTGATACTGATGCCGAGAAGGGCTCCGAGGCAGAGGGCGACGACGACTCCGGTTCTAATTCAACATCAGGTTCAGATAGCGATGTAGATGGAGACAGCTCTGCAGAGTCCGCTTCACCGAGGAAGAAGATGAAAAGGGCCTCTAGAGCTTGAGATAGCTGGCACTGATTTTCTGTATTTTGCTTAGTTTCTTTTTGCTAGTGGTGTTAGCACTTTGTACAGCTTTAGACAGGCTTTATTTTGCTTTAAAACTTGTACTCTTTTGTAAAAAATAACCATGATCTGAATGAAAACAGCTTTTGATAATTAAAAAAAAAAAAGTGTTGTGTTTTGCATTCTGAGCATCGCATAACATCGCACAACATAAAAACGAGATTGATCTTGATTCAAAATTGCTCATTGTATTGGCACTTTCTTAATCAGGTAATGAATCGACCAACGACTTAACAAACAGAGTAAAACAACCTGATAAACAAAACAATACAAGCACAACTTGATAAACAACACAACAACTCGAAATACAATACAAAACAAATACAACTCGATGAGCAACACAACAACTTGATAAACAACACAAATACAACTCGATAAGAAAAACAAGACGAATACAACTCAAATGAACATGCTCAAGCCCAAAGGGACTGAAAACAAGACCTTGGTATGCGCAAAAATCATAACAAAGCACAGGTTCTCTACACTTTCGACACACAGAAAGACCACAGGACAAACAGAAATGCTGCCGACCACGAACAAAAGCTATCGGCCACTAGTGGTGGCTGTCAGCCACCAGTGGTGGTCAGTCGGCTACAAAAGGTGGTTGTCGGCCATCAGTGTAAGGGACCTCCATATTGTTGCCACCTGTCTTCCACTCAGTGCCTTATCTTCTATAAAAGATGGGACTTCATAGTTTCTTCATTCCAGCTCTGTTTTTACCACAAATGGAACCATTCTTTACTGAAAAACTCTTGAATTGGATTGCAACATTGGATGGCTCAAAAAAAGTGAATTTCTGGGGTTTTAGGATAAATGCACTATTCCTGCTAAGTCGTTCTCCACTGTATTTTCCATTCCTTTATGTCGCGGTTAGGTGTTAGAACTCGGTTACGCATGTGTTTAGCTTCGAGGGACAAGAGCTATGCCCTACAATTGAAGAATTCCAAGTTTTGATGGAATCTCGGTGCGACGAGGAAATCTTGCCTCAACCCTGTTTTGGTCACATCCAAGCTTTGGGAAGGATGTGTGGGCTCACTTTGCATGAGGCTCGATCCTTTGTTCACAACGGAGAGTTGGACATTCCCAGTTTGATCCATTAATTTTCTGACGCTAGCGACCGAGGCGATTTTCTATGGCGGGATTTTCGACAACACGCCCTTTGTTTGTGCATGTTGGCTCATTTCCTTCTTGCCCCTAGTTTCGACGGGTCTAGCATTCGGCTAGTCGAAGTGGTGCAAGGCTTGAAAAAGGGCAAGAGCTGTATGGGCATGGTACCGGCCGAGACTTTGATGGGCTTGGATGCCTTCCATCGGTGGGAGACAACCAAATTCGCGGGAATTCCACTACTTTTGCAAGTAATGTTTCCCACCCTATCTTGTATGTGTTTCTCACATCACTCGACACTTAGGCTTTGTTTTTCTCTCAAAACCCTTTATCACTTTTTCTCTCCACATACACCTCTCTATTCTTTAATCTCTCTTTTCTTTCGTTCCTCCCCAGATATGGCTCATGGACAGGTTGATGGTAGTGGAGGCTTGCCCTACATATTCAACACGAGGCTATTTCTTTCGCTAACGGCTAGTGGATTTCCCGAATGAGGGATGATGGTGTCATTGGATGTGCAACAGGTCTTCTGTTGACATTGCTTGGTATTGCCCCTGGTTTGATCTACCCGGGATGAGCTACAGCATGACCCAACAACCTGCCATTCAGCTGATTGGCTTGACACACTGTGTATTTTACTTCCCATTCAGGTTCAGGCATAGTTCAGACATGACTAGACTTGCCCAGAAGAGGGGGTAGAATACCCGGTTTCATTTCCAATCCGAGGTTCACAATTGGCTTGATACCCCAATGCTTGGAGGACAAGAGAACTTCTGGTTTCCGCTCCCAATTTCAGTTGTGCCCTTTCTGGTGAGTCCCTGGCTTAGATTGAAGATGAGGCACAAACCAGGCCTACTTTAGCATCTGAAGCTTCCACAAGCTAGGAGAGGGGACGTAGGAACACCTGACTTATCGGTGCCCCAAGTTTATTGCTTTGATCTAACTTTCAAGTTTTCCTTTTGAATGTAATAAAAGCAACTTTGATTTGTATCAAGAGTTAGAGATCTTTGTATTAAAATCAATGAAATTGAAGTTGTAAGTACTGAAAATTTTCCTTTTGGCCCAAAAATAGTCTTAGTTGTAAAAAGATTAATTTGAACAAAATCAACTTTTATTAAAACTTTTTCAAAACCATTTTCGATAAGGATCACTACTGGACACACTTGGAATCTATCATCGAGATGTACAATCCTGAATCCAGAAATGGAAAATTGCCCCTAGGCTGAATAGCACTGCTTAGCACTGTAGTAAGCTCTTCTCTCAGGGTAAGGATCACAACCAATCTTTCAAATAACGAACAGACAAGGATGCCTTGATCAAACACATGGACACAGTTGATTTGGAGGTGTTTATGGCCGAACTTCATAATGAAGTTGACTACGTATCTCGAAGATAGGAATCAGGCCTTACGTAGTTCGGTTCGGGTTCACAGGTTTCTGCAGGAAGAGATGGCCGGTCGGCCATCTTCAGTGCCGGCCGGCTATGTATTGATGGCCGAGATCCTCACAAATGGTCGATGACCAGTTCCTCTTGGACGGTGACCTTGACTTTCAGCCGATGACATCCCACAATGCTCAGAAGGTGATTCAGAAGCACCCTTGAGACTTGAACAGTTTTTAGATGTGTAGAGCAGTGTAAACAGAGGCAACGTGACATGGCAATGGATTTCTGAGCGAAGCCGACCAAGCATGCATGCGTCTCTCTTCCCGAGGTTGTTTTACTGCTTTAGTAGCTTAATTAATTTGTTTAATTAGTTAAGTGTTGTGTAATAATTAATTAGCTTGTTAGTTAGTCAATTTGTATTATTCTTTCGGTTCCTCCGTCGAGAGAGGCACAATTGTGTAATAAGCGTGCGTGTGTGTGATGCATGTCTTCCAACCTCCACTTCTTTCTCCATTTTACTTAACCGCTTACGATGGTTAGTTCTAGGGCACGTTTCAATTAGCATCCTTATGCTATGCATGTTCGCATCATTCATCTGTATTGCATGCACCGGGCTCGGCGCATCATACTAACTTCATTATATTTCAATTCTAAGTTGAATACATGTATCGAATTGCCGCGTTTCACATGCCATTCTTAGATTAGCTGAGCCTATTCTAGTTGCATTTTGCATGTGTTGCATTAGCCATCTTAACATGAACTAGGATCATGTATGATTTCTAACTAGTTTCTTGTTTTGGCTCGGAGTACACTGTGAGTGTTTGTGCTTTAGCATCTTGCATGTTTGTGAGTGTTAACATGACAGCATGCTTGTCATGAGGCTAATTGCTTATGCGATATAACTGCCTGAATGCCTGTGGGTGAAGGTTGGATTACTTGAATTGGAACAATTCATTGAAATCCTCATTTTAGCCTACTTGCAAGTAGCAAACTTCAAACAAATTCCAAATAAATGGATATGCGATGCTTTCTTCCAAATTAGGCGATCTAGTTTATACTTGTGTGTTGTGCACATCACATAGTAATTCTAGCTAATTAACCGGAATAAGAACACATATGTTTTCAAAACAAAATATCATGCTTAGTACAGGCCAATCTTCAGATCGGGCGAGCGGGGGTGCTCATAGATGACCTTCCCCAATCGTACCCAAGTTCCCGAGCCGAGGCAACTTTGGTGATGACGGATACGCGGCCTTAGGCAACGAGTCAGGGTTTCCTAAATTTCCCCAAAAATAAAATATTTAGGTGGCGACTCTGTATCTGGAAAAGCAGTCCATGTTTGGCACTTCTTTCTTAAAAATCAGTTTTCCAAAACGATTTGCCGGATTTGGACTCTTTGGTGATTTATCAATCTTGCATTGCACTTTGTGAGATCAGATTAAAAATCGTGACATGGAGTCCGAACTGTAGTGAGCCCAAATGAACAAAACAGGATTTTTCCCGAGACGTTCGGGGACGTCTATAGACATGAGTGCTATAGCTTCAGCACATTTGTGAATGTGCTAATGTTTTCATTATCTTTATTAGGATGTCAGGATGATGACATGGAGGTAGGAGATGCCTATACTAGATAAGATTCCAGCGCAGCAAGAGGGTGTTGGTCAGGCTAATGTGGCCGAGCCAGTAGGTCAGCAGGCCATAGGCGCCTTAGCCTGCGAGATGGGAGCTTTGAGGGAATCTATGGACATTCTCAAGGCTGAGAATCAAGTCCAAGCACATGTGACTGAGGCAGGGCCTTCTTTTCTGAAGAGGGAGTTTTTCTGGTCTAATCTGGATGAGTTTCTGGGAGATCCGAAAGAGCCACTTAAGGCTGATGAGTGGCTTGAGCAAATGACAAAGTCGTTTGAGATGCTTGGCATCGAAGATGGGGCTTTGAAGGTGACCTTGGCGTCCTTCCAGCTGACGGGAGATGCGAGTCAGGGGTGGAAGTTTGTTCGGGGCCGTATTGGTAGGACTTGGGAGGCTTTCGTTGGTGCCTTCCAGGAGAAGTTTTTGTCTCCTGCTGTTAGAGAGAAGTTGAGAGATCGGTTCTGTCAACTCAAGCAGCTGAGTTCATCAGTGGCTGAGTTTGAGGCCGTATTTACCAGTTTATCTAGGTTTGCACCTGAGCTAGTGGCGTCTGAGGAACGCCGTTGTCTTGAGTTCGAGAAAAAGTTGAGACACGAGCTCAAAGTTAGGGTTGCTGGGTCCATGACTCGGGAGTATGGACGCCTTGTGGATGCTGCGGCGCATCTTGAGATTATTATGCATGAGGTGGAGAAGTGGATGAGGGGCTCCAAGAGGAGTCAGGATGGCCATGGGGATGGTAGGAGGCAGAGGGGTTCTAACCCTCAGCAGTCCCAGGGTGCTTTTGTGAGATCTACCTTTCCAGTGCCGAGTTCAGGCTCTGGGAGAGGCAGTCAGGGAGACTTTACTTGTTACAAATGTGGTCAGCTGGGCCATAAGTCTCTAGCTTGCCCGCAAAGGGAAGGAGGTCAGAGAGCAGCTTCATCGTCGGCTCATCCTCAGAGCCAGAGTCAGGACAGAGGCCAGCCGCTCTCATGTTATCAGTGTGGTCAGGCGGGGCACCTGAAGAGGTTTTGCCCACAGTTGAGTGGCACATCTAGTGCATCTGGTTTGAGGCAGACTTAGAGCCATCAGCCAGCTCAGTCAGTTCAGGCCTCGAAGGCCAATCAGGGTGCCTCATCGTCTCAGTCTGAACAGCAGTCTTATGCTCCGAGGGGTGAGCAAGCAGATTAGAGACCTTCAGGGCGTGTGTATGCTGTTACCACACAGGATCTTGTACCGGCTCCATCTGTTGTGAGAGGTACCTTTTTTTTTTGCAACTCGGTTGCCAATATGTTAATTGATACAGGTGCGTCCCATTCCTTTATATCTGCTGCATTTGCATCTATTTTGGGGTTGGAGTTGGCACAGTTAGCTTCTCCTATTTGTGTAGTATCACCTGTTGGGGGTGAGTTGATTCTGAAACAAGGGTGTCGAGCTATGATATAGAGGTCGCCGACCATCGGCTTCCATTTTCTTTTGTAGTTATGGCTATGTCGGGTTTTGATGTGATTTTGGGTATGGACTAGTTATCGTCATACTGGGCTGTTATTGATTGCTACCGCCAGAGGGTTACTGTATGTACCTTGAGCAGGGATTGTTTTCATTTCTTAGGGGATCGGGTTGGTAGTGTTTTGCCACCAGTGTATGATCTGCGAGGGCGAAGTGAGCTTAATGGTCTTCTCACTAGCTTCATGAGTAGTGAGTGTGATGAGATCCAAATTGAGTTACTGTAGACGTCCTTGAACGTCCCGGGAGGCTGAATTCCCGTTTTGTTCATTGGGCTCACTACAGTTCAGGACTCAAATGTCACAGTCCTGTATCTAATCTCGCAGAGTGCAATGCAAGACCGATGAATCATCAAAAAGTCCAAATCCGGCAAATCGTTTTGAAAAATAGATTTTTAGAAAGAAGTGCCAAACATGGACTGCTTTTCCAGATATAGAGTCGCCACCTAAATATTTATTTTGGAGGAATTTAGGAAACCCTGACTCGTTGCCTAAGGCCACGTGTCCGTCATCACCAAAGTTGCCTCGGTTCAGGAACTTGGGTACGATTGGGGAAGGTCAGCTATGAGCACCCCCGCTCACCCGATCAAAGATCGGCCACTACTAAACATGATATCTTGTTTTTGAAAACACATGTGTTCTTATTCCGATTAATTAGCTAATCTTTACTACGTGATGCGCACAGCAAAACAAGTATAGACTAGATCGCCTAATTTGGAACAAAGCATCGCACATCCGTTTGTTTGGAAAATGTTTTGAGGTTTGCTACTCGCAAGTAGGCTAAAACACGAGTTTCGATGAATTGTTCCAATTTAAGAAACCCAACCTTCACCCATAGGCATTCAGGCAGTTATATCACATAAGCAGTTACCCTCATGGTAAGCATGCTATCATGGCAGTCACTCACACATATGCAAGGATGCTAAAGCATAAACACTTACCGAGTACTCCGAGCCAAAACAGAAACTAGTTAGTAATCAATGCATGATCCTAGTTCACGTTAAGATGGCTAATGCAACACATGCAATAATGCAACTAGAATAGGCTCGGTTACTCTAAGATGGAATATAAGATGCAACATATAACATGAATTCAATTTGGAATTGAAATACAATGCAGTTAGCATGATGCGCCGAGCCTAGTGCATGCAAGACAGATGAATGAATGCAAACATGCGAGCATAAGTATGCTAATTGAAACATGCCCTAAAACTAACCATCACAAGCTGCTAAATAAAAGGGAGAAAGACGTGGGGTTGGAAGACATGCATCACAGACACACACACTTATTACAACATTGCCCTCTCGCGGAGGGTCCAAAAGAATAATACAAATCACCTAATTAACTAACTCATGAGCTAATTAATTAATTACAAAAACACTTAACTAATTAACAAATCAATTAGTCTACCAAAGCAGTAAAACAGCCTCGGGAAGAGGGATGCACGCATGCTCGGTCGGCTTTGCTCAGAAATCCATCACCATGCCACAGTTGCCTCTGTTTACACTGCTCTGCTCTCTTGAAAACTGTGCCAACCTCTGTGACACCTTTGAAACATCTTAGAGACATGCTAAGAGGCCATCGGCCATGAGATGGGACCACCGGCCAAGTAAAACAGGTTATCGACCAAAAATTGTGCTCTCGGCCAAAAATGGATAGCCGGCCGGCACTAAAGATGGCCGACCGGCCATCTCTTCCTGCAGAATCCTGTTTGATAGCAGCAGAGGGCAAATAGAGCATGGCAATGCATTTTCAAAGCAATGTCATGAACTCAAGGGAGTATGGTTCTCGACCCTCGGGCCACCAATCACGCATTTCAATGCATGATGGTCAAAGAAGCTGAGTTGTGCATTTTGATGTCAAATGTAATGCACACCAAACAAACACATAAGGCCCAACCTCAATCATGGTGATTTCAAGAGGCAAGGCATGCATGTAAAATGCAATGCAACCTAGGCATGCAAGCTAAGTATGCACCATGAACATGAGGGCAATCAATGCAACATGGACAACACACAAACATGTAACAACATGTTAAGTGGCTAAAAGAGAGAATACATGTCAAATGCATTACAACCTAAGCATGCAAAAACAAGTCATATAGCTCAAGCAATGCAACAAAATGCAATATGGCTAAGCATGTGTCAACAATGCAAGTAATGAGCATGCAAAACACCATGCAACCAAAGCATACAAACATGAAACAATGTATCAACATTTGAGCAACATGCAAAAGGTGGACTTAAACTAATATGGACAAGCCTCAGCCATGTCTAAAATCAGTGGCCAAATGTGCTAAAATGATGGCTTGACATGCAGCAAAATGAAGCTCATGTAATGGTCCAAAAATGAGGTATTCATGCATAACTCTCAAACGCATTTAAAGAGTGGAAAACATGGGAATATGGCATACATAGAAGCTCTAAAATATGATGCACGATGATGCCAAAACATAGAAACACCTCAACATAGGCATGCAATAGGCTTCAAAACTCGAAGCTAGGCAAGAGTATTGAACTACAACCATGCATACCAAGAAACATTCGACCATGAGGCTCCAAAACAGAGCTAGGGCAGTCCAAAATACGTACAAAATCAGTTTATGGCATGATCAAAAAGTGCTAGAATCAAGGGTCACCAAAGCATGCAAAGTAAGCTAGTGAACCATGATTTGCACTACAACTATATGAAGCATATGAGAGGTCACCAAACCAGCCAAAAATAGAAGTATGCCATGCCAAAATATGCCCAAATAACCACTGAAACTCAGTCAATACATGTTAGAATGAAGTGCTCCTTTGGAAGGCCATGCAAAAGGGTTGTTCTACACATACATGATGGACATACAAAATAGAAAAATCACCTCTAGAAAGAGGTTATGACAGCCCTAAAACTCACTGAAAAGGGCCTGGAATGAGCCAAGGAAGCATACAGATAAAGGCCCCTTTGAAAGGCCTTGAGGAGGATTACTCTACACATGCATAATAGACACTTTATATGGAAAAATGAGCTCTGAACAGAGCCTATGAAGACCTTAAAACTCACCAAAAAAGGCCTGAAATATGGCTTTGAAGCATGCAAATAGGAGCCCCTTTGGAAGGCCAAAAATGCTAGAAAACAAGGCAACAAGGGAGAGGGTCACCCCTCTCCTTCTTAGGACCTCAAAAACATCATCTCTACCATTGAAATCTAGAGGGATTTCAGTGGTAAGAAGGCCAATACAAGGTGGTCCGGAAGCTCACAAAAAAGACACAAAAATGAGGCCAAACAAGGCCTAAGAGGCGGTAAACAACCCCAAACACAAAAGTGATCTTAAAAAAACTTAAAAAGAAGCTCAAAATAAAACTTTTTTTAGTTTATGACAAAGCTCGAAAATGCTTACAAGTAAGGCTAAAATATGAAGCAAAATAAAGACCAAAAGAGGGTAAAGTGTGTTACCCTTGTAGCCAAAAGGGGACAGCAGCTTCTTGATCCAGAAAACCAGTCCCTTAGCCTCTGAAAATGGCTTCCAAGATCCTTAGGTTGATGATGGAGGTGTTAGGCTAAGAGTTGGTGTGCAAAGGGGCCAAGACCTATGGACTTTGGAGCTCAAAGTAGTGAGATATGTATGGTTTTTGCCTTAGCAAAATTTTTGGAACCCTTGCAATGGAAGAGGAGCTCTTCTTTTATAGAGGAACAAAGGGGCCAAGCTTCTCTTAGAAGCTTGGAGCAAAAGGGCCAAGCTTCTTGAGGAAGCTAGAGCAAAGGGGTCAAGCTTCCTCAAGAAGCTAAGAAAGGGTCAAGCTTCTCTTAGAAGCTTAGAGCAAAGGGGCCAAGCTTCTTGGAGAAGCTAGGCAAAGGGTTCAAGCTTCTTGGAGAAGCTAGAACAAAGGTTCAAAAGGTTCAAGCTTCCTGAAGAAGCTAAAACCAAGGGTTCAAAAGGTTCAAGCTTCCTGAAGAAGCTAAAACCAAGGGTTCAAAAGGTTCAAGCCCCCCCAAGAAAAGGTCTCGGCTAGAAAAAGTGGCCGATTGACCAAAATCAGTGGCCGGCCGACCAAACACAATGCTGACCGGCCAACACCTTTGGCCGGTAGCAAGAAAACAAGGCCAGTGGCCTCAAGCCATCGCCGGTGAGGTGTGGGGATGGCCAACAAGCTATTTCCCACCCTCAGAAGCAAAACAACAAGTGTTTGGTGCAAAACCAAATACAAAACAAACAAGTAGAGAGGTCTTGAGGCAAGGCATGCGGCTGAAACCTCCGAGAACTCAAGACGAACACGAACATGGATGATCATCGAGTGTTCAAACGATGACGTCCAAGTCTTGAGGACGGTAAAAAATGGGGTGTCTACAGTTGCCCAGAGTGGTTTGTGAGTACTCGGATGTCTTTTTCGAGGATCTTGTTAGTCTGCCACTCCACCAAGAGGTGGAGTTTTCTATTGATTTAGTGCTCGGCGCGGCGCCGATTTCCATGGCACCGTATCATTTTGCCCCAGCTGAGTTGAGTGAGTTGAAGATTCAGCTCCAGGAGTTGCTAGATAAGGGCTTTATCTGCCCTAGTACTTCGCCGTGGGGAGCACCGGCCCTCTTTGCTGAAAAGAAAGATGGTGCCTTGAGACTTTGTATTGATTACCAGAAGTTGAATTAGGCTACGGTTAAGAACAAGTACCCTATGCCTCATATTGATGATCTGTTTGACCAGTTGAAAGGGTCCCGTTGTTTCTCCAAAATAGATTTGAGATCGGGTTACCATCAGTTGAGGGTCAAGGAGGAAGATATTCCGAAGATGGCATTCCGTACGCGGTATGGCCATTATGAGTTTCTGGTGATGCCTTTTGGGCTCACCAATGCACCGACAGTGTTTATGGACGTGATGAACCGGATATTCCTGGAATTCTTACATCGTTTTGTAGTCATCTTGGTGGACGACATTCTGATTTATTCACCTTCTGAGGAGGAGCACGGGGAGCACTTGAGAGTGGTGCTTGAGTTGCTTAGAGCCCATAAGCTGTATGCTAAGTTCGGGAAGTGTGAGTTCTAGCTAAGAGAGGTTAAATTCTTAGGCCATGTAGTCTCCGGGGAAGGGGTGTCTGTTGATACATCCAAGATTGAGGTAGTGCAAGATTAGGTACAGCCTAAGAGTGTTTTTGAGATCCGTAGTTTTCTGGGATTAGCTGGGTATTACCATCGATTTGTGAAAGATTTCTCTAGGCTAGCTTCGCCTTTGACTAGATTGACGCGGAAAGGGGTCAAATTTGTATGGAGTGAGACTTGCGAAAAGTCGTTCCAAGAACTTAAGGTTAGACTCACCACCGCTCCAGTTTTGATTATTCCGGAGAGAGGTTTGGGTTATGCAGTGATGCTTCATGAGAGGGTTTGGGTTGTGTGCTGATGCAAGAGAGGAAAGTGGTAGCCTATGGCTCGCGGCAATTGAAAATACACGAAAGGAATTACCTTACACATGACCTAGAGTTAGCAGCTGTGATTTTTTCCTTGAAGATTTGGAGGCACTACCTTTATGGTGAGAGGTTCGAGGTGTTCTCGGATCATAAGAGTCTGAAGTATCTGTTTACACAGAGAGACTTGAACTTGAGGCAAAAGAGGTGGATAGAATTTATTGAGGATTACGACTTCGAGTTGCATTATCATCCGGGGAAGGCCAATGTTGTGGCCGATGCCCTTAGTAGGGAATCCATTAGTGATGTAGCTTGTATAGCCATCCGGGAGTGGGAGATGTTGGGTGCACTTGGCAATTTTGATTTACTTTTGGGTGAATCTGTTGAGGTTGCGGCCTTGTTTTCTGTAGTTACGCAGCCAACACTTGTGAATCGAGTGTTAGAGGCATAGAGAGGTGACTATGAGGCACGGAGCATTTTAATGATTAAATACCTTCATCACATGACCACGTAAAGGGTCAGTAAATGTGAAATGAAGTATAATGTACTGGTAGCAAGGTTGGCCTGTCATAAATGTCATGTTCATTTTTTAAAGTGGTAACTATGCATTAAGTTTATGATAGCAGCTCAACTACAGTATAAAAAATCAGAAACCTAAGATAATGAAAACTGGAAAGTAGTGCAGTTAAAAACAAACACTCAATAAAGTGCATTAGTTTTCTCAGGATCCAATCAGAAACACTGTAGAAGCCTGATGTTGAACATATAAGCCAAGAAAAATGCTTCATACAACTAATGCACCACTAATGATGTGACATCATGTGGACCCTACCACTGATGTGATAGCTTGACGTCATGTGGACCCCACCACCAAATAAATAAATAAAAAATAAACCACCCAAACCAGACAGAGAGAGAGGGAGGGAGGCATTATTACATCTCTTAATTCAAGATCAAATCGAGCATCTGGCCTGTCTAAACCATATTGACTCATTGCTTTAGCATATGTAAGCCTCGGGGAAGGATTGGGTAGCTGAATACCTTTGATCTCCAAAAAAACCTACAATAAGCATATCTAATCAAACCTCAGTGACATTGATCAAATCCAAACATAAAAATAAATTAAATTAATAAAAGAATTATATAACATATAATTTATAACTTGATGCAACAAGCTCTGCTATGTGCAAGCAATCTCATGGCCTGGACTCTACTAGGTGCTCAATAGTGTGCACACCCACTTCATGCACTAACAAGTTTGGTTCACTACAAATCAAGATTGAGAAAAATTTTCAGGTTCAAAAGGTGAGCTCAGGCCATAAGCCAAGCCGAGATGGGCTCTGCTCAAGAAGAATTTGACTCAAGTCATTTCTAGGACAAATTAGCACTGTACACAAAATGTACAAATTGGATCAAGTTAGATTATGGCCTCAATAGTCTATTCCTTAGTAAATGCTATAGATTTTAGCAACTAGATTTGGGTTTGAAGCTTTGAAAACCTTGCAATATAACAATTGAAACTCTTTCATCCCACCTATAGACATACTTTGAGCTAAAGTAAAGCTAACCCAAGCCACATGATTTTAGTTATGTGATGAATTAGGGTTCATTTGGTTGTTGTGAAAGCTAGAGAGAATAAAAATTCAATGGAAAATTTAGGCCATGGGAAAATTAGAAAAAGGGTACATAAATTTTGATGCCATAATTTTTTTTTTTTTTTTTTTTCCTTTACAAGATATGGTCATTTAGGCATATCACAATATTAGAGTTATCATGTACATGCCACATGATTATTTTCATTAATGTAATGAACTTTTTAATAGAAGTTTCACGTTGATATAAATTCATAGTTAGAGTGATAAAGTGGTATTTAGTCATACTTTAAGGGTAAAATGTAATTTTCTCTTACCATAACAATAGGATTGAAGCATCCATATTAATCCTAAGATTGAGCTCATTATTATAATAGGAAAATATAAATTAAACATAATTTTCTAAAGAAAATCATTCAATGGTGTGAAAGTGACATCTTGGAAAGCCATCTTAAATCCATTCTATCCATACAAGGTAAAATTTTAACTAATAAAGTTATGATTATTATGAATTGCCAAAAATGAATTAATTTAATATTTATTATGGCACTAAAGGAATATTAGATGAAAAATCTTCATCACAATTCATGGACAAACATAACTAAAAAATGATTTCTGTATTGAAATTTAAGGCTAGTAAGGTACTAGCCAGCTTGGAACCAACATGAAAATGGATAAGAAAACCTTAAAAAAAATCCTTGACCATAATAGCCAAAGTTGTGCACATTATGAGTGGTTGAAGAAGAAGCATTGATATGAGATGTTTTACTCTTATCGACAAACAGATGATTTGACAACCAGTACAGGCTCATGGAAATGTTGTGGCAGTTGGAGCTACTGTCAAACATAATATAAGAACTACTGGTAGTATGTGAACGTGGAAGGGCAACAGCTGCAGTAGTGCACACATAAGGTATAGGAGCACGTACCTACAATAGCACAGATGAGTACGCAGGAATGTCGTATAAGGTGCTGGCGTACAATAGTGCAAGAGTATGCAACAGAGTCGTACAAAGGTGCAGTGTGCCGGATTTTTGGCCTAACAGCAGCAACTAGTTCATAGAAGAAAGCTCCAGACAGAGAAATTGAAAGGGATAAGACGCTACAGTGCGCACCCAAAGAGAGGCAAATCTCTTTCTTTGTCTTGAATCTAGTTCATGGCAGTGAAGTCGCGACGGGCACCTAGAGAGTTTGGGTGAAGTCACCTCAACAAGGAAAGTATAAGCATTCCTGATGATAGAGGTGCGAGCCATAGAGAATGATGTGTGGCAGTTAAAGACATTCCAAGTAGGAGGTGCAGATTCACTCCGGATACTTGGTGGAATGGAGGCATATTTGTACAATGGTGTTTTATCATCCATGTGGGTAATGGGGGTGAAAATTTTTGTTCACCTGGTTGAAGCCAATTGAAGACATTTCAGAGTCAGTTGCAGAAGTTATCAGTTCATTTGGAGACTCTTGGGTTAGTTACAGAACTTCAGAGTTCATTGGGTTTTTCTCTAGGGGATAGAGAGAACAAGCATTGGCAGAGTGTACTACGGAGATTTGGCATATGTAATAGGTCTAAATAGTAGTACTTTATTGGCATTGGCCTCTGTGGAGGCGTTAAAGATCCTTCATGGATCGTTGTTGGAAGACTCTCATTTGGTGAAGCCTTGGTTTCCATATTTGTCGATTTGAAGGAGAATGTGTGACAATCTACTTCAGATCTTGGTGGAGCTTTGGCGTTTTTTGTTCAATGTTTATTGGAGGCATTGTTGTTGGCGGTCTTTCACAAATTACTGGCGATTTTCAGAGTCGTGGTTTATTGAGATTCATTATCACAGTTGGGATCTATGATCGTGTCTGATTAGATTCAGGGGTGTCTCCGGTTTGTGAGACTTGATTGTTTCTTTTTCTTGTGGATTTTCATTTTCGCAATCTGTTCCATATTCGAAGACATCAGCTATTGGTAGTCTGGGTGACGATTCAGACTCCGGGTGTTTGCTTCTCTGGAAGCGGTCTGACCGTTGGTGTTCATTGAAGATTGAAAGAGATTGTTGCGGAGAAACGTGAAGATGGTGATTTTGTGAATCTCATGTGTTGGGATCCATCCCTTAATTTGCGTTGGATTTGAAGGGGATAGATCGTTTGCAGACTCGGTGGAGTCAATGGGGACTATTGGAGTTGTGCATTTATGGTGCACGCGTCTTTGGGCGATTTTGTGGCAGCTATGAAGATGGTGCATCATCTTGTGTTTGCCGGTTGGAATGGCAGTTGGAGAAATCTGGAGTTTGCTTGACACTTCAGAACTTTTTTGGCTCTTGGTATTTTGTAAGTTCATTTGAAGTTTGTTCCGATACTTCTAAACTGGTTAGAGCCTAACTCCATCCACAGTCCGGTTTTGTTTGGTGGAGAACTTGCATCAGTTCTTGGAGAATTTGTTTGGCTCTCTTGATTAATTTGAGCTTGAAGAGAGCAGTATTGTGTTCGATGGTTGATCGGACATGATGTTTCTGGTATCGCTTTTGAAGTTGCTTTGACAGAGAATTTGAAGCCTCTCTTGTTTAGTCTCCTCAACATTGGTTCAAACAGGTTGCTGTAGACACCCCATTTTTGACCGACCTTAAGACCCAGACGTCACCAGTTGAGCGCTCGGTGATATTGCATACTGTGCTTGTTCAGAAGTCCCAGAGTCACGGCCACGTGCCCTGCCTCCGGACTTCCGAACCATCTTCTCTACCTTGTCTCGGTTTGCGAACCAGGCTCGGTTTTCTCTGTTTTCTCTCTGAGGAAGAGTGGTCCGTAGACTATCCCGGTGGCCGTGAGCTACGTTTACGTGGCCGTGAGCCATTTTGCCCATTCGGGACCGGTTCCGGTTTTGAACCGTCAGGCCGTTTGCCTCGCCCCGGGACCGCCCAACCATCTTCGAGTTCTCCGGTTTTGGCATGTGCCTCTGTTTTAGTGTTAGGGAACCTGGGGCCCCGATGCCCACTTCAGACCAAACACCACTTCGGTGCGGCGACCCATTTTCGGGAACCCAAACCGAGCGGTTTTGGTCCCGAGCATTCATTTTGCATCAGCCTTCTCCGGTTTTTGGTGGAGACCTCTGTTTTAATATTTCGAGGAACCCTGGGGCCCCCGATGCCCACTTCGTGGCCGTATGCCACTTTCGGTGCTCATAGCCGGTTTTCGGGACCCCAAACCGAGCGGGTTTGGTCCCGAGCATTCATTTCGCATCCATCTTCTCCGGTTTTTGGCAGGTACCTCTGTTTTGTCATTCCAAAGGACACTGGGGTCGCAGATACCCACTTCGGTGCCGAACACCACTTCCGGCACCCGCAGCCCATTTTCGGGATCCCGATTTGCTCGGTTTTGGCCCCGAACGTTCATTTCTCATTAGTTTTTGTTCAAACTTGGCAGGTACCTCTGTTTCAACATCAGGAAGATCACTGGGGGGTGGGAGGCCAGCAATTATCCCAGATAACCAGTTTCGCTCCTCCGGAGCCCGTTTTGCTCACTTCCGGGCCAATGTTGAACACCTTGGGGGTATTTTCTTCCTTCCAAAGTTACATATCTGTGATCGGGACACAGGAGGACCCTACCAACTCTTGGTCGGCCGAAGCTGTGAGTTTCATTTTGGGCCTCTCCTTCAAGCTCTATGTTGTGGCTCTGGTTCGGTGTTGCCAAATTCCGACCTTGGAACCTTGTTCTACACATATGGGGACACTTTGGTATGGTGGTCGGCGAAATTGTGCCTTTCATTTTGGGCCTCTCCTTCAAGCTCTATGTTGTGACTTCGTTCGGTGTTGCGATTCCAACCCTGGGGCCTTATCCTACACACTTGGGAGGACACTCTTGTATGGTGGTCGGCCAGAAATTTTGAAGTTGGTTTTTTGAGGTGGCTGGCCGGCCATGGGAGGTGGCTGGCCGGCCATGGTGGGTGGCTGGCCGGCCACCTTGAGCAAAACTACCTGGCCGGCCAGATTCTTGCTTTCCAGCCTGTCCCAGCTGTCCGGATATCTTCCAACATATCCCGGGGCATCCGGGGGATATTTCGGGAGGGAAAGATTGGGTGCTTTCCCTCCCCTTTTACACCCCATTTCTTGCCTATTTGAAGGCCCCTCCCCCTCCCTCTTCAAGGTTAGAAAATTTTGTCTCAAGATCACCCCTCCAAAATCCTCCATTTCCAAAGCTTTAAACCCCAAAAAAGCTTCAAGTGTCAAGGCCATTCCTTCATCAACACCTAGCCTCACCATCCCTACCATCACTTCAGCAGCAAGGAGGTGAATTTCAGAGGTTGAGAAGCTACAAATCAGAGCCAAGAATCAAAGAAAGACAAGTCTTCAAGGGTAAGTCCTCAAAACCAACTTTTAGGGCTTTTTCTTGATTCATTTCTATACTCCATTTGGTTGAGAATTGGGGCTTCTACCCATACTGATTTTGTGCTTGTTTTGAGCCCCTCTACAGCTTTGTAGAAGGGCTCAACTTCATTTGAGGCTTCTATGATATACTTGTTTCAATATCTAGCTTTTATGCCATCATCTTGCATGCTAGTTTAGGCCTATTTACTTTTGTTTTTGGGGCTCCGACCCCTACTGGTTTTGTGCTTATTTTGAGGCCCTCTACAACATTGTAGAAGGGCTCAACCTCTTTTGGCCATTCTATATACCACCTCTCTTGGAAATTCACTTTAGGCCCTAATTCTTGCATGCTTTGTTAGGCTTACTTGGCTCCGGATTTCAGCCTTCATCAGGCTTAGAAATAGTCTTTTTTTTTGTCTCCTTTTCATGTTATGTTGAGGGCCTTAAGCCATTTGGTGTATATTTTTGGTACTTCCTTTGAAATCCATCAAATTTACCGTATTCTTGCATGTTTTGTAGCCTCTTGTGCTTTTGGTTTTGGCCTCTGGTCAGAACTGAAAGCGGTCTTATTTTGACCCCCTTTACATGTTTCATGAAGAAAAGTTTGCTGTTTGGTGCATGGTTTGGCAAGTCTCATAATATAGCCCATTTTGAGCCTATTTTGCATGGAATTTCTAGCATGTTTTTATTCTGATTTTGGGGTTTCCATAAACTGAATATGTGCATATTTTTGGCCCTTCTTTAAAGTTGTAGAACTGAGTTTTTGGGTTTGAGCATTGTAGATATCACTTGCTTTGTAATTCCCCCCTTTTACCGTATTTTTGCATGCTAATGTTGCCATATCTGTGCTATTAATTTGGCCATGTTTTGTACTGAAAAAATGCCATATTTGGGACTGCCTTGCTACTGTTCTTTCTGCCATGATCATATCTTGCATGCATAGCATGGCTATAGGCCATTTCGGGCTTAATTTCACACTTCGGGATGAATGCATGCTTGGTGTCATTTCGATTTGTTTGGGGCTGTTTTCCCTTTATTTAGGTGCTGAAATTCCATTACCATGCTTGCATATCATTTCCCGTGCCATTAATTATCATTTTTGCATTGCCTCGGTTTGCGTGCCAATGGGCACGCACTCGAGGCACCTCATTCTTATCATTCCTGACCTATGTGAGTGTGGTTGAGGCCCTCTCATGTCGGCGTAAGCCCAATTTGCATTTTCATGCTTCTACATCATTGCCTCGATTTGCGTGTCATGGTGCGCGTTTCGGCGACTTTTTTTACCCGACGGCCTCCTATGTGGGTGAGCTGAGGCTCTCCCATGTTGGTGTAAGTCCATTTCGGCATTCCGTATGCCATTTCTTTGCACTTCATCATCGCCTCGGTTTGCGCGCCTGTGGGCACGCACTTCGAGGCATTTCGGTTTTATCCGATTTTCATCTTTCATCATCGCCTCGATTTGCGCGCCTGTGGGCACGCACTTTGAGGCACTTCGGTTTTATCCGATTTTCATCCTTCATCATCGCCTCGGTTTGCGCGCCTGTGGGCACGCACTTCGAGGCATTTCGGTTTTATCCGATTTTCATCTTTCATCATCGCCTCGGTTTGCGCGCCTGTGGGCACGCGCCCGAGGCACTGCCGGTTTATCCGACTTTTATCTTTCATCATCGCCTCGGTTTTGCGCGCGTGGCACGCGCGAGGCACTGCCGGTTATCCGACTTTTCATCTTTCATCATCGCCTCGGTTTGCGCGCTAGGCACGCACTTCGAGGCACTTCGGTTTATCCGACTTTTCATCCTTCATCATCGCCTCGGTTTGCGGCGCTGTCAGGCACGCGCCGAGGCCGGTTTTATCCGACTTTTCATCTTTCATCATCGCCTCGGTTTGCGCTGTGGGCATGCCCGAAACGCCGGTTTTATCCGACTTTTCATCCTTCATCATCGCCTCGGTTTGCGCGCTGTGGGCACGCGCCCGAGGCACTTCCGGTTTATCCGACTTTTCATCTTTCATCATCGCCTCGGTTTGCGGCGCTGTGGGCATGCACCCGAGGCACCGGTTTATCCGATTTTCATCTTTCATCATCGCCTCGGTTTGCGTGCCCGTGGGCACGCATTTCGAGGCATCCCATTTTTCGTAGCATTCATGTGTATTCATCCCAATATTGAGTTGTGCAAATCTGCTCCTCGGCCATCATGCATCGGTATCGTGATTGGTGGCGCGAGGATCGAGACATGCATATATTTGTGAAATACCTTTGCTATGCCCTTTCCGCTCTCCGTTGCGGCAAAAATGAAGAATTATCGACTTTCGAATCGGCGCAATTCGAGGAAAAGCGCAAATAGAGGCTAATCGGGGCATCGGTGGATTTCGCCAAGCAACCCAGCATATACTATTCACGAAGCGGCGGTCCACGGCTTGCGCCCGTTTCAATTCTTTTGTAATTAATTTGTTAATTAATTAGAATTCGTATTATTTCGGACTGTATATTCTCTTATTCGGGTCTGTATTATTATTTATTCGGACCCTCTGCGCGAGGGCATAAATCTAATAAGGGTGTGTGAGTGTGATGTATGCATTCCAACCTCCATTTCTTTCTCACTTTTATTTGCCTGCTTCCGATGGTTAGATATAGGGCATATTTCAATTAGCATACAGTATGATAGCATGTTTGCATTCATTCATCTGTTTTACATGCATCGGGCTCGGCACATCACACAAACTGCATTGTATTTCAATTCTAAGTTGAATACATGTTAGCTGTAGCATCATCATATGCCACGTTTAGAATAGCCGAGCCTGCTATAGTTGCATTTTGCATGTGTTACATTAGGCATTACAGTATACTTAGGATCATGCATGATTTCTAATCAGTTTTCTGTTTTGGCTGGGAGTACTCGGTAAGTTTTATGCTTTAGCATCCTTGCATGCGTGTGAGTGTTGCCATGATAGCATGCTTGCCATGAGGCTATATGCTTATGTGATATAAACTGCCTTGAATGCCTGTGGGTGGAGGTTGAGTTATCTGAATTGGAACAATTCATCAATTGTTTGTTAAGCCCACTAGACTGTGGCAAAATCTGTATTTTAAGCCTACCTGCGGGTAGCAAACCATTTTTCAAACAAACAAACATGAAATGTTTTGTTCCAATTCAGACGGCCCAGTCTATACTTGTTTGCTGCGAGCATCACATAGTAATCCTAGGCTAATAAACGGAATAAGAACTCACAAAGTTTTCAAAAACAGATATCATGGTTAGTAGAGGCCGGTCTTTGGCCGGCGAGAGAATGCTCACGATGTGACCTTCCTAATCATACCCAAGTTCCCGAGCCAACTTTGGTGATGACGGACATGTGGCCTTCGACCGAGTCGGGGTTTCCTAAATTTCCCATTTTAAAAATATTTAGGTGGCGACTACGTTATCGGCAAAGCGATCCATGTTTGGCACTTCTTTCAAAAATCCGTTTTCTCAAAAGCGATTTGCGGTTGGACTCTTTGGTTCGAGATTTGGAACATAACACAAAAATCGAGTCAGTATGGCGAGGTCCCCATGGCGTTATTCTGATTCTGGCGACTCATTTGAGGATTTAGAAACTTGACTCGCACCCGTGAAATCTGGTTTTGACTACATTTGTGTGTTTCTTTGCATTGCTTTTCCATTGTTGCGCCTAGGACACCGTGTTGGCCATCTGCTATTCTGGCGGTTTCTTGGGAGGCTTGTCTTGTCAAGGCATGTCCATAAGGCTTGCGATTCTGAACTCTGCCAATATAGAACACAAACCGGTTTTACGGGCACCCTTTTGACAATTCGACCTAGTGCATATTCGGAACCATAGTGACCATTCCAAATTAGGACAGGTTGCTTGCACGGTACAGGTTGTTTGAAGCCGCCGTGTGCATAGTGAAACCCTAGCTCCTGACAAAATAGGACAGGGAAACCTTACCCCAACATAGGGGTGTTTTGGCTCTCACTTATCTGCTATGTGCTTGTTAGAGTGTGCCTCACAGGAATGCATGTATCGTATGAGTTTGGGCATCGAACTGCGGGCATCGATTTTGAATTTGGGAATCGAACTGCGGGCATTATCGATGTTAGAATCGATTGTCGCGGATATCGATTGATTTATCGAAACGATGATCTGAGAATATTGACCCGATTTGAGGCGATGTATAACGACTTACCAAGCGTGTTGTTGCATACCGTGTGTGTGGTGTATTCAATTTAAGCCGTTATCTTTGCCGTTTGTATACCCGATGTGTGGTGTATTCAATTTAACCGTTATCTTTGCCGTTTGTATACCCATTGTGTGTGGTGTATGCAATTTAAGCCGTTATCTTTGCCGTTTGTATACCATTGTGTGTGGTGTATTCAATTTAATTTGTTATGCCGCCTGCTTTATTTACGGTTATTTATTTCTTTTTTCGCTTTTATTTATCCTTTTGCTAGGGCGGTTTGTAGCACAATTGCTTCGAACCGTCGATACCCCAAGCAATACGGACACGAGGTCGCCGACTCAACCGATCCGAGGATCTAGTTGACGGACATCGATGTTCCATTCGCTACCGGTTTTTAGAAGGAGACAGAAACGCTTGATCCATCGAGCGAGATTATTGGTACAGCAGTCTACTTTAGAGACAGATAGTCGGGTTGAGATTCCCCTTTCGCCAGAGAACACCCTTGCGATTTTGAGATGGAACAATGAACCCAACAATAAGCGTTGATCGCCCGGATGGTAAAAGCAAGAAGCAAATGCAAGATGATGCTATCCGCGGTAATTTTCTGAACAACGAGCGTGTCATGGCCCTTGATGCGAGTTGATCACAGATTACAACAAAGCAGCGGCGTCTGCTTCAAATCGAGCTCCTCCTCCACGGGGCCCCATTGCTGAACAACTACTGGCGAGAATGCCCTCAAACCCTCAAAATGTCCAGCGCGAGAATACCCTCCCGAATCAACAGAACATTCTGCCACCCCCCCCCCAAACGTTCAAGAGGAAACAGGTCATCCAGCGGTAGCTCGCCCGCTTCTACCACAAGCGTCCAAAAACATTACCCTAAGCACCCGGACTCTCCATTTGAGTTCGAGGTAGACCAGACAGCTCTGAAATTGAGCAAGTTGGAGAAGCTCTTTAAGAAGTCTCAAGGGGCGAAGGCCATCCCAAATATTGAAGACGGCTATACTGATGTGGCCGTGACTCTGCCCGACAGATTTAAAATGCCCCAGATCGATCGCTTTGATGGGTCTGAGGATCCTATGGTCCACCTCAGGCTGTTCTCGGACGTCTTAAGACCAATGGGCCTAACCGACCGCAAAAGCTTTCTTTGTTGGGTCGAACCACGCGGTGTGGCATCCACTTGGTACTCAAAACTTCGATGATGATGTGAAAACAACCGGGATGAGATGGCGAGGCCTTCCTTGCACAATATTCATACAACACGCCGTCGAGGTCACGACTCGTGATCTCGAGGCGACGAAGCGAGGAGCCTAAAGAGTCTTTTTCTGATTTCGTCACCCGGTGGAGAGCCAAGGCATCGATGATGACCTTGAGGCCAACTGATAGAGATCAAATTCGGATGATTGTGCGCAATCTCCAGCCGGCATTAATGAAGAAGATGATTTTGATCCCTTTTCCCACCTTCGCAGATCTGCATGATATGGGGATGCAGATAGAGGATGCAATGAAACAGGGTCTGTTTGACCAAGATCGGGATCAGCCCCGAAGAACATTTAATCGGAATACCAATGCAGGCCCGAGTGGCTCTGCCAATACAAGAACTTCAGAGGTCGGAATGGTCACCACCAACCCCCCTCCCCAACCAAGGTCCGCAGCGGCCACACCTTTTTCTGATGCCTCTGGGAGCAGTAATCAAGCCCCAAGATACCAACCCAGGGGCCAACGAACCTTCTCCCCACTCTATATGCCTTTGTCTAAAGTCCTCGGGGTTCTAGTCAGAAAGGGGGCACCTGAAACCCTTGGGCCGAGGCCTCTACGAATCCACTCCCCTTCCCATAACCCGACCAAATATTGCCAATACCACTGACATGGTCATGACCGACCAATGTTACAGTTTGCGTCATGAGATTCAGGACCACATTGACAAGAACATCATTCTACCTCCTCAAGGACCCAACGTCACAAACAACCCACTCCCCAAACACAACCAAGATCCACCAAAAGAGTCAACCTTATCCGCCTGGGGCGCATCTTACGATCGATATCTACATAACTCCTCCCACTTACCCAAGCCGAGGTGGTCCTTCCCGACAACCGACTTGTGCGTGTTGGACACCTCCCAACCCAACTCGAGCCAAAGGTGGTGACCACCGAGAATGGAGCAGGGCAAGCTTCGAGGAGGCGAAGCTGTTGAGTCTGGGGTGGAGCTATCTGAGAATTCTATTTGGCCGAGCTTATGATCCAGTGGATATATCTTGTCGATGAGCCATCTAAGCCGAGTATGGGGTTGGGAAGAGGCCGAGTTGTGTATGCTCGGGGACAAGCTTGAATCGGAGGATGGTTTGATGTGGTGGAAGAGGACTTCGCTAACCTTCAATTCTACGGCAGAATCGGGGATGCATCGATTAACTGCTTCAAAGATGAGGAGTCAGCAGCAGTCGTCGGGTGGTTGGATGATCAGGCTGATATTGTACCATTTGTGGCCGGAAGGACCGAGGATCAGATTACATTGCCGGAGAGCGCCGGTACCAAGGAGTTCGCTCAAGAACGAAACATTTTGAGAACCGCATGGTTGTTCTTTGGAGGAACAAGAAAGAGATGGGCCTCTGAGAGGCAGAAAAGCAAGAACCATGAGGGAGTAGAGTCTTTGCACGAAGACGAACATCTTTGTGAGCATGAGGAATGAAAGCTTTGAAAGCACAAACAAGCGAACAGACGGATGCTCGCTAGACGCTAATGGAATGTGGTAGGAAGATGGCGACTTGTATCTTGCCCACCTGAGACGAAGGCAGGCGGTGTGGCCGGACGATGCACAGTACCTCGAGGTAGACCACATGACTAGGGTGGGCGGGATTTCAAGACTCCACTCCTTGATCAACCCGAGGCATCGGGGAAGATAAGGAGGCGAGAAAGCGAGAAGAAGCAAGCGGAAGAAGAGGCTGTACTGAAGCAGCTAAAGAAAATACAAGCAGACATCTCCATTTGGGGACTGCTTATGGCTTCGAGGGTGCACCGGCAGGCTGTCTTATCTGCCATGGACAGAGCTAAACTTTCCATTGAAACTACGCCAGAACAACTAGTTGGGCTGGTCTTCCCGGGAGGAGGTTCCCCGGCATTGACCTTTACGGACAAAGAATTGCCGCCTGAGGGCGTGGATCATAACAGACCTCTCTACATCTCTGTAGAATGCAAGGACAAATGGATTCCGGTGGTCTTTGGTTGACCGGGTCCGCTATCAATGTTTGTCGGCGGAAGCGGCCTATGCGATTGGGTTAAAGCCTGCGGACTTCACACCGACTACTCAAGTAATCAGAGCGTATGATAATACAAGCAGGGATGTCCTGGGGACAGTGAGAATCCAAACCAAGATTGGGCCTGGACAACACGAAATAGATTTTCATGTCTTGGAGGTCCCTGCATCTTTCAACATGCTTTTGGGGCGACCCTGGTTGCATCAGGTAAAGGCCGTCTCATCTACTCTACATCAAATGGTGAAAAACCCCTTTGGAAAGGAGTAGCCATTGTTTTGGGAACTCATCAATCCATCCCCCTCCGGAGGTATCTACGCCAGTCCTGGAGATTGAACACGGCATGGAGGATATGTTTATATCGGGATTTACTTTGGCTGAGGCCCGGGTGGTACAAAACATAATGGCTGTGAATGAGGGTTTGTATGTCAGCGCTCAAGCCGTCTACCTCATGAACAAGCTACAGCATATCCCTGGGATGGGATTGGGAAGAAGCGGCGGAAAGGTGTCGCGGCGTTGGCAGTGCCACATAATCCACATACCTTTGGATTAGGTTATCGCCTACCAAAGAAGACCGGACGAGAAAGGGAAGGAAATGGCAGGCGGGGCAGGCGGCAGTGGGAAGCCTTTTGATCTAATGCATAGGCCCATCTGGGGTACCCTGAGCGGACGCTTCGTCCGGGAGGGGGAAGATTTTCCATTTGCGGCTTCCCAGAACCATGGTTGAACGCGGAGGAAGCGCGTGAGTTTGAAATCTTCTTCGACACGCAACTATCCGGGATAGCGTTGCGAAGAGCGAGACTCCAACAAGCGAGCGAGAATAAGGCAAAGTCCCGAGGGCAATCGAATTGGAAATGGGGGTAGCACTGGCATGTCTCCTCTCTGATCCTCCGATCGACTAGGATTGCTTGGGGAATAACGTCGCGGTTTCCATGATTGGAGATGAAACGGCTGCGGGCCGACCAGCAGCTATCTTGGACGCATCGATCGCACCCTCTCTCATTTGGCAGTACGAGGAGGGATTCTTATCCAGCAGTTAAAGGTCGGTAGTGAGCGAATCGATTCCACCGAAGTCTTCGAGTCGAATCAGTTCAGCTCGTGAGTCTGAGTCTGGTACTCCTGGGGGTGTCAACCCGGATGCCGCAGTCTTGTCCAGGTCGTCTTTTTCCTTTTCATTTGAGTCTGTTGTAACCGATGAATCAGACGATTTGGATGAACTTAATGAGAATGAGGTGAATGTGGTTTCCGAGTACTTTTACTGCCCCTAATTTATTGCATTAATTCGGACTTTCAAAATTTTGATCAAAAGCAGCGAGGGAAGTTCCTCCGGTTTTACAACGTCTAATTGAGCAAGAGCAAGAGAGGTTTGTTAAACCCTTAACGGATGAAATCATTTCTGTGAATATTGGTACTGAGGAGGACCCGCGGCTGGTCCAGATCGGGTCCACGTTGTCTTCGGAGGAACGCGAGCGCTTAGTCGCTTTATTAAAAGATTTCAAAAATGTTTTCGCGTGGTCCTACGAAGACATGCCTGGAATCGATCCTGAGATTGTACAGTATCGGATCCCCCTTGACCCCGAGGCCCGACCTATTAAGCAGAAGCTCAGAAGGATCCGCCCGGATTGGGCTCTCAAGATCAAAGAAGAGGTCACCAAGCAAATTGACGCAGGTTTCCTGCTAGTATCAGAATATCCCACTTGGTTGGCCAACATAGTGCCGGTGCCAAAGAAAGATGGCAAGATCCGGGTGTGCGTAGACTTCAGGGATTTAAACAGAGCCAGTCCGAAGGACGACTTTCCCTTGCCACACATTGATGAGCTAGTGGACTTTACAGCAGGGCATGCACTGCTCTCGTTCATGGATGGCTTCTCGGGCTATAACCAAATCGTGATGGCACCAGAGGACAGAGAGAAGACTGCATTCACCACCCCGTGGGGAACATACTGCTATCGGGTCATGCCGTTTGGGTTGAAGAATGCTGGGGCTACTTATCTGCCGACTGCGTCCACAATACTACATGATATGATTCACAAAGAGGTAGAGGTGTACGTGGGCGACATGATTGTCAAGTCCAAAGAAAGAGGGCCACTACACCGCCTTGCAAGTTTTTCCAAAGGATCGTGAATTGAGGTTGCGGTTAAACCCTCGAAATGTCGTTTGGTGTTCTGGGAAAAATCTTTGGGGTTTCGATTACACAAAGAGGCATCGAGGTCGACCCTTCCAAAATCAAGGCCATCTTAGAAGTGCCACCACCAAAGTCTGAAAAAGAGGTGCGAGGCTTTCTGGGTAAAGTGCGATTCATAAGACGGATTATTTCAAAACTAACCTTGACTTGTGAACCACTTTTGGTCTTGAAGAAAGGCAAGAAATTCCAATGGGACGGCCGATGCCAAGTCGCATTTGAGCAGTTAAAGAATATCTCTGAGAACCCACCCGTTTTATCACCACGTAATCGGAAACCGTTGATTTTGTACTGTCGATGGATCGAGACCACGATGGTGCATGCTTGCACAAGAATCAGAAGATAGGGCGGAGAAAGCCATCTATTATTTGAGCAAGAAAATGCTAGAGTATGAAACCGGTATCGCCATTTGGAAAAAGGCTTGCTTAGCTCTGGTATGGGCTACCAGGAAGCTGCGGCACTACCTGTTAGCTCACTCTGTAATGTTGGTTTCGCGACTTGATTCCATCAAATATCTTTTCGAGAAACCAGCGCTTACGGGTAGGCTAGCTCGTTGGTTGCTGTTGCTCTCCCAATTTGATCTTACATATGTGACGCCATAAGTCAAGAAAGCGGAAGCGATAGCGAGTTCCTTCGACCATCCGGTTGAGGGATGAAGCGTTGAGTACCTATTCCCGGATGAAGCAATTACGCATATCGGCGAGAAAGTTGGACAATGTACTTTGGAGCGTCAAATCAATATGGGTATGGGATAGAGTGTTCTCGATAGCACCCGACAATTCCCGTATCCCTCTAGCCTTCAAACTCCGTTTCAAAGTCTCAAATAACGAAGCAGAATACGAAGCGTGCATTGCTGGTATGGAAGCAGCCCTGGAATTAGGGGCAAGACGGCTGGGCGTCATCGGAGATTCGAATCTTGTTGTGTCTCAAGCTAAAGGAGACTGGAAAGTAAAAGAAGAAAATATGATGATGTATCACCAAACCTTGGATTTGCTGATTCCTCGGTTTGAAAAGTTAAGTTTTACTCATCTACTAAGAGAGAACAACAAGTTCGCAGACGCTTTAGCAACTCTATCATCCATGATAGACATCCCACGTGGAGTCCGAATGCGTCCAGTCATTATCGACCAGAAATTCGCACCTGCCTATGAGTCGATTGCAGCCATAGATGAAGTTCAGGACGAACACCCCTGGTATTACGACATCTGGAACTTTTTGGAAACAGAAACATACCCGCCAGGGGTAAATGCCAAAGACAAGAGGGCAATCAGAAGAATGTCAGTCCAGTTCATCATCTGCGGGGGTAAACTGTATAGAAGAGGTCATCTGGGAATGCATAAATTGTGTGTTGATGCTGAAGAGTCCAAACGTCTGATGGAAGCCATCCACGGGGGTGAATGCGGTGCACATATGAATGGGGTGATGTTGGCTAGAAAGATCCTTAGACAAGGTTATTATTGGTCCACCATGGAGGAGGATTGTATCGGTTTCGTCAGGCGATGCCACAAATGTCAGATTCATGCAAATCGCATGAACATTCCGCCGTCAAAGCTGTACAACATGACTTCGCCATGGCCTTTTTCTGTCTGGGGAATTGATGTGATCGGAGCCGTCACGCCGAAAGGGTCAAATGGGCATGAGTTCATCCTCGTAGCGATAGATTACTTCACAAAGTGGGTTGAGGCCCAATCTTATGCAGTGTTGAAAGCTTCACGTTGCAAAATTCATCGAAACAACATCATCTGCCGCCACGAGTCCGAATGAAATAGTTTCGCACAATGGTTCCCACTTCAAGAAGGAGGTGATTGACTTGTTGGAGAAATACAACGTGGCTTTTCATAAGTCGTCTACTTACGCCGCAAACCAACGGGCGCTTGAGGCCGCCAACAAGAATATCAAGCGCATATTACGATGATGGTGGAAACCTCAGGTGGCGGATAAGTTGCCGTTTGCTCTATGGGGCTCTGAGGACTTGATCGAGAACTTCTACTGGCGCGACTCCGTACTCATTAGTCTATGGGATGGAGGCCGTTCTACCAATTGAGATCGAGGTCCCATCATTGCGAGTATTGGCCGAGTGCCAGATAGCCGAAGCGGATTGGCAGCAAAGCAGGTTTGAAGAACTCATGCTCTTTGATGAAAGGAGATTGAAAGCACTGTACCACGTTCAGGGTTATCAACGCAGAATCGCCCGGGCTTTCAACAAGAAGGTTAAGTCCAGGAACTTGAAAGAAGGAGATTTGGTACTCAAAGACAACCGAGCTCCCATCCACGACCCAAGGGGCAAGTTCAGACCCAATTGGACTGGTCCCTACATCATCAAGTCAATCTGGTCAGGTGGAGCTGTGGTTCTGATGGATCTAGATGGCTTGGAGTTTTCCCAACCGATCAATATGGACAAGTTGAAGAAATACTACCCTTGAGAGGCTCGCTAGGCGAAAACCGAAAAGGCGACCTAGGCAAAACTTCGAGCATTGAAAATTTGAAAATTATAAAACCGAGCTCATAAGGTTGAAAACCATAAATGACGGCCTTGGCAAAAGTTAGAGCGCAAAGCGAGAGCAACAACACTCGGCGAACCTCGAACTACGTAAGACTTGATTCCCATCTTTGGGATCGTGGCGACTTCATCTTGAAGTTCAGTCACAATCTTTTCCCCGATCAACTTTGTCCATTTTTGACCATCTCAGTCATCTTTATTCATCAGCATCTATTGTGATCTCCGGTACGGTGCTATGCAAACTAGGGGCAACTTTCCGTTGCAATGGAGTGTTCGATGTCATCGGACTAGGGCAACTTTCCGTTGCTATTGAATGGTGAGCCCTTTTGAGACTAGGGGCAACTTTCGATTGCTAGGATTGAGGTTGTGTATCTCATTGACAAATTTCAGCGTGTCCATTCCGATCCATATCGAAAATAGTTTTGAAAAGTTTTCATAAAGTTGACTTTGTTCAAATTAATCTTTTCACAACTAAGACCATTTTGGACCAAAAGCGGAGGATTTTCGATTACCACAACCTTCAATTTCATTAATTTCAAAAGCGAGTTCTTTTGCTCTTGCATACAATTGAAGTTGTTTTTCATTACACTCACGCTAGAAAACTTTGAAAGTACTAATAAAGCAATAAATCAGGGCATAGTCTAGTCGGTGTCCTGCGCCCCCCTCGAGCTAGTCAAAGCTTGAGATGCCAACCTAGGCCCGGTGGTATGACCGAACTAAGCGGAGTACGGAATGGGAGATAAAATATCTGATGAGTCAAGCGATCGACGGATCGGTATCCTCGGAACTTCTCAGTAACTCATCGCTGAAAGATTAAGCCAGGGACGGCGCCATGCAATGCGATCTGCTGACAAGTTGCGCATCCATTCGAACCACCAGCTCTCATCGGGAGCATTAACTAGGCGTTGCCGAAAGAAGTAGCCGAAGAATTTGAATAAGCAGGCAAGAGTCCACAACTTGCAACTTCTCCATCGACTATATCCGGGGAGGCATGAAAAATGAGAGAATAAAGAATTGAGAGATGTGCGACGAGTGTAAAGTATGTTATGCGTCTTGCGTGCAAAGTCGGGCCCGAGCGTCGGGTGATGTAAGCAAATACAAGTGGGCTTGGGTGAGTCACATTACATATAGCAGTAGTGGACTCCTGCCGTCGATTGTCTCCGGCGGTAGAAGGCATCGAGCCTATCAATTTTGGATACACTCCACTATCCGGATAGTCCATCCGATGCATCGTGTTGTATTTTTGCTTATCGAGTTGTTGTTTTTGCTTATTGAGTTGTAAGTTTTGTCGAGCTGTCGCGTTTTGCGTTTTGAGTTGTTACTTTTTGATTACACAATTTTGTTAAGTCTTGTCTATTGAGTCGTTAACATTATTGTACTTTGTTTATCGAGTTGTAAACTCGCTAAGATTCTGTTTTATTTCTTAGTGAGTCGTTTTGTTTTGCTTTGTTGCGTCGGTTCCCCACCTAACCCGGTAAATACATGAGGCGCATTTCCATTCAATTCCATTTTGTGCAAAATAATGCGATGCGATGCTGAGAATTTCAAATACAACATCTTTTCAAAAGCTGTTTCATTTCATCATGTCTTACAAAAATAAAGGTACAAGTTTTACAGAAAATTAAACTGCCTAACAAATGTGCAAAGTGCTACAAACTACTAGCTAAAAAGTAGAATAAAGCAGGAAATAACATCAGTGCCCTCGGGAGCGAGAAGGGGGAGGCCCCCTCATCCTTTTCTGCGGGATAATCTCTACATCATCATCACCATCTGGATCGGAGCTGTCATCCTCCGGATCCCCCTCAGGCTCGTCTCCGCTCTCGGAACCAAGACCAGGGCCTCCCTCTCCAGGAGACGCCGCTGACACATGATCTGCGATCTCCTCCTCGTCATCCTCGACGATGGGTGCCCTGCGTCTGCGAGACGACCCTCCTTCGCCAGCTCCTCGATGAGACCTGGATGGCCCAGCTCCTCCAGTCCCTGTACCTCGGGTAGGTCTAGCACCTCGACCTCTCTGAGAGGGCCCCGGTGGCCTGGCCCGTGATGAAGCATATACGGGAGGCATCTGAAGATGCAAAGTGCAACACATCAGTTCAAGCATAAAAAGCAGGTGTAAATGCAGAATGTGAAAAGGGTGTGTGTCAGATGTGCTCTACACAGTCTATCAATATAGCAGAAGGTCTAAAACCGGAGTATCATCAGAAACATGCTAGTACAGGGAAAATGAACAGTACCTCCACACCCACGATGCTCATCTGCGTCTCCCTCCGTAAGATCATGCCCTCGAATGTGGCCAGCATCCCGAGCAGCTCGTCCGTATATTCAACAGGAGGCTGCAAATACAAATGCAAAACTATCAGTAACGGAATCAATGTTCAAATATCTGACTGATAAATCAAAGCTGAAAAACATACCGGGGGCGAGTCAGGGTCTCTAACATATCTGTGATCAGGCAGAGGAGGCTCTAGCGGAATCTGGTAAGGCGTCCCAAATCGCCAGTTCGTCAACTCGGTCGGCATGTCTGGCCACCCTGGATGATCAAGAGACGGAGGGATCGGAGGGATCGAACTGCCCCCACCTCTGGATCTGCCAAATTCGCTAGAAGAAGGGATATCTGTAGCATGGGCGACTCGAAGACGGTGCACCAGTAGAGGTCCGTGCCGGAGCCCGCACTCCCGTCAAGCGGGGCATCAAATATATGCGGCGGTAGGTGGCGTAGTTCCCATCGAGATGATGCAACAAAGCATCACTGCCCTGCATATACTGCTCGACCTCCTCAGGGGATAATCTATCAGCAGTCCGCATGGTGTCTGGAGGCACAGCAGGAGTGTCCTGAGAATCGCCCCCCCATATCTGACGCTGAAAGCGTTCCCCCAGGAACCAAACCCTGCCGACTGGTCCCTCGAGCAGGAATCTATACTGACAACAACTCGACGCTCCAGGGTACAGAGTCTCGAGCTCGTCACCGAAGACTGCCCAAGGCTGCCAGGTGATCTGTGGATAACCAGTATACAAATCAGTCAGAAATCAGATATACAGAGCAGATCAAAGATAAAAATGAAAGGCGAGAGTTCAAGCAATACCTCTGTCGAACAAGATCAAAGTATCGTCGCAGAGAAGAGAGAGTCTCTCGAGGCCTCGCCAGATGCTCGCCCTCAAACATCAAAGAAAATGGAGTCATAGGAGGTCCCGCCACCTCCATCTCCGGGGCCAATGTGGGGAAGTACACATACACCCACAGCTGAGAAAGGCAATGCAGAGTGTGAGTACAAAGTGCTAAAGGCAGAATACAGAATGCAAAGTGCGCCGTGTGTGTGCAGTGAACAAGTAATGAGGAGCAAAATGAAAATCAAGAGGACGGAATGTACCTCCCAGGCTCTCCAGTAGCCGCCAAGTAAGTCCCCTCGTGTGCGAGAGACTGCGCTCATGTAGCAGTAAAGGGTAGCCAGGCCAGCGCCGCCCCAATCATACTGGCTCACCTGTGATAGGTCCACTAGAGCGCTCAGTAAGTACAACCCTACCATGTTCCCTCTATCGGCGAACAAGGTGGTACCGAGGAGGTACATAAGGAAACCACGGGCGTACTGCTCCGCCTCCTCAGGAGTCTCAGGCTCCATCTGTGGCCGCCGGAAATAGGAAGCAAACCAGGAGTATCGGACTCTCCCCGAACCTCTGTCTACAGGCGGGTGTGTCCCCAACAAATGCATCCAGGCAGCCTGCCACTCACCCATATCCTCGTCATAGGGAATGGGCCTACCGCCTAAGTCTAGGCCGGTGAGCATAGCGAAATCCAGCGGGGTCATGGTCATGTCCCCCGTCGCAGAAAAATGGAAGGAATTGGTAGTGTCCCACCACCTCTCTGCTAAAGCTGCAAATAGGGTCCTACTAATGAGGCAACGAGATAACCCTCTGCAGAATGGCCCAAATCCTGCAATATCGACCAATCCCCGGACAGCTTCCGGAAGCTCAAAATACCATTCCCTTGCGGGCCCGGAGCCATATCCTCGCCTTTGTCAGAAACGAACCTGCATTTAGAATCAATGCATGGATCAGCAAATGAAGTGAAAATGAGCTGTGTGCAAATGAAGCGAAAATGAGCTGTGTGCAAATGAAGTGAAAACGGGCTGCGTGTTCAGTAAATTTGGTATTTGGGCTGCGTGTTCAAAGTTTCAGTACATCAGAGTTTGGGACTGTGTGTTCTACTCAACATCAGTGGGCTGTGTGTTCGCTTCAAATTGGGACTGTGTGTTCTACTCAACATCGATTAAGTGTGTGTTCGCTTCAAATTGGGACCGTGTGTTCTACTCAACATCAGTGGGCTGTGTGTTCGCTTCAAGTTCGGGACTGTGTGTTCTACTCAACATCAGTGGGCTGTGTGTTCGCTTCAAATTGGGACTGTGTGTTCTACTCAACATCAGTGGGCTGTGTGTTCACTTCAAATTGGGACCGTGTGTTCTACTCAACATCAGTGGGCTGTGTGTTCGCTTCAAGTTTGGGACTGCGTGTTCTACTCAACATCAGTGAACTGTGTGTTCACTTCAAGTTTGGGACTGCGTGTTCTACTCAACATCAGTGGACTGTGCGTTTGCTTCAAGTTTGGGACTGTGTGTTCTACTCAACATCAGTGGACTGTGTGTTCACTTCAAATTGGGACTGTGTGTTCTACTCAACGTCGATGGCGTGTGTTCACTTCAAACTGGGTCAGGTGTTCTTGCTTCAAGTTTAGGGTCAGGTGTTCAATTTCTAACTAAGGTACACCGTGCGTTCACAATTATTCAATGCGCCAAGTGTTCATGAAATTCAAGTGGCTAAGTCACATGCTCAAAATACAAAATCTTGTGTCATAAGCTAAAGCGTGTGTCTAAGCATGGCAAAGGTACGAATGCACGAAAGATGCGGATAATAAAATACCTCGCATCATAGGAGAGGTGCTGCTCCGGCTCTCGTAAGAGAAGATCCCCGGGTGCTCGATCGTTAAAATCGGTAAAATGACGGAAAGTGGCTCGCGGAAGCCTATGAACCGCCGGAGCATATCGATCGGGAAAGAAAGGGCGAACCCCCGGCGGGAATACCATAAAGTCAAAATCATCTCCGGCACCGGGAAAACCTCCGTCGTGAGGAAAATGACCTGCCATTGCGAGAAATCTGCAAAGAGGAGCAAAAATGAGCAAAATGGGCCAAAATTGGAAAAAGTCAACAAAAGTCAACTCTCGGGAAATGAAAAAGTCAACAAAAGTCAACCCCCGGGAAAATTTTCCAAATATCGAAACAAAATTACCTCAAGTGGTGAAAATGAGAAGAGAAGCCCCAAAGTCGAAATTTAGTCGCTTCAAAGTGCTTAAATCTGAAAGATTTCGCAAAAACAACTTGCGTGGGAGGCCGAGGGACGCGTATAAAATGCAGATCTGAGAGAGAAAGTGGCCTAGAGAGCAAGAGGAAGAAGTTTTGCAACTTTGGGTGTGATTTCGGAGGCAATGGAGGTGCATATATATAGAAAATGCAAAAATGACCAAAATGCCCCTGCTTTTGGGGAGGTGGCCGGCCGGCCACCTAACCTGGCTGGCCGGCCCCTCTACTTTTTGGCCCTGGCCGATGGCCTCTCCTAGGGCAATGGGCTGGCCGACCATGTCCCCCACCCCCTCCCCTACCTCTCTGCAAATTTTGAGGAAAATCGGAGCTCCCGGGACCCGAAAAAGTTGAAGAAAAGTACACTTTCTGGCGCGAATTGCTCCGCTGAAACTTTAATTGCAATTATTGACATGTGTCTCATCATTATTCATCGAAATCGGAGTGTATCCATTTTAATCACGTCGTGACCTCTCCGGAATGTAAATCAGAGGCCGCGATCGGGTTGCCGTCGCCGGAATGCGCATTTTCCAGCTCGTTGTTGTGCAACAACCGGGCATCCTGATTTGTGCTCATTTGTCATTATTGGCTCCTAATTCGCATTCTCGTGATTGTTTTGCATTATCATGCATGATTTCTTGATATACCGAACTTTCTATGCTTGAGCATGCGTTGTCGCGCATTATCTTTTCTTGCGTTATGTTGCATTCGTTCACCGACTAATCGTGTGTCGAACTTTTGGAATCATAGGAATCATATTGCATATATGTTGTCGGCATATTGTTCTTGTTGCATTACTATATTTTGCGTGCACGATATTGTATGTACGGTTCATTTGAGGTCGGTGCGACTGCATTTAATCGCTACAGTATCGTATCTTCTCCGTGTGAGACGCGACGGGAATTGAATGATTCTCCGCATCCCTAACTGCATGAAATGTAGTTGTTTGCTTTGCATTCTTGCTTAAAACTGTTGCATCTATTTGTCAATACCTGCCTCATTACAGCTTGCTACATTTGCATGATCATCTGGCTCCGCGCCTATCACTTTGCACTTTGCCCCCTGCCTGCGGGCACATATCTCTGTTTATCTCGTATTGTTTGTCTAAGTCTTCGGCCTTGTCAAAAATGGGTCTCGGGCTTTGCCATTCACTCCCGTCACTTCTTGACTTCCGAGTTCTGTCAAAGAGGGGCAACTGTAGACACCCCATTTTTGACCGACCTTAAGACCCAGACGTCACCAGTTGAGCGCTCGGTGATATTGCATACTGTGCTTGTTCAGAAGTCCCAGAGTCACGCGGCCCGCCTCCCGACTCCGAACCATCTTCTACCTTGTCTCGGTGTGCGAACCAGGCTCGGTTTTCTCTGTTTTCTCTCCCGAGGGAAGGGAGTGGTCCCGTAGCCTATCTCCCGGTGGCCGTGAGCTAGGTTTTCGTGGCAGAGGCCATTTTGCCCATTTCAGACGGTTCCGGTTTTGAGCCGTCGGCCGTGTGCCTCGGCTCGGGACCGCCCAACCATCTCCGAGTTCTCCGGTTTTGGCATGTGCCTCTGTTTTAGTGTTCCGAGGGACACTGGGGCCCCTGATGCCCACTTCGCAGCCCAACACCACTGTTCGGCGATTTCATTTTGACCCCAAACCGAGCGGTTTTGGTCCCGAGCATTCATTTTGCATCGGCCTTCTCCGGTTTTGGCGGAGACCTCTGCTTTTAATATTTCGAGGAACCTGGGGCCCCGATGCCCACTTCGTGGTCAGATGCCACTTCGGTGCTCATAGGTTTGGGACCCCAAACCGAAGCGGTTTTGGTCCCGAGCATTCATTTCGCATCCATCTTCTCCGGTTTTTGGCGGTACCTCTGTTTTGTCATTCCAGAGGACACCGGGTCGCAGATACCCACTTATTGCCGAACACCACTTCCTAAGGCACCCCATTTTCGATCCCGATTTGCTCGGTTTTTGGCCCAACGTTCATTTCTCATTAGTTTTGTTCAAACTTGGCGGTACCTCTGTTTCAACATCGAAGATCCTGGGGTGGGAGGCCAATTATCCCAGATAACCAATTTCGCTCCTCCGGAGCCCGTTTTGCTCACTTCCGGGCCAATGTTGAACACCTTGGGGGTATTTTCTTCCAACCAAAGTTACATATCTGTGATCAGGACACCTGGGAGGACCCTACCAACCATCGGGTCGGCCGAAACCGTGAGTTTCATTTTGGGCCTCTCCTTCAAGCTCTATGTTGTGGCTCTGGTTCGGTGTTGCCAAATTCGACCTTGGAACCTTGTTCTACACATATGGGGGACACTTTGGTATGGTGGTCGGCCGAAATTGTGCCTTTCATTTTGGGCCTCTCCTTCAAGCTCTATGTTGTGACTTCGTTCGGTGTTGCGATTCCAACCCCGGGCCTTATCCTACACACTTGGGAGGACACTCTTGTATGGTGGTCGGCCGAAATTTTGAAGTTGGTTTTTGAGGTGGTGGCCGGCCATGGTGGGTGGTGGCCGCCACCTTGAGCAAAACTACTGCCGGCCAGATTCTTGCTTTTCCACTGTCCCCATGTCGATATCTTCCAACATATCCGGCATCCGGATATTTCGGGAGGAAAGATTGGGTGCTTTCCTCCTTTTACACCCCATTTCTTGCCTATTTGAAGGCCCTCCCTCCTCTTCAAGGTTAGAAAATTTTGTCTCAAGATCACCCTCCAAAATCCTCCATTTCCAAAGCTTTAAACCCCAAAAAAGCTTCAAGTGTCAAGGCCATTCCTTCATCAACACCTAGCCTCACCATCCCTACCATCACTTCAGCAGCAAGGAGGTGAATTTCAGAGGTTGAGAAGCTACAAATCAGAGCCAAGAATCAAAGAAAGACAAGTCTTCAAGGGTAAGTCCTCAAAACCAACTTTTAGGGCTTTTTCTTGATTCATTTCTATACTCCATTTGGTTGAGAATTGGGGCTTCGACCCCTACTGATTTTGTGCTTGTTTTGAGCCCCTCTACAGCTTTGTAGAAGGGCTCAACTTCATTTGAGGCTTCTATGATATACTTGTTTCAATATCTAGCTTTTATGCCATCATCTTGCATGCTAGTTTAGGCCTATTTCCTTTTGTTTTTGGGGCTCCGACCCCTACTGGTTTTGTGCTTATTTTGAGCCCCTCTACAACATTGTAGAAGGGCTCAACCTCTTTTGGCCATTCTATATACCACCTCTCTTGGAAATTCACTTTAGGCCCTAATTCTTGCATGCTTTGTTAGGCTTACTTGGCTCCGGATTTCAGCCTTCATCAGGCTTAGAAATAGTCTTTTTTTTTGTCTCCTTTTCATGTTATGTTGAGGGCCTTAAGCCATTTGGTGTATATTTTTGGTACTTCCTTTGAAATCCATCAAATTTACCGTATTCTTGCATGTTTTGTAGCCTCTTGTGCTTTTGGTTTTGGCCTTTGGTTAGAACTGAAAGGGGTCTTATTTTGACCCCCTTTACATGTTTCATGAAGAAAAGTTTGCTGTTTGGTGCATGGTTTGGCAAGTCTCATAATATAGCCCATTTTGAGCCTATTTTGCATGGAATTTCTAGCATGTTTTTATTCTGATTTTGGGGTTTCCATAAACTGAATATGTGCATATTTTTGGCCCTTCTTTAAAGTTGTAGAACTGAGTTTTTGGGTTTGAGCATTGTAGATATCACTTGCTTTGTAATTCCCCCCTTTTTACCGTATTTTTGCATGCTAATGTTGCCATATCTGTGCTATTAATTTGGCCATGTTTTGTACTGAAAAAATGCCATATTTGGGACTGCCTTGCTACTGTTCTTGCTGCCATGATCATATCTTGCATGCATAGCATGGCTATAGGCCATCTCGGGCTTAATTTCACACTTCGGATGAATGCATGCTTCGGGTGTCATTTCGATTTGTTTCGGGGCTGTTTTCCCCTTTATTTAGGTGCTGAAATTCCATTACCATGCTTGCATATCATTTCCCGTGCCATTCGTATCATTTTTGCATTGCCTCGGTTTGCGTGCCAATGGGCACGCACTTCGAGGCACCTCATTCTTATCATTCCGGCAGCCTATGTGAGTGTGGTTGAGGCCCTCTCATGTCGGCGTAAGCCCAATTTGCATTTTCATGCTTCTACATCATTGCCTCGATTTGCGTGTCCGCGGGTGCGCGTTTCGAGGCAGCTTTATTTTTACCCGACGGCCTCCTATGTGAGTGAGCTGAGGCTCTCCCATGTTGGTGTAAGTCCATTTCGGCATTCCGTATGCCATTTCTTTGCACTTCATCATCGCCTCGGTTTGCGCGCCTGTGGGCACGCACTTCGAGGCACTTCGGTTTTATCCGATTTTCATCTTTCATCATCGCCTCGGTTTGCGCGCCTGTGGGCACGCACTTCGAGGCACTTCGGTTTTATCCGATTTTCATCCTTCATCATCGCTTTCGGTTTGCTACGCGGCACGCACTTCGAGGCACTTTGGTTTTATCCGACTTTTCATCTTTCATCATCGCCTCGGTTTGCGCGCCTGTGGGCACGCACTTCGAGGCACTTCGGTTTTATCCGAATTTTCATCCTTCATCATCGCCTCGGTTTGCGCGCCTGTGGGCACGCACTTCGAGGCACTTCGGTTTTATCCGACTTTTCATCTTTCATCATCGCCTCGGTTTGCGCGCCTGTGGGCATGCACTTCGAGGCACTTCGGTTTTATCCGACTTTTCATCCTTCATCATCGCCTCGGTTTGCGCGCCTGTGGGCACGCACTTCGAGGCACTTCGGTTTTATCTGACTTTTCATCTTTCATCATCGCCTCGGTTTGCGCGCCTGTGGGCATGCACTTCGAGGCACTTCGGTTTTATCCGACTTTTCATCTTTCATCATCGCCTCGGTTTGCGTGCTCGTGGGCACGCATTTCAAGGCATCCCATTTTTCGTAGCATTCATGTGTATTCATCCCAATATTGAGTTGTGCAAATCTGCTCCTCGGCCATCATGCATCGATATGCGTGATTGGTGGCGCGAGGATCGAGACATGCATATATTTGTGAAATACACTGCTATGCCCTTTTCCCGCCTCCGCTAAAGAAAATGAAGAATTATCGCCTTCCGAACTGCACGCACCGAGGAAAACTGCAAATAGAGGCTAATCAGGGCATCCCAGTGGATTTCTGCGCCAAGCAGCCCAGCATATACTATTCACCAGAAGCGAGGCAGTCCCTGGCTTGCACGCCAGTTTCAATTCTTTTGTAATTAATTTGTTAATTAATTAGAATTCGTATTATTTCGGACTGTATATTCTCTTATTCGGGTCTGTATTATTATTTATTCGGACCCTCTGCGCGAGGGCATAAATCTAATAAGGGTGTGTGAGTGTGATGTATGTCTTCCAACCCCCATTTCTTTCTCCCTTTTATTTACCCGCTTACGATGGTTAGATATAGGGCATATTTCAATTAGCATACAGTATGATAGCATGTTTGCATTCATTCATCTGTTTTACATGCATCGGGCTCGGCACATCACACAAACTGCATTGTATTTCAATTCTAAGTTGAATACATGTTAGCTGTAGCATCATCATATGCCACGTTTAGAATAGCCGAGCCTGCTATAGTTGCATTTTGCATGTGTTACATTAGGCATTACAGTATACTTAGGATCATGCATGATTTCTAATCGTTTGCTTTTGGCCGAGTACTCGGTAAGTTTTATGCTTTAGCATCCTTGCATGCGTGTGAGTGTTGCCATGATAGCATGCTTGCCATGAGGCTATATGCTTATGTGATATAAACTGCCTTGAATGCCTGTGGGTGGAGGTTGAGTTATCTGAATTGGAGCAATTCATCAATTGTTTGTTAAGCCCACTAGACTGTGGCAAAATCTGTATTTTAAGCCTACCTGCGGGTAGCAAACCATTTTTCAAACAAACAAACATGAAATGTTTTGTTCCAATTCAGACGGCCCAGTCTATACTTGTTTGCTGCGAGCATCACATAGTAATCCTAGGCTAATAAACGGAATAAGAACTCACAAAGTTTTCAAAAACAGATATCATGGTTAGTAGAGGCCGGTCTTTGACCGGGCGAGAGGGGGTGCTCACGATGTGACCTTCCCTAATCGTACCCAAGTTCCCGAGCCAACTTTGGTGATGACGGACACGTGGCCTTTCGGCACCGAGTCAGGGTTTCCTAAATTTCCCATTTTAAAAATATTTAGGTGGCGACTCTGTTATCTGGCAAAGCAGTCCATGTTTGGCACTTCTTTCAAAAAATCCGTTTTCTCAAAACGATTTGCCGGATTTGGACTCTTTGGTTCGAGATTTGGAACCGCAACACAAAAATCGAGTCCGAGCTGTAGCGAGGTCCCCCGCGGGCGTTGTTACAGTTGCTTACTATGTTTTGTTTGGAGTTGTCAAGGACAACTTGTTTGGTGCCTATGGAAATCAAAACTTGGCACTATGGTGGAGCTTGAGTTGCAGAAAATCGAAGAGCTAGCTTGATTTGTTCTGCATGTTCTTTGCATTGGCTCAATGTGATTTTGAGAAATGGAATCTGCTGTGTTTTTGGAAAAGCACTTGTGTTTTGTACAGCAGATGGCATTCAGTTTTGACTGAATGGTTGGATACCTGGGTTATGGTATCGGTTTTTTGATTCTATGGCGGCAAACACACCTCTTGATAAAACAGAGTAGTTGCGGATCTCTCAGGCGAGCTCGAGTGCAGGAGGAGAGATAGAGCCACAATGAGCACTCAAGAAGTATGGGTGCGAGTACTATGCTAGGTTTTGCATAGTTGGTGACTTGTACAGATCTGTTGAAGTTGCTTTGGAAGAAAGAGCTATTGTCAACCATCAATCTGATAGTACAAGTGGAAGATACGCAGGTAACGCGTATCGCTAAACTGGAGATCAAGGATTGCAAAAGGAATGAACAACAAGTGTGTGCTGGGAAGTTGTTCAAAAGTGCAAAGGGCAAATGTTGATAGTTCAAGATAGTTCAAGGGAAACTCCAAGCAAAGAAAACCAAGAACGTTGACCAGACAAATAAAGAGTTTTCTGTTGCTCCAGTTTTGGCCGTGCAAAGAGATACATGGCAGGATAGTGGCATTTCAGGGAAGAGTTGTAGTGTCACAGAGCACTCAAAGGAGTACAAGGCATCTCAATCAAGGGGTGTAGGACATCCAATCAGGGGGTGTCGGATATCTTGGTTACGCAAGTTCAAGAATAGCAGGTGAAGACATTCGAGACAAGAAGCGTGGAAGAGATCTGTGGGAGATAGGAGCAGAGGCTCTCTCCAAATCAGAGAGTGGTATGAGTTGAGTTGAGGATGTAGGAGTCCCTCCTCCTCTTGTATCTCTGGTGTATTATCTCTAGCTTCGGGGGATGTAGCCTCTCAATGAGGAGATGAAAATTCTGTTGGTTTTTTGGGCGTGACCGAGCATGACAAGATTAGTAGCACTGTGTGCAGTGGATCACCTCACATGGGTTGAGGGGGTGATTTGTTGGATATATTCATCACCCCATATGAGATAATCATGGAGCACCCACTTTGGAGAGAGTGGGGGTAGCTCACCAACTCCAACCCACTAGAGAGTGAAAGAAGATAGGTGGCAACCAATGAGGTTCTCCCTCATTTGTGTATAAATGGAGGACGTGTTGGATAGGCAAGATAGAGTGTAAACCAACCAAAAGAGTGAGAGATGTGAGGTAGAGAAACCGTCTCTCTCGATGTGAGCGAGGGAGACGGGTGAATAGGTGAGTGAGAATAGTGTGAGCTTCTTCTCTATTGTAATCTTTTTGTAATCTCTCCATTGTTATAGTGATAAACGGTTACTCTCCCGTGGACGTAGGCATTATGGCCGAACCATGTTAAATATAGTGTATCCTTCTGTGTGGGTGTGTTTTTCTGCTTGGTATGATTTCTACAAGGTCTTGGGGGGGATTCTCGATCCCCAACATGAACTGCTAGCTTATATGTAACATGACAACAAATTATTATCATTTTGGGATAATTTATTCACTGTTGGCCTGGAAGTAAATGTCATGCATAATTTAAACTTGTATTGGTTAGATTGAATCATTGTTCTGCACTATTGATGAACACAAGGATTTTTTAATGCTAGGATGTCCAACTACTACTCATCTGTCTATATTTCTGAGTTCTCTTGAACATTATTTGGACCATGGCCTAAGGCCAAAAGATAGTTATCTAATATTGGAATCGTCTAGTCTGCAATTAAGACTGATTCCTTAGAATGAATTTAACTTGACCATACACAACTCCATTGTTTGTCCTTCATTAGAATCCTATTGCATTGTTATGTCAAAGCACAGGAGCATAGCAGGAATGGTTTTCATGTCAGTTAATCTGTGTGTGTGATGCAGGAGGAATTGCTTACGGGCTGGATAGATTAGTGATGATGTTGGCTGGTGCAAATTCCATCAGGGATGTCATTGCCTTCCTCGAGACAACAACAGCCCAGTGTGCCCTTACTCGTGCACCCTCCGAGGTGGATCCTCAGCAATTAAAGGATCTTTCATTTAAGACCTAATAGTTATTCATATTCATTTTACTTATCCTTCTATTATTGAGGAATTCACATCTGTCATTTCCTTAACTAAAAGTAATGATAATTTGGGGTTTAGTAGCTTGGGTACATCCATATTTTGCTCTGTGAGGAATATTTTAATATGTATATTTGGAATGATTTTGGCTACATCTAAAATAATCTTTGTTATTGTAGACTTCTAAACTGTGTGTAATCGAGGCAATATATTCAGATGAAAAAGGATCTCATTCCTTTTTTTTAACATTGTACTTGGACAAGAGTGAGCTTCGTTACTTCCCTCTGCTTTCTGAAACACTTGTGCTCTTGTTGATTTTGGGATTCTAAACAATAATAATTATTATTATTTTTGTAGAAATTGATGTGACGTATAGTAGCAATAAAGTATTAGTATTTAAAATAGACTCGCTAAAATTAATTGATAAGAGTAATTTAACTGTCACATTACTTTGTAAATAAAATTTATAAGCAAAGTTTGTTGTATAGCATTTCTACAAATCGTTTGGATAGTTGCGTCCAAAAATGATTAAATAATTTTTCTTGTGGACTAGGTTTGGAAGGGTGAGTGGATATTGTTATAATACATGAAATAAAAAATAAGATTTGTTGATGAGAACTAAAGGAATAGGCCCCTTATTAAGGTCGTCAATCCTGCAAATAAAAATTCAAAAAAGAAAAAGAAAAAGAAAGTCAAGCTTTTATAACCACTTGTTATGATAATCACTTGTTATGATATTATGGTTTCCCTCTAAAAAATGAAAGGTTAGGGTATATTATGTTTTCGTTTGGGAAGTGAATTGACTTTTTAACTATTTTAGTTTGGAATTTTTTTAGTTTTTTTACTTTTGTGAAAGAAAAAATGAAATGATTATGATTCAGATGTGATATTTTATCTTATTGATTTTTTAACTTATTTTGTCTTTTTATGGCTAAAATAACCTCCGACTCAGATGCCAAACATAACCTATATAGCTGGTTTATCTAGTTCGGGTGGAGTTTTATTTTGATTCTTATAGTTTCAATTCGATTAATTTAAATTTTATATTTTCAGTTTTGTTATAATGTGAATATTTCATCAACTATCATTAGAATTTTGAATGGAAAAAAAATTATGTGCAACTCACGTGGGATTTTAGCAATTTCACTTATTGTTACAATTTTAAACGCAAAAATACGGTGCAACTCATGTGGAATTTTCGGCAATCCCACATGAGTTGTATATGGTCTTTTTAGCAATTTCACACAAGAATTTATTTATTTATTTATTTTTACTGGTGGTTCCTATAGTTTTCTTTTAAAAAAAAATTATTTTGGTTACTCTAGTTTTGTATGTGTTGTTTTTCTATCCAAAATGTTAAGCAAAATGTCACTTTAGTCCTTGTATTATCAATTTGAACAATTTGAATCTCATATTTTTAGTTTTGTTGTAATATTATTCTTCTGTCATGACTGGAGTGACTACAATAAAATTCAAAATAAACTATAGAGACCACTGATATAATTTATTAATTTGTTTGAAAATTACTAAAAATCCCACATAAGTTGCACGTGATCTGTTTAAGTTCAAAATTATAACAGCAAATGACGAATGGCCCACATTGCTACAAAACTAAAAGTATAAGATTTAAATTTAATATACAGAGTGACACATCGCTTAAACTACAGAGAATAATAGTGTAATTTACTCAAATTATAAAATTTTATATAGAATGATGTGATTGATTTGGTTTAAATAATTCAAAAAAATATCATGCAAATTAATAGATCTCACAAACTTTTAACAAACTCCAATGAATAAAAAAAGTTAATAAATTTATTAATTTATATAATATTCCTCTTTATGAAATTTTTATTGGTTTAGACTCATTATCAACTTTCTAGACAGAAGAAAAATGTTTACACAAATTTTCATCTTCTCTTCAAAGGATAATAATGGTCAATAGGACTTTAATTACTACAACTAAGCAAATTAAATATATTGATGAGTTTTCTAGATTTGCATTATTGTCAAGCTTTTATTTTACATATTGTTTTGAATTTGTATTTGTATTCTAGATTAATGGCATCCAAGTATTTTAAATAAAAAATCTAGACATATATTTCATTGGATAAGCATTACATTCCAGAGTAAGCCACAATTGTGCTGCATAAATGCACATATTTAAACATTAATATTGAGAGTTGCTTTGCTCCTCCAACTTCTAAATTTGCTGTCATAAGCCAAAAGCATCTTGATTTTGCATTCCCATCATTAGGATAAGTCTTACATTTTCTTAGATTACGTACTCTTCATTTTCCCACTTTTACATACAGATTAAAGGAGTATTTGTTTTTCTATTAATTGGTGTCATTTGAGGCATAATAAAAAAGAGTTATGCTAGATAATTTTAAAATATTATTTTAAAATTTATTTGCGCTAACATGACAAGGGATTAGTGTTGGTTGATTTTAAAATAATTAAAAAATTGACGTGCAACTATTTAGTTGATTTTTAAACAAATTAACAATTGACGTGCAATTATTTGGTTGATTTTTAAACAAATTAACAATTGATGTGCAACTGCCTATGTTACTAGGGTGTAAATTTAGGGGATGACCCTTAAAATATCATCTCCTAAATTTTCCTTGATAATGTGGATTATTTTGCATGTTAGTTGTTGATTTGTTTAAAAATCAATCAATAGTAACCCCTTACCATGTTGATGTGGGTGAATTTAGAGATCTCTAGTATCACTTCTGTTTGTCCCACCAATTTTTTTATTATTTTATATTATCAAATTACATGATAAAATATTATTTGTCATTATTATTTTATTAGTAATTATTTTTAAATAAGAAATTAATTGTGAGATTTTACATAGTGAGATAAAATAGTGATAAAAAATCAATGATATGTCAACAATTTCAACAAAAAATAAATAGCAAGGCTTTTTCATAGTGAGATAAAATAGTGATAAAAAATTAGGACAACTTTATTTAATAAAATCTGATAGTGAGAGAGAGGACTTACCATGAGAGAGAGAGAGAGAGAGTGTGTGTGAGAGAGAGTGAATCGCCGGAGGAGTGTGTGAAAGAGAGAGAGTGAGTTGCTCACAATGTTGTGCTCTACGTCTGCCTTCAACTTGGTGTACATACTTCTGTCTTCAGAGACAGAGACGGAGAGGGAAAGGGAGAGGGAGAGAGAGAAATGTGACGAGAGAGACAGGTGGTGTTAATTTGTAAATCATCTACCTATTCATCAAGTGTGTAATGATGGTGATGCATTAATGTCGCATACCATCCTATAATTATTTTCATTTTCATTTTGAAATTTATCTTGACATTTGAATTTGGTGAGTAATACAATTGATGTCCCTCAGCATATTTCAATTTAGTCCAACCAAGACAGCAATGAATTCATGACAATCGTATAAATCCGGATAGATTTTTTGGTTTTGGGCAAGTAGCATTGCACATAGATTAAATAAAATGAAATTGAAATCTCTATAACTAGCAAGTAATTAAATAGGTATTATGTTAATATAGTAGTTGATTTTTTGACATTTTACAAAAAGACGTGTAGAAAAATGTGCAGAAATAGAGAGAGTGATGTGATAACTTATAATGACTTTTTGACTATTAACCCAAGTCTGCAAATAGAACCTTAGTGTGTTACAGTTTTTTATTTATTGTGATATCACATAAATAATATCACCATAAAAAATTAAGGTTTTAGAGACCAAAATTTAGGGACAAAATTATTTTTTAGGGACCAAATAATTTTATTGCTAAAAGTGTCATTATATTTTTAGCAACAAATACTAGACATTAGTGATAAATTATTATCCTTTTGAGAATAATTTTTTTGGTAATTATTTTTTTTTTGTTCTGACCCAAACATAGTGTTTTCTATTATTGTACTATTTCTAACTTGGAAACAAAAAGCAAAGAACAAAATATTAGCATTCTATGTTTCCTAAGATTTTGTTGTTTAATGTAAACTCAGCATTTAAAAATAAGATAAGAGAAAGGCCACAAAAATTGATGAATCAAAACAAATCGATGAACAGATATGAAAATAAGATAAAGGCCACAAAAATTGATGAATCAAAACAGATCGACGAACAGATCTAAGGAAAAAAAAATGTGAATAGAAATTTGTATCTATCAAACAGATCTGAAAAAATAGAGAGAAGTGGCAGATTGACAAACAATGATATCTAATATAAAACTAGAAAATCATAAACGATAGATCGACAAATAACTACCTTCAGATCCGTACTTGCGAGCCTCAACAGCCTTCAAAATAAATCTGATGGAGAGAGCATAGCGAGAGAGAATTCAAGCAAGAAATTGAACGCACATTCGAAAGAGAGACAGAGTTCGAATTCGAATTAGGGTGAGGGTGAGGGTGAGGGTGAGGATGAGGGTGAATCGGTGCTCCGGTTGCCCACGACGGTAACGAGAAGCGGCGGTGAGAAAGGGGGAGAGGAGCAGCGGAGAGGAAGAGGGAGAGGGAGAGGGAGAGTGAGAAACGTAAAGAGAGAGACACAGGCGTTGTTTGTGGTATAGAACCATATATATATATATATATATATTACACCATTAGCGACTAAATGAATTAGTTTTATAAAATCCCTCCAAAATTTGAAATAAATGCCTCCAAATATTTTAGTTTTTGGCAACCAAACTTTTAGTCGCCAAAGATAAAAAATAATTTTTTAATTTTACATTCGGCGACTAAATTATTTTAGTAGCCAAAACGCAACATACGGCGACTAAACTAATTTTTTGTCACTGAAAATATGTTTTTGGCGACCAAACTTTTGGTCGCCAAAGATAAAAAATAATTTTTTATTTTACATTCGGCGACTAAATGATTTTGGTAGCCAAAACTCAACATACGGCGACTAAAATTTTTTTTTTGTCACCAATTCTGGTATTTTTAGCAACTAAATTTTTTTTTTAGTGGCCAATAATCAATATATCCCGACTAAAAAAAATTAGTAGCTAAATATTGTACTTTTGGCGACTAAAAAAATTTTAGTCACCAATTCCACAACTTTTGGCGACTAAATTTTTTTTAGTCGCTAATTTTGGTCGCCAAAGGTGTATTTTGTTGTAGTGATCATTGATTTTTTATCACTATTTTATATCACTATGTAAATTCTCACAATTAATTTCTTATTTAAAAAAAATTACTAATAAAATAATAATGACAAATAATATTTTATCATGTAATTTGATAATATAAAATAATAAAAAAAATTGGTGAAATAAACAGAAGTGATGCTAGAGATCTTTGAATTCACCCACATAAACATGATAGGGGGTTAAATATTGGTTGATTTTTAAACAAATCAACAACTAACATGCAACATAATCCACATTATCAAGGATAATTTAGGAGATGATATTTTAAGGGTCATCCCCTAAATTTACACCCTAGTAACCTAAGCAATTGCACGTCAATTGTTAATTTGTTTAAAAATCAACTAAATAGTTGCATATCAATTTTTTAGTTATTTTAAAATCAACGAACTAAGACTTAATCCCTTGTCATGTTGGTGTAAATAAATTTTAAAATAATATTTTAAAATTATCTAGCATAACTCTTTTTTATTATGCCTCAAATGACACCAATTAATTGAAAAACAAATACTCCTTTAATGTGTATGTAAAAGTGGGAAAATGAAGAGTATGTAATCTAAGAAAATGTAAGACTTATCCTAATGCTGGGAATGCAAAATCAAGATGCTTTTGACTTATGACAGCAAATTTAGAAGTTGGAGAAACAAAGCAACTCTCAATATTAATGTTTAAATATGTGCATTTATATGCAGCACAGTTGTGGCCTACTCTTGAATGTAATGCTTATCCAATGAAATGTATGTCTAGATTTTTTATTTAAAATACTTGGATGCCATTAATCTAGACAACGAATATAAATTTAAAACAATATGTAAAATAAACGCTTGACAATAATGCAAAATCTAGAAAACTCATCAATATATGTAATTTGCTTAGTTGTAGTAATTAAAGTCCTATTGACCATTATTATCCTTTGAAGAGAAGATGAAAATTTGTGTAAACATTTTTCTTTTGTCTAGAAAGTTGATAACCAAAAAAACAAACAAGAAGTTTTTCTTTTGAAAAATAGTATAAAAATATGCAATTTGATCATATAGTCATTAATATCCGATTAATATGATTTTTGGTAGGCATGAAGTATTCAACAATTCCTACAAAATGACGGTTTAGATCATAAAAATAAATCCATAATGCACCTCAAAATGAGGCACAACAGTCACTGCTGTGCCTTGACCCCAATTCCATAAATTTCATAAAGAGGAATATTATATAAATTAATAAATTTATTAACTTTTTTTTATTCATTGGAGTTTGTTAAAAGTTATTGAGATTTATTAATTTGCATGATATTTTTTTTTGAATTATTTAAACCAAATCAATCACATCATTCAATATAAAATTTTATAATTTGAGTAAATTACACTATTATTCTCTATAGTTTAAACAAAGTGTCACTCTGTATATTAAATTTAAATCCTATACTTTCCGTTTTGTAGCAATGTGGTCCATTCGTCATTAATTATTATAATTCTGAACTTAAACAGATCACGTGCAACTTACGTGGGATTTTTAGTAATTTTCACACAAGAAAAAAATATTAATAAATTATATTAGTAGTCTCTATAGTTTAATTTGAATTTTATGTAGTCACTCCAGTCATGACAGAGGAATAATATTATAACAAAACTAAAAATATGATTTTATAGCGATCCCGGATTTTCCCCTTTATGTATAGTATTCCTGACTTAGGTTCCGTGGTGTTGATTGTTGTTTATATCTTGTTTCCATCCTTTAATACTTTGTATTTGAGTTATAGGATGTGTTGGGTAGGTTTGTTACGGGTTGGGTGTGATTGGGAGCAAATGGTTGCTGCCCGGAATTTTGGTCCTTTGCTCGAGTGAGCTCTTTGTTTTAGATCCTTCGCTCGAGCTAGGGTTTTTTCGCTTGAGCGAGAGTTGAGTTTTGTGTCTGGTGGCTTGAGCCAGGGTGCCTTCGCTCGAGCATACGTCTGCGTCTGGGTTTGGACTTGAGAGTTGCATTTCTTGGCTCGAGCAAGCTTTCCCTCGCTCGAGCGAGCGAGGTGTATGTTTTGAGTTTCTTCGCTTGAGTGAGCATTCTATCGCTCGAGTGTGCTTCTGGGTTGCAGACCTAAAGCTTCGAATTGTTGGCTCGAGCGAGACTTTCTTCGCTCGAGCAAGGGTTCTTTGTGTTTGGTCGCTCGAGTGACCAATCCTTCGCTCAAGCGAGCTTGTGTTATATTAGTAGACATCAGTGGGTAAACACTTCACTTTTTCATCTCTTTTAATTTCAAAACCCTAGATTCAGGTCTCTCTCTCTCTCTCTCTACACTTAACTTCTCTCTAGGGTTTCATCTATTTTTAGTGTGTTTCTACCCTAAGTTCTTTGTAAGAAAGGTAGAGGGTCGTGAGGGCTTTGTTTTAATCTGAACAATAGTGGATTTGGAGCACTTTTGGTTTTTCCTCATCTACTCCTTTGGGCTTCTAATTTCGAGGTAGGGATACCCTACTTCATCTTATGAGTTTTGTCTTTAATTTTGGTCATTTTGATTAGTTGGTGATGTTGGGTAATTTTGGAAAAAGTTAGGGTTGTTGTGTAATTTATAAAAGAGGGGTTCTCAAATATTAGAACCCATGTGTATGTGAAACATTGAAAAATGGAATTTATGTTGTGAGATTGGTGAAATCGAACCTTAGGGTTGATATGTGAAATATGGGAAAATGCCCTAGTTATTATGACAAATTAATTTGTATAATTAATTTTGGGGAAATGAGAAATTGAGTTGAAAATCATAAGATTGGGAAATTATGGGCTTATATGGTGTAGTTGGACTGATTTATCACTCACCCATGGAAAATGTTGATATTATATCTGTTGACGCATTTATTTTCTGTTTAGAAATAATTACTTTGGGCTATCGGTGGAGGATAGTCTTGATTGTTGTAGATACTGCATGTTGATTAGGGAAAACCGAAACTAATCACATTGAATGCGTCATTGAATGTGACAGTTGGAATAATACATCAAATATGTGTATTGATTGATCCTTGTATATGATAATTGTTTATATACTTTGAATATGTATATTGTGTAGGAGGAAATAGGGGATGTACTCCATGGTTTGAGGGAAGATAGGGGATGGACTCTCAAATCTGTTTGGGAGGAGATAGAGGATGGACTCCATTGATACAGCAAATATGTGTATCAAATTGAAGTGTTAATCCATCAAATATGTATATTAAATGGAAGTATTAATACAGCGAATATGTGTATTATTTGAAATATGGAAGTGTTTTAATTGTGAGTTGTAAATTCATTTGAATTGTGAACCAAGGAAGTAATTTAATGTGAGATGTAGTTTCATTGAAATGTTTGGCTAGGTTCTGAGCCATATTTATGAAATGATTTGATAAGTAAAGGAAAATAGATTGTATCATGGACATGATTGTCGTGGAACTGTATTGTGATTTAAATTGGTTTTTAAGTGTTAACCATCTATCAAATGCCATTATTTTAGTCATTGCTTATAACTGGTTTAGAATATCTCTGCTGGGCTGTGGCTCACCCTATATGGGACATCATTTTCAGGTCCAGGTGATATGCCACCTCCAAGGACATAGCTTGGGAGATTCTGGGAGTTGAAGACTCTTTTTGTTGTTTTGTTATCTTTTGATGTATTACATGTAAATTCAAACCAAGGGCCTAATATGTATTTGAGTTAGTACTCTCTTCTTGTAATCAAGTGTTGGCTTGGAAAGTTGTAAGCCCGTAGGGCATTTACTTTTGTTGTCAACATGTAATACTTTTGTAATGAATGCTCTGATAAATGGAAAGATGTTTACTTCTCTTTTGTCTATGCATGTCAAGATTGTTGGGTTTTATGTATTTTTTTGAGGGCGTTACAATATTCAAATTGATAATACAATGACTAAAGTGATACTTTGCTTAACATTTTGGATACAAAAACAACACATGCAAAGCTAGAGTAAGCAAAATTTAAAAAAAAAAACTATAGGAACCACCAACAAAAAATAAATAAATAAATAAATTCTTGTGCGAAAATTGTTAAAAAGACCATATACAACTCACATGGGATTACTAAAAATTTCACTTAAGTTGCACAGTATTTTTTCTTTTAGAATTGTAACAATAAGTGAAATTGCTAAAACCCCACGTGAGTTGCACATGATTTTTTTTCCATTCAAAATTCTAATGATAATTGATGAAATATTCACATTATAATAAAACTGGAAATATAAAATTTAAATTACTCGAATTGAAACTATAAGAATCAAAATAAAAACTCCACTCAAACTAGAAAAACCAGTTATATAGGCTATGTTTGGCATGTAAGTTCGAGGCTATTTTAGCCATAAAAAGATAATAAGTTAAAAAGTTAATAAGACAAAATATCCCATCCAAATCATAATCATTTCATTTTTTCTTTCACAAAAGTAAAAAAAAAAAAAAATCAAAAAATCCTAGACTAAAATAGCTAAAAAAACAACCCACTTTCCAAACGAAGGCATAATATACCCTAACTTTTCATTTTTGAGAGGGAAACCATAATATCATAGCAAGTGATTATAAAAGCTTGACTTTCTTTTTCTTTTTTTAATTTTTATTTGCAAGATTGATGACCTTAACAAGGGGCCTATTCCTTTGGTTCTCATCAATAAATCTTGTTTTTTTATTTCATGTACTGCAACAATATCCACTCACCCTTCCAAACCTAGTCCACAAGAAAAATTATTTAATTATTTTTGGACACAACTATCCAAACGATTTGTAGAAATGCTATACAACAAACTTTTCTTATAAACTTTATTTACAAAGTGTGCGGGGAGGAAATATTCCGGCGACCCGCACTTCCTTTCTTCCAAACTCCTCAGCTGTCCGATCACCTGAAAGCACAAAGGCGGTGAGCTACCCGGCGGTGTGTGGCCGGAAAACACCTCCGACGCTCAAGTTAGAACCTCACACACCTGGAAAAATGACTAGAGAGAAGGGAGAGTGTTTGAGTGTAAGTCTCACTTACAAAAATTGTCCATCCCTATAAGGGGTGGCGCAGACTTGTTTATATACCTCTCTGCGCCTCATATCCACTCCCAGTGATCTCTCAACACGTGGCTCTGCTATCCCATCTGTCAGCACATACACCATGCCTCTGTCAGGTCACACCATGCTGGACATCACCTAATCCCAACTGCCAGCCTTCTCTGTTGGAGCCCGGCAGCCGAGCTGCCCAATCCATAGCCGGGCTGTGCTTCATGCCCAAGCACGATGCTGGCTAAGCTTGAGAGAACCGGGCTGTGCAGCATCCCGGCTGGATCGTGCCCGGGATATCTCGCATTCACCTTTGTCGGCCTTCCTGCCGAACAAACTCATAGCTCGGTCGACTACGCCCTTCCTGGCGCCGGTCATCTGCTTGGCCGGTCGGCCTTCCTGCCGAGCAGCCGAACAGCTCGGTCGTTGGCGCCTTTCCGGGCGCCGGATTCTTCAGACTGCTGGGCTTGCTTGCATCCAAAGCACGCTTGACTCGGTTCACTGTCGGTGCCCTAACCGAGCACCTTCTCGACCCAAGACTGCCGCCCAAATCTTGCCCTACAGAACTTTCGTCTGCCAAATCATCTCAAGACGGTACCAGATCATTATTTTCCCACTCACAAAGTAATGTGACAGTTAAATTACTCTTATCAATTAATTTTAGTGAGTCTATTTTAAATACCACTATTATTGCTACTATATGTCACATCAATTTCTACAAAATAATAATAATTATTATTGTTTAGAATCCCAAAATCAACAAGAGCACAAGTGTTTCAGAAAGTAGAGGGAAATAATGAAGCTCACTCTTGTCCAAGTACAATGTTAAAAAAAAGGAATGAGATCCTTTTTCATCTGAATATATTGCCTCGATTACACACAGTTTAGAAGTCTACAATAACAAAGATTATTCAGAAGCAGTACAGGGCCCGAAAGGGCAAAGGCTCGAATGGCTCGAATTTGAGAAGGAATGAGGAAGAAGAAGAAGAAGAGAATGAGAAAGAAGAAGAAGGAGAAGAAGAGGAACTAGAGGGGCCATCAAAATCGGGCTGGAGGCGAAGGCGGAGGCGGGTGGAGGTAGAGGCAGAGGCAGAGGCGGAGGCGGAGGCGGGGATACGACGATCGGCTGACAAGCTGCGACGCCGACGACCTGCGTTCTCTCTCTCACCTGTGTTCTCTCTCTCGCCTCTGTTCAAATCAACGAAGAAGAAGAAAGAAAAGGAAGAAAAGGAAGAAAAAAAAAATCAAAACCCAAAACGACGTCGTTTTGGGTTTTGAGCCACATTCGAGCCACCGATTTCGGGCCCTCAAACATTTTTCAAGATTATTTTAGATGTGGCCAAAATCATTCCGAATATACATATTAAAATATTCCTCACAGAGCAAAATATGGATGTACCCAAGCCACTGAACCCCAAATTATCATTACTTTTAGTTAAGGAAATGACATATGTGAATTCCTCAATAACAGAAGGATAAGTAAAATGAATAAGAATAACTATTGGGTCTTAAATGAAAGATCCTTTAATTGCTGAGGATCCACCTCGGAGGGTGCATATGATAGGATAGGCTTCTAGATGCAACCTCAGGTGGGATGATGCTTTGTGCTACCTCTGTTATTATGCTTGTCTCTGTTGCCAGTTTTGGAGTTTGCTGATCTGTTAGGCGATGCTGCTTGCTAATGGTTTACTCAGCTTTGTGTTCTGCTTTTGCTCAATAGTGGCTGCATCTTTTAGTTTCTTTTGCTTGTTGGTTTTGCTGCTTTACTTTATTTGTTGATCTCTCACCAACTGGAGTTTGGAGTTTGAGCTAACTTCAAGTTCATCTTTATTGATGTACTTTATCATACTTTGTATGTTTCATTAATAAAGATTTTTTTTGCCGTTAAAAAAAAAAAAAAAAGTGAACAGCCTGCAAAAAGGACAAAAAGCCAAAATGACTGTTTTTTATTTTAAATTGTGAATCATGTTAAAAGAATGTAAAAATATGGCGATCCAGGTTTTACCTCTTCTTTTGTTGTATGTTGTTATCTGTATCTCTTTTCCGTCCTTTGATTCTTTGTACTTAAGTTTTGGGATGTGTTGGGTGAGTTTGTAACAAGTTGATTGTGAGTTAGAACAAATGGTTGTTGCCCTGAATTTGGCTTCTTCGCTCGATCGAGGCTTTTTGCGCTTGAGCGAGAGTTTTTGCACTCAAGCGAGGATTGAGGGTCTTCAGGTTTCTTTTCAGACACAACGCCTGCTCGAGCGAGATTTCTTGCGCTCGAGCAAGCATGGTCTGGTGTGTCTCTTCGCTCGAGCGAGAAGTCTTGTGCTTCGCTCAAGTGAGCTTTCTTGCGCTCAAGCGAGCGATCCCTATGTTATGTGTTTCTTCACTCGAGCGAGCACTCTTATGCTCGAGCGTGCGCTTGGGTTTCAGACCTAAAGCTTCTCATTGTTTGCTCGAGCGATGGTTCTTGCGCTCGAGCGAGGTGTTTGTTGTGTCTGGTCGCTCGAGCGACCACTTCTTCGCTCAAGTACACCAATGGAAAATGTAATAATTTATCTGTTAGATAGATTTATTTATCTATTTAGAAATAACTGCTTTGGGCTATCGGTGGAGGACAGTCTTGATTGTTGTAGACACTGCATGATGATTAGGGAAATTGAAACTAATCAATTGGAATATGTCATCGAATGTGACGGTGGAATTAACACATTGAATATGTGAATTGTTGGGTCATTGTATATGACTATATGTTTAAATACATTGTATATGTATATTGTGTGAGAGGAGATAGGAGATGCACTCCATTATTTGGGAGGAGATAGGGGATGGACTCCATTGATAATTAAGTTGGCCGGAGTGTCCAGGGTGCAAGTCCCGAAATCTTTTATATATATATAGATGCCAGTTCCCTCGGACGTAATTCCGTAAAATGGCAAGAATATTGAAGTGTTGAATGATGTTTGTTATGTTTGAGTTGTAGTCACATTTCACACTATTTGGATACTATTGAACTATGTCAATGAATTAATTGGATAGATAATGGAAGTGGATTGAGATATAAATGTTAATGTTGGTTGATCATGGAAAGGATATGAGATGGTTTAGAATTGTTAAACATTTATCGAATGCTAATATTTTAGTCAACTCTCATAATATGTTTAGCATATCTCTACTGGGCATTGGCTTACCCTATATGGGACATCATTTTCGGGTGCTAGAGACATGCCGCCTTCAAGGACCTAGCTTGGGTGGTTTAGAGGCAACAGACTCCTTTTGTTGATTATTCTTTTATGTTATATGTTTTTATTTCCAAGCTGAGGGCTTTAATTGTAAACGGCTTTTGACCCTCTTTTGTTGTAACCAAGTGTTGATTTGGAAAGCTGTAAGCCCGTAAGGCATTTACTTTTGTTGTCAACATGTAATACTTTTTGTAAAGAATACTCTGATGTATGGAATATAATACCTCTTTTATGTTTTATGGATCTGATGAATGAATGAATTATGTTTTTTTTTTTAGGGCGTTACAACTTGGTATAAGAGCATACCGGGTTTGAATACTTTGGGTACGTGGGAAGTGGTTAGTACCACAATGGGTTTGTCTCGCTTGTTAGAGACTTATGTATAATGTTATGTGCTTATGTGATAACATGTTTATGTGACTATATGGGTATGGGATTTAGTTTCTAGGATGTTGATTGGATCCTTGGGTTTCTAAGAGTCCTGTTGGAAAGGTACTTGATCACTGTCGTTTCTAATTGGAACTCTAGCAACGCCACGGGGACGGTCATTTTTCGAAAATAAAATTCGTAAGTGTTTATGTGATTATGTGCTTACGTGGAGTGAATTATTGTTTTCCATTTTGTTAGGACGCGAGTGAAATAGCTTTGGTACATTTGTGAATGTGCTAATGTCTTTGTTACCTTTATTAGGATGTCAGGATGAGGACGTGGTGGGCCTAGTAGGCAGGAGGTGCCTATACTGGATGAGATTCCGGCGTAGGAGGAAGGTATTGGTCAGGCCAATGTGGCCGAACCGGTTGGACAGCAGGCCATTGGCGCCTTAGCCCGGGAGATGGCAAGAGCATTGAGGGAGTCTATGGACATTCTCCGAGCTGAGAATCAAGTCCAGGCCCAAGTAGCTGAGGCAGGGCCGTCTTTTCTGAAGAGGGAGTTCTTCCAGTCGAATCCGAATGAGTTTTTGGGGGATCCTAAAAAGCCACTGAAGGCTGATGAATGGCTTAAACAGATGACAAAGACGTTTGAGATGCTTGGCATCAAAGACGGAGGTTTGCGGGTGACCTTGGCGTCCTTCCAGCTGAAAGGAGTCTCGAGTCAATGGTGGAAGCATGCGCGGCGGTGCATTGGAGGGACTTGGGAAGCCTTTGTGGAAGCTTTCAAGGACAAGTACCTGCTGGCTACAGTGAGGGAGAAGTTGAGGGATCAATTCTCCAAGTTGGTGCAGTTGAACACCCCTGTGGCAGAGTTCGAGGCCACTTTTACTAGCTTGTCTAGGTTTGCACCTGAGTTAGTGGCGACTGAGGAACGTCGCTGTCTAGAGTTCAAGAAAAGGTTGAGGACCGGACTCATGTTTCGAGTTGTCGGGTCCATGATTAGAGACTATGGGTGCCTTGTGGAGGTTGCTGCCCATCTTGAGACCATCATGCATGCTGAGGAGGAGAGGATGAGGGGCTCCAGGAGGAGTCAGGATAGCCAAGGGGACGGTAAGAGGCAGAGGGGTCCTAACCCTCAATAGTCCCAGGGAGTGCAGTCGAGGTCTACCTTTCCAGTACTGAGTTTGGGTTTTGGAAGAGGGGGTCAGGGAGACATCACATGTTACAAATGTAGCCAGCTAGGTCACAAGTCTTCAGCTTGCCCGTAGAGAGGAGGAGGGCAGCGTGCAACATCATCTTCGGTTCGTTCTCAAGGCCAGAGTTAGGGCAGAGGCTAGCCGCTCACTTGTTATCAGTGTGGGCAAGCGGGGCACCCGAAGAGGTTTTGCCCGCAGTTGGGTGGCATATCTAGTGCGTCTGGTTCGAGGCAAGCACAGACTTATTAGCCAGCACAATCAGTTCAGGCCTCGAGGGCCAATCAAGGAGCCTCTTCGGCTCAGTCTGTGCAGCAGTCTTATGCTCTGAGAGGTAGTAGGTAGATCAGAGACCTACAGAGCGCGTGTATGCTATTACAGCGCCGGAGCTTATACCGACTCCATCAGTTGTGAGAGGTACCTTTTTGTTTTGCAACTAGGTTGCTAATGTGTTGATTGATGCGGGTGCATCCCATTCTTTTATATCTTCTGTTTTTGCATCTATTTTGGGATTGGAGTTGGCACAGTTAGCATCTCCTATTTGTGTTGTATCACCTATTGGGGGCGAGATGATTTTGAAACAGGGGTGTCGGGGCTGTGATATAGAGGTCGTTGATCGTCGGCTTCCATTTTCTTTTGTAATAATGGTTATGTCAGGGGTAATATTTCTTCAACTTGTCCACGTTAACTGGTTGGGAAAATTCTAGGCCATCCAGGTCCATAAGAATAATAGCTCCACCAGACCAGATAGATTTGATAATGTAAGGACCAGTCCAATTGGGTCTGAACTTGCCCCTAGGGTCATGGATAGGAGCTCGGTTGTCTTTGAGCACTAAATCCCCTTCCTTAAGATTCCGAGACTTAACTTTCTTGTTAAAAGCCCTAGCAATCCTGCGTTGATATCCTTGAACGTGGTACAGTGCCTTTAGCTTCCTCTTATCAAACGACATCAGTTCTTCGAACCTGCTCTGCTGCTAGTCCGCTTCTGCTATCTGGCACTCAGCCATAACCCACAGCGACAGAACCTTTATCTCAACCGGCAAAACAGCTTCCATCCCATAAACTAGAGAATACAGAGTTGCCCCAGTAGATGTCCGAATTGAAGTTCTATAGCCCCAGAGAGCAAATGGCAATTTGTCTGGCTAGTCCCTATAAGTCTCAACCATTTTCTGCAAAATGTGCTTGGTGTTCTTGTTGGCGGCCTCAACAGCTCTGTTGGTTTGCGGCCGGTATGTGGATGACTTATGAAAAGCCACACTGTATTTCTCCAACAAGTCAATCACTTCTCTCTTGAAATGGGAGCCATTATCTGAAATGATCTCATTCGGGACCCCATAACGACAAATGATGTTATTCCTGATGAACTTGGCTATATGCGATGCTTTCAGCACTGCATAGGATTAGGCTTCGACCCACTTTGTAAAATAGTCTATTGTCATCGAGATATACTCATGCCCATTCAAGCCTTTCGGCGTAACTACCACAATAACATCAATTCCCCAGACTGAAAAAGGCCATGGTGAAGTCATGTTGTACAACTTCGACGGCGGAATATTCATGCGATTTGCATGAATTTAACATTTGTGGCATCACCGAACAAAACCGATACAATCCTCCTCCATGGTTGACCAGTAATAACCCTGCTTGAGAATCTTCTGGGCTAGCATTACTCTGCTCGTATGTGCTCTACACTCTCTCCCATAGATGGCCTCCATTAGACACTTCGACTCTTCTGCATTAACACACAACTTGTGCATTCCCAAATGACTCCTCTTATACAACTTACCCCTGCAGATGATAAACTGAATGGCCATCCGCTGTATTGCCCTTTTATTTTTGGCATTTGCCCCTAGTGGATACACCTCCTTTTCCAAGAAGTTCCAAATATCATAATACCAGGGGTTTTGATCCTGCACTTCATCCATTGCAGCGATCAACTCGTAGGCCAACGCATATCTCTGCTCAATAATGATAGGACGCATCCAGACTCCAAAAGGGATGTCTACCATAGAAGATAGAGTTGATAAGGCATCAGCAAACCTGTCGTTCTCTCTTAACAGATGCGTGAAGGTTAGCTTCTCAAACCTAGGAATTAGAACATCTAGGGTTTGGTGATAGATTTTCATCCTTTTTTCTTTCACCTTCCAGTCTCCCTTTGCTTGAGACATAACCAGGTTCGAGTCCCCGATGACGTCCAACCTTTTTGCCCCTAGTTCTAGGGTGGCTTCCAAACCAGCGATACAAGCCTCGTATTCTGCTTCGTTGTTCGAAACCTTGAATCGGAGTTTGAAGGCTAAAGGTATATGGGAATTGTCAGGTGCTATTAACAACACCCCTATCCCATACCCATACTGGTTAGACGCTACATCAAAGAGCATTGTCCAGATCTCTTCCTCAACCTGCAGAATGGCTTCATTTGGAAATAGGTATTCTACTGCTTCGTTCCCTTCTACTGGGTGATCTACCAGAAACTCTGCTACTGCTCTTCCTTTGACAAACTTACGAGTCACATATTTGAAATCAAATTCGGAGAGAAGAACTAACCAACGGGCTAGCCTATCCGTAAGTGCTGGTTTCTCGAAGAGATATTTAATAGGATCTAATCTCGAAACCAGAATTACGGAGTGAGCTAACAGGTAGTGCCTCAACTTCCTGGTAGCCCATACCAAGGCTAAGTAAGCTTTCTCCAGCAGGGTGTAACGGGTCTCGTAGTCTAGCATCTTCTTACTTAGGTAATAAATGGCTTTTCCCACTCTATCCTCAGATTCCTACACAAGCATATAGCCCATTGTTGTGTCCATTACTGACAGATACAAAATCAACAACTTCCCCGGCTCTGGCAGTGATAACATGACCGAGTTCTAAAGGTACTGTTTGATCTGCTCGAAAGTAAATTGGCCTCGGTCATCCCATTAGAATTTCTTTCCTTTCTTTAAGAGACCAAATAGTGGTTCACAAGTCAAGGTTAATTTGGAAATATACCGTCTTCTGAATTGCACTATACTCAAAAAGCCTCGCACCTCATTTTCAGTCTTTGGTGGTGGCATTTCTAGTATGGCCTTGATTTTGGAAGGATCAACCTCGGTGCCCCTCTCTGTGATCAAGAAACCCAGCATTTTCCCTGATATTACCCCGAAGGTACACTTCTGTGGATTTAACCTCAATCTGTACTTTCTAATCTGTTGAAGAATTTCTTTAAGGCGGTATAGTGGCCCTCTTTTTCCTTCAACTTGACAATCATGTTGTCCACGTATACCTCAACCTCTTTATGGATCATGTCATGTAGAATTGTGGTTGCAGCCCGTTGATAGGTAGCCCTAGCATTTTTCAACCCAAACGGCATCACCCTATAGTAGTAGGTTTCCTACAATGTGGTGAAGGCAGTCTTCTCTCTATCCTCGGGTGCCATCAAGATCTAGTTATACCCGAAAAATTCATCCATGAAGGAGAGCAGCGCATGGCCTGCGGTGAAGTCCACCAATTTATCGATGTGCGGTAGAGGAAAGTCGTCCTTCGGACTAGCTTGGTTCAGATCTCTAAAGTCCATACACACCCGAATTCAGCCATCTTTCTTCGGTACCAGAATAATGTTGGCCAACCAAGTCGGATACTCAGATACTAGCAAAAACCCTGCATCTATCTGCTTGGTGACCTCTTCCTTAATCTTCAAAGCCCAATCTAGGTGTATTCTCCGAAGCTTCTGCTTAACAGATCGGGCCTTGGGGTCAAGAGGGATCTGATGCTGTACAATCTCAGGATCGATTCTAGGCATGTCTTTGTAGGACCACGCAAAAACATCTTTGAAATCTTTTAATAAAGTGACTAAGCGCTCGCGTTCCTCTGAAGACAACGTGGACCCAATCTGGACCAAACGCTGATCCTTCTCAGTACCCATATTAATTGGAATGATTTCATCAACAAAGGGCTTTACAAACCTCTTATTTTCTCTATCAATCACATGTTTCAAAACCAGAGGAATTCCTTCCTCGTCGTTTTCATCAAAATTTTGAAAGTCATGATCAATGCAATACACAAGAGGCACAGAAAAATACTCAGAAACTGCAGCAGCATTCTCATTCAAAAGATCCGGCTCATCCAATTCCTTGGTTACAACCGACTCAAAACAAAAGGAAAAAGACGACCTGGACAAACTACGGCATTCGGGTTATCAACCCTATGAATACCGGACTCCAACTCAGAAGAACTAGAATCTGATTCTGATTCCACAAACTCTGTGAAATCAGATTCCGGCTCACTACCTGATTCAGAACTACTAGACTAAAAACCCTCCTCCAGCTACCAAGTGAGGGACGGTGCGTTAGATTCATCCAGAATATCACCAGAAAGGTCCACACCTGATTGATCTCTGATCATGGAAACGGTTAGGTTATCCCCCAAGCTCTCTGGGTTGATCGAAGGATCCGAAAGGAGACATGCCAATACTATCCCTACTTCAATTTCATCACTGCCCTCTATGCTCCGCTCAACTCCAGTGATAATAGATTCTGCCCTTTCCTCTATGGCTTCATCTTCTTGCAGTTGCAAATCGAAGAAAATCTCAAAGCCGAGTAGACGCCACTTCTTAGAGTTCAACCATGGCTCAAAAAGGCTGCAAAATGGGAAGTCTTCTCCTTCTTAGATAGAGGGGTCGTTCAGAGTTCCCTGAATTGGCCTATGCACAAGCCCATAGTGCTTTCCAGTTTGCTTAGCTTTGGCTTTTCCTACCATTTCCTTCCCTTTTCGAACCCAGTCCTCTTTGGTGGGTGTGTAACCCAAGCCAAAGGCATAAGGGTTATGTGGTACTTCGGCCAGTGCAGTAATGCCCTTCCAGCCGCTCTTTTCTAATCCCATCCCAGGCATGTGTTGTAGCTTGTTCATGAGATACACTAATTGAGCACTGACGTAGAAGCCCTCATCAACAACTAGGATATTTTGAACCACCCGGGCCTCAACCAAGGTAAAACCAGACAAGAAAACATCCTCGTCACCATGTACAATCTCCAGTACGGGTGTAGTAACCTATAGCGGAGGATATATAGATGAATTCCCAAACACAATGGCTACCCCCTTTCCAAGAGGGTACTTCAGCATTTGATGCAAGGTGGAAGAAATAGCTTTCACTTGGTGTAGCCACGGCTGTCCAAGTAACAAGTTGAAAGTAACCGAAATATCCAGGACATGAAACTCAATATCCTGTTGGGCTGACTTGACCTATGTTCTAATCTGAACTGTTCCCATCACTTCTCTGCTTGTGTTGTCGTAAGCCCGGATCACCTAGGCCGTTGGTTCAAAATCCGCTGGCTTCAAGCCGATAGCATAGGCTGTGCGAGATGGACAAACATTAATTGCAAACCCAGTGTCCACGAATACAACCGGCACCCACTTCTCTCTACACTCAACTGAGATGTAGAGCGGTTTGTTATGCGCAGAGCCTTCGGGTGGCAATCCCTTATCTGAGAAGGTAAAAGTAGGTGAAGCACCTCCTGGGAAGACAAGTTCCACTAGTTGCTCCGGGGTTGTATCGATGGATAGCTTGGCCTTATCCACTGCCGACAATACCACTTGCTTGTGTACTCGTGAAGCCATGAGCAACCCCCAGATGAATATGTCTGCTTAGATCTTCTTTAACTGCTTCAGTACAGCTTCCTTCTCCAACTACTTGTCCTTCTGTTTTTCAACCTCCTTGTCTTTTTCGGATGCTTCGGGTTGGTCTAAGTGGAGGGGCTTAAAGTACTGTCTGCTTCTAGTCATATGATCCACTTCCTCAAAATACCAAGTGTCATCTGGTAGGTCCTGGCCCCAATCCTCGTCTGTGTGGGCAAGATGCAGATCATCATCTTTCCACCATACTCCTTCGGCAATCGACAGGCAATTGTCTAGTTCCATCGTGATTACTCTTACATCACAGTCATCCTCCGTAGGGTGTTTGGCTTTTCCAGCTTTCTGACTATTCTCATCTCTTTCCTGTTCAAACTGCTTCAATGCGGCTTTTTGTTCCATATCAACAGTACTGGCAATGCCCGATTCCTGAGCCAAGTTCTTAATACCGGCGCTTCCCAGCAGTTTCCCCTTGTCCTTGGCTATTCTAGCCCTTGTAGCAGTTCCTACTTCTGGCTCTTCCAGCTTTGGTTGAAATCCCTCATCCACATCAGGTTCATCACTGAGCCACCTAGAGTTGTCTGTCGACCCGTTAAGATCGAACCAGTTAACGTGTACATCCCTCGAATCTTGCTCATCGAAGAACTGCAGATTATTGATATCTTCCTCCAGGTCAGCTAAGTTATCTAATCCTTAGCTCGATTCATCCTCCCGGACCACACTAACCTCCATTCCTGTTGGCAACTCCACCTCTGGTTTGGCCGGATCGGCTGGCACAATATAACAGCTCGGGTCGTACATCCCATCAGATAAATCCACGGAGCCCTCAGGCGTTAAACCGGCATTCCTATTCTCTACCCAGGCTATCCTTCCTTCATCTATTACAGTCACCACCACAGGTTTGGGTTGGGATGTGGATGCGTTCATCATGCACAAATCTATGCTTTTCGGGATGAACAGCGCCAGCTTAGGTAAGGGGGAGGAGGTGATGTATATACTGGGGTTGTAAGGGACGGCCAATGTATGGACGAGGTTTATTTGTCGAGGATAAGGGACTTGGTTATGTGGTGTGAGAGGATTTGTAGTGACATTGGGCTTTTTGGGAGGCACTATCACTTTGTTGTCAATGAGATCCTGAATCTCATGATGTAATCTAAAGCACTGGTCGGTATCATGACCATGCTATTGGTGGAAAGCACAATACTTGGCCGGGTTATGTTTAGGAGGGAGGTGATCGAGCAATGGGTGTTGTTCTAATGGCTTCAGATGCCCTTTTCTAAATAGGACCCTCAGGATCGCGGATAAGGACATGTAGAGTGGGGTGAAAACCCTTTGGCCTCGAGCCTGATGGCTTGAGGTTTGGGAAGTTGTATGGGCTGTGCCGGCAAAGGGCTTGGCAGTCTTAGGTGTGGTGGTGACTACGCTCACGTCTGAAGGCCTCGCAACTACACTGCTGCCAGTATTCGCATTGGAACTGCGTGTGAAAGCCCTCATGGGCTGCTCCTTCTCGTGCTCTATCAGACCCTGTTTCATTGCATCCTCTATTTGCACCCCTATTTCATGGAGGTCAGCAAATGTAGACAAATGTAAGATTATCATCTTTTGTAACAGTCTTGGTTGTAGGTTACAGACCACCATTCTGATCTAGTCCTTTTCAGCCGACCAGATGGTTATCATAGAGGCCTTGGCCCTCTACCGAGTCATAAAATTCGAGAAGCTCTCATTCGGCTCTTGGCGAGTTGCTTCAAGATCACGAGTTGTGACCTTGATTTGAGTGTTGTAAGAGTACTGCGCTATGAAGGCCTCGACCATTTCCTCCCAGTTTCTCTTCACAGAGTCTTCAAGCTTGGCATACCAAATGGCTGCTATACCCGATAGGGTCCAGCCGAAGAGGGATAGCTTTTGTAGTCTGGTAAGACCCATAGGTCGCAGAATATCTGAGAATAGCCGCAAGTGGACCATGGGATCACCCGAGCCATCAATGCAGTCTATGTCCGGCATTTTAAACCTATCTGGCAAAGTCACTGCTGAGTCAATATAGCCATCCTCGATATCCGAGATCGAATTCACGCTTTGTGCCCATTTAAAGAGCTTTTCCAGCTTGCTCACTTTCAGTTCAGTAGGGTCGACCTTGAATTCGAAAGGTGCCCCCATCTGGTAGGCTGGTGCCTTGGAGGTTTGAGGTGGGATTGGCTCTGCCAGGATACCTGCATTTTCCTGGACATTAATAGTGACCCCGGGTACTGGAATTCCCGCTGAGGGTGCATGAGACGCAGTGGCTACTGCTAGTTGGGGTTACTGTTGCTAAAGCTGTTCTATCACTTCTACTTGGCGGGCTATAGTCTCAGCTTGTTAGGCAGCATCTAGCTGCATGTTCTCAATAATCTGTTGGAGTTGGCAGAGCATGTCTTCTATGTTGACTAGAGGACTTTGAACTACTGAAATTGGTGAATACTCTCCATCTGGAGTGGAATAGATGAGTCGGCCTGACTGGGCACAGGTGAGGTAAACGGTGACTGTTGAATTGGTGAATTCTGCCTAACCCTCCTTCATCTGGTAATCGGGGGAAGTGAAACAAACACTAGTTGTCTGCTAACTAGATCCCTAGATCTACAAATCCTTCTAACTCGGGTCCAGAGTGCTTGGGGGGTAACAGACTCGTCTGAAGCAATCGTGAAAGACTACCTTGCAAAAAGAAATAAAAATCAGAAACCGTGCAGCACTTGTAGACCACCCGAACTCCCTCCACGCGCCCCCCTTTCGGAGAGGGCGCGAATTTGGGTTCGTAGATACTACAGTTCAGACTCCTATCACGGTTCTGAATTTAATCTCACAAAGTGCAATGTAAGACTGATAAATCACCAAAGAGTCCAAATTCGGCAAATCGTTTTGGAAAATCGATTTTAATCAAAAAGCGCCAAACATAGACTGCTTTGCCAAATTTCAAAGTCGCCACCTAAATATTTTGTTTTGGGAAATTTAGGAAACCTTGACTCCTGCCTAAGGCCACATGTCCGTGATCACTAAAGTTGCCTCGGCTCGGGAACTTGGGTACGAGAGGGGAAGGTCCTGAAATGAGCACCCCCGCTCGCCCGATCAAAGATTGGACCCTACTAAGCATGATATGTTGTTTTTGAAAACACATGTATTCTTATTCTGGTTTATTAGCTAGCTTACTATGTGATGCGCACAGCATACAAGTATAGACTCAATCACTCAAGTTGGAACAAAACATCTCATGTTTGTTTTTCGAAAATGGTTTGAAGTTGCTACTCGCAAGTAGGCTAAGACGCGGATTTGCCACCCTCAGGTGGGCTTAGAAAACATGATTTGCCACTTCAAATGGGCTTAAAACGCATATTTTGATGAATTGTTTCAATTCAAGCAATCGAGCCTTCACCCACAGGCATTCATGTAGTTAAAGCACTTAAGCAAATAGCCTCATGGCAAGTATGCTAACATGGCAATATACACATCTCATGTAGTATGCTAAAGCGTAAACACTCACAGTGTACTCCGAGCCAAAACAGAAGCTATGTTAAAAATCAATGCATGATCCTACCTATGTTAACAATGCCTAATGCAACACATGAAAAATGCAATGAGATAGGCTCGGCTACCTAAGATGGCATATGAAATGCAACAATTGATACATGTATTCAAATTGGTATTGAAATACGATGCAATTTGTATGATGCGCCGAGCCCGGTGCATGTAAAACAAATGAATGATGCACGCATGCAAGCATAAGGATGCTAATTGAAATATGCCCTAAACTAACCACCGAAAGTGGGTAAGTAAAAGGGAGAAAGACGCGGGGTTGGAAGACATTCACACACGCACGCACACTTATTACAACATTTGCCCTCTCGACGGAGGGTCTGAATAATAAGCTAACTAGCTACGCTAATTAAACTAATTATTACAAGTCAAAACTAATTAACTATTCCTAGTTAACTAATTATTACAAAACAAATCGATTAATTAAGCACATTAACTAATTAAGTACAAAACTTGCATGAATGAAATAGCTAACTTATTCTATGTTAACAAAAGCGATTAAATGGCCTCAAGGATGAGGGACATGCATGCTCGGTCGATGTCCTTCCGGAAATCCACTACTATGCCTCATGATGCCTCTATTTGCACTCTTTTGGACTTCTGAAAATTATGCCAATTTCCATAATGTTTCTGACCCATCTTAGGAACATGTTGAGGGATGGTCGGCCAAGAGGAATGGCCATCGGCCAATTTTGATAGCCGATCGGCAGCCTTGGTGGTCGGTCGGCAGCTTTTATGGCTGGTCGGCCACTACTTGTTGCAATTTCTCCTTTTGCTGCAGCAGAGCACAAACAGAGACATGGCAGTGTATTGGCAAGGAAATGTGTGTGCAACCACTCCTTATCATGTCTCAAGCTCAAAGGAGTGTAGTGCTCGGCTCTCATCACGCATCTCGATGCATGATGGCCAAAGAGTCAAGCTTGCACAATGTTTATGAATGCACAAATAACACATAGGACTCGAGCAGCCTCCACCCTATCATGCACAATCAAGGGGGACGACGACAAAGAAATGAGGCACGTTTCATCACTTCAAGGATGAAACGCCCCTCATTTCTCATGTTTGGATCAACACTCGATCCAAACACAATGCAATGCAACACACATGCAAATAACATGCTATGCAAATCACGTGCTAATCTTCTAAACAATGCATGCATGACATGTTTAGAAGCTAAGGCATCAAGGCAAGTGAAGTGAATCACACATGAAGCATGTACTACAATGCTCAAATGGTCAAACCAACCCCGGACAGAGGTCATGCATGCCAAAACAATGGCCAAAACTCAACAAAACTTAGGCACAAAAAGCAAGGAATGCACACTCAACTCATAGCTCGCAAGCAAGGCATAAAGGCACAACTCTTAAATGCAATTAAAGAGTGATATGCATGAGAATATGGCAATGCTATATGCTCTGAAATCAAGTGTTTAATGATGCCAAATCACACAAATAACACAAACAAGGCGTGCTAGAGGGTCTAGAGCATAAGGTTAGTTAAGTGCATCACATAAGATGCATGCAATACATAGCACAACTAACCAAACCAGCTCTGGACAGAGCTCAAACATGCCAAGTTAAGGGCCAAGAACATGCTGAAATGGAACCCAAGAGCTTAGACAAGCATGCATGCAAATTGGCTCATGATTAAGGCATAAAGCATAACCCTCCAAAGCATTGAAAGAGTGATACACACGAGGGTATGACATTGAAACATGCTCTGAAATCATATATCAAATGATGCTATATCATGTAAATAGCCCAAGCAATGCATGCTAGTGGACCCAAAACACAAAGCTAGCGTAGGGGCTTTACACTATGGCTATACAAAGCAAAGCATACATGATCAAGACCACCCAAATCAGACCTAAAGCATGTGAAATCATGGCAAAAAGCACATTGGAGTGGAGTCAAAATAGGCTAGAATGATGGCTCAAAGCATAGAGCATGTTAGGCTAGCAAGTAGAATTACACTAAAAGTGTATGAAGCATTCAAGAGACAACTAAACCAGAGTTATATCAGGTCCAAAAACTCACAAAAACATGCTCAAACTAAGCCTTAAGAGGATAGAAATACATGCTCACTTGGTAGGCCCTCTATGCATACAAACAAGACATAAAGAGAGGGGACCACCCCCTCTCATTTTGAGCCTCAAAGCCAACTTTCTACCACTAAAATTCCTCTGAGTTTTAGTGGTAGAAAGGCCAAACAAAGGTCACAATCAAGGCTAAGAATGGTGGCTCAAGAGGCTTTACAAGGCATAAAGCAAAAGAGGGGAAACATCCCCTAACCAAACAACACTCAAACCCACATTTCAAAGCCTTAAAAATAGAGTTTTAAAGAGGCTAAAACCAGCCTTAAAGTAGCATGCAAAGGTGGTTAAGCAATTAATCAAAACAAAGCTTAAAAGGGGTATATGCTTACCCTTGAAGAACAACAGCAAGCTAGCAACCTCTGAGGCAAAACCAAGCCAAAATTACTCAAATGCAACCTCCAAGAACCTCAGCTCAAGAATGAAGGTGTTTGAGTAGGTGTTTGTGTGCAAAAGTGTGAAGAAATGACACTTTTGGTTCAAATGTAGTGCAAATATAGAGAGAGAGGGAGAAATATAGAGAGAGAGATATGTTTAGCCCTAATGCAATTTTTTCTGAACCTCTAAAAGGGGAGAGGAGGCTCCCCTTATATAGAATCACAAGCTTCAAGCTTGTTTGACAAGCTAAGAGCTTGTTACGATCCTTCTATACACGTGTATGGAGGATGCTTTCTGTGCTCACCAGCTGGCACAGCTGGCAAAAAAATATCTACAAAAGCAAAGAAAAAGGCCTCGGCCAAAAGATATGGATGACCAGCCATTAAAGGTGCCGACCGGCCATTAGTGATGCCGACCGGCCACCGCTGATAGCCGATGGAAAGAGGGCATGGCCGATGGGCAAGGGGCCTAGCCGATGGGCAAGGGGCCTAGCCGATGGGTTGTAAGGCTAGCCAGCAGGCCACTTCCTTCCCTCAGAAACAAAACCACAAGCTCTTGGTCCACAACCAAGCACAAAACAAAAAAATTGAGAGGCTCTAAGGCAAGGCACACAGCCGAGACCTTCAAGAACTCAAAACGAACACGAGCATGGCTGATCATCGAGTGTTCAAACAATGATGTCCAAGTCTTGAGGACGGTCAAGAATGGGGTGTCTACACACCTCGGCTAAGACAGAAACAACACGCAGTTGCAATCATAAGCTGGAGAACTGTACTCAACATTGATTTTCTGCCTCCCCAAAATTGATACCCTCAAACTGATACCCAGACTTGCAACTGATACATACATTCCTGCAGAGTTTTACTCTAAATGCATGCATCAAGCAAGTGAGAGCCAAAACACCCCTATGATGAGGTAGGGTTACCCTGTCCTAATTTCGTCAGGAACTAGGGATGCAAACAAGTGGTTTCAAACAATTCCTACATTCAGGTGAGCAACCTATCCTAGTTTGGAATAGTCTCTACAGCTTCCGATATGCAACTAGGTCAATTGGTCAAAAGGGTACCTCAGCAAGACCACCTAATATACCTCTCACACCTAACACCGAGAAGTGAAAGGAGGATCAAACGGTACAGCGATAGTCCGGATCTAAGGGTTGTGTTCCTGTAGTGGCAAAGCTCGCAACCGATCAGCCTTTTGGCAAATCGCTCAGGAATAGCAGATAGCAAACACTGTGACTTAAGTGCACCGATGCAACTACAAATGCAAAGAAACACATAAGTGTAGATAAGATAACATATCATGAGTTCAAGTCAAATTCTCTAAATCCCTAGCAGAGTCGCCAAAAACTGTGGACTCACCTTTTTCCACGCCCCGCCTTTCGGAAAGGGTTTGAAAAGAAGGCCTCATAGTTCGGACTCCCGCGGTTTTGAATCTAGTCTCACAAGTGCAATGTGAAACTGATAAACACCAAAGAGTCCAAATCTGGCAAATCTTTTTGGAAAATTGATTTTAAATCAAATAATGCCAAAATTGGACTGCTTTGCCAAATACAGAGTCGCCACTTAAATATTTTGTTTGGGGAAAATTTAGGAAACCCTGACTCGTGCCAAAGGCCACGCATCCGTCATCACCAAAGTTGCCTCGGCTCCAGAACTTGGGTACGAGGGGGAAGGTCATGAATTGAGCACCCCCGCTCGCCCAATCAAAGATTGGCCTCTACTAACCATGATATGGAATTTTATAAACATCATGTGTTCTTATTCTGATTATTAGCTAACATTACTATGTGACACACACAAGCAAATATAGACTAGTCGCAAGACTTGGAACAATTCAACTCATGTTTGTTTGCAAAAATGGTTTGAATTTGCCACCCTCAAGTGAGCTTAAAAGATGCAGATTTGCCACCAAACATAGTGGGCTTAAAACAGGATTTGCCACAACAAAGTGGGCTTAAAACTTACATTCGTTTAATCATTCCAATTCAAACAACAAGCGTTCATTCACAGGCATTCAAACAGTTTAACATTTAAGCACATAGTCTCATGGCAAACATGCGAAACATGGCAACATGGTAATCACACTCATGCAAGTATGCTTAAGCATAAGAACTTACCGAGTACTCCAAGCCAAAACAAAAACAGCTAGTTAAAAAGATGCATGATCCTAACTATACAGGTGTCTAATGCAACACATGCAATAAGCAATTAATAGGCTCAGCTACTAATACAGCATATGAATTGATTTGAACAACATGCGATTTAAACGCGCATTCAAAGAAGTATTGAAATAGCAATGCAGTTTGAATGATGCGCTGAGCCTCAATGCATGCAATACGAATGAATAGATGCAAGCATGCGAGCATAAGGTATGCTAATTGAAAATGTCCCTAATCTAACCATCAAAAGTGATTAAATAAAAAGGAGAAGGATGTGAGGTTGGAAGACATACACACACGCACGCACACTTATTACAACATTATGCCCTCGCGAAGGAGGGTCCAAATGAATAAGAGCTAAGCTAATCTAAGCTAAGCTAATTATTACAACACAATATGAATTAATTAACTATTCCAAGCCAATTAAATATTACAATTCAAATTAATTAGCTAAACACTTAACTAACTAATTACAAAGCAACTAGTCTAATTAATTACAACATGAATTAACTAGCTAATATACTTAAATAATTACGTCACTTGCAAGAATTAGCTACAACTAACTAACTAAGCAAAGAAACTAAAAGGCCTTGGGAAGTGAGGGATGTATGCATGCTCGGTTTCTCCACCCGAAAAGCCATTGCCTTGCCACCGCAAGCCTCTGTTTGCACATTTGAACACCAACAGTGCTGCTAACTTCCAGAATGCCTCTGCTCCATCTTTCCAACATGCTGTGCAAAATTTCATTAATGGCCGGTCGACTACCAATGGTGGCTGTCATCTACCATTGGTGGCGGTCAGCCACTGCTGATAGCCGGTCGGCCACTGATGACCTGAACTTCTTCTTGTTGCAACAGAGAGCAAACAGAGGCAAAGTAGTGTATTCTCAAGGGTTATTTGTACTGTTACCCTCCTCATCATAAAACAAGCTCAAAGGAGTGTAACTCTTGGCTCTCAAACCACCAATCAAGCAATTTCCATGCATGATGGCCAAAGAACCAAGTTTGTAAAAGTTAATGAGTGCAAAACAAGACTTAAAAAGACCACCACCCTATCATGCATGATCAAGGGTGAAGGTGACCAAGGAAAGTGGCATATTTCATCACTTTTGAGTATGAAATGTCCCATTTTCCTTATGTTCAAATTAACGCCCGATTCGAACACATATAACGCAACACGAAAGATGCTTATCTTGCCTCTTTTACTTATCCAATTTTGTTTACTCATTTTACATTACCAATTCATTCTTTAAACGATTAAGTCCAAAATTGATTATCCTCTAATGGAAAGATGGCTCAAACAACGAGTTGCTTTGGGCATGAAAGAGGCATTACACTATTGGTAATGACCCCGCTAGGGGATTAAACCATTAGGTGCAATACCTTAATTTCACACTTTGGCAAACAAGTGGTTTGAAACCACTTTCAAGGCAAACAAAAGAGTGAAGAATTAAGAGAGGTTGCAGAGATTTTCAGTGCTGAGATGAAGTGTAAAACAACACTAAAACATGCTACTCAAAATAATGATGCATCAAGCATTAAAACATCAAGCTAGTGACGGAATTAACGCTACAACTATGCAATACAAGCCTCAACTGAACTAACCAGCCCAAAACAGAGCCAAAATAGGTTATTTTAGAGGCAAAAACATGCTGGACTTAAGCTAAATTAAGCTAGAAAAATATGCTAACATATGAAGCTATCTAGGCATGCAAACAAGATACAAGGAGGGGATGCTAACCCCTCCAATTTTTGACTTCAAAACAAGGTTTTTACCACTAAAAAGCCTCTGTAATTTAGTGGTTAAAAAGCTTGAAAAAGTTGTTTTGAAAGTGATGAATAATAGCACAAAAGCTTTACAAGCAAAGAAGGAAGAAAGGTGGACCACCCCCTAACTCAAAGAGACCTCAAACCAACACTTTTAAACCATAAAAATAGAGTTTTTGATAGTTCAAAATCAGTCCAAAAATAGTTTGAAAAGATGACAAAACAAGTATACAAAGCAAGCTCAAATAGGGTAAGTTCTATACCTTTGAAGCAAAGCACAAAATAGACACAAATCTGAGCTTAAACCACCTTCTAGAGCTCAAAAACGGCTCCAAGTAATCTCAGCCCAAAGATGAAGGTGTTTGATTGAGGGTTGGTATGCAAAAGCTTAGGACTTGTAAGCAAATATGCACAAAATAACAAGAGAGAGAGAGAAAGAGAGAGAGAACGAGAGAGAGAGAGAGAGAGAGAATTCTAGAGAAAGAGAGAAATTTTTGTTCTAAAAATGCTAACCCTCAAAAATGGGGGAGGAACCCCCTTATATATAGAAAAAAAAAGTCTTGAGCTTAGATACATCTCACCATACACTTGTATGAAGATGCAGCTCAGTGAGCAACAACTGGCACAGCTGACAACAAATATCTGGAAAAAGAGACCAAAGGCCATCAGCCACCACTAGTAGCCGAAAAGCACAAGCCATGGCTGATAGCCTAGGGGGCTAGCCGACAGGTCACCCACTCCTCCAAACTAGAATCAACAAGCTTTTGGTCCAAAAAAATGCACAAAACAGGTAAGGTTTGAAGGCTCAAAATCAGGGCGTTCCACCGAGGACTTCGGGCACTCAAAATGAACACAAACAAGCACAATCATCGAATGCACAAACAATGACGTCCAAGTCTTGAGGACGGTAAAAAATGAGATGTCTACAATGGGGTTTGAGATGATTGGGGTTCAAGTGCATCCATTATACACAAGTCCAGGCTTTCTGGAATGAACACCTCAGGCTTCGGTAAACGGGCAGGCGTGATGTATATGCTGGGGTTGTAGATGGATGGTAGTGTATGGATTAGGTTAAGGTGTGGAGGTAATGGGTTAGTGGTGGCTTGAGGTCTTTTTGGTGGAGCTATGATCTCTTCATCAATAAGATCTTGAATCTTATGACGGAGGCAGATGCAACGGTTTTTATCATGACTATGTTACATAGTATTTAGCGGGGTCATGCCTTGGTGGAAGAGGATTTTGGAGGGGTTGGGGCTCTAGAAGCCCTAGGTGCCCTTTTTCTAGCAGCATTTTCAAGGCTTGAGAGAGACTCCTGTAAAGAGGATGGAAATTTCGGGCTTGGGGCCAAGTTGAAGTGGTTGGTTTTAGGCTATTATCAGGAAAAGGGTTTTTGATGGGAGTGGTGATAGTGTTTACTTATGAGCATTTCATAGTTATGCTACCATTAGTGGTAGCATTGGAACTACAAACAACATTCTTCCTCAAAGGCTCATTACCTTCCACAATGATCCCTTGTCTGATGACATCCTCAATTTAAACCCCGATTTCATGGAGGTTCGTAAAGTTGAATAGTGGGAGGACTATCATTTTCTGTAATAGCCTTTCATGCAGATTTCTAACAATGATGCGGACTTGCTCTTTCTCTAGAGGCCTGTTTGCCATTATAGCCGCCTTTACCCTCCATCGAATAAAAAACTTTGAAAAGCCGTCCTTCGATTCCTAATGCGTTGCCTCAAGATCATGAGTTATGACCTCAATCTACGTGTTGTAGGAATATTGGGCAATGAAGGATTTGGTCAACTCCTTCCAGTTCGGCTTTACTGAATCTTCCAACTTGGCGTACCAAATAGCCACTGTACCCGACATGGTGCGACCAAAGAGGGATAGCTTCTGCGGTCTAGTTAAGCCCATCGGCCGCAAAATATTTGAAAACAGCCATAAGTGAACCTTCGGGTCCCTAGAATTGTCAAAACGGTCAATGTGCAGCATCTTGAACCACTCTGGTAAGGTAACTGCAGATTCGGTGTACCCATCCTCTATGTCTGGAATGGAGTTGACCGCTTGTGCTTTTTTGAACAGTTTCTCCAGTTTATTGACTTTGAGTGCGGTAGGATCAACCTTGAACTTGAATGGTGCCTTGGTCTGATAAACCGAAACTTTGGAAGCTTGTGCTGGGGTGGGTTTCTTTGGGCGGGAAAAACCAGTTGCCACAGGTTTGTGGATCTTGAGCACTGGCGGCATTAGCGATGTGGCACCGCACAGAATAGTCATGGCAGTACACATGATCAGAGGCCGCCAGTTGAGTTCTTGATTGCGATTCTTTGTAGTCTAGTTATGACATCGGTCTGACGGGCTGCATCATGTTGTAGGGTCTCAACTGTTTGTTACAGATGGAGTATGTAGCTTGCTTTCGTGCTCCTTTCAAACATGACTAGCCTTATAGTTCAGACTCCTGTGGTTCTGAATTTGATTTCACAAGTACGATGTGAAACAGTGAAAACACAAAAAGAGTCCAAATTCGACAATTCTTTTGAAAAATTGATATTTGAATCAAATGCCACAAATGGGCTGCTTTGCCAGATTATAGAGTCGTCACCTAAATATTTTTGAAAAATTTAGGAAACTCGTGAATCATGCCAAAGGCCACTTATCCGTCATCACCAAAGTGTCTCGGCTTAGGAACTTAGGTACAAGAGGGGAAGGTCATGAATTGAGCACCCTGTTCGTCCAATCAAAGGTCGGCCTCTACTGATCATGATGTGATTTTCATTTACATTATATGCTTTTGTTCCGATTTTTTAGCTAATATTACTATGTGATGCACTCAAGTATAGACTAATTTGCAAAAATTAGAACATTTTGATTTCATGTTTGTTTGAAAATTGTTTGGAATACGCATCACTTAAAAAGGTGAACTCGTAGTTACATTAATCAAATTATCCCAATTTGAGCAATTAGCCTTCATCCACTTGCATTCAAATAGTTATATCAGGTAAGCAATTAGTCTCATGGAAAGCATGCTAGATATGGCAACAATCACACTCATGCGATATGCTAAAATGATAAACACTCACCTAGTACTCCAAGGCAAGCTAAACAAAGCAAAATAATTAGAAAACATGCATGCTCCAAACTAATGCAATATGACTAATGTGACTGTCGACGTGCCTGAACGTCCCGGCTCCGCGCGTGTCACAACCCGAACCCGCCCCTATAGGTTAAGGCCATAACAGGCCAATAATCACGAGATTACCTACGGCCTCAAACCAAATTAGACAAAACTCATCAGAGTAAAGGGACCAAATGGAAGCAAATTTAAAACTTTGTCCATAGAGCCATGCTTATATGCACATCATAACATTCCATACATACATATGTTAATAACTCACAACAGAAAGTATAGTAACACAAAGTTCTGTATAGACAGGATCATTCAAATCTAAGTCAACCAAACAAAACTATACACAGAAGTAAACTAAAGTCCTTGCCAACATGACAAAATATTATAAAATGGCAAAAAGGCGAAGACGTGTCTCGTGCGTGAGACGTAAGGGCTGACTCTTCAAAATCTTAGTTGTTCCACACAGACTTCACTGAGGCTGGGTCTGGACCTTTCTTGGCTCACCTACAAACACATGAATAAGCGTGAACGAAAGCCCAGTGAATAATATCAAATAAACAATATACATTGGAACGATATACTCCAAACGGCCTTGGGCCCAGTTTATATTTCCAACTAATACACACATACATAGACATATGTAAGTTAAGTAATTGCGGTTCCAAACACATCATACGGCCTCGGGCCCAATTCATTCGTATCATTCAAGTCAAACTGGCCTTTGGCCCATTCATACCTTCATGTCAAACTGTTATTCGTGTCAAAACTATCATTCGTGTCAAACTGTTATTCGTGTCAAAACTATCATTCGTGTCAAACTGTTATTCGTGTCAAACTATCATTCGTGCCAAACTATCATTCGTGTCAAACTGGCCTTTGGCCCATTCATTTATTCATGTCGAAACGGCCTTTGGCCCATTCATTCATGTCAAAACGGCCTCTGGCCCATCCATTCATTCTTGTCAAAACGGCCTCTGGCCCATTCATTCATTCTTGTCGAAACGGCCTTTGGCCCATTCATTCATTCTTGTCGAAACGGCATCTGGCCCATTCATTCATTCTTGTCAAAACGGCCTTTGGCCCATCCATTCATTCTTGTCAAAACGGCCTCTGGCCCATTCATTCTATTATTCAGATCAAACTGGCCTCTGGCCCACTCATTTGGTATAGCAAACATTATCCACCAATCAGATCAATAAACTTATAAAACTTACATAGAAATAAGCAATTGGACAATAACATATTTCAGGTATCTTTGTTAAGATATTACTCACAGTGATCGGCTGATTGATTTGCCCTGGAGCTTGACCCTACACATCACATAACACATATGGGTCACAACCGATTCAATCCGTTCTTAATTCACATATTCCTCTTCAGGCTTAATTCTTATTCTTTTAACTCATTTACAATGCTCAATGTATGCCTAATAGTACTTAGAAGTGAAAGGGAACGGAAAATGGAACACAGAATGCATTTTCAAAATTTCAGAAAACAGGGTCCCCGCTCGAGCGTACCCATGAGGTCTGCAAAAGTACTGGATACATCGAATTTACGCTCAAGTGTGAAGTCTGGCACTTAAGCTCAAGGTCTGTCTACATAGCTCCCCGCTCGAGCATGAACTTCCCCGCTCGAGCGAACACCATGTCTATAAAAAGTTCTGGGAGCACGTATTTCCCGCTCAAGCGGCGGTTTCTACACTCGAGCAGACACCAAAAATTCTAGGTTTTCTAGCAATGTTCTTGAGCCGAAATTTGACATTCAAAGGTTCCAAAACACATGGTTTAAGTTCAAAAACATGCAAACACATTACATTACATGAGAGTATAAAAGTATGACCCGAAATTGTTCAAAGTCATCATTTAATTCTCAAATAGATCGACATTTCTTTCGTATGATCAAAATCCAAACATTCAAACTTCATACCAATTCCATAACTTCTTCAATCATGCATGCATGTCAAATTTTGACTTCGTTTCTGTTACAAATGATACAAATGATGCTCTAAATCATGAAGCTACACAAAACTACTCATGCATGTAAGGTTTGATGCTTAACATGCTACATGCTAGAACACCCAAAATTGTAACAATTATGCACATGCATGTTCATTTTAACTTCAAATTCAGCTCAATCTTAGCCATGAGCTACCATATCACTTGATTTCACAAAATTACATACTCAATTCATAAATCAATAATTGATTACTCACCTAGGAGCTTCAAACACTCAATGTTCTTTGAGTTTTAACTTCCAATTTCACAATCTTGAATCAAAATGCATAACTCCTCCTCCTCTCTCTCAAGAACCGCCCTCTCTCTCCCTCTCTAGAGAAATCTCAGCCCAAATGGATAAAAAAGAGGAATTGAGTGCATTGTGCCCTTTTATGTAAGTCCCACTAGTCAAAATTATTAATATTAAATAATTGGGCACTTAATTAATCGTTCTGAATCTAATTATTTTGATCCGAAACAATTTTCAAGTAAATTTCACCGTAGGCTCTAAAAATTATGCCAATCACGATGGCGCAATCAATTTCAGGTTCTGTGGCCGATAAGGCCTTCAATTTAAATTCCAAAGCAGATACTCAAACAGATATTCCTACGGTGAACAGATAGAAATTCAAAACCACATATATTCATATAAATGGCACTCAAAATCATATCAAACACATAATCATATGCATAAGGAGGATCAATTAGCATAATACGGAATAGGGGTATCACAGCGCGCGAGATGGCGCGAAAATCCGTTTTGTTCATTGGGCTTACTACAGTTCGGACTCAATGTCACGGTTCTGAATCTAATCTCGCAAAGTGTAATGTAAGACCGATAAATCACCAAAGAGTCCAAATCTGGCAAATCGTTTTGGAAAACTAATTTTTATAAAGAAGTGCCAAACATGGACTGCTTTGCCAGATACAGAGTCGCCACCTAAATATTTTGTTTTGGGGGAATTTAGGAAACCCTAACTCATGCCGAAAGCCACGTGTCTGTTATCACCAAAGTTGTCTCGACTCGGGAACTTGGGTACGAGAGGAGAAGGTCATGCAATAAGCACCCCTGTTCGCCCGATCAAAGATCGGCCTCTACTAATCGTGATATGTTGTTTTGAAAACACATGTGTTCTTATTCCGGTTTATTAGCTAGCTTACTATGTGATGCGCACAGCATACAAGTATAGACTAGATCGCCTAAGTTGGAACAAAACATCTCATGTTTGTTTGAGAATGGTTTGAAAGTGCTACTCGCAAGTAGGCTAAGACACGGATTTGCCACCCTCGAGTGGGCTTAGAAAAACATGATTTTGCTACTCTCAAGTGGGCTTAAAACTCGCATTTCAATGAATTGTTCCAATTCAAGTAATCCAACCTTCACCCACAGGCATTCAGGCAGTTATATCAGCTAAGCAAATAGCCTCATGGCAAGCATGCTGTCATGGCAACACTTACACACATGCAAGATGCTAAAGCGTAAAAGCTTACCTAGTACTCCGAGCCAAAACAATAGCTAGTTAGTAATCAATGCATGATCCTAGCTATGTTAAGATGGCTAATGCAACACACACAAAATGCAACTAGAAATAGGCTCCGCTATTCTAAGATGTCATGTGAATGCAATAATTGATACATGTATTCAAAATAGGAATTGAAATACAATGCAGTTTGAATGATGTGCCAAGCCCGGTGCATACAATACAGATGAATGGATGCAAACATGCGAGCATAGGAATGCTAATTAAAAACATGACCTAGAACTAACCATCGTAAGCGGTTAAGTAAAAGGGAGAAAGACGTGGGATTGGAAGACACTCACACACTCACGCACACTTATTACAAAAGTTGGCCCTCTCGACGGAGGGTCCTAATAAATAATACAAATCAACTAATTAACTAACTAACCTAGCTAATTAATTATTACAAAACTCATAACTAATTAAACAAATGAATTAATTTACAAAGCCATCTAAACAAAAAACTGAAGTAGGCTGCCATAGCCCTGCCTCGGAATGATGAATGATGCGTGTTTGGTCGCGTCGCTTGGAAATCCGTTGCCATGCCTCATGTTGCCTCTATTTGCACTGTTTTGCACCTCTGAAAACTGTGAAAATCTCTGTGATGCTTCTGAACCACCTCATGGAGACTCTAAGAGGCCATCGGCCAAAAGATATGGCCATCGGCCAAGGAAACGGGGTCATTGACCACTTTTTAGTCTATTGGCCAAAAATTGTTAGCCAATCGGCACTCCAGATAGTCGACCAGCTATCTTTTCCTGCAAACTACTCCTTTTGCTGCAGCAGAGGACAAACAAGGGCATGGCAATACATTTGCAAGATAATGTTGTGCAACTGCACCCCTTATCATGTTCAAAGCTCAAAGGAGAGTAGTGCTCGGCCCTCAAGCCATCAATCACGCATTTCGATACATGATGGCCAAAGAGGCCGAATTGTACACATCAATATAGAATGAATGCACAAAAACACACAAATGCCTCACATTCTATCATGTTGGATCAAGAGTGTCGGCGACCGAGGATTGAGGCACGTTTCGTCACTTCAAGTACGAAACGTCCCTCGGTCCTCGTGTTTGGTTTGACACCCCAAACCAAACACAATGCAATGCATGTAACATGGAAAAGCTATGCAATGCAACATAAGCATGCCAAATGCAATATAACTCAAACATGCACACAAGGCTAAGGTAACAAGCATGCCAAATGCAATGCAACCTAAACAAGCATGTGACAAAATACAAACTAGCAAGCATGCAAAATGCAACCTAAACATACAAACATGCATGGCATGCAAAGATGGACAAGCATGCAACAACATGCAAACTAGCAAGCATGCAACAACATGTAACAATGTCATGTAATGTAACTAGCATGTAACAACATGCAATGCACCAAGCATGCAACAACATACAACAATATGCGATGACAGGCCATGCGACAAGCATGCAAATGTCATGCAACTCAAGCATGCAAGCATGATGTAAAGTAGCAACTTTGAACAACATGGCAAATGGACTTAAACTAAAGATGGACAGACCTCAGTCATGCCCAAAATCAATGGCCAAGATGCAATGAAAATGAAGACAAAAGCACATACACACATGCATACACTTTGGTTCACAAACAAGGCATGAAGATACCAACTCTGAAGAGCACTTAAAGAGTGGAAAGTATGAACATGTGACAATACTATAGGCCCTAAAATTAGGCATGGAATGATGCCAAGTCAACCAAACAATACAAGTGTAACATATCAAAAGGCTCAAAGCTTGAAGATAGCAAAAGGACTTACACCATGGCCATGCAAAGCAAGCCCCAAAGGGCCAAGGGCACCTAAAATAGTCCCAAGGCAGGTCAATACAAGATCAAAAGCATGCTTGAACCTAGCCAACACAAGCTAGAACAAAAGTCCAAAAGGCATGAGGCATATAAACCTAATAAGGGGTGTTACACTACACCTATTACAACCAAGCATGGCATGACTTAACTAATGAAAAACAGAGTTATGGCATGTCAAAATAAGCCCAAAAACCCACTGAGATGGCATCCCAAAAGCCTAAGTATGATAGCATGCACAATGACTCATTCTTGAGGCATAAAACACCAACCTCTCAATACATGGAAAATGTGACAAATGTGAATGCATTACCACATTATATGGACTGAAATCTCATATGAAATTATGCCAAATCATGAAAATGGTCTAAGCAATGCATGCTAATGACTTGGACACTCAAAGCCAACAAGCTAGATTGAACCAAGACTATACAAAACCATGCATGCATGACCAAGACAATACAAATCAGAGCTAGAGCATGGTAAAACATGACTAAAAGCTTCTTTGAGTTGAGCCAAAACAAGCAAGAATGATGACCCAAATGCAAGGTGCATGTTACGGCAATAGAGAGGATTACACTACAAGTGCATGATGCATGTAAGAGGCTATCAAACCAACTTAAAACAGAGTTATAGCATGGAAAAATAACAACAAATACTTGCTGAAATGAAGCCAAAACATGCTAAGCAAACATGCTACCAATATGAGCCATTTATACTAGCAAATGAGACACAAGGAGAGAGGGGTGTCCTCCTATTCAAGACTCCAAAACCACCTCTCTACCACTAAAAATCCTCTGGATTTCAGTGGTGAGAAGGTCAAAACAAGATGGTTCCAAAGCTCAAAAGGGAAGGCACAAAACAAGGCCAAACAAGGCCTAAGAGGTGGTAGACTACCCCCAACACAAAAGTGACCTTAAACAAACATCACAAGCATGAAAAATCAGAACTTTTTATAGTAGAAAGTTAAGCTTAAAACAATATGCAAGTGGGTCTAAAAGCTTAAGCCAAAATGGGGGATTAAAGGTCGTTTACTCACCCTTGAAGAACACAACTCCAGTAGCTTTTCCAAGCTTAAACCACTCCAAGAATTCTAAAACCAACTCCTAAGGACCTCAACAACCAAAGGATGGTGTTCTAGTAGGTGTTTGTGTGCAATAGTTTGAAGATATTACACTTTTGGGCACAAACAAAGGCTAAACAAGAGAGAGAGAGAGAGAGAGGTAAAATATAGAAAGAGAGAGAGAGATATAGAACTTGTATCTCAAATTTCCAGAACCTCTGGAAAGGGAGAGGAGGCTCCCTTCTTATAGAATTTCAATTCTCAAGCTTGTTCAACAAGCTTGAGTATTGAACATAATCCCTCCATACACGTGTATGGAGGATGAAAATTGTGCCCACCAGCTATCACAGCTAGCACAAAATATCTGCAAAAAGCAGATGGAAAGGTCTCGGCTCAAAAATATGATCGATCAACCAAAAAGAGTGCCGATCGGCCAACACTTATGGCCGATGGCAAGAAAACAAGGCCAATGGCATCATACCTTAGCCGATGGGTTGAGGGGATGGCCAACAAGCCACCCTCTTCCCTCAGAAGCAAAACCACAAGTCCTTGGTCCAAAACCAAGCACAAAACAGACAAGTTGAGAGATCCTAAGACAAGGCGCACGGCCGAGACCTTCGGGAACTCAAAGCGAACACGAGCATGGATGATCATCAAGTGTTCAAACGATGACGTTCAAGTCTTGAGGACGGTCAAAAATGGGGTGTCTACAGTTGCTCCTCTTTGACAGAACTCAAAAGTCATAAGATGACGGGAGTGACTGTCAAAGCCCAGAGATGACCCATTTTCGACAAGGCCGAAGACTTGGACAAGCATACAAGATAACAAAGATATGTGCCCGCAGGCAGGGGCAAGATGCAAATGACATGCATAATGCTGAACATAACTTATGATCATGCAAAGAGAGCTGTAATGAAGCATAACATGCAACAGTTTAAGCGAGCGATTAAGAATCAAACCACATTGCATGCAGAAAGGATGTAAGAGAATTATACAATTCTCACTACGTCTCACGCGGAGTACGTATAATACCGTCTGGTTCGTCTGGTCGCGCCAGCTTCAAATGAACCGTACATACAATATCGTGCCTGCATAAGAATGAAACTTAACAGGTACAATATCGTTAGAAACATGCATAGCAATGCAAGTGAAAAGTGCGTGACAACGCAACTGAGTGTGGGTGCATAACAATGCAAGAGAGAGCATGCATAACAATGCAAGCAAGGGATGCATATCAATGCAACCTAAGTGTACGCATAACAATGAGAGCAAAATGTGCATGACAATGCAAGTAAAAAGGTGCATGACAATGCAACAAGTGTGCGCGACAACGCGAGTAAGGGGTGCATGACAATGCAACCTAAGTGCGATGCATAACAATACGGAGGGGTGCATGACAATGCAACCTAAGTGTGATGCATAACAATGCAATGAAGGCATAACAATGCAAGGAGGGCATGCGCGACAATGCAAGCAAAGTGGTGCATAACAATGCAATGAAGGCATAAACACATGTAAGTAAAGCATGCGCGACAACGCAAGCAATGTGTGGGATGCATAACAATGCAATGAAGGCATAAATACATGTAAGTAAAGCATGCGCGACAACGCAAGCAATGTGTAAAGCAATACGAGGATAAGCATAAACACATGTGAGTAAAGCATGCACGACAACGCAAGCAATGTGTAAAGCAAGAAAGGCATAAACACATGTAAGTAAAGCATGCGCGACAACGCATACAATGTGTAAAGCAATGAAGGCATAAACACATGTAAGTAAAGTATACGCGACAACGCATACAATGTGTAAAGCAATGCGAGAAAGAGTGCATAAACACATGTAAGTAAAGCATGCGCGACAACGCAAGCAATGTGTAAAGCAAGAAAGGCATAAACACATGTAAGTAAAGCATACGCAACAACACATACAATGTGTAAAGCAATGCGAGAAAGAGTGCATAACAATGTAAGGAAATGTGTGCGACAATGCACATAGTGTGTGCATAACAATGCAACAACAAAGAGAGGCACATATTCGACAGAAGCATGGTAAAGGCATGTCATTCGTGATGTTAAGACGCAACTTCAAAGCAAGACGTGACACGCTCAATGCAAGAGCGAAAAGATGTATAACAAGCACGCTTATTACAAACATGACAAAACATTGTAATGTAACATATTCAAAGCGATTTCTGAATCTCGCAATACACAAAAGGATATGAAAAAGGATACACCTCGGGCGTACCAAGTGCCGCACACGGAGAACATGGTTCGAGGTCAACACGAAGGCCGGTTAAGCTTCAAAAGTGTATTTTCTTGCACTGTCTTGAGAGATAAGGGTACCAATCAACATAAATGACCCAAACAAGGGCATTGGAGGTGCATCGACCACAAGGGGAGGCCATCGGCCATCCATCGGCCACAAACAGAGTTCATCGGCCAACAATTTAGCCGATCGGCTAACAATTTGGCCGATCGGCCAAAAATGGCAATTTCGGTGCAGTTTTGACATTTCACCTCGGGTCTTTAAATATAGGGCCTCAAACCCTATTCTTTCACTTTTCCTTAGTCAAAAATCAGTGCTCTCTCTCTCTAGGTCATTCTTCACCCTTAGATCTGAGCTTTTCCCTTGTTTTCGAGCCTCCCGCGACATTCGATTCGCGAAACCCTCTTCGTTTTACACACTTTGAACCGAACGAAACACGTTTTCGGTGCCACATTCTCGATTTCCACCACTTGGGGTTTATTTCCCCCGAGTTTACCTCGATCTTTGTGCCTTTTCCCACACTCTGACCTTTTCTCCCATTTTTCACCCCTCGGGGTTGACTTTTTGCATTTTCACCCATTTTCCATACCCTCGGCCATTTTTGCACTATTCTTGAGATAGCAGACGACATTCCACGGGGTGGGACTCCCCCGGAGATGGACATGGACCCTGAGGTCGAGCTCCTACCTCTTAGCATTCAACCATTCGACCCGGCGACATACCGGCCGGCGATACATATACTGCCTCCTGATAGTATTCGTCAGTTCAGGAGCTTCGCGCGAGGTGCTCCAGAGGACCTTCTGCTGCGCGAGCCGGAGTCGCATCTTTCTTACGGCGCCTCTGAGGTATACCCTTTCTCTTTACTCTCTGCAATGTAGATCGCATGCCTTGAATAGCCAACAATATTTTTTTTTTTAACTAAATAACCCAAACACACTGATACATCATGTGTCTAGTTCACCCTGAGCATAATCATACATGATATCTGTGTTAACTCGAACACATGCACACACACTGTATTTTCATCAATTATGAATGCTTTCAAACACTGCATTTCTGATACTGCTTCGCAACTATTTGTCTTTGAACACAAGGAGATTCCCATGCCTTCCGGGGCTATGGGAATACCATTGCCCGAGGTTGGTACATGGAGCTGCCCGATGCGGTCTGCCACATCGTTGATCAGGCCGACTTCAGCATGTTTTGCATGGGACTCTCGCGCCTCACTGTGAGTAGGCTCCTTCTTGGTGCTAGTGGAGAGGCAGTGGGACACCACCGATTCCTTCCACCTTTCTGCAGCGAGGGAGATGACGATGACTCCCTTTGACTTCTCCATGCTCACCGGCATCGGAGTGGGGGGTGATCCGATTCCCTTTTGATGCTGATATGGATGAGTGGGACACTGCCCAAATGTTCTTGCTCAGCGCTTGGCCACCTCTCTCCCGGCCAGGATTCGTGAGGTATTCTTGGTTCGAGGACCACTTCAGGGTACAGGCGCCTACGATCCGCGAGGAGAAGGAGCAGTACGCTCGAGGGTTTATCATGTTTTTGCTGGGCACCACCCTCTTCGCCGATCGGGCGAACACAGTCGCTCTCTATCTGCTGAGTGCATTGGTGGACATGATGCGGATCCAGCGCTATGACTGGGGTGGCGCAGGTCTAGCCACACTTTATGGATACATGAGCTCTTCATCCCGCTGCAGCAGACATCTACTCGGAGGCTACTGGCAAGCCTGGGAGGTATATTTTCCCTTTGTCTTTTCAATTCTGCTTTACATTATCTGTACGCCACATACACTGCACACACGCAATCTGCTTTACACTGGCTGTACACTGCACACACTGCACAATACACTTCACATGCTGCACAATACACTGCACACACTGCACAATACACAACACACACTGCACAATATTCTGCACACACTGCATAATACACTAATTTCTGCTTTATCTGCATACTGCCTTACTGATAAGCATACTCATTCTTACTATGTTACATTCTGTAGTTGTGGGTGTACGCCTACTTTCCTAGGCTTGCCCCAGAGCCAGAGGTGGAGATGCCTCTCGCCGTTCCATTTTCCCACTGATTCGACGTGAGGTGCAAGCAGAGGCCGTGGGAGTCCTTCTTGTTCTTCCGCAGATACTTCGACACCGTCACCGCAACTGAGGTATGTCAAACATTATAGTTTATTTGAGCTTCGCTTTGGATTGTACTTTCAATAATAGATAACAAACTGTATATCTCATTATTTACATATCATTTGGCAGCCCTGGGCTTCATTGCCTGACACAGTGAGGGAGCAGTATGCCGGTGCTCGAGAGGCTGCCCGGTTCAGGGTCTTGTTGGAGGGTCCAGTCTGCCAGGCTTGGTACCTGGGGGAGCGCTTCTTGCGGCAGACCCTCAGCTTAGTGGAGCAGATAGTCCCGACGCCAGCTCCTTCGCATATGAGGCACACAGTGAGATACACCCCACAGGAGATGATTAATTACACGATCGGTTGGGATTCTGACTTCTTCAGAGAGGAGAATGACTACACTGACTTCATTCAGACACATCTCATGCGGCCTCTAGCCAGTATTCACCGAGATGAGAGAGAGAGGCCTGCAATGCCAGCAGGGGGAGCAGGAGCACGAAGGTTGACTCAGGCCCGTGACCGGAGTGGTTCTAGGAGGGGACGCAGAGTGGAGTGGCTAGAGTTGCCCACCACTATGACATGCCGAGGATAGGGTGGGGAGACTTACCAGATACCCATCACTCCTCCTCCGGCTGATCATAAGCTCGTTGGAGTTCGCGGCTCGACTTTGGTATGTACCATACTTTTCATTCTGTTCAGTCATTTCATTTCATTTGATATCCCGCAGAATACTAATGACTTCAACACTTTTGCAGGCTTCGATTGAGTACACTGGACAGTCTTTGGAGCTGACGGCCTCAGTGATGGGGATGCTACAAAGGAGTATAGACCTACTGACCATCTACGGTATCCCGGTAAGTTCCTTCAAGCTCGGTCCCGAAACTTTGCACATTCTGTTCCATGTTGATCTGATGCACCACATTGTTAAAACGGTACTCGATACGCTGCATCCACATACCACTCACGGCACTGATACACTATAACTCACATACTGCTCACAGCATTACTCATACACCGTACTCATACTCTGCTCATAGCATTCATACACTGTACTCATACATTGTATTCGGTATTCATACTCGACTTTGCATAGCATACCTGATGCGTTTGCCAATTGTTCTTTTCAGGCCTCATTTCAGATACCAGCTGCAGGGGGTGCTCCAGCAGGACCTTCAGCACCTGCCCGAGGAGTAGGGAGAGCTGGACGAGGGATTTCAGTACGTCACCGCAGCAAAGCTGGGCGCACTCACTCTAGGAGCAACTCGTGAGCACCCATTCCAGATGACAACGAGTCTGATGCAGAGGCGGAGTCGTCTGAGAATGAGGCTGCGGATGGCTCAGATTCAGACTCTGACGGCGGAGCTGGCGGTGACGATCCTGGACCTTCGTCCAGGAAGAGGATGAGGACAGACTCCCGTGCTTGAGGCGACCGACCCCGATCCAGACATTTTGCTGTTTTTCTTTTTTTTTTGCTTTATTTTCCTTTTTATTGGTAGTTTTGCACATTGTACTGCCTCAGGCAAGTTTTGCTTTTTCAAAACTACGTACTTTTGCAAAAGAAAATGATGAAATGAAACAACTGTTTTTGTTCAAAAAGTGTTACATTTGTACATTATGAGCATCGCATCGCATTACATAACAATGTAAATGAGATTGAACTTTGTTTTGAAAACTAAACACTCGAATTACATTAATCAGGTAGTGAACCAACTAACAACAAAACAACTCGATAAGCAAAACAACGAACTTGACTAGCTAACCAAATGTAAATACAACTTAATAAGCAAGACAAAGACTTAAAGAATACAAAATACAACTCGATAAACAAATGTACAACAACTCGATAAACAGATTGAAGTAACACAGGCGCGACTTCGCAAAATCATCACCGGAAGGCATTAGAAGTGGAACCAATCACAAGTTCTCAGCATATTCAACACATAGATAACTCAGAGAACAAGAGGAGAGGCCATCGGCCAAAAGAAGAGGCCATCGGCCACAAGAAATGGCCATCGGCCATCATTACTAACCGATCGGCCAAAAAGAATGGTCGGTCGGCACTCTTTTTGGCCGATCGGCCAAAAATGGCCAGAGCCTCCAGAATGTTGACACCTGTCTTCCACTCAACACCTTATCTTCTACAAAAGCCCTAGTGTAGACGCGCCCCTTCGGGCTTTGCTTATTACAGTTTGGACTCAAATGTCACGGTTCTTAATCTGATCTCACAATGTGCGATGTGAGATTGATAAATCACCAAAGAGTCCAAATCCGGCAAATCGTTTTGGAAAACTGATTTTTGTAAAGAAGTGCCAAACATGGACTGCTTTGCTAGATACAGAGTTGCCACCTAAATATTTTATTTTGGGAGAATTTACGAAACCCTGACTCATGCCAAAGGCCACGTGTCCGTCATCACCAAAGTTGCCTCGACTCGGGAACTTGGGTATGATTGGGGAAGGTCATTTCATGAGCACCCCCGTTCGCCCGATCAAAGATCGGCCATTACTAAGCATGATATCGAATTTTTGAAAACACATGTGCTCTTATCCCGGTTAATTAGCTAACCTTACTATGTGATGCGCACAGCAAACAAGTATAGACTAGATCGCCTAATTTGGAACAAAACATTGCATATTTGTTTGTTGAAAATGGTTTGAAGTTTGCTACTCGCAAGTAGGCTAAAATAAGGATTTCAATGAATTGTTCCAATCCAAGTAATCCAACCTTCATCCACAGGCATTCAGGCAGTTAATCACGTAAGCAATTAGCCTCATGGCAAGCATGTTGTCATGGCAACATTCACACACATGCAAGATGCTAAAGCATAAACACTCACAGTGTACTCCAAGCCAAAATAAAGAACTAGTTAGAAATCATGCATGATCCTAATTCATGTTAAGATGGCTAATGCAACACATGCGAAAATGCAACTAAAATAGGCTCGGCTATTCTAGAATGTCATGCGAAATGCAATTCGGTACATGTATTCAAATAGGTATTGAAATACAATGCAGTTAGTATGATGCGCCAAGCCCGGTGCATGCAATACAGATGAATGGATACAAACATCCAAGCATAAGGTATGCTAAATGAAATATGCCCTAAAACTAACCATCGTAAGCGGTTAAGTAAAAGGGAGAAAGAAATGGAGATTGGAAGACATGCATCACACACACGCACGCTTATTACAACAATTGACCCTCTCAAAGGAGGGACCGAATAAGAAGCTAACTAGCTAATCTAAGCTAATTAAACTAATTATTACACAACAAATTAATTAACTAATCCTAGTTAACTAATTATTACAAAACGAATTGAATAGCTAACGCATTAACTATTAAAGGTACAGACCAAAGCAAAACCTAGCTATCTAAGCATGGCAGCTAAGGAAAGCAGTAAATCAAGAGCCTCAGAGGCAGAGGAATGTATGCATGTCCGGTCGCCTCGTTCGGAAATCCAATACGATGTCCCGATTTGCCTCTGTTTGCAGTTGTTCCTCAGAAACTTGCACCAAGCTCCAGAAAGATGAAACTTCACCTTGGGAATCTTGTGGGAGGGTGGCCGACCACTTTTGGTCTCTCCAGACCCCTGCCGACCACTTTTTGTTGTTGAAAATCAAGAAAAGTGGTCGGCTAGCTACTTTTTCTGGCTGGCCGACTAGTTGTTGCTGCTGAACTGCAATTTGCTGCAACAGAGAGCAAGAAAGGGCATGGCAATGTATTTGCAAGATATGTGTGCACAACCACCCTTCCTATCATGTCATGAACTCAAGGGAGTGTAGGTTCTCAACCCTCGGGCCACCAATCGCGCATTTTCATGCATGATGGCTGAGAGGCGAAGTTGCACAATTCAATGTAAAATGAATGCACAAGTAAACACATAATGCCTATAACTCTATCATGTATGATCAAGAGCATCGGCGACTGGGAATTAAGGTACGTTTCATCACTGTAAGTATGAAACGTCCCTCGTTTCCCGTGCTTGGACTAACACCTATTCCAAACACAATGCAAGCAAGCATGGCATACACAATGCGACTCAAGCATGCAAGTATGCAATATAACTTAAGCATGCAAACATGCAATGCAATATGAACAACCTAACAAGGCTAATGGCATGCACAATACTAACGCATGTATCAACTAGCATGCACAATGCAAATATCAATTAGCATGCACAATGCCATGATGTAACTTGAACATACACAATGCAAGGTATAAGGCATACACAATGCAATGATCTACATGGCATACACAATGCGATGATCTACATGGCATATACAATGCAACTAGCAACCTAGCATACACAATGCAAGGAATAACATGGCATACACAATACTAAATGCTAAGAACTAGATGGCATACTCAATGCAAGGCAATCATAGGGGTTCTCAACACAATGTAATGCATGCATGCACAACGCAATGCAACAAGGGCAACTTATGTAATATACCAAGCATGGCATGCTCAATGCAATATACATGGTCTACTCAATGGATTTAAACCAAAAGGGTAAACCTCAATTATGCCCAAATCAGTGGCCATTGGTGATGAAATGAAGGCACATAAAGCAAGGCATGCATGCACAATGCATTAGCCATCAAAGAGGCCAAAGAGCACAACTCTCAAGAGTGCTCAATGAGTGACAAAAGTGAAAGTGTAACAACACTAAGTGTAGATGCGCCCGTGGGCTTCGCTCCACAGTTCAGACTCCCTTTTGTTTGTTGTGGTTCTTAATCTGAACCAAAGAGTCCAACTCTAGCAAATCGTTTTGAGAAAAACAGATTTTGAAAAGAAGTGCCAAACATGGACTGCTTTGCCAGATACAGAGTCGCCACCTAAATATTTTATTTTGGAAAATTTAGGAAACCCTGACTCGGTGCCAAAGGCCATGTGTCCGTCACCACCAAAGTTACCTCAGCTCGGGAGCTTGGGTACGATTGGGGAAGGTCAGCTATGAGCACCCCCTCTCGCCCGATCTGAAGATCAGCCTCTACTAACCGTGATATCTTGTTTTGAAAACGTTATGTGTTCTTATTCCAGTTATTAGCCTAGATTTACTATGTTACGCGCACAGCAAACAAGTATAGACCAAATCGCCTAAATTGGAACAAAACATTTAATGTTTGTTTTGAAGATGGTTTGCTACTCGCAAGTAGGCTAAAATGCAGGTTTTGCCACCCTCAAATGGGCTTTTAGAAAAGATGGTTTTGCCACTAACTAGTGGGCTTAAAACTCACAGTTTTAATGCATTATCCCAATTTAAGCAATTCAACCTCCATCCACAGGCACTCAAGCAGTTATATCACATAAGCAGCTAGCCTCATGGTAATCATGCTATTATGGCAACACTCATACGCATGCAGTATGCTAAAGCATAACAGCTCATCTAGTACTCCAAGCCAAAACAGAAACCAGTTAGTAATCAAATGCATAATCCTAGTTCATGTTAAGTGGCTAATGCAACACAGGCAAAGATGCAATCTAGACAGGCTCGGCTATCCTAAACATGGCATGTGAAATACACAGGTAGCATGTATTCAATTTGGAATTGAAAATACGATGCAGTTAGTATGATGCGCTGAGCCCGGTGCATGTAAACGAATGTATGGATGCACGCATGCTATCATACTGTTATGCTAATTTAAATATGCCCTAATCTACCATCATAAGCAGGTAAATAAAAGGGAGAAAGAAGTGGAGGTTGGAAGACATACACACCACTCACACACACTTATTACAAATGTTCCCTCACACGGAGGGACCAAAAGAATATACAGTCCCAAATAGTACAGTCCAAATACAGAATAAATTATTACAAAAATTCTAATTATCAAATTAAGTCGAATGTAAAAAGAAGGGGGGGCCTTAGCCCTGCCTCGGGGTGAGCAAATGATGCATGCTCGATCCGTCTTGCCCGGAAAACCCGCACCATACCACTACTGCCTCTGTTTTCACTATCCTGCCTTTCCAAAGACTGCCAAAGTCCCAGAATACCTTCTATGCACACTGCTTCACACCATCGGCTGGATGAAATGGCCACTGGCCATGTAAAATGTCTGTCGGCTGCTTATGAGGTTGTCGACCACTAATACACTGCCGGTCGGCACTCTTTACCGCCGGTCGGCAAACAATTCCTGCAGAATCTGGTTTTTGACAGCAACAAGGACAGACAGTGTATGGCATGGAATTTTGGGCACATATAAGCATGGCCATGTTTCCTATCATGTATGGGACTCAAGGAAGCATGGCCCTTGGTCCTTGGGCCACCAACTATGCATTTGGATGCATGATGGCCTAAGGGACCAAGATTGCATTTCAATGAATATGCATGCAACACGTAAATGAAGACCAAGACCCTATCATGTCAAGGTCAAAGGCCTCGGTGACCGAGAGTTGAGACAAGTTGCATCACTTGTGGTATGAACTCTTCTCAACCCTCACACTTGGCTTGACACCCCAAACCAAGTAATGCAATGCATGTTGTGCAAACATGGCTCCACAATGCAACCTAATACTAAAGTGCAAACATGTCACATGTAATGCAATCTATCATGTTGAATATGCAATGCTAGACATGGATAATCATGCAAAAGATTAGCATGTGACAAGACCTTATTAAACAAACATGCAACAAACATGAGATAAGCATGTAATAGTGGACTTAAACCATAAAGGGGCAGACCTCAATCCACCCCAAAACAGTGGCCAAAAGTGCTCAAAATCATGGACAAAATGCTATGCAAGCATGCAAGTTTATGAGCCTAAAGCTAAGGCACAAAAGAGGGTACTCCACCACCACTAACAAGACCACTCATGGCATGAACCAAGCGACCAAAAACAGATGTTTATCATGCAAAAAAAAAGGCCATAAAAACACCTGATATGGCAGCCTAAATACCTTAAACATACAAGCATGTACAAGGCCTATTTCAAGGCATAAGAGACCAACATTTCAAAACATGAAATAGATGATAAATGGAGGCATATAGGCATGGCATGTGGATTGAAATAGCATGTTGAATGATTCCAAATCACCTAAATAACCAAACCAATGCATATGCATGGATCACATCCTTAAGGCTCACAAGCCACAATGCAAAGCAACTACATCAAGCGTGCCACACATGGAAAAATCAGTGGCCAACAGACCTAAAACATGACAAATCATGACCAAAAGCTTCAATAAGCCAAGCTAAAACATGAGGATATACAAGGCTAAACACATGGCACATTTCTAGGCAAAGTAGAGCATTTCAAAGCAAGTATAAGATGCATGCTAAGGGCTACAAATCCAACCAAAAATAGAGATATAACATATCATATGAACACCAAATAAGCTCTGAAATGAAGCCAAAACAAACCCAGTATGCATGCTCCCTTATGAGCCAAAAACAAAGGCAAAAGAGGGACAAAGGGGAGAGGGGTGTCCCTCCCCTATACAAGACTTCAAACCACCTTCCTCACCACTAAAAACCCACTGGTTTTCAGTGGTGAGAAGACCAAAACACCAAGGCAAACAAAGCCTCAAGAAAAGGCACCAAAGAGGCCAAAATAAGGCCTAAGAAGGTGAGTTTGCACTCAAACCACAAAGTGACCTTAATAAAAGTTCTAAAGAAAGAAAATATAAGACTTTTTCATGTTATACACAAGACCCAAATCAGTATACAAGGCAGGTAGAAACTTGTTGCAAAAATGGGAAAACTAAAGTAAAGTACTCACCCTTGAAGAAACCTTGAAGAACAGATGATCCAGCCACTCTCTATTGATCAAAACCAGTCGAAAAGCTCAAGAATCAACCCTCCAAGCCTCCCAATCTCGAGCTAAGGTGTGATAGTGTGTGTGTTAGTGCAAAAGTAAGGTAAAACTACACTTTTAGGCCTAAAAACACACACACAAGAGGAGAGAGAGGAAAAATCTAGAGAGAGGAGATATATGACAGATATATAGATACAAAGCTCTGGTTTTTTGTTCAAGAATGGCCAACCCCTCAACAAAGGGAGAGATATGATGCTTATATAGGCAAAATAAAGCCAAGAAGCTTAGTGGCTAAGCAAAGGAGAAAGGGTCAAGAGGTGCAAAGGGGTCTTGGCTTCTTGGAGAAGCTAAGACAGCTGGCCAAGCTTCTCCAAGAAGCTTGGCCAAAGGGTTCAACCTTCTAGAAGGTTTGGGGGTTCAAAGGTGCAAAGGGGTCATCCCCGTGCATGGGGAGTGGTGTGGGTGCATTCCAGCTGGCACAGCTGGCATGCACCATGCTCCAAGGGGTGCAGAAGGGTCATCGGCCAACCAAATAGGTCACCGGCACAATAAAGTTCCGGTCGGCTAAACATAGTGCCGACCGGCCATTGTTTTTAAGAAACCATGGCCGGTGGTACACATATGCAGCCGGTGATGGTAGGGGAGGGCCGGTGGGGTGTGGGGATGGCCAATAAGCCATTCCCTGCCCTTCAAGGCAAAAACACAGGTGTTTGGTGCCAAAACCAAACACGAAGCAGTCGAGTCAGGAGGTCCTGAGGCAAGCCGCGCAGCCGAGACCTCCAGGAACTCGAGACGAACACAAACATGGATAATCACCAAGTGTTCAAACGGTGACGTCCAAGTCTTGAGGACGGTCAAAAATGGGGTGTCTACAGTTGCCCCTCTTTGACAGAACTCGAAAGTCATAACAATGACGGGAGTGAATGTCAAAACCCAGAGACGACCCATTTTTGACAAGGCCGAAGACTTGGACAAACACGCAAGACAAACATGGTATGCGCCCGAAGGCAGGGGCAAAATGCAACTGAAAATGGAAGAAGCCCTGCATAACTTATGATCACGCAAAGAAAGCTGTAATGAAGCACGCATGCGACAGTTCTAAGCTAGCATACACCAGATTACACTACAATGCAGAAAGGATGTAAGAGAATTATGTAATTCTCGATACGTCTCACGCGAAGGATACAATACCTGTCCGGTTCGTCCGGTTGCACCGGCCTCAAATGAACCGTACACACAATATCGTGCCTGCAAAGAAAATAACTTAACAGGTACAATGTCGTTAGCAACATGCATGACAAAGCAATCGAAAGTGCGTGACAACGCACGCAGTGTGTATAGAAAAAATAGCGGGATTGAACACATGTGAGTAAAGCAATGCACGCGTGCAAGCAATGTGTATACAAAGAAACCTGGAATTGAACATATGCAAGTAAAGCAAGCGGTCAACGCGAGCAATGTGTACGGAAAGGGAATTTGAACACATGTAAGTAAAGTGATGCACGCATGCACGTAATGTGTATAAAAGGGGAACTTGAACACATGTAAGTAAAGCAATGCACGCATGCATGCAATGCACGCATGCACGCAATGCGTATAAAAAAGGAACTTGAACACATGTAAGTAAAGCAATGCACGCATGCACGCAATGTGTATAAAAGGGGAACTTGAACACATGTAAGTAAAGCAATGCACGCATGCATGCAATGTGTTTAGAAAGAAACTTGAACACATGTAAGTAAAGCAATGCACGCATGCACGCAATGTGTATAAAAGGGGAACTTGAACACATGTAAGTAAAGCAATGCACGCATGCATGCAATGTGTTTAGAAAGAAACTTGAACACATGTAAGTAAAGCAATGCACGCATGCACGCAATGTGTATAAAAAAGGAACTTGAACACATGTAAGTAAAGCAATGCACGCATGCACGCAATGTGTATAAAAGGGGAACTTGAACACATGTAAGTAAAGCAATGCACGCATGCATGCAATGTGTTTAGAAAGAAACTTGAACACATGTAAGTAAAGCAATGCACGCATGCACGCAATGTGTATAAAAGAGGAACTTGAACACATGTAAGTAAAGCAATGCACGCATGCACGCAATGTGTATAAAAGGGGAACTTGAACACATGTAAGTAAAGCAATGCACGCATGCATGCAATGTGTTTAGAAAGAAACTTGAACACATGTAAGTAAAGCAATGCACGCATGCACGCAATGTGTATAAAAAAAGAACTTGAACACATGTAAGTAAAGCAATGCACGCATGCACGCAATGTGTATAAAAAAGGAACTTGAACACATGTAAGTAAAGCAATGCACGCATGCACGCAATGTGTATAAAAGGGGAACTTGAACACATATAAGTAAAGCAATGCACGCATGCACACAATGTGTATAAAAAAGGAACTTGAAATTGAACATGGTAAAACACATTTCCCATGATGCTGGAATGTAATGTGTTACAACGCGGTACAATTGAAATGATTCATGGAATCACAAGATATAAAAGGATACGGAAAGGAACGTCCTTCGCATATACCGAGCATCGCTCACAAAAGTCATGACCTGAGGTCAACTCGAAGGTCAACTTACGTTTCGAAAATGCATTTTCTTGTATTGCCTTGAGTGATGAAGGTGCTTAACCACACAATTGACCCAAATAAGGGCGCGGAAGGTACAATGACCGAAAGGGGAGGTTATCGGTGTCAATCCTGGTACTCTGCTACCCTGCTATTCTCCTGCTTTACTTTCCTTTTTATTAGGAGTTTAAGCACATTGCATTGCCTCAGGTAGGTTCTACTTTTTGAAATTGCATATTTTTACAAAAAATACATGACGAAAATAAAACAGCTATTTGTTCAAAAGGTGTTGCATTTGCACGTTCTACGCATCGCATCGCAAGGCATCGCATAACAATGTGACTGAAATTGACACTGTGTTTTGAAAACGAAGCATCGTATCGTAATAATCAGGTAGTGAACCAATTACAACTCGATAAGCAAAGCAAAGGGACTCGTTATGACCAACCAGGTGCGAGTACAACTCGATAACAGCACAAAGACTTAAAGAGATTGAAATACAACTCGATAAGTAAATATACAACAACTCGATAAGCAAATGGACGCGCCCTCGTGAGAATCGACCACTGGAGGGTATTGGAGGGTGGTGGGATTCCCCAATCCTTCGCATGGAAAGCTCAGGGGACAAGGGGGAGAACCACCGGCCCAGCAGAAAGTCCATCGGCCGTGAGGAATGGCCATCGGTCAGAAAATTGATCCACCGGCCAAAACTGATGGCCGGTCGGCCAAGAGTGGAAGGAACCAGCAGAATGCTGACACTTGTCCTCCATTCAACCTTATCTTCCACAAAAGGATCCCAGCTTCGTAGTTTTCCTCATTTCCACACTGGATTACTCCAAATGGAGGAATTTCTTGCCCAAAATCTCGCAACTTGGATTAACAACTTGGATGGCTCGAAAAAGCTGAATTTCCGGGCCTTTGGCATAAACGCACTATTCACTTTGCGTCGTACCCCGCTGCATTTTCCATTTCTTCGTGCCGCGGCAAGGTTTTGGAATCCGGTGACACATGTCTTTAGCTTTAGCGGGCAAGAGGTGTGTCCTACCTTCGACGATTTCCAAGCTCTAATGGAATTTGAGCGTAATGAAGAGATTCTGCCCCAACTTCGTTTTGGCCATGCCCAAGCCTTAGGGCAAATGTGTGGGCTCTCAATACCCGATGCTCGTTCTTTAATTTGTGATGGGATGCTGGATGTTTCGAGCTTGGTTTGCCGTTTTTCTGAGACCGGTGATCGCGGTGACCATCACTGGCAAGGCTTCCGGTGACACGCCCTCTGTTTGTGCATGCTATCTCATTTTCTGTTTGTCTCAGGTTCCGGAGGGTTGTAGACACCCCATTTTTGACCGTCCTCAAGACTTGGATGTCACCATTTGAACACTTGGTGATTATCCATGTTTGTGTTTGTTTGGAGTTCCCAGAGTTCTCAGCTACGCGCCTTGCCTCAGGATTTCCGAACTCGACTGTTTTGTGTCTGGTTTTGCACCAAACACTTGTGTTTTTCCTTGGAGGGGCAAGGAATGCCTTTTGAGACATCCCCACACACCACCGGCACTAGCTAGAGGCCACCGGCTGATTTTTCTTCCCTTCGGCAATATATATTGCCGGCCGGCACTAAATTTTGTCAAAATGACATTCTTTGCGGCGATTCTTCGTCTGATTGCTTTTTCAGATATTTTGAAACAGCTGTATGGCTTTGGCTTCCCCTCCATACACGTGTATGGAGGGATACACTTCTTGTCTTGCTTAGTGACTAAGCTTACAAGATTGCCTCTTCTATAAGAGGAGGCCTCCCCCCTTGGCTTTAGGGTTGGCTTTTTGGAGAGAAAACAACTCAGAGAGAGCTCTGGTTTTAGGTCTAGGATAGATACATATCATATCTCTATACATCTCTCTTTCAAGTGTTCTAGGTGCATTTGTTCATATTATTGCACACAAGCACCTAGTCTTTCACCTTTCCTTGGTTTCTGAGGTTCCAAGAGGTTGTTCTTGGTGTTCTTGGCTGGATTTGAGCCCAAGGAAGCAACAACATCAACACTTGTGAAGGTGGTCAACAAGGGTAAGAAACTACCCTTTTATTCCCCATTTTTGCATCCTATTTTTACCTGTTTTAAAGCTGTTTTTAAGCTTAGTGTTTAACACAAAAAAGTTCTATTTTTAGGCCCTCTTGATAGTTTATTAAGAGTGTTTTGTGGTTTGGGAAAGTTTGGCCCCTCTTAGGCCTTGAAAGGCCTCATTTTGTGCTATTTTGTGCAAGTTTCGAGACTTTGGTGCTTGGGCCTCTTCACCACTGAAATCTTGAGGAATTTCAGTGGTGGAGATGGTTCCTTGAAGTCTCCAAAAGGGGAGGGCCACCCCCTCTCCTTGTTGTCCTTGAAAAGGACCTATTTTGCTTCCTTAATGAGCCTTATGTTCAAGTGTGTGTTGATCATGTCTAGGCTGCATTTCATGCTTATTATGCCATAATATAATCATGTTGTGTGTTGGTTTTGGTGCTCCATTCATGCTTAGTGTAGTTGCCATGTAATGCCTTGTAATCCCTTAACATATCTTAGGTTGTTAGCCTTTATTTGAGCATGATTTAGGCTTAGACTTATGAATGTTTTGTGCTTATTTTGCCATGCTTTAGGTCTGTCCATAGTTGTTCGGGTCGATTTTGGCGTGTTTAGCATAGCTCCTTTGCATTTGTGGCTTGCCGGGCTTGTATGCCTCAAGTATGTGAGTGTGTAGCATGTGTTGATTGCATCATTTTGGTGGTTTGGAACCACCCAACATGTCATTTCAGTCCCTTTGGTGTGCTCGAATGCTCGCCTTAGTTGTCTCTTTATTGCTTTAAAAGCATGTGTTGTATGCCCTTTGTTTTGGCCATTATGCATGACTTTGAATTTGAGTCACTTAGGTGCCATCTAAGTGGTCTTTTGGACTTAGTTTTATGTGTTAAAACTCTGTTTTTGGTCGCCTATTGCATGCCATGTATGGTTGTGTTAAGTGTAATCCATTACCTCTTTGGTGAGCCTTGAGTACTTGGGCCTTTTTGCATGCTTTACTTGGTTTATTTAGTTGGGTTTGGAACCTACTATAACATGATTTTTAAAGCTTATGATGCATGCTAAGTGTCCATGATATCCCCTTTCAAGTGTGCTTGGGGGTTGCTTACTTAGTGCCTAAGTGTTAAGTCTTAACATATGCATGTGTGTGTGTGTGGTGGCTTTCATCTTTGGGGCATTTTGGCCACTGATTTTAGGCCTATTTAGAGTTGCCTAGATCATGTTTAAAACCATCATTTTCTTGGTTTGCATTGCCTCATGTTTGCTTGCATGCTTACATAAGTGTCTTGCTATGATCATGTTGCATATTAGCTAACATGCTTAGGTTGCATTGCACCTTGCATACATGTCTTGTTCCTTGACTTGGTGATAGGAATTGGGCCTTGTTTTGTTTGTTTGGTTTGCATACATTCGACATGGAAGTGCACAACTTGGTTCTTTGGACCATCATGCATGGAAATGCGTGATTGGTGGCCCGAGAATCGAGGCACATCCTCCTTTGAGTCACAAACATGATAAGGAATGTGTTCGGTGCATACATTGCTTGAATGACATTGCCATGCAAGATTTTGCCCTCTGCTGTTGTGAGTTGCAGGTTCTGCAGAAATTCATTGCCGGCCGACAATGTTTAGTGCCGACCGGCAATCAATTATCAGCCGATGGATGAATTCTGTGCCGATGGCCACATATAGCAGCCGGTGGCTATTCTGCTTAGCCGATGGTGATCCCCAGTATCCAAGGGAGTAGTTCTGAGACTTTGGTAGTTTTCAGAGGAACAAAGCAGGGAAAACAGAGGCAGTCTGGGCATGGCAGTGCAATTCCGAGCAAGACCCGAGCACGTGCTGCATTTGGCTCTCCTCCCGAGGCGGTTTACTATTTTTCTTAGATTAATTAATTTGTTAATTTAATTAATTTGTAATATTTAATTAGCTTGTGTAGTTAATTAATTTGTATTATTCTTTTGGTCCCTCTGAGCGAGGGCGTATTTGTAATAAGTGTGCGTGAGTGGGTGTATGTCTTCCAACCCCCATTTTTTTCTTCCCTTTTATTTACCTGCTTATGTTGGTAGCTTAGGGCACGTTTATTTTAGCATTCCTTATGCAATGCATGCGTGCATCCATGCATTTGTTGACTTGCACCGGGCTCGGTACATCATACAAACCGCATTGTATTTTCAAATCTAACTTAAATACGTGCACCGAATGATTGCATTTCACATGCCATTTTAGGGTTAGCCGAGCCTATCCTAATCACATTCTGTATGCGATGCATTAGTCACTCTAACATGAACTAGGACATGCATGTTTGCTAACTAGTTTATTGTTTTGGCACGGAGTACGATGTAAGTATTTATGCTTTAGCATATCGCATGCGTGTGAATGTTAACATGACAGCATGATTACCATGTGGCTAAATGCTTATGTGAGATAAACTGCTTGAATGCCTGTGAGTGGAGGTTGGATTGCTTGAGTTGGAAAAACTCGTTGAAATCCGTGTTTTAGCCTACTTGCGAGTAGCAAATTCCAAAGTACTTTCAAAACAAACGGATATGCAATGTTTGTTTCCAAATTAGGCAATCTAGTCTATATTTGTTTGTTGCGCACATAACATAGTAATTCTAGGCTAATAATTGGAACAAGAACACATAATGTTTTCAAAATCAGATATCACGGTTAGTAGAGGCCGGTCTTCGGACCGGGCGAAAGGGGGTGCTCATAACTGACCTTCCCCGATCGTACCCAAGCTCCCGAGCCAAGACCACTTTGGTGATGACGGACATGTGGCCTTGACCGAGTCGTGGTTTCTAAATTTCCCATTTTAAAATATTTAGGTGGCGACTCAGTGTCCGCAAAGCGATCCATGTTTGGCACTACTTTTCAAAAAAAATCTGTTTTCTCAAACGATTTGCCAGAGTTAGACTCTTTGGTTCAGATTACGAACCGCAACAAACAAAAACAGGGGAGTCCGAACTGTAGAGTGAAGCCCAACGGGCGCGTCTATAGTTTCTGGCGACTCTGCTGGGGAGTTTAGAGAGCTTGACTCGAACTCGTGATATCCTGTTTTGATTTCATTTATGTGTTTCTTTGCATTGCATGTGCATTGGTGCGCCTAGGACACCATGTTGGCCATCTGCTATTCCTGAGCGGTTTGCCGGAGGCTTGTCTTGTCAAGGCATGTCCGTAAGGCTGACCGGTTGCGGGCTCTGCCAGTATGGGAACACAAAGCCCGATTTTACCGGGGCACCCTCTTTGACCATTCGACCTAGCGCATATTCGGATCCATAGTGACCATTCCAAACTAGGACAGGTTGCTTACCCGATATAGGTTGTTTGAAACCGCTGTGTGCGTAGTGAAACCCTAGCTCCTGACAAAATAGGACAGGGAAACCCTACCCCAACATAGGGGTGTATTGGCTCTCTTTTACCTGTTATGTGCTTTTAGAGTGTATCTCTGCAGGGAACGCATATATCAGTTTGCAAGTTTGGGTATCCGGTCTGAGGACACCAGTATCAGTGTTGTTGAGAATCAGCTATGTCTGCGGGTGTCAGTTCAATTTTGAATAGTGATTCTGGGGAACAGTGTTCAATAGTAGAGTACAGTTGTCCGGCTACACCCGTGTTTGATCTGTTTGGGGCTGAAATAGTGCTTGTTTTCCGTTTCAGTTCAGAGATTCAGAGGGTCGATCTAGAACAACTAGTGTCTTCTCCTTGCTGAGGCAGAACTGAGCATGACGCAGAATTCAGAAGAGATTGTGGTCATGACGGCCGCGTTGAGTCAAGAAACCACCCCACAGGATGAGACTCTTTGTTGATATCTTGCATCCACCAGTGCTTTGCCGCACATCCAATTTGGACCCCTCAACTATATCAGGCTCGCGAGCCTACTACATTTGAACTAATGGGAATGATAGGTGATCTTCAAAGATCCGTAGCGGATCTCGCCTATGGAATGTCTGTTTCGCCACCAGCCGCACCATATGCCGGAGGCTTTATACCCCGAGGCCCCCCTCGGGGACGGTGTAATTGAACTCAACCAACCGGAGATGACCTCCAGCTATGGTAACGACACAGCAAACCAAACTTTGGATCAGGCCGAGGCCAGAGACAAAGGTAAGATGAAGCGGAATCTCGACCCTATCGAACAAGCTTCTTTGTGGGCGAGAGGCTTTGGCGGGGAATGAACAAGCAACAGATATCCGCAGTTATGTCAAAAGCTGTGGAGGATGCTTTCCCCACTCCGCCTGAGGGCAATTCCAGTCAATCAGAGAATCGAGATAGGCCCCGTCATGCCAGAACAGTTCTTCCCCCTCCCAGCCTTGCATCTGGAAAGGATCAGAAACCCAAGGCCACACCCGCCGATCCCTTTGCTAGTGCATCTAGCAAGAGTGCTCAGGCTCCAAAGTACCTGCCCCGAGGGCGCAGGGTCTTTCATGCTCTCTACATGCCATTATCCAAGGCACTTCAAATCCTTGCTGAGAGGGGACACCTTAAACCCCTGGAGCCTCGGCCTCTCCCGAAGAATCTCCCTGATACTCATGACCCTACTCAGTACTGTGCATACCACCAGCAGACTGGCCATGCTACCGACAATTGTTTCCGCCTCCGGCACGAGGTACAAGATTTGATTGACAACGAGGTTATCCTCCCACCTACCTCAGCAAAGTTCGTCACCACTCAGTTGTTGGATTTTGAGGATACAGACACTGCGAGTATGTAAGCAAAAAAGTGAACCGCTTTGTGGCGGGGCTGCTGCGTTTTGGATGTGGCGTTGTACGCATTTTTGAGCACCGCTAGCGCTAGTTTTGTAAATCCTGACTTGGGTGTTGAGTCAGTCTTTTATTTTGTTTTGAGTCTCTCATTGTCTTGAGTCGATCCTTTTGCTTATAGGTCATCTTTTGTAATGAGTCAGTCCCTCTTGTTTAGTATACCAGGTGATTTCGGGGTTGTTGCCTCAAACACCGTTTTGTCTTGTAATTAGTTGCTTTTGCTTTTTGAGCCTGTTTGCTGCCGAGGAGCCGGTTATACCAGCAAATCTGAATGAAACAGCTGCGGCTATCATGTGCCGTATTTGTTGCTATTTGAGTTAGCCGTGCCAGAAGATGTGAATGGAACGACAGTGCATTTCGCCTACTCTCTTGTGCCATAAACATCGTCGTAATGACCTAAGCTTTTCATAAAACCCCTTTTTCGAACACTGTGGTAATGAAAACGAAGAGGAAGTAATTCCTCGGGTTTTGTAAAATTTTGATCATTTTGAGAGAAAGAGAGGCCTGCTAAGCTTTTAATGAATGAAATCATGCTCGTCGGCATGAGTACTGAGAAGGATCCTGGTCCGATCCAGACTGGTTCCACACTATCTTCAACGCGAATGATTTGTCGCTTTCTTAAAAACTTTCAAAAACGAAATGTCTTGTGCAGTCTTGCGAAGACCGGTGTGGAACCGCTCTTGAGATTGTGTAGCCTAGGATCGCTCTCGGTCTCAAGTTTCAATTCATCTATTGCAAACTGGATCCATTCAAAACGTTCAGTACCATGAAACGCCTGTGTGGCCCATTTCGAGGCAGCCCTCGAGCAAGAGGCATCAAAGTTAGATCAAGGAGATCAGATCCCACCAAGCAAAGCTCGAGAAGCAACCGTGATGGACTTTTCCTGCAAATCAATACAACAGTCGCTCTCCTGGATACGGAGAGGCTTCAATCTCAAAACCATTTGGCATGGACAAAGCTACACTTTTACCCTTTGAGAGGCTCACTGGGCCGAAAACCCGGAAGGGCAGCCCAGGCAAAAGTTAGAGCAAAGAAAAAGAGAAAAGAAAAGAAAGAAAATAAAAATGAAAATGTAAAAGAAAAGAAAAGAAAAAGAAAGGAAAAGAAAAACATAGCTTGCAAGGTCGAAAACCCGCATTGGGCACCTTGGCAAAAGTTAAAGCCTAAACATTGAAGGTTAAAATACCTGAGTGTACCTTAACCGGAACTACGTAAGGCTTGATTCCCATGTTTGGGATACGTAGGAAACTTCATCTTGAAGTCCAGCCCCCAACGCTTCCATAGCGTCTCAGTCCATGTCATAAGTTTTGACCACTTTTGCCTCCTCCGAATCCAATGTCTCGATTGCATCGACCTGGAATTACGTGACCAACTTCTTCTTGAAGTCAAACCACCAACACCTTCCAGGTGACTGTGTCCATATATTGGTTCAAACCGTCTTCGACTCCTCCGCACCCGAGGGTCCGATCGTCATCAACAAGGACTGGCTTACGACATGCCGTGGCATCATCCAAACATCTCTCTATTCTTTATTCTCTCGTTTTTCATCCCTCCCCAGGTATGGTTGATGGATAAATTGCAGGTTGTGGACTCTTGCCCAGCTTACTCTGCTCGCGGTTACTTCTTTCGGCAATGCCTAGTGGATGCCCTTGATGAGGGTTGGTGGTTTGACTGGATGTGCAGCTTGTCTACAGACCGTATTGCTTGGCGGTGCCCTTGGCTCAATCTCCCGGTAATGAGCTACAGCATGACCCGTCAGCCCGGGATTCGATTGATTGGCTTGACTCACTGTGTCTTCTACTTTTCATTTCATATACTGCGCCAGTTCGGTCATGATCAGACTTACTGCGGAAGGATAGAGTACGGCTACATTCGATTCGGCGCCTGATTGGCCCGATATGTCGAGCATGGAGGACGGCAGAACTCTGGCCCCGCTCCACCTTGATTGCACTTTGTCGATGAGTGCTTGGATTGGCTTAATGAAGAGGCACAGAAGGGCCCACTTTGGCATCGAGCCGACGGCTCACGGGAGGCGCGAGCACTGACTTGACTATGCCGGTTATTGCTTTATTAGTACTTTCAAGTTTTCTTTATGAATGTAATAAAAAGCAACTTCAATTGTATGCAAGAGCAAGAGAACTCTGTATTGAAATCAATGAAATTGAAGGTTGTGGTACTGAAAATTTTCCGCTTTGGTCCAGAAATGGTCTTAGTTGTAAAAAGATTTATTTGAACAAAGTCACCTTTATTAAAACTTTTCAAAACTATTTTCGGTATGGATCAGAACTGGACATGCCCGAAATTTGTCACTGAGATGCACAACCCTGGATCCTAGCAACTGGAAAGTTGCCCCTTTGTTTGAACGGTACCGCGGCACTGTACAGTAACGGAAAGTTTCCTCTAGTCTGAATAGCACTGTACCGGAGATTGCGATAGACGCTGATGGACAAAGATGACCGAGATGATCAAATGGACAAAGTTGATCGGGGAAAAGTTTATGGCTGAACTTCAGGATAAAGCTGCCTACGTATCCCAAAGATGGGAATCAAGCCTTACGTAGTTCAGGCTTGGGTTCACTCGAGTATTTTCACTCTCCTTTTGCGCTCTAACTTTTGCCAAGTGCTGCCCTTTGCGGGTTTTCAACCTTGCAAGCTCAGTTTTTATATTTTCTAATTTTTTTGCGCTCTGAATTTTGCCTAGGTCGCCCTTTCGGGTTTTCAGCCCAGCGAGCCTCTCAGGGGTAATATTTCTTCAACTTGTCCATGTTGATCGGTTGGGAGAACTCTAGGCCGTCTAGGTCCATCAGAACCACAGCTCCACCTGACCAGATAGACTTGATGATGTAGGGACCAGTCCAATTGGGTCTGAACTTGCCCCTCGGATTGTGGATGGGAGCTCGATTGTCCTTCAGCACCAAATCTCCTTCCTTCAAACTCCTAGACTTAACCTTCTTGTTGAAAGCCCGGGCAATTCTGCGCTGATATCCTTGGACGTGGTACAGTGCTTTCAGTCTTCTCTCATCAAAGAGCATGAGTTCCTCGAATCTGCTCTGCTGCCAATCCGTCTCGGCTATTTGACACTCAGCCAATACTCGTAAAGGCGGAACCACAATCTCTATAGGTAGAACGGCCTCCATCCCATAAACGAAGGAACACGGAGTCGCCCCGGTAGAAGTTCTAATTGAAGTTCAGTAGCCCCACAGAGCAAATGGCAACTTATCGCGATCATTGAGTTTCCACCATCTTCTGCAATATGTGTTTGATGTTCTTGTTGGCGGCCTCAACTGCTCCGTTGGTCTGCGGCCGATATGTGGACGACTTATGAAAAGCCACATTGTATTTCTCCAACAAATCAATCACCTCCTTCTTGAAGTGGGAACCATTGTCTGAAATGATCTCGTTCGGGACTCCATAACAGCAGATGATGTTGTTTCTGATGAACTTTGCAACGTGCGAAGCCTTCAACACCGCATAAGATTGGGCTTCGACCCACTTCGTAAAGTAATCTATTGCTACCAAGATAAACTCATGCCCATTCGACCCATTCGGAGTAACAGCCCCAATCACATCAATTCCCCAAACTGAAAATGGCCATGGCGACGTCATGTTGTACGGCTTTGACGGCGGGATGTTCATGCGATTTGCATGGATCTGGCATTTGTGGCATCGCCGAACAAAGCCGATACAATCCTCTTCCATGGTAGACCAGTAGTAGCCCTGTCTGAGGATCTTCCGTGCCAGCATTACCCCGTTCATATGTGCCCAACATTCTCCTCCGTGGATGGCCTCCATCAGGCGCTTCGACTCTTCAGCTTCTACACACAGCTTGTGCATTCACAGATGACCTCTCTTGTACAATTTACCCCCACAGATGATAAACTGAACAGCTATTCTTCTGATTGCCCTTTTGTCTTTGGCATTTGCCCCTGGTGGATACGCCTCCTTCTCAAAGAAGTTCCATATGTCGTAATACCAGGGGTTGTTGTCCTGCACTTCATCTATAGCAGAGATTGACTCGTAGGCAGGTGCAAATTTTTGGTCAATAATGACTGGACGCATCCGGACTCCAGATGGGATGTCTATCATGGAAGATAGAGTTGCTAGCGAATCTGCGAACCTGTTGTTCTCTCTTACTAGGTGAGTGAAATTTAGCTTCTCAAACCAAGGAATTAACAAATCCAAGGTCTGGTGGTAAATTATCATCTTTTCCTCCTTGACTTTCCAGTCTCCTTTTGCTTCAGACACAACAAGGTTCGAATCCCCAATGACGTCCAATCGTCTTGCCCCTAGTTCTAGGGCCGTTTCTAGACCGGCAATACATGCCTCATATTCTACCTCATTGTTCGAGACTTTGAACCGGAGCTTGAATGCTAAAGGGATACGGGAATCGTCAGGCGCTATCAGCAACACCCCTATCCCATACCTGTATTGATTTGACGCTCCGCCAAAGTACATCGTCCAAGTTTCATCTTCAATGTGCAAAATGGCTTCATCTGGGAATAGGTACTCAACCGCTTCATCCCCTTCGACCGGGTGGTCGGCAAGGAACTCTGCTACCGCTCTCCCTTTTACCGACTTGCGCGTTACATACTTGAGATCAAATTCGGAGAGCAACAGCAGCCAACAAGCTAGCCTACCCGTAAGTGCTGGTTTCTCGAAAAGATATTTGATGGGATCGAGTCGTGAAACCAACATTACAGAGTGAGCTAACAGGTAGTGCCGCAGCTTCCTGGTAGCCCATACCAAGGCCAAACAAGCCTTCTCCAGCGGAGTGTAGCGGGTCTCGTAATCCAAAGATCTTCTTGCTCGGATAGTAGATGGCCCTTTCCACTTTATCTTCCGACTCTTGTGCGAGCAGCAGCCCATTGTAGTCTCGATTCTCGACAGATACAATATCAACGGTTTCCCTGGCTTTGGTGGTGACAACACGGGCGGGTTCTGTAAATATTCCTTAACCTGTTCAAAAGCTGCTTGGCATCGGCCGTCCCATTGGAACTTCTTTCCTTTCTTCAGGAGACCAAAAAGTGGTTCACAAGTTAAGGTTAGTTTTGAGATAAACCGCCTTATGAATTGCACTTTACCCAGAAAGCCTCGCACCTCCTTTTCAGTCATTGGTGGTGGCATTTCTAAGATGGCCTTGATTTTGGAAGGGTCGACTTCGATGCCCCTTTGTGTGATTAGAAATCCCAGCATTTTTCCCGCTGTAACACCAAACGTACACTTCTGAGGATTCAACCGCAGCCGAAATTCTCTGACCCTTTGGAAAACCTTTTGCAAGGCGATGTAGTGGCCCTCTCTTTCTTTGGACTTGACAATCATATCGTCCACGTACACCTCGACCTCTTTATGGATCATGTCATGTAATATTGTAGTTGCAGCCCATTGATATGTAGCCCCAGCGTTCTTCAGCCCAAATGGCATCACTCTGTAGCAATATGTACCCCACAGGGTGGTAAAAGCAGTCTTTTCCTGGTCTTCAGGTGCCATTACTATCTGATTATATCCTGAGAAGCCATCCATAAATGAAAGCAAAGCATGCCCCGCTGTGAAATCTACCAACTCGTCGATATGCGGTAAGGGAAAGTCATCCTTCGGACTGGCTCTGTTCAAATCCCTGAAATCTACACATACCCGGATTCTGCCATCCTTCTTCTAAGATCTTGGAACAATGTTGGCCAACCAAGTCGTATTCGGATACCGCAGAAGCCTACGTCAACTGGCTTGGTGTCCTCTTCTTTAATCTTTATGGCCCAATCAGGGCGGATCCTCCTAAGTTTCGCTTGACAGTGCCCGGGCCTCGGGGTCAAGAGGGATCCGGTGCTGTACAATCTCAGGATCGATTCCAGGCATGTCTTCGTAGGACCACACGAAAACATCTTTGAAATCTTTTAATAAAGCGACCAAGCGCTCGCGTTCCTCCTAAGACAACGTGGACCCGATCTGGACCAGCTGCGAGTCCTTCTCCGTACCAATGTTCACGGTAGTGATTTCATCAATTAAGGGTTTAACAAACCTCTCCTGCTCTTGTTCAATTGGTCGTTGCAAAACCGGAGAAATTTCGTCCTCGTCGTTTTTATCAAAATTTTGAAAGTCCTGATTTAAGCAATAAATCAAAGGCACAGAAAAGTACTCGGAAACCACATTCACCTCATTCTCATTATGTACTTCCAAACCGTCCAATTCTTCTGTTACAACAGACTCAAAAGAGAACGAAAAAGACGACCTGGATAGGACTGTGGCATCCGAGTTATCACCCCCAGGAATACCGGACTCAGACTCAGACGAGCTGGAACCTGATTCCGACTCACAAGACTCGGTGGAATCAGATTCCGGCTCACTACCTGACCCGGTGCTGCTTGACAAAAATCCCTCCTTGTACTGCCAGGTGAGAGAGGGTGCGACGGATGCATCCAAAATAGCTGATGGTAGGCCCGCAGCCGTTTCATCTCCGATCATGGACACCGAGGAGTCATCCCCCAAGCACAACTGGTCGATCAAAGGATGTGAAAGTAGACATGCCAGTGCTACCCCCATTTCAAACTCTGTGTCCGCAGACTCCAATTCTTTGCTATGTTCAACCTCGACTGTTGGGTCTGTCTGCCCTTCAGCAACATCATCCCCAAGCAACTGCAGGTCAAAGAAAATTTCGAACCTTGGCAAGCGCTTCTTCTCTGCGTTCAGCCATGGCTCCGGAAAACCACAGAATGGAAAATCCTCCCCCTCCCGGACGAAGCGTCCGTTTAGGGTACCCTGGATGGGCCGATGCATCAATTCAAAGGGTTTCCCCATCTGTTTTGGTTTGGCTCTTCCAGCCATCTGTTTTCCTTTTCTTACCCAATCTTCCTTGGTGGGCAGATAACCCAAGCCGAAGGTATAAGGGTTGTGCGGCACTTCGGCCAACGCTGCAATGCCCTTACGGCCGCTCTTTCCTAATCCCATCCCGGGGATGTATTGGAACTTGTTCATGAGATACACTGCTTGAGCACTGACATATATCCCCTCATTAGCAGCCATGATATTCTGTATGACCTGAGCCTCGACCAAGGTAAAACCTGATATAAACACAACCTCCATGCCATGCTCGATTTCTAGAACAGGCGTTGATACCTCCGGTGGTGGGTGGATTGATGAATTCCCAAAGACAATGGCTACTCCCTTCCCATAGGGGTATTTCACCATTTGATGCAAAGTAGATGACACTACCTTCACCTGATGCAGCCACGGCCGCCCTAGAAGCAAATTGAAGGTTGCAGGAACCTCTAAGACATGGAAATCTATCTCGTGCTGCCCCGGCCCAACCTTTGTTTGAACTTTAACTGTTCCCATTACTTCTCTACTTGTATTGTCGTACGCCCGGATGACTCGGGTCATTGGTACGAAATCTGCGGTTTTCAAGCCAATCGCATACGCCGTCCTTGCTGGGCAGACGTTGATGGCAGACCCGGTATCAACAAGTACCACCGGTATCCACTTATCTCTACATTCCACGGAGATGTAAAGGGGTTTATTGTGATTTATGCCCTCGGGCGGAAGTTCTTTGTCTGAAAAGGTTAATGCCGGGGAACCTCCTCCCGGAAAAATCAGCCCAACCAGCTGCTCTGGTGTAGTCTCTATAGAGAGTTTGGCCTTATCCATGGCCGTTAGGACAGCCTGCCTATGTACTCGTGAGGCCATGAGTAGTCCCCAAATGGAGATGTCTGCTTGTATCTTTTTTAGCTGTTTGAGTACAGCTTCCTCCTCAAGCTGCTTCTCCTTTTGCTTCTCAGCCTCTCTATCCTTCCCCGAGGCCTCTGGTTGATCTAGGTGTGGGGGTTTGAAGTACCGCCCACTCCGTGTCATGTGGTCGACCTCTCCAAGGTACCTGGTGTTATCAGGTTGGTTATTCCCCCAATCTTCGTCTGTGTGAGCAAGACATAAGTCCTCATCTTCCCACCACATTCCATCAGCGGCCGACAGAGACCTGTCCGGCTCTGGTATGACTGTTCTTGTTCTCGCAGCACCTTCCATCCACATGCCTGTAGTGTTCTCGGTTCCTATGCACACAGCAATTTCAGCTCCCACATGGGCCTTCGCCTTCCTGATTCTCTTGGAATCTTCAAAACTTGCTTGTTCCGACATAACTGACTATTCAATAATCCCCGTGCTCAAAATACTCCAATCTCGGGCGAAATTCTTAACACCAGCGCTCTCCGGCGGTGTACTCTGTTCTTTGACCCTCCCGGCCGTTATTGATATTCTTGCCCCTGCTGGGCCCTGCTCTGCCTGAAATTCTCCTACCACGTCGGGTTGATCGTCCAACCACCCAATAATTTCTGCTGAATTCTCATAATCGAACCACGCTACTGCCGCATCTTCCGGGTCTTGGTCATCAGAAACCGAGATCGGCAAGGTCCTCCCCCACAGCTGTTACATCATCTGCTCCCTGTCCCAAACTATCTCCTTGGATTACACACAGTTCTCCTTCTGCTGGAAGTTCCACGACTGGCGCATCCTGGCCTATCGATAAAATGTAGTCACCCGGACTATACGTTTTCTCAACACAAATTCCAGATCCCGCAGACTCTGGCCCAACAATCCTCTTTTCCTTTGGGATCTCCTCTCTCATGTTCTCGGTGGTCACCACCGCTGGCTTAGGTTGGATTATGGAGATGTCCATCATGCACAAGTCGGTGTAATCGGGAAGGAACACCTCTGGCTTGGGCAGGTGAGAAGGTGTGATATAGATACTAGGATCGTAGGACACAATCCCAGTTTGGATGAAATTGAGTCTTTTGGGTGGTGGAGCTTGGTTATGTGTGGGGAGAGGGTTTGTAGTAACATTGGGTTTCTCAGGAGGCAGAATCACCCCGTTATCAATGAGATCTTGAATCTCATGACGTAACCGGAAGCACTAATCGGTGTCGTGACCGTGCTGTTGGTGGAATGAACAATATTTGGCTGGGTTATGGGTAGAGGGAGTTTCTCTGGTAAGGGTCGTGGCTCTAGGGGCTTCAAGTGCCCTTTTTTTATTAGCACCCCCAAAGCCATGGACAGGGGTATTTGGCTGTTGGTGGGTTACTTCCGGACGCACCGGAGAATGGTGCAGCTGCCGTATTTCTTGGAGGGGGGTTAGCGGTGACCATGCTCACTTCGGAGGCTCTCGTAGTTGTAGTGCCGCTCGGGCTTGCATTGCTACCACGATTGAAAGTTCGTCGGGGTTGCTCACGGTCGTTATTAATCAAGCCTTGCTTCAAGGCATCCTCAATCTATACCCCCATTTCGTGTAGGTCAGAAAAATTAGGAAAGGGAAGAACGATCATCTTTTGCATCAACTTCGGCTAAAGATTGCGCACAATCATCCGAATCTGGTCTTTGTCCGTAGGCCTCAAGGTCATCATCGAAGCCTTGGCCCTCCATCTGGTTACGAACTCTGAAAAACTCTCCTTAGGCTCTTGCCTGGTCGTCTCGAGATCATGGGTCGTAATCTCAATCTATGTATTGTATGAGTACTGCGCGATGAAGGCCTCAGCCATTTCGTCACAATTCCTCTTGACGTCATCTTCTAGCGTGGCATACCATATGGCCGCCACACCCGACAGGGTCCGGCCAAATAAAGACAACTTCTGAAGCCTACTGAGGCCCATTGGCCTTAAGATATCTGAGAACAGTCTCAAGTGCACCATGGGGTCCCCGGACCCATCAAATCGATCAATATGAGGCATTTTGAATCTGTCGGGCAGTGTCACAGCTGCGTCGGTATATCCATCTTCAATGTCGGGGATAGTCTTGACTCCCTGAGATCTCTTGAACAGCTTTTCAAGCTTGCTTAACTTTAGTGCGGTGGGATCAGTCTCGAACTCAAAGGGAGAGTCCGGTAGGTTGGTGGGTGTTTTCGATAGCTGGGGTTGGATTTGAGGTAGGGTTGGAGGTGGGGGTGGTCCTGTGGGAAGTTCTGTATCATTCTGAACATTGGCTGTCTCCCCGAGGTTTGGAACTCCTGGTGGGGGAGGAGCTTGATGCGAAGCAGATGCTCCGGTTTGCTGCTCTAGCCTGGCAATTGTCTCTGCCTGTTCCTTCACAACTGTGGCCTGTTGCCTGGCGAATTCTGCCTGACGGACGGCATCCTGCTGCATTGTTTTCATGCTCTCTTGGAGGTGGCGCACCATCTCCTCCAAACTAGCCATACTATTCTGCTCTGGTTGAATCACCGGTATATATTCTCTCTCTATTGGTGACATGGAACCCTGATCCCTACTGAACACAGGTGGGGTAGATAAGGCCCTCTAAACTGACTGCTGTGCTGATGTCCTCTGCCTGATTGACCTCCGTCTAGTAACCGGGGGTAATAAGTAGTACACTGGTTGTCCGTCTACCAGATCCTCAGATCGATGGAGTCGATGACCTCTAATCCAGGGTGCTTGGGGAATATCTACCGGGTCAGAAGCAATTGTGCTCAACTACCTAGTAAAAAGATAAATAAAGCGTATAAATAAACAGACAATCGGACAGCATAACGGCATAAAATAAACATACAACACACGGTTGGATATCATAACACATTGCTAGTGAACTGGATACACTGTTCCTCAAATACTGATCACTGTTTCTGGATCATTGCCCCCAAGTCTGAATCTGGTACCCACAGATAACTGATTCCCCAAAATACTGTTACTGGTGTCCTCAGGCCTGAAACCCAATCTTGCAAACTGACATGCGCATTCCTGTAGAGATACACTCTAAAAGCACATAGCACGTAAAAGAGAACCAAAACACCCCTATGTTGGGGTAGGGTTTCCCTGTCCTATTTTGTCAGGAGCTAGGGTTTCACTACGCACGCAGCTGTTTCAAACAACCTATATCGGGTAAACAACATGTCCTAGTTTGGAATGGTCACTATGGATTTCGATATGCACTAGGTCGAATGGTCAAAAGGATGCCCCGGTAAAACCGGGGTTTGTGTTCCCATACTGGCAGAGCCCACAACCGGTCAGCCTTATGGTCATGCCTTGACAAGACAAGCCTCCAGCAAACCGCTCAGGAGTAGCAGATGGCCAACACGGTGTCCTAGACGCACCAACGCACATGCAATGCAAAGAAACACATAAGTGTAGTCAAAACAGGATATCACGAGTTCGAGTCAAGCTCTCTAATTTCCCCAGCAGAGTCGCCAGAAACTGTAGACGCGCCCGTGGGCTTCCCTCTACAGTTCGGACTCCCTTTTGTTTGTTGCGGTTCTTAATCTAAACCAAAGAGTCCAACTCTGGCAAATCATTTTGACAAAAACATATTTTAAAAAGAAGTGCCAAACATGGACCGCTTTGCCAGATACAGAGTCGCCACCTAAATATTTTATTTTGGGAAATTTAGGAAACCCTGACTCGGTGCCAAAGGCCACGTGTCCGTCACCACCAAAGTTACCTCGGCTCGGGAGCTTGGGTATGATTGGGGAAGGTCAGTTATGAGCACCCCCTCCCGCCCGACCCGAAGATCGGCCTCTACTAACCGTGATATCTTGTTTTGAAAACGTTATGTGTTCTTATTCCGGTTATTAGCCTAGATTTACTATGTTACGCGCACAGCAAACAAGTATAGACCAAATCGCCTAAATTGGAACAAAACATTTAATGTTTGTTTTGAAGATGGTTTGCTACTCGCAAGTAGGCTAAAATGCAGGTTTTGCCACCCTCAAATGGGCTTTTAGAAAAGATGGTTTTGCTACTAACTAGTGGGCTTAAAACTCACAGTTTTAATGCATTATCCCAATTTAAGCAATTCAACCTCCATCCACAGGCACTCAAGCAGTTATATCACATAAGCAGCTAGCCTCATAGTAATCATGCTATTATGGCAACACTCACATGCATGCGGTATGCCAAAGCATAACAGCTCACCTAGTACTCCAAGCCAAAACAGAAACCAGTTAGTAATCAAATGCATGATCCTAGTTCATGTTAAGTGGCTAATGCAACACAGGCAAAGATGCAATCTAGACAGGCTCGGCTATCCTAAACATGGCATGTGAAATACACAGGTAGCATGTATTCAATTTGGAATTGAAAATACGATGCAGTTAGCATGATGTGCCGAGCCCGGTGCATGTAAACGAATGTATGGATGCACGCATGCTATCATACTGTTATGCTAATTTAAATATTCCCTAATCTACCATCATAAGCAGGTAAATAAAAGGGAGAAAAAAGTGGAGGTTGGAAGACATACACACCATTCACACACACTTATTACAAATGTTCCCTCATACGGAGGGACCAAAAGAATATACAATCCCAAATAGTACAGTCCAAATACAGAATAAATTATTACAAAAATTCTAATTATCAAATCAAGTCGAATGTAAAAAGAAGGGGGGGCCTCAGCCCTGCCTTGGGGTGCGCAAATGATGCATGCTCGATCCGTCTTGCCCGAAAAACCCGCACCATACCATTGCTGCCTCTGTTTTCACTGTCCTGCCTTTCCAAAGACTGCCAAAGTCCCAGAATACCTTCTATGCACACTGCTTCACACCATCGGCTAGATAAAATGGCCACCGGCCATGTAAAATGTCTGTCGGCTGCTTATGAGGTTGTCGGCCACCAATACACTGCCAGTCGGCACTCTTTACCGCCGGTCGGCAAACAATTCCTGCAGAATCTGGTTTTTGACAAAGAACAAGGATGCATAAAGGTATGGCATGGAATTTTGGGCACATATAAGCATGGCCATGTTTCCTATCATGTATGGGACTCAAGGAAGCATGGCCCTTGGTCCTTGGGCCACCAACTATGCATTTGGATGCATGATGGCCTAAGGGACCAAGATTGCATTTCAATGAATATGCATGCAACACGTAAATGAAGACCAAGACCCTATCATGTCAAGGTCAAGGGCCTCGGTGACCGAGAGTTGAGACAAGTTGCATCACTTGTGGTATGAACTCTTCTCAACCCTCACACTTGGCTTGACACCCCAAACCAAGTAATGCAATGCATGTTGTGCAAACATGGCTCCACAATGCAACCTAATACTAAAGTGCAAACATGTCACATGTAATGCAATCTATCATGTTGAATATGCAATGCTAGACATGGATAATCATGCAAAAGATTAGCATGTGACAAGACCTTATTAAACAAACATGCAACAAACATGAGATAAGCATGTAATAGTGGACTTAAACCATAAAGGGGCAGACCTCAATCCACCCCAAAACAGTGGCCAAAAGTGCTCAAAATCATGGACAAAATGCTATGCAAGCATGCAAGTTTATGAGCCTAAAGCTAAGGCACAAAAGAGGGTACTCCACCACCACTAACAAGACCACTCATGGCATGAACCAAGCGACCAAAAACAGATGTTTATCATGCAAAAAAAAAGGCCATAAAAACACCTGATATGGCAGCCCAAATACCTTAAACATACAAGCATGTACAAGGCCTATTTCAAGGCATAAGAGACCAACATTTCAAAACATGAAATAGATGATAAATGGAGGCATATAGGCATGGCATGTGGACTGAAATAGCATGTTGAATGATTCCAAATCACCTAAATAACCAAACCAATGCATATGCATGGATCACATCCTTAAGGCTCACAAGCCACAATGCAAAGCAACTACATCAAGCATGCCACACATGGAAAAATTAGTGGCCAACAGACCTAAAACATGACAAATCATGACCAAAAGCTTCAATAAGCCAAGCTAAAACATGAGGATATACAAGGCTAAACACATGGCATATTTCTAGGCAAAGTAGAGCATTTCAAAGCAAGTATAAGATGCATGCTAAGGGCTACAAATCCAACCAAAAACAGAGATATAACATATCATATGAACACCAAATAAGCTCTGAAATGAAGCCAAAACAAACCAAGTATGCATGCTCCCTTATGAGCCAAAAACAAAGGCAAAAGAGGGACAAAGGGGAGAGGGGTGTCCCTCCCCTATACAAGACTTCAAACCACCTTCCTCACCACTAAAAACCCACTGGTTTTCAGTGGTGAGAAGACCAAAACACCAAGGCAAACAAAGCCTCAAGAAAAGGCACCAAAGAGGCCAAAATAAGGCCTAAGAGGGTGAGTTTGCACTCAAACCACAAAGTGACCTTAATAAAAGTTCTAAAGCAAGAAAATATAAGACTTTTTCGTGTTATACACAAGACCCAAATCAGTATACAAGGCAGGTAAAAACTTGTTGCAAAAATGGGGAAACTAAAGTAAAGTGCTCACCCTTGAAGAAACCTTGAAGAACAGATGATCTAGCCACTCTCTATTGATCAAAACCAGTCGAAAAGCTCAAGAATCAACCCTCCAAGCCTCCCAATCTCGAGCTAAGGTGTGATAGTGTGTGTGTTAGTGCAAAAGTAAGGTAAAACTACACTTTTAGGCCTAAAAACACACACACAAGAGGAGAGAGAGGAAAAATCTAGAGAGAGGAGATATATGACAGATATATAGATACAAAGCTCTGGTTTTTTGTTCAAGAATGGCCAATCCCTCAACAAAGGGAGAGATATGATGCTTATATAGGCAAAATAAAGCCAAGAAGCTTAGTGGCTAAGCAAAGGAGAAAGGGTCAAGAGGTGCAAAGGGGTCTTGGCTTCTTAGAGAAGCTAAGACAGCTGGCCAAGCTTCTCCAAGAAGCTTGGCCAAAGGGTTCAACCTTCTAGAAGGTTTGGGGGTTCAAAGGTGCAAAGGGGTCATCCAGGTGCATGGGAGTGGTGTGGGTGCATTCCGGTGGCAGTGGCATGCACCATGCTCAAGTGCTGAAGGGTCATCGGCCAACCAAATAGGTCACCGCACAATAAAGTGCCGGCTAAATACAGCCGACCGGCCATTGTTTTTAAGAAACCATGGCCGGTGGTACACATATGCAGCCGGTGATGGTAGGGGAGGGCCGGTGGGGTGTGGGGATGGCCAACAAGCCATTCGCTGCCCTTCAAGGCAAAAACACAGGTGTTTGGTGCCAAAACCAAACACGAAGCAGTCGAGTCATGAGGTCCTGAGGCAAGGCGCGCAGCCGAGACCTCCGGGAACTCGAGACGAACACAAACATGGATAATCACCGAGTGTTCAAACGGTGACGTCCAAGTCTTGAGGACGGTCAAAAATGGGGTGTCTACACTAAGTGCCCTGAAATGAAGCAAGAAATAATGCCAAATCATTCAAACAACATAAGTAAAGCATGCTAGGGTCCTAAGACATGAAAGCTAGTAAAGAGCAACACAAAGGAGGCATGCAATACATGGCACAAATGCATAAACTAAGCATGGACAGAGCTCAAGTAGGTCAAAATAAGGACCTAAACATGCTGAGACGAGGGTTCAAAGGCCTAGGCATGCAAGCATACGAGCTAAACTACAAGTAAGGCAAATAAGCACTAAAATGATGGCTCGCAAGCAAGGGCATGAAGGCATACGCAATGGCTCATGTTAAGGCATAAAGGGACAAACCCTCCAACGCATTGAATGAGCAATAAATGTGAATGTATGGCCATAAAACATGGACTAAAATCACATAACAAGTGATGCCAAATCACTGAAATAAGCCAAGTAATGCATGCTAGTGGATTCAATGCATAAGGCTAACAAGCTAAATTGAACTATAGCTATACAAAGCAAGTCATGGATGACCAATACAACCAAAATCAGACCTTAAACATGCTAAAACATGAACAAATTCTTCATGAAGTTAAGCCAAAAGCATGCTAAAATGACATGTTACAGCATGATGCATGTTAGGCTAGTTTAAAGGGATTGCACTACAAGTGCAAAGAGCATGCAAAGGCTAACCAAACCAAACCTAAACAGGGGTATGACATGGTAAAACAAGCCCAAAAACATGCTGAAATGGACACAACATAGGCTAGAATGACATGCTCAAACATGAAGCATACAAAGCTAGTGTGTGTGATTTACACTACAAGTGTATAAGGCATGCAAGAGCCAACCAAACCAACCAAAAAAATATCTAAGGCATGTTAAAATAACACTAAAAACCTACTGAGATGGCCTCAAAACAACCTAGAAACACATGCTCAAACATGAGGCATACAAGACTAGATTGTGTGATTTACACTACAAGTGTATTAACCATGCATGAAGTGACCAAACTAAGCAAAAATAGTGGTATGCCACAGCAAAATAACCACAAATACACAATAAGATAAGGCCAACAAACACTTAGTAAAGATGCTCAAACATAAGGCATTCAAAGCTAGTAAACAAGGCACAAAGGGAAGGGGATAACCCTCTCCTATTTAAGACACCAAGACCACCTTTCCACCACTGAATATCCTCTGGATTTTAGTGGTAGAAAGGTCATGCAAAGGGTTCAACAAGAGCCTAAAGGTATGGCTCAAAATGAGGCCTAACAAGGCCTAAGAGGGGGTAAAACACCCCAAATGAAAAAGTGACCTAAAACAACTATTTTAAGCACTTAAAAATGGAACTTTTTCTAGTTAAGAGTTAAGCTTAAAAACAGATGCAAGAAGGGATAAAATCCTAAGCAAGAAAGGGGTATTTAAGGCTTAGAAACTCACCCTTGTAGAACCTCTTTATAACTGCAACTCCAGCAGATTTTTCAAACTCAAGACAACCCAAGAACACCAAAATCAGCCCCTAAGCACCTCAGTAGCAAAAGGATGCTTCTTGAGTGTGTGTTTGTATGTTAAACTAAGACAAATCTACACTTTTGAACACAAAAATGAAGAACAAGAGTAATATAGAGACAAAGCTATATCTAACTCTCTAAGGGCAATTTTTTTGAACCTAGAGGAGGGAGGAGGAGCCTCCCTCTTATAGAAGAGGAAAGCCAAAGCTTCTTGGAGAAGCTAAGCCTCAAGCCAATCCCTCCATACACGTGTATGGAGGATGGCTCAAATGCTCTCTAGTTGTGCCAGCTGTCCCAAAATATCTCCAAAAAGGTGTCAAAAAGCAGCCGACCACTTGAAGTGGTCGGCCTGCTAGTAAAAGTGGTCGGCCGACCACTTTATGTGGTCAACCAGCGTAGAAAATGGTCGGCCATAGGTGGGAGAGGTCAACACACTAAATGCAAGGTGGTGGTGTGGTGGCTGACCAGAAAAGATAGTCCAAAGACCAAGAAAGCCAGTTATCTGACAAGAAAACTAGCTGGAAAAAGGAAAAGTGGCCTCCAAGGAGAAATACTGGTCTCCCACCCTTGTACCACCTTCCAAACAAGGAAAGCAAGGTTTGTATCAAAAACAAACCAAAACGGATGCAAGGCAAGAAATTGGGAGGCGAAACACGCGGCCAAAAGCCCCGAAAACTAGCTGACGAGCATCAAGAGTGGTATGCAACACAAAAGTGGTCTCCTGGACCACAGTGTTCCTCTAGGCAAAGGCAACAAGGTGTGGTTCAAAAACCACGCCAAACGGAGAATGTTAAGCGGTCCCGAGACAAGGCGCGTGGCCAAAGGCTCCAAAATTCGAAAACCAGTCTCCAAACGGAGAAAGTGGCCTACGACCACGAAAAGTAGTCTACGACCACAGAGAGATGGTCTACAAGACCAGTCCCTCCCTCTGGGAAGGGAAAGCAAGACTTGGTCCGCAAACCAAGCCAAAGCACAAAGAGTTCCGAGGCCCGAGGGCAAGGCTCTCAGCCAAAACTTCGAAGACTCAAAACGAGCACAACATGCACCATCACCGAGCACTCAATTGATGATGTCTGAGTCTTAAGGTCGGTCAAAAATGGGGTGTCTACACCCACCTTCGTAGTTTTCCCCATTTCAACTCAAATTTGCACCAAATGGAAGCATTTCTTGCCCAAAATCTCACAAATTGGATTGCCAACTTGGATGGCTCGAAAAAGCTGAATTTCCGGGGCTTTAGCATAAATGCACTATTCACGTTAAGTCGTACCCCGCTGCGTTTCCCATTCCTTCACGCCGTGGCAAGGTTTTGGAATCCGGTAACACACGTTTTTAGCTTTGGCAGACAAGAGATATGTCCCACTTTCGAGGATTTCCAAGCTTTAATGGAATCCGAGCGCGATGAAGAAATCTTGCCTCAATTCTGGTTCGGCTACATCCAAGCATTAGGACAGATGTGCGGCCTTACTCTGCATGACGCTCGGTCATTGATTCACAACGGAGAGTTGGACATTCCGAGCTTGGTTCGTCAGTTTTCTGATGCCAGTGACCACGACGACCATCATTGGCAGGGTTATCGATGACATGCGCTTTGCTTGTGCATGCTGTCTCATTTCTTGCTTGCCCCAGGCTTCGGTGGGTTTAGCACTCGTTTGATTGAGGTCTCCGAGGGCTTGAAAGAGGGCAAAAGCTGTATCGCCATGACGCTTGCCGAAACATTGATGGGTTTGGACGCTTTTCATCACTGGGAGACGACTAGATTTGCGGGGAGTCCACTACTACTGCAGGTAATGTTTCCCACCCCATCTCACATATATATTGCTCGCATCACTCGGCCCTCAGGCTCGATTTTTCTCTCAAAAACCTTTTTCTCACTTTTTCTCTCAATTTACACCTCTCTATTCTTTAATCTCTCATTTTTCATCCCTCCCCAGGTATGGTTGATGGACAAGTTGAGAGTGGTGGACTCATGCCCGGCATATTTAGCTCGCAGCTATTTCTTCCGGTGACGTCTAGTCGATGCCTTGGATGAGGGATGGTGGTGCAACTGGATGTGCAGTTTGTCTGCTCTCGACATTGCTTAGCGCTGCCCCTGCTACTTAATTGCTTTATTAGCTAGTTGTAACTAATTAATACATGTGTTGTAATTAATTAGTTTAATCCATTTTGTAATATTTTAATTAGCTTAGCATAGCTAGTTATTCAATTATGTTATAATAATTAGTTAACTAGAATAGTTAATTAGTTCTGTTTTATAATAATTAGCTTAATTTAGCTTATTTATTCGGACCCTCCTTCGCGAGGGCGCAATGTTGTAATAAGTGTGCATGCGTGTGTGCATGTCTTCCAACCCCACGTCTTTCTCCCTTTTATTTATCCGCTTTTGATGGTTAGATTGGAGCACGTTTTGATTAGCATACCTTATGCTTGCATGTTTGCATCATTCATTTGTCTTACATGCACCGAGACTCAACGCATCATTCAAACTGCATCGTATTTCAATACTTTTTTGAATAAGTGTATCAAATTGTTGCATTCATATGCCATCTTAGATAGCCGAGCCTATTTAATTGCATTATTGCACGTGTTGCATTAGGCATCTTGTATAGTTAGGATCATGCATTTTTCTAACTAGCTTTTATTTTGGCTTGGAGTATACTGTAAGTTTTACGCTTTAGCATACTTGCATGAGTGTGATTGCCATATTACCATGTTTTGCATGCTTGCCATGACGCTATGTGCTTACTTGTTAAACTGCATGAATGCCTGTGGATGAAGGCTTGATTGTTTGAATTGGAACAATTCGATAAATGCGAGTTTTAAGCCCACTTTGCGAAGTGGCAAAATCATGTTTTAAGCCCACTTGAGGTGGCAAATCCGCGTTTTAGCCCACTTGAGAGTGGCAACTTCAAACCATTTTTTTGAAAGCAAACATGAGTTGAATTCGTTCCAAGTCTTGCGACTTAGTCTATACTTGTATGTGTACGTCACATAGTAAAGTTAGCTAAGAACTAGACAAGAACACATGCGTTTATAAAACAACATATCATGCTTAGTAGAGGTCGATCCTTTGATCGGGCAAGAGGGGGTGCTCATTTCAAGACCTTCCCCTCTCGTACCCAAGTTCCCGAGCTAAGGCAACTTTGGTGATGACAGACACGTGGCCTTTTGCACGAATCAGGATTTCCTAAATTTCCAAAAAATAAAATATTTAGGTGGTGACTCTGTAATCTGGCAAAGCAGTCCATTTTTTGGCGCTTTTTGATTCAAAATCAATTTTCCAAAACGATTTGCCAAATTTGGACTCTTTGGTGTTTATCAGTCTCACATTGCACTTTGTGAGATTAGATTCAGAACCGTGACAGGAGTCCGAACTGTTGGACCAATTCGAGCTCTCCGAAAGGGGGCGTGAAGAAAGTCGAGTCTACAGTTTCTAGCGACTCTGTTGGGGATTTAGAGAACTTGACTCGAACTCATGATATGTTGTTTTATCTACATTTTTGTGTTTCTTTGCATTACATTTGCATAGGTGCGCCTAAGTCACAGTGTTTGCCATCTGCTATTCCTGAGAGGTTTACTGGAGGCTTGCTTGGAAAAGTGTGCCATAAGGCTGACCTGTTGCAAGCTCTGCCATGATGGGAACACAAACCTTGGATCTAAACTACCGCTATACCGTTTGATCCCCCTTTCACTTCTCAATGCTAGGAGCGAGAGGTATATTAGGTGGTCTTGCTGAGGCGCCCTTTCGACCAATTGACCTAGTTGCATATTGGAAGCCGTAGAGACTGTTCCAAACTAGGACAGGTTGCTCACCCGAATGCAGGATTGTTTGAAACCGCATGTGTGCATAGTGAACCCCTAGCTCCTGACGAAATTAGGATAGGGAAACCCTACCCCACCATAGGGGTGTTTTGGCTCTCACTTGCTTGATACGTGCTTTTAGAGTGAAACTCTACAGGGATATATGTATCAGTTGCAAGTCTGGGTATCAGTTTTAGGGAAGAATTCAATAAATAGTACAGTTATTCAGCTGTGATAATATCTGTTCTCATGATCTAGGCTGAGATGCTGCATGTTTTCTCTTTTGCAAGGTAGTCCTGGAACCATAGCTTCAAAAGGCTCCAATATCCCCCAGGTACTCTGGACTTGTGTCGATAGACTTTGTCAGGTCAAAGATTCAGTTCAAAAGAGCAACTAGTGTTTCCTTCGCCGGTGGCAAGGCAAAGAAAGGCCAGACAACGCTCATTGGTTCAATTAATCCGGCAGTCACCAGTTAGATCACCTTCATTCAACTCAGCAGATCCATGATGGCACAGAGTTCAGAAGAAGTTGTGGCCATAATAGCGGCATTAAACCAGGGAACTGCCATGCAGGATGAAACCAATGTTGGAATGCAACGCCCGCCTGGGGTACCTACCACACATCCAGTCTTGGGACCCCAGCCGAACTTTGACCCACTTCCGCGAGCTGAAGATTTGCGAGGTCCAGATCCTCGAGAAAGGTTATCTCAAGCTCGAGTTTTCAAACCCCTGGTACAGCCTAATGAGAGGCTTTATCCCCTTGATACTACTGATCTCGATCCGACCTCGGTGAAAATTGCAAACCTTGAGAAGCAATTCAAAAAGGTACAGGGCCTTAACTCTATTCCCGACATTGAGGATGGGTACACCGAGGCTGCCGTACGGCTCCCAGACGAATTCAAAATGCCACACCTTGACCGTTTCGATGGGTCTGGAGATCCTATGGTACATATTTGGCTTTTCTTGGATGTCCTAAAACCGATGGGTCTGACTAAGCCACAGAAACTCTCTCTGTATGGCCAAACCCTGTCGGGTGCAGCAGCCACTTGGTATGCCAAGTTGGAGGATACAGTGAAGCAAAACTGGGAAAAGTTGGCCGAGGCCTTTGTCAATCAGTATTCTTGCAATACCCAAGTTGAAATGACCATTCAAGAGCTTGAAGTAACCAACCAGAACCCAACAGAGCCTTTTGAGGAATTTGTTGCAAGGTGGAGAGCAAAGGCAGCACAGATGACAGATTGCCCTTCTGAGAGGGATCAAGTGCGAATAGTGGTGCAAAACCTTGAGCCTAATATGCTGGAAAAGTTAATAGTCATTCCACTATTCACTTTCAAAAGTTTGCATGACTTGGGGGTTCAGATTGAGAGTGCGTTCAACAGAGGGATTATTCCCAGAACAAATGAACCAATAAGAAGGGTTTTTGCCAGGAGTAATCATGCTGGCAGTAGCACTGTTTCCAAACCCACTAAAAGCAATACAGTCGCCGCAGCCGACCCTTTTGCCAATGCCAACCCACAAACAGCCAGCCCAGCCCGAGCTCAAGGTAGAACTTTCACCCCCCTCTATATGAGCCTAACCAGCACACTAAAAGTCCTGATGGAGAGAGGGTATCTCAAACCCCTTGATCCTCAACCTCTGCCTGACCCACTCCCTGCCAGACATAACCCCACCAAATACTGTGTGTATCATCAGCAGCGCGGCCATGGCACCGATTGTTGTTATCGCCTTCGTCATGAGGTCCAGAATCTCATCGATAACCAGACGATAGCTCCACCTCAAAACCCCAATGACCAAGTACCTCATCCACATCTCAACCTCGTCCATACACTGCCACCCACCTATAATCCTAGTATATACATCCCGACCCATCTACCCAAGCCTGAGGTGTTTATCCTAGAAAGCATAGACTTAAGCATGATGGATGCACTTGAACCCCAATCATCTCAAACCCATGAACCCACTACTTCTGAGCTGATGAGAATGATTAAAGATCTTCAGAGAACTGTGGCAGATCTGGCCTTTGGGATATTGGCTCCGTCATCGACCACATCACATGCCAGAAATTTCATGCCAAAAGGCTCTCCAATCTTGGGGTAAGCTGCAATTGAAAATAGCCAACCTAAATCCATCCCAAGTCTGGGCAATGACATGTCGACAATAACTAGGTTCTGCTCTGATATGGCAACCCAATCCCTTGGCAAAGTGGAAGCAAATGACAAGAACAAGGTAGGGGCAGGCATTGGTCCCCATGAACACCTTCGATGAAATTGAGGCTTTGAAAGCGAAGAAATAAAATTTGAACAAGAGCCGGTCTTTCGATTGTTGCAAAAACTGTCGATGACACTTTTGCCATTCAATTTTGGGGCATTTCAAAACAAAGACAAGTCAGGAAAAGGGCTATTGTACCAGAAACGCTCTTTTTAGCACCAATCCTATACTCGGAAGAGATCATCAGAAGTCAGCACCTACCAACCCCTTTGCTAGTACATTCAACACCCCACAAACCTCGAAGTTCCAACCCCGGGGCCAGAGGGTCTTCGTCCCGCTTTACATGACCTTATCCAAGGCTCTTCAAATCCTTATAGGGCAAGGCCATCTCAAACCCCTTGAGCCTCTGCCTCTCCCGGATCCCCTTCCAGCTAAGCATGATCCGGTCAAGTACTGTGCCTTTCATCAACAAACCGGTCATGACACTAACATTTGTTTTTGTCGTTGCCATGAAATACAAGATCTGATTGATAAAAAGGTCATCGTCGCACCAGGTCCTGCAAAGTCTATCGGTACTGAATCGATGAACTTGGGGGATAATGTGATAATGTGATTATGTGATCGGAGGGGATGAACCACCAGCTGATAGCGCTCATTTTACTCCAGATGTGGTGGATGGCATGCTCTAATTTGAGCAATTTGTGAATGCTGGTTTTTTTACTTTCTGGCTTGGGTATTGAGTAAGTCTTGTTGCGTTGTTTTAAGTCAGTCTTGTTGTATCGAGTCTGTCTTGTTGTGTCAGAGGTTCGTGATTTTGGGGGTGTTACCTCGGGCATCACTATCTTGTTTTGTGTTTGTCTTTTACACTCTTTCTATTGAGTCTGTTTCTGGCATTGAGCCAGTTGCGCCAGAATTTTTGAATGAAACGGCAGAGATTTTCACCTACTTTTCTGTGCCTTGAAATCATTACATTGACCTAAGTTTTTCAAAACTTTTCGAACACTGTGATGAAAACAAAGAGAAAGGAATTCCTCAGGATTTGCAAAAATTTGATCAACTGAAAGAAAGAGAGGCATGCTAAGCAATTAATAAATGAGATAATGTTTGTTAATGTGAGTACTGAGAAGGATCCTAGCTTGATCTAGATTGGTTCTACAATGTCTTTACGAGCGACTAGTCGCTTTCTTAAAAGATTTCAAAAAAAATTTTATGTGGTCCTGCAATGACATGCGTGGAATCGCTCTCGGGATTGTGCAGCATAGGATCACTCTCAGCCTTAAGACTCGACCCTTTTTGCTTTCAAACCTTGAACCTTAACTCAGAATGTTCAAGCAAACAATCACAATACAAGGCTTGTATGGTCGGATTGGAAGTAACCCTTACACTAGGGGCAATAAGTTCAGATGTCGTCAAAGGAAGCTTGCAAAGCTGGATGAGAAGTAGCCCTTGAACTAGGGGCAAAAATGTCAAACGTGCTCGAAGATTCAAAAGATGGGTCATTCCATAAACCAATGAAGATTGGCAAGAAAGCCAAATTCCAACAGCCGGAAGAAGAAAATTTGTTGTTGAAGGACAATCGAGTTCCTATCCATAACACTAGGGGCAAATTCAGACCCGATTGGATGGACTCCTACATCATCAGCGAACAACAGCCATTCTCCTAGATTCAGAAGACTTTGAGATCTCAAAACCGATCAACATGGACAGAGTTAAACTTTTCTATCCTTGAGAGGCTCGCTGGGCTGAAAACCCAAAAGGGCGACCCAGACAAAAGTTAGAGCAAAAAAAAAAAAAAAAAAAAAAAAAAAAAAAAAAAAAAAAAAAGAACAAAAATGGAAACAAAGTAAAAAAGAAAAGAAAAAGAAAAGGAACATAAAGAAATGAAAAGAAAAAAGAAGAAAAGAAAAGAAAAACAGAGCTCGCAAGGTTAAAAACCCGGAAGGGCAGCCTTGGCAAAAGTTAGAGTGCAAAAGGAGAGTGTCAACACCCGAGTGAACCTCAAACCCGGAACTACGTATGGCCTGATTCCCATGTTTGGGATACGTAGACAGCTTCATTCTAAAGTTCAGCCCCAATCATTTTCAGCCTGCTTGGCTCATCCATGTTGATTGGTTTATCCTTGTTCAAATTCAGCTATCTTATCTATGTGCAAATTGGCTCGTCTTCGTTCAAAATCAGTTGTTCTATTCCGTTGGAAGATTCAGCTGCAAGACAATTCAAGTTCAGATCTAAGGCTGTGCATCTCAAGAGTAAATTCTATGTTGGTCGAGCAGTGGCCATTTGCAAAAATAGTTTTTGAAAGTTTTTGATGAGGTTGGCTAGTTTTCTCGAAAATTATTCTATTTTTCAAAAAACTGGACCTATTTCTTGGACCCAAAGAAAGGAAAATTTTCAGTGCGTACAACCTGACTTGCATGATTTCAAATCAGAAAATCGAACAAGTGTGTTTATCTAACTTTCATGTTGGTCAAAATTGTTTTAGCACAAGCCAAAAACAAAAAATGGTCAAAATGATGAACTAAGGGCATAGTCGAGTCAGGTTTTTGTCTTTTCCCCCTTGTCAACATACTTGCCAGAGAAGGCACCGTACTTGCCGGAAAGAGCACCATATTTGCTAGAAAGGGCATAACTAAAGTTAGCAGCAGGAGGGGCTGAGCGCTCTCACATCCTCCAAGCAGCGAGGTATCAAGCCAAGTGCGAAGCACGAAGTGGAAATGGAGCTGGATATTCGTTTCCCTCATCTGGGACAATCATGCTCAAATTGGTATCTAACCCGAAATGGAGATGTAGAAAATGTAATGTGTGAGACCAATCAATTGTATACCTGGCCAGTGGGGCATGCTGTAATTCATCTCGGTCATGCTAAGCCAAGGGCATCGTCAACCGATGTGAATTGCTGATCTGCTGCACATCTAGTCGCGCCACAACCCCTCTGCGGGAAAGTTCACGAGTTGTGAGCGAAAGAAAGAGAATCTAGTAGAATACTAGAGCCAAGAGCCCACAACTTCCTGTTTATCCATCAACCACCCAGGGAAGGGATAAAAAATAAAAGAGATTAAAGAATAGAGAGATGTGTGCTGAGAGAAAAAGTGAAGAAACGGCTTGTCAGAGAAATAGAGATTGAGTGCCAAAGTGATGTGAGAATCACAAATGAGAAAGGGTGGGAAACAATACCCAGAGAAACAGGCTCCTCATGAACCAAAAGGTCTCTTGCCTTCGTAACACATCTGAGTGTTATGTGTGTGTTTTTATTTGTCTCGATTCTTGTTTTGAGTCGTTTCGAGTGTCATTAAATGTGTTTAGGTTGTTTACCTTTGTTTTCCTTTGTTAAGTTGTGGTGTGCTGTGGTCAGTCATAGGCTCAATACACAGTTAAGAATTCATTTCTTAATTTCAATTTCAAAAATAAATCGTTTTGTACTCAGAGTGCTGTGTCGTTCTCCACATATGTGCAAAACAGGATTTGTTCTTTCATAAAACTGCAGGGTTCAACCCAGGTCATATGAGAACAATAGAACGAGGACCTAACTGAAGCTATATAGGTTCCAGACTGCAAAGCAAAAGAAAAGAGAGAAAATTTGGAGCATCTGAGTTTGTTTCACCTTCAGCAAATTTCGAGATTGCATTCTGAATGTACCTCTTCAGGCCTTGTCAATGCTCCGAAGTATGAATGTACCTCTACCTCAAGCTCAAGCTCAAGCTCATGCCTGCTTCAAAGCCAGAATGGCTATCAAAAGTGCTCTCCCTAAGTACCATTCCCTGTCAGAGACATCTTGGCTGTGTTTGCAATGAGTTCCTAGGAGATCAACTGCGATGGTGGAAACTAGAGTTCGAATGGTTAATGCTTAGAACACAAAGGTTCGGAATTTTCAAGACTAAAGTCTGGTTTAAATACCCAGGGGTGTATCCCCGGCTTGAAATCTATATGGAATCCCCATAGGTTGAGGTAGCATGTATGCGCCTTAATTCTGGATACTGAACCAACCTAGTCTGTCACCCTGTTGGAGAATAAGGAAAGTTATGAACATGGCCAGGAAGAAAAGTAGTACCTGTGGTTTGGAAGTGTAACCAAGAAAAAGTAGAAGATCCCCAACAGCATAAGACACGATATTGTATGCACGGTTCATTCAGAGGAACTCCAGGTAAGATCATTCCTGTCCTTTGGACGTCTTTGTTGGTTAGAAACACTCGAGTACACCCGATGTTTACATCGACACCTCGTTGGTTAGAAACATTCGAGTTCGCTCGGTGTTTACACCGACTCCTTTGTTGGTTAGAAACATTCAAGTACACCCGGTGTTTACACCGACACCTCATTGGTTAGAAACATTCGGGTACGCCCAGTGTTTACACCGACATCTCGTTGGTTAGAAACATCCAGGTACGCCCAGTGTTTACAACGACACCTCATTGGTTAGAAACATTCAGGTACCCTCGGTGTTTACACCGACACCTCGTTGGTTAGAAACGTTCAGGTACGCCCGGTGTTTACACCAACACCTCGTTGGTTAGAAACATTCAGGTACGCCCGGTGTTTACACCGACACCTCGTTGGTTAGAAACATTCGGGTACACCCGGTGTTTACACCGACTCCTCGTTGGTTAGAAACATTCGGGTACACCTGGTGTCTACACCGACACCTTGTTGGTTAGAAGCATTTGGGATGTGTGTCCGACGCTTATACCACCCCATTGGTTAGAAACACTGGGGACGTGTGCCCGATGTTTATACCATCCCCCGGTTAGAAGTGTTTGGGACGTCTGTCCGACGCTTATACCACCCCTTTGGTTAGAAACACTTAGGACGTGTGCCCGATGTTTATACCACTCCTCAGTTAGAAGAGTTTGGAACGTGGTTCGACGCTTATACCTCTCTGTTTTTTGTTAGAAACATTGGAACGTGCTCTGATGTTTATACCACCCTCTGGTGTTTACACCGCCCCCTTTTCCCTCTCGCGCGTGGCGCATTAGGACACTTTGATTAAATGCATCTGGATAGATTTCGATGCTTATACTGCTCTTTGCTTTGATTACATAATGGTTGAATGTGTTTCACTTGTTATCATTACTTCTTTCCTCGCGTGTGCCACACGTTGGGATCTAGTTTGCCGCCCCAGGTGCGCCCAACGGTTTCAGTCCTTTACCTTTCCTATGTGATGCGTAGTTAAGCTTGCATAATTTTCTTCCATCCTTTCTGCATGAAATGTGGCTTGGTTCGTGTTAACTTGCTTATGTACGAGTTTGTTGTAACGTTTCTCTGCATGGCATTTGCATCTTGATGTTTCATTACAATTTAATTGCATGATCATATGTTATGTTATGCATCGTGCATATCGTTTCCATCTTGCCCTAGAACTACGCTAGTTTGATTTCTTGCAAAGGGATACATAGGCAGCCTGTGGCCGCAACCATTCTTTGTTTTGATTACTTGTTTGTCTAAGTCTTCGGCCTTGTCAAAAATGGGTCATCTATGGGCTTTGACATTCACTCCCGTCGTTTTACGACTTCTGAGTTCTATCAAAGAGGGGCAACTGTAGACACCCCATTTTTGACCGTCCTCAAGACTTTGACGTCACCGTTTGAACACCCGATGATTATGCTCGCTCGTGTTCGTTTTGAGTCCCTAAAGGTCTCAGCTGAGCGCCTTGCCTTAGAGCCTCTAATCTTGTCTATTTTGTGTTTGGTTGTGGACTGTAGACACCCCATTTTTGACCGTCCTCAAGACTTGGATGTCACCGCTTGAACACTCGGTGATTATCCATGTTCGTGTTCGTTTGGAGTTCCCAGAGTTCTCGGCTACGCGCCTTGCCTCAGGACCTCCGAACTTGACCGTTTTGTGTCTAGTTTTTGCACCAAACACTTGTGCTTTGCCTTGGAGGGGCAGGGAATGCCTTATGAGGCATCCCCACACACCACCGGCAGTGGCTAGAGGCCACCGGCTGGTTGGTGTTGCCATCGGCACTATATTGTGCCGGTCGGCACTCTTTTGTGCCGGTCGGCAGTCAATTTTGTCAAAATGACAATTTTGCCCTGCCGACTACTGTGCAGTTGCTTTATGAGATATTTTAAGGCAGCTGTCTTGCATTTGTTTCCCCTCCATACACGTGTATGGAGGGATGAGCCTTTGATTGACTTAGCTTGTAAGCTTTGTTGTCTATAAGAGAAGGCTCTCTTCTCTTGGCTTAGGGTTAGCAAAGTTAGACATTTCAGAGAGAAAAGATAGAGAAGAAGCTCTGGTTTTAGGGTTCGAGTTCTATATCTATCCTATCTCTCTTTTTCTCTCTTGTTTGTACAATAGGTGTTTGTGACTTACTATTGCTCATCAACACCTAGTGTTTCACCTTCCCTTGGCTACTGAGGTCCCAAGAGGTTGTTCTTGGTGTTCTTGACTGGTTTGGAGCTCAAGGAAGCAACAACATCAACATTTGTGAAGAGGTCTACAAGGGTAACAAAACTCCCCCTTTTTACCCCATTTTTGCACTCCATTTTTGCATAGCTTAGAACTGTTTTTGTGCTTAGTGATTAACACATAAAAGTTCTATTTTTTAGTCCTCTTTATTGTTTATTAAGAGTGTTTCGTGCTTTGGGGAGGTTTGACCACCCTTAGGCCTTGAAAAGGGCCTCATTTTGTGCTATTTTGTTGAGATCCGGGATTTTGGTGTTGGGGTCTCTTCACCACTGAAATCTTGAGGGATTTCAGTGGTGAAGATGATGCCTTAAAGTCCTAAGAAGGAGAGGGTCACCCCCTCTCCTTGTTGTCCTTGAAAATGGCAAGTTTTGCCTCTTGAGGGAGCATTGTGTTTGAGTGTGTGTTGAGCATGTATGGACTATTATTCATGCTTAGAATATCATGATTTAACATTGCTATGTATTGGTTTTGGTCCCTTATGCATGCTTAGCATAGTTGCCATGTAATGCCTTGTATTGCCTTAACATACCTTAGGTTGTTAGCCTTCATTTGAACATGATTTAGGCTTAGACTTATGAATGTTTTGTGCTTATTTTGCCATGCTTTAGGTCTGTCCATAGTTGTTCGGGTCGATTTTGGCATGTTTAGCATAGCTCCTTTGCATTTGTGGCTTGCCGGGCTTGTATGCCTCAAGTATGTGAGTGTGTAGCATGCGTTGCTTGCATTATTTTGGTGGTTTGGAACCATCCAACATGTCATTTCAGTCCCTTTGGTGTGCTTGTATGCTTGCCTTAGTTGTCTCTTTGTTGCTTTGAGAGCATGTGTTGCATGCCTTATGTTTCGACCATTATGCATGCCTTTGAATTTGAGCCACTTAGATGCCATCTAAGTGGTCCTTTGGGCTTGATTTTGTGTGCTAAAACTCTGATTTTAGTTGCTTAATTCTTGCCATATTAAGTCTTGTCAAGTGTAGTTCAATGTCCTTTGACTAGCCTTGAGCACTTGGGCCATGTTTGTATGCTTTGGCTTGTCTCATTTGAGTTGGTTTGGTACCACATTCTAGCATGAATTTCAGAGCTTATATTGCATGCTAGTTGTCCATGATATCCCCTTTCAAGTGTGCTTGGGGGTTGCTTACTTAGTGCCTAAGTGTTAAGTCTTAACATATGCATGTGTGTGTGTGTGGTGGCTTTCATCTTTGGGGCATTTTGGCCACTGATTTTAGGCCTATTTAGAGTTGCCTAGATCATGTTTAAAACCATCATTTGCTTGGTTTGCATTGCCTCATGTTTGCTTGCATGCTTACATAAGTATCTTGCTATGATCATGTTGCATATTAGCTAACATGCTTAGGTTGCATTGCACCTTGCATACATGCCTTGTTCCTTGACTTGGTGATAGGAATTGGACCTTGTTTTGTTTATATGGTTTGCATGCATTTGAAATTGAAAGTGCACATTTGGTTCCTTGGGCCATCATGCATGGAAATGCGTGGTTGGTGGCCCGAGAATCGAGGCACATGTCCCTTTGAGTCACAAATATGATAAGGGGCATGATTAGTGCACACATTGTTGGAATTACATTGCCATGCAAGTTTTTGTCCTCTGCTGCTGTGAGTTGCAGGTTCTGCAGACATTCAGTGCCGGCCGGCAGTGTTTAGTGCCGACCGGCAGTCAATCAACAGCCGATGGGTATATTTTGTGCCGATGGATACATCCTAGTGCCGGTGGTCATTTCCTCTAGCCGGTGGTATCCCCCAGTGTCCTGAAAGGCATTTCTGAGACTTTGGCAGTTTCCAGAGGAGCAAAGCAGGGAAAACAGAGGCAGTCTAAGCATGGCAGTGCAATTCCGAGCGGAACCCGAGCACGTGCTGCATTTGGCTCTCTTCCCGAGACGGTTTACTGCTTTTCTTAGTTTAGTTAGTTTGTCAACTAATTAGGCTATTTGTAATATTTAATTAGCTTGCGTAGTTAATTATTTGTATTATTCTTTCGGTCCCTCCGTGTGAGGGCATAATTGTAATAAGTGTGGGTGAGTGGTGTATATGTCTTCCAACCCCCATTTCTTTCTTCCCTTTTACTTACCTGCTTTTAATGGTTAGTATTAGGGCACGTTTATTTTAGCATACCTTATGCAATGCATGCGTGCATCCATGCATTTGTTTACATGCACCGGGCTCGGTACATCATACAAACTGCATTGTATTTTCAATTCCAAATTGAATACGTGCATCGAATAAAGTGCATTCCACATGCCATCTTTAGGGTTAGCCGAGCCTACTCTAAATTGCATCTTAGCCTGTGTTGCATTAGCCACTTAACATGACCTAGGGACATGCATGTCTGCTAACTAGTTTCTTGTTTTGGCACAGAGTACGATGTAAGTATTTTACGCTTTAGCATACCACATGCGTGTGAATGTTGCCATGACAGTATGCTTACCATGCGGCTAAGTGCTTATGTGAGATAAACTGCTTGAATGCCTGTGGGTGGAGGTTGGGTTGCTTGAGTTGGAAAACTCATTGAAATCCGTGTTTTAGCCTACTTGCAAGTAGCAAAATTCTAAACCATTTTCAAAACAAACGGATATGCAATGTTTATTTCCAAATTAGGCAATCTAGTCTATACTTGTTTGCTGCGCGCATAACATAGTAATTCTAGGCTAATAATTGGAATAAGAGCATGTAATGTTTTCAAAAACGGATATCACGGTTAGTAGAGGCCGGTCTTCGGACCGGGCGAAAGGGGGTGCTCATAGCTGACCTTCCCCGATCGTACCTAAGCTCCCGAGCCAAGACCACTTTGGTGATGACGGACATGTGGCCTTCGGCACTGAGTCAGGGTTTCCTAAATTTTCCATTTTAAAATATTTAGGTGGCGACTCTGTAATCTGGCAAAGCAGTCCATGTTTGGCACTACTTTTCAAAATCTGTTTTTCTCAAAACAATTTGCCAGAGTTGGGCTCTTTGGTTCAGATTTAGAACCGCAACACACAAAACAGGGGAGTCCGAACTGTAGCGCGAGGTCCCTCGCGGACGTGTTACATGGACCAAGTGCTTGTTGCTTTGGATCTGGAGGAGAAGGTGGCTTGTCGGCCATCCCCAATGTCCATCGGCCATGGCTTGTGCCTGCCGGCCATCAGTAGTGGCCAGTCGGCCACACTAATGGCCGGTCGGCTACATGTGTGGCCGGTCAGCCACTTATGATGGCCGACGGCCATTTTTCTCCTTTTTCAAATATTTGTTTGCCAGCTGTGCCGGTTGTTGATCACTGATGCTCATCTCCATGCACATGTATGGAAGGATGAAGGCAAGCCTTTGGCTTGTTTTTCTATACAATGGGGGGTCTCTCTCCCATTTGAGGGGTTACAAAAATTCGTGAGCAGATTTCCTCTCTCTGTCTCTAGAATCCTCTCTCCCTTCTTATTTTGTGCTTGAAAATGAAAATTCTCTACACATTTGCACTGAGACCCTTGACCAAACACCTTCATCTTGGATTTGAGGTTCTTCGAGGCCTAGTTTGAGCTCCTAAAAGTGGTTTTAGCTCAGAATTATTGCTGTTTGTTGCTGTGCTTCAAAAGTATATGGCTTACATCTTTCAAGCGTTGTTTTAATTAATTGTTTGGTCATCTTTTTACACTGTTTTGACCTGGTTTTTCAGCCATAAAAAACTCTGTTTTTAAGGTTTTAAAATGTTGGTTTAAGCCTTGTTGAGTTAAGGGGGGGTATCTTCTCTTTTGCTCTTTGGCTTGTGAAACCTTTTGTACCATTTTTCAAAGCTTTTAAAGCAACCTTTTTTGTCCTTTTCACCACTGACTTCTAGGGGAATTTCAGTGGTGAAAAGTATGTTTTGAGGTCCAAAATAGGAGGGGGTGGCCTCCCTTCCTTGTGTCTTGTTTACAAGTGTAGATAGCCTAACATGTGAGTTGCATATGTGTTGCATGTGTTTGGATCGAATGTTAATCCAAACACAAGAAATGTGGGACGTTTCATACTCAAAGTGATTAAACGTGTCGCATTTCTTGGTCGCCATCACCCTTGATCATGCATGATAAGGTGGTGGCACTTCGAGTCTTATTTGTGCATTCATTAAGCTTGTACAAGCTTGGATCTTTGGCCATCATGCATTGAAAATGGTTGATTGGTGGCTTGAGAGCCAAGTGCCATACTTCTTTAAGCTTGAGAAATGATAAGGAGGGTGGCAGTACACACATTCCTTGAAAAATGCGTTGCTTTGCCTCTATTGCTCTCTGTTGCAGCAAAAGCTGGAGTCTAGAAAAATCAATGGCCGACCGGCCACCTGAAATAGCCGACCGGCCACTTAAAGTGGCCGATAGCCATCTTTTGTGGCCGACCGGCCACCAATCAATTTTTGTGCAGAAGTGTTCCTATGATGGGACAAAAGCAATCTGGAAGTTGGTTCAATGTTCAGAGATCACAATGAGTGCAAACAGAGGCAGCCGATGGCAAGGCGATGGATTTTCGGGAGGAAGCCAACCGAGCATACATGTCTCCCTCGCCCGCGAGGCCACTTAATTGCTTTATTAGCTAGTTGTAACTAATTAATACATGTGTTGTAATTAATTAGTTTAATTTGTTTTGTAATATTTTAATTAGCTTAGCATAGCTAATTATTCAATTATGTTGTAATAATTAGTTAACTAGAATAGTTAATTAGTTTTGTTTTGTAATAATTAACTTAGCTTAGCTTATTTATTCGGACCCTCCTTAACGAGGGCGCAATGTTGTAATAAGTGTGCGTGCGTGTGTGCATGTCTTCCAACCCCACGTCTTTCTCCCTTTTATTTATCCACTTTTGATGGTTAGATTAGAGCACGTTTTGATTAGCATACCTTATGCTTGCATGTTTGCATCATTCATTTGTCTTACATGCACCGAGGCTCAACGCATCATTCAAACTGCATCGTATTTCAATACTTTTTTGAATACGTGTATCAAATTGTTGCATTCATATGCCATCTTAGATAGCCGAGCCTATTTAATTGCATTATTGCACGTGTTGCATTAGGCATCTTGTATAGTTAGGATCATGCATTTTTCTAACTAGCTTTTATTTTGACTTGGAGTACACTGTAAGTTTTACGCTTTAGCATACTTGCATGAGTGTGATTGCCATATTACCATGTTTTGCATGCTTGCCATGAGGCTATGTGCTTACTTGTCAAACTACATGAATGCCCGTGGATGAAGGCTTGATTGTTTGAATTGGAACAATTCGATAAATGCGAGTTTTAAGCCCACTTTGTGAAGTGGCAAAATCATGTTTTAAGCCCACTTGAGGTGGCACGTTTTAGCCCACTTGAGGGTGGCAACTTCAAACCATTTTTTCGAAAGCAAACATGAGTTGAATTTGTTCCAAGTCTTGCGACTTAGTCTATACTTGTATGTGTGCGTCACATAGTAAAGTTAGCTAAGAACCAGACAAGAACACATGCGTTTATAAAACAACATATCATGCTTAGTAGAGATCGATCCTTTGATCGGGCGAGCGGGGGTGCGCATTTTAGGACCTTCCCCTCTTGTACCCATGTTCCCGAGCCGAGGCAACTTTGGTGATGACGGACACATGGCCTTTGGCACGAGTCAGGGTTTCCTAAATTTCCCAAAAATAAAATATTTAGGTGGCGACTCTGTAATTTGGCAAATAAGTCCATTTTTTGCACTTTTTGATTCAAAATCAATTTTCCAAAACGATTTTTCAGATTTGGACTCTTTGGTGTTTATCAGTCTCACATTGCAACTTGTGAAATTAGATTCAAAACCATGACAGGAGTCCGAACTGTAGGACCAATTTGAGCTCTCCGAAAGGGGGCGCGAAGAAAGTCGAGTCTATAGCAGCCTTGACAGCTCCATTGGTCTGTGGCATGTAGGTCGATGACTTATGGAAAGCCACATTATATTTCCCGAGCAGATCCAGCACCCCTTTCTTAAAATGCAACTCATTATCGGAGATAATTTCATTCGCAACCCCATACCTACAGATAATGTTGTTCTTGATAAACTTAGCCACATGCGACGCCTTTAGCACAGAGTAGGATTGGCCCTTCACCCACTTAGTGAAGTAGTCGATCGCTACCAAAATAAACTCATGTCCATTTGACACTTTTGGCATGACTATGCTGATAACATCTATCCCTAAGCAGAAAACAGCCATGGTGAAGTCATGTTATAAAGCTTTGACAGAGGAATATTCATGCGATTGGCATGGATCTGACATTTATGGCATCGCCACACAAAACCAATACAATCCTCTTTCATGGTTGACCAGTAGTAACCTTGTCTAAGGATTTTTCGAGCCAACATCACACCATTCATGTGAGCTCCGCAATCTCCTCCGTGAATGGCCTCCATCAGACACTTTGATTCCTCTTCCTCAACACATAGCTTATGTATTCCCAGATGACCTATCCTGTACAACTTGCCCCCGCAGATGATAAATTGGACGGCCAAACACCGTATTCTCTTTTTATCCTTGGCATTTGCCTCTGGTGGATACGCCTCATTTTCTAGGAAATTCCAAATATCGTAGTATCAGGGGTTCTTGTCTAAAGCCTCATCTACTACAACAATAGTCTCACAAGCAGGCGTATACTTCTGTTCAATGATGATTGGATGCATCCGAACTCCCAATGGAATGTCTACGATAAAAGATAGAGTTGCTAGTGCATCAGCAAACCTATTGTTCTCCCTTACTAGGTGGGTAAACGTTAGCTTTTCAAACCTCGAAATTAGCATATCCAAGGCCTGATGGTACACATTCATTTTCTCTTCTTTAACTCGCAATCTCTGTTGGCTTGAGAAACAACCAAATTCGAATCTCTGATGACGTCCAACCTTATTGCCCCTAGTTCTAGGGCAACTTCCAAACCAGCAATACACGCCTCATACTCTGCTTCGTTATTGGACACTTTGAACAGAAGTTTAAAGGCTACGGGTATATGGGAGTCATCGGGTGCTATTAGCAACACACCGATCCCATAACCATATTATTTAGACGCTCCATCAAAGTAAATCGTCCACGTTTCCTCCTTTATTTGCAAAATATCTTCATCTGGGAACAAATACTTCACCGCTTCATCTCCCTCCACTAGGTGGTCCACCAAAAATTCAGCTACAGCTCTCCCTTTAACCGACTTGCATGTGACATATTTGAAATTAAATTTGAAAAGGATAAGCAACCAACGGGCTAGCCTACCCGTAAGTGCTGGTTTCTCAAAGAGATATTTGATGGGATCCAATCTTGAAACCTGAATTACAGAGTGGGCTAATAGGTAGTGCCTCAACCTCCGGGTAGCCCATACCAAGGCTAGGCAAGCTTTCTCGAGGGGAGTGTAACGGGTCTCATAGTCCAGCATTTTCTTGCTCAGGTAGTAAATGGTTTTTTCCTCCTTGGCTTTTGACTCCTAAGCCAACATACACCCCATGGTTGAATTTGTCACTGACAAGTATAAAATCAGCAGTCTTCTTGGTTCTGGTGGTGATAACACAGGCGGATTTTGTAGATACTGCTTGACCTGCTCAAAAGCAAACTGACAACAATCGTCCCACTGGAACTTCTTCCCTTTCTTCAAGAGACCAAATAGCGGTTCACAAGTCAAGGTTAATTTGGAAATAAATCGTCTTATGAATTGCACTTTGCCTAGAAAGCCGCGCACCTCCTTTTCAGTCCTTGGTGGTGGCATTTCTAGGATGGCCTTGATTTTGGAAGGATCTACCTCAATTCCCCTTTGTGTAATCAAGAAACCCAGCATCTTTCCTGTTGTTACCCCAAAAGTACACTTCTGTGGGTTCAACCTCAATCTATACTTTCTTATCCACTCTGATCTGCTGAAAGAATTTCTCTAGTGCCGTGTAGTGGCCCTATCGATCTTTGGACTTGACAATTATGTCGTCCACATACACCTCAACTTCTTTGTGGATCATGTCATGCAAAATGGCGGTCGCAGCCCTTTGATAAGTGGCCCCAGCATTCTTCAATCCAAACGGCACAACACGATAGCAGTAGGTCCTCCACGAAGTTGTGAATGCAGTTTTCTCTATGTCCTCAAGAGCCATCAGGATCTGGTTATACCCGGAAAATCCATCCATGAATGATAACAATGCATGGCCCGCGGTGAAGTCTACCAACTCGTTAATGTGTGGCAAGGGGAAATCGTCCTTCGGACTGGCTTTATTTAGATCCCTGAAGTCGACACAAACTCTGATTCTGCCGTCTTTCTTCGGAACTAGAACAATATTGGTCGAATACTCCGATATATGCAAGAACCCCGCCTCGATCTATTTGGTAACCTCTTCTTTAATCTTCAAAGCCCAATTTGGGCGAACTCTGCACAGTTTTTGTTTCACTGGTCAGGCCTCAAGGTCAAGAGAGATCTGGTGTTGTACAATCTCAGGGTCGATTCCAAGCATGTCTTCACAGGACCACGCAAAAACATCATTGAAATTTTTTAATAAAGCGATTAAACACTCGCATTCCTCCAAAGACAACGTGGACCCAATCTGGACCAAGCGCGGATCCTTCGCAGTGCCCACATTAATAGCAATGATTTCATCCGTACAGGGCTTAACACCCCTCTCCTCATCTTGGTCAACCAAGTTTTTTAAAGCCTGGGGAATTTCTTCCTCTTCGTTTATGTCAAAATTTTGAAAATTAAGATCAGTACAACAAACCAAAGGCACAGAGAAGTAGGCAAAGTCCACAGCATTCCCATGCAAAAAGTCTGGATCTTCAGTAACAATAGACTCAAAAGAAAAGCTGCAAGACAACCTGGACAAGACTTTGGTATCCAGGTCACCACTCCCAGAAGTACCAGACTCAGAGGAACTTGAATCTGACTCCGACTCCACAGACTCAGTGGAATCAGATTCAGACTGATTATTCGATTTAGAACTGTTGATGACGCCCTTCTCGAACTTCCTGACCAGGCGCGGAGCCTCATATGCATCCACGATAAGACTGGAGAAATCCTCTGTTGGGTTATCCCCGATCATTGAGATGATAAAACTATTCCCCAAGTTGGCAGTCTCACCTCTAGTAGTAGAACTCGTCAGTATGTCAACCAGCGCTTTTCTCAAAAGTTCATCTTCTTCTAAGTCTATGCTTACGGCACTGCCTTGATTTGTGCCAATGCTTAGGTCTACCTGTTCATCCTCCTCTTCTGGCAACTGATGGCTGAAGAAAATCTTGAATCCCGAATATCTTGTTTTCGTCTCCCAATTGTACCAAGGCTCTGGAAATCCACAGAAGGGGAAGTCTTCCCCTTGGCAGACAAAGCATCCGTTCAAGGTTTCCCGTATTGGTTTGTGAACTAACTCATACTGCTTTCCATCCCTCTTTGCTTTCATCCTTTCTCTCAACTTCTGCCCTTTTCTTTGTTAATCTTCAGCGGTAGGTTTGTATCCCAGCTCGAAAGCGTGGGGGTTGTGACTTATCTCCTTAGCCACAGTACCTCCCTATTTGCCACTTCGGCCTAGTCCTAATCTGGGCATATGCCCCTATTTGTTCATCATGTAAATGGATTGCGCACTTACGTAGTTCTTATCATAATCTACCATAATGGATTGGACTACCCGGGCCTCTGTCAACAAGAAGCTGGAAAGGAATACGTCATCTTCCCCATGTATGATTTCCAACACCAATGTGGCAATTCCCTGGGGAGGATGGATTGCAGAATTACCATACACAGTGGCAATCCCGCCTTTGAAGCTGGAAAGGAATACGTCATCTTTCCCATGTATGATTTCCAACACCAGTGTGGCAATTCCCTGGGGAGGATGGATTGCAGAATTACCATACACAGTGGCAATCCCGCCTTTGAAAGGTAGTTCAATAACTAATGGATTGTCGATGATACTGCCCTCATCTGATGTAGCCAGGGCTTTCCCAGTAACAAGTTAAAAGGTTGCCGGTACATCCATTACATGGAATTCTACCTCATATTCGAACGGGCCGATTAAGATATGTCTTTTGAACGTTCCCATAACATCCCAGCTTGTGTTGTCATAAACCCGAACGACCTGGATCGTGGGTGTAAAGTCAACCAGCCTCAAATCCATGGCGTAAGCAATCCTCACTGGACACACAATAATCGTCGATCCGATATCTACTAGCACTATTGAAATCCACTTTTTTCAGCTTTCTAAGGTCATATACAAAGGTCTGTTATGGTCGACACCCTCAAGTGGCAACTCTTTATCCGTAAAGAATATCACCAGCATAACGTCCCCAGATGTAACCAACGACACCAATTGGTCAACAATGGTGTCAATAGGCCGTTTTGTTCGGTTCATTGCCTCTAGCAATGCTTGCTAATGCTCCCGGGATGCCATTATCAATTCCCAGATGGATATGTCCGCCTGAATTTTCTTCAGTTGTTTCAGGACCAGGTTTTCTTTGGCATCTTTCTCCTTTGCTCTCTCAACATCCTTCCCAAAGGTCTCTGGCCGATCTAATGCTGCGGGTTTGAAGTACCGACCACTCCGAGTCATGTGGTTAATTTCGTCAGTATACCACGTATCGTCGGGGGTACTAGCGTTTCATCCTTCATATGTATACACGTGGCTCAGATCATTATCTTCCCACCACTCCCCCACAATCATACCCAAACTATTATCTGGTTCTATATGAAGCATGTTTACATCTCGTCCCCCATCATCGTACCATTTCTCTTCCACCACAGTCTGGGTTTTTGTGTTCCAGTACTTTCTGCGCTTTTTCAGCATTCTCTTCCTGTCATTGGGCTCCCATTCTGGCCTTCTCGCACAGGCACTAAGCCCCCACTGGGGTTTGTCCGTACTCTGAACACCATCTACTATTGTTTCGGCCTCCACCTTATTCTTCCCTTTTCTTTGCTCCAAGGCTATCTTTTATTTGGATCTCTTCTATCCTTTCGCTGGAATTGTTCCAACACTTGTTCATTTTCAATTCGGCAACACTTGTTCATTTTCAATTCGGGGTGTAGCCTCAACTCTTCCATTCCTGGTCTCTCTAGTTTGTTCCACTTTATCCAACTCCTCATTACTCGACCATCCATTGCTTGTTTTTGGCTAGCTTGGATCCCACCATCCCAATTGGACACTGCATGTATCCTCTTCTTCAAAGAAATATAAGTTCTCCAGATCCTCCTCCAAATCCTTTTCTAAATCAGCCAAGTCATTTAGGCCTTGTTCAGGCCAATTGTTCTGATGTTGCCCTAACTGGTCTTCTCCGATAGCATTGATGCTGAGAAAGTCTGATAATATGACCACTGGCTTTGGTTAATCGATGGCCACAATATATAAAATGGGATCGTACTCCTCTGAAAGCGAGACCCCCTTCTCTATGACACGGGTATCAGATGACCCTGTCTTCAGTACATTCTCTTTTTTCTCCGTTTCTACTGCTATGGCCCTAGGTTGAGTTTGTGGGGCTAAGTCCATCATGCACATGTCTGTGCCTTCTGGAATAACCATCTCCAGTTTTGGTAGGTGGGATGAGGTAACGTATGCACTAGGGTTAAAGGTAGGCGGTAGTGTATGGATGTGGTTGATGTTTCTGGGTGGAGGAACTTGGTTATGTGCAGAAAGTGGGTTGGTAGTTACATTTGGTTTACCAGGTGGGGCGATGACTTTGTTGTCAATGAGATCCTGGATCTCATGACGTAAACGATAGCACAAGTCTGTGGGATGGCCATGTTGTTGGTGAAAGAGACAATATTGGGTTGGGTCATGTCAAGGTGAGAGAGGGTCTGGGAGAGGTCGAGGATCGAAAGGCTTGAAATGCCCCTTTTTCTATTAACATTTTGAGGGCGCGGGCTGGACTCATATGGAGAAGGGTAAAGATCCTTCGGTTACGAGGTGGACTACTGGTTTGTGCGAGTTGTGAGGTTGTGGCAGCAAAGGGATCGGCTATCTTGGCCGATGTAACAACAGTACTGACATCTACAGGCCGTGGAATAGTGCTATTGCTAGCATTGGTATTCCGAGAGAATGGCTTTCTTGCAGGTTCACTTGTTCTGTGGATAATGCCCTTTTTGAATGCACTCTTAATCTGGACCCCCAGCTCGTGTAAGAAAGCAATGTAGACAACAGCGCCACTATCATTCTCTGTAACATGTCTGGCTCAAGGTTCTGGACCACTAGCCTAATTGCTCTCTTTCGAAAGGTCGATTTGTCATTCGGGCTGCCTTGGTGTAGCTTGGCTTTTTTGTGCCCCCTTTCAAAAGGTTCGAAAGAAAGCCCTACAGTTCGAACTCCCGTGGTTCTGAATCTAATTTCACAAGTGCAATGTGAAACTAATAAACATCAAGGAGTCCAAATCTAGAAAATCATTTTGGAAAACTGATTTTGAATCAAAAATGCCAAAATTGGACTACTTTGCCAGATACAGAGTCGCCACTTAAATATTTTATTTTTTTGGAAAAATTTAGGAAACCCATAACTCGTGCCAAAGGCCACGCGTCCGTCATCGCCAAAGTTGCCTCGGCACGGGAACCTGGGTACAAGAGGGAAAGGTCATGAATTGAGCACCCCCGCTCGCCCGATCAAAGATCGGCTGCTACTAATCATGATATGATTTTTATCAACATAATATGTTCTTATTCTGGTTATTAGACTAACATTACTATGTGATGCGCACAAGCAAATATAGACTAGTTTGCTCAATTTGGAACAATTCAACTCATGTTTGTTTTTGCGAAAATAGTTTGAATTTGCCACCTCAAGTGGGCTAAAAATTTGCGGATTTTCCACCAAACATAATAGACTTAAAACATGATTTACCACTCAACAAAGTGGGCTTAAAACATACATTCGTTGAATCGTTCCAATCCAAACAACAAGCCTTCATCCACAAGCATTCATGCAGTTTAGCATTTAAGCACATAGCCTCATGGCAAGCATGCTAGTCATAGCAACACTCACACTCATGCAAGTATACTAAAGCACTAAAACTCACCTAGTACTCCAAGCTAAGAAGATATGAGTTATAAAATAATGCATGATGCCTAACTATACAAGATTCCTAATGCAACACATGCAATATGCAATTAATAGGCTCGGCTACTAATATGGCATATGAAGCAATTTGATAACATGCGGTTAAACACATATTCAAGGAATTATTGAAATGACGATGCAGTTTGAATGATACGCCAAGCCTCGATGCATGCAAGACAAGATGAATGGATACAAGCATGCGATATGCTAATTAAAACATGTCCCTAATCTAACCATCGAAAACGATTAAATAAAAGGGAGAAAGACGTGGGGTCAGAAGACATACACGCACGCACGCACACTTATTACAACATTACGCCCTCGCAAAGGAGGGTCCGAATGAATAAAAACTAACTAGCTAACTAGGCTAATTAAGCTAACTAATACAAAACTTGAAACTAATTAACTAGCTATACTAGCTAACCAATTATTACAAACCGAATTAATTAACTATTCTAGTTAACTAATTACAAAATGAAATTGAATAACTAGTTAAACTAACTAATTATTTACAACACTTAATTAGCTACAACTATTTAATTACAACACATATTTTATCTATTGCTAATTAAACTAATTAGCTAATCCTGGGAAGCGAGGGAGGCCCATGCATGCTTGGTTTTCACCCGAAAAGCCACTGCCTTGCTGCTGAATGCCTCTGTTTGCACATTGAACACCAACAATTCTGCCCACTTCCAAAACACCTCTGCTCCACCTTACCAACACACTGTGCAAATTTCACTGATGGCCGACAAGGGGCTGGTCGGCTACTGGTGGTGACTGTCAGCCACTAATAACCTAGACTTCCTTGCTGCAACAGAGAGTAAATAGAGCAAAATAGTGTATTTCTCAAGGGTTGTTTGCACACTTTACCTCTCCTTTTCGTGGGGAAATCAAAGGAGGGACAAAATTTGGTTCATAAACCATCAATCGAGCAATTTCATTACATGATGCTTGTGAAACCAATTGTGCAAGTTTAATAAATGCAAAATGAGACCAAAATGACCATCATCCTATCATGCATGATCAGGGGCAACGGGGACCTAGGAAAGTGGCACATTTCATCACTTTTGAGTATGAAGTGTCCCATTTTCCTTGTGTTCAAATTAACATCCGATTTGAACACATGCAATGCAACACAAAGAAATGCTTATCTTGCCAATTTTGTCTACACATTTTAGTTACCAAATCATTCATTAATCAATTTGTCCATTGGTGAGTGTTTTCTATGATGAAAGAAGTGTCAACCAAGGGATAATGTAAGGCAAGAGAGAGATCATGCCGTTGATAATGAACCCTCAAAGAGGATTAAACCATTAAGCATGACCTCAATCTCAAGCTTAAAGGATCCCAAGCTTGAAACAACTCTCAAAAGCAAAAGAAAGAGTGAAGCAAAGAGGGAGGTTGTAGAGTTTATAGTGCTGCAATGCAATGAAAAACAACACCAAATGGTGCTATCAACTCAAACAAGAGGTGTCTAAGACCCTAAAACACCAAACTTGTGAAGACAATCACACTAGAAGCATGCAAAACAAGACTTAAAAGTACCAAACAGCCAAAGCAGTGGCAAAATAGCTCAAAACAAAGTTCAAAACATGCTGAACTTGAGCCACAAAAAGCTAAAAAATTAAGCTAATACATAGGGCTAATTAGGCATGCAAACAAGATACAAAAAGGAGAGGCTAACCCCTCCAATTTTGGACTTCAAAATGAGTTTTTTGCCATTGAAAAATCTCTAAAATTCAGTGGTTAAAAGGCCCAAAAAATTTGGTTTGAAAGTGGTGAACAAAGGTACAAAAGCTTTACAAACTAAGAAGTAAGAAGGGTGAACCACCCCTTAATTGAAAATTGCCTCAAACCACCACCTTTAGGCCACAAAAAATAGAGTTTTTTTTACAGTTCAAAACCAGCCCCAAAACAACCAAAAAACAATAAAAGAAGATGGCAAAGCAAGTATCTAAAACAAGCTAACAAAGCAAGTGTCATACCTCTTGAAGCCAAGACACAATTTGGCCAACAATCCAAGCCAAAACCTCCTCCTAGAGCTCAAAACAAGTCCCAAGCTACCTCAGCCCAAAGACTAGTAACTTTTGTTAAGGATTGATAGACAAAAGTGGAGTGTATCCAAGAAACTATGCACAAAATTGCTAGAGAGAGAGAGAATTTTGTTCCAAAATGGCTAACCCGCAAAAATAGGGGAGGAACCCCCTATATATAGAAAAACAAGCCTTGAGCTTAGAAACATCCCACCATACACGTGTAGGGAGATGCAGCTCAATGTCCTAACAGCTAGCACAACTGTCAACAAATATCTAGAAAAGGACACTAGTGGCCGTCGGCCACCACTGATGGCCAATCGGCAACACCAATGGCTGACAACCATGAGCCATAGCCGATAGCCTATGGTGGTGGCCAACAGGTCACCAAAAGTTCCAGACTCGAAACACCAAGTTTTTGGTCCAAAACAAGGCATAGAAAAGACAAGGTTAAAAGGCCCAAAGATAGGGCATTCTGCCGAGGACTTCGAGCACTCGAAACAAACACATGCAATCACAATCATCGTGTACACAAGTGATGACGTCCAAGTCTTGAGGATGGTCAAAAATGGGGTGTCTACACTTGGCTCTCCACCTGGCGATGAAATCAATGAATGACTCCTTGGGATTCTAGGTAGTGGCCTCCAGCTCACTGATGGTTACCTCTATCTGGGTGTTATATGAGTATTGGTTAACAAATACCTCAGATAACTCCTCTCAATTTCTCTTTGTAGAGTCTTCTAACTTGGCGTACCAGATAGTCGCTACATCAGATAGGGCTCTTCCAAACAACGAAAGCTTCTAAGCCCGAGACAAACCCATAGGCCTCAATACATCTGAGAACAACTAGACATGCACAATCAGATCCCTACTCCCATCAAATATGTTGATGTGGGGCATCTTAAATTTCTCCGGTAATCTGACCAAAGCCTCAATGTACCCATCTTCAATGTCAGGAATTGAGTTGAAGCCTTAGGATTTCTTTAATGTCTTCTCAAGCCTAGCAATTTTGATTAGGGCTAGATCAATTTCATTGAAGTCATAGGGAAGAATTCCTCCAGGTGGTTGTACCATAGGCCTATAAGCCGGAGCTGGTGGGAACATGTCCTAAGGATCTGGGACTGGCAAATTTTCAACCGGTGGGGGTGGATCAGGATTTGGCGGAGCAGCCGGGACTGGATACACGGTGATGCTGATGCCCCAGATGTGCGTCGTAGATTAGCGATAATTTCATCATGTGCAGCCATCCTTTGGTTTACCGTATCCATGGTTCTCTGGAAATTGGCCATCATGGCAGCAAATTCTTCTGCATTCTGCGTTGTATTTTGTGCCATTGCTGGTCTAGGTGAAATAGATGCTGGTGAATTGATTGAGTGGGAACGGATAAGTGTTTGCGGATTGTACTGGTGCTACTGACTGTCTATTCCGTCTTCGTCGAGTAACTAATGGAAGTGAGACTAACACGGGCTGACCTCCAACAAGGTCTTGAGCTTTGCAAAGCCTACTGAATCGGGTCCACACAACTTAGGGAATATTGGGTCTTTCTGAAGCTATGATGATAAACTACCTAGCAAAAAGAAAGAAAGAAAAACATAATCAAAATCGGACAGTACTTCGGCCCCAATTCACAACGGTCATAACACACAGCTAAACTATAATCCCCACTGAACTCTGTCCTCAAATTGCTACTCATTTGTACCACTGATATGAACCATTCTGTATAATTTCACTATAAAAGCACATATTATGTAAAAGAACCAAAACAACTCTTTGAGGGGGTAGGGTTACCCTGTCCCAGATTTTGACATGATCTAGGCTACGCTATTTCAAACAAGTGGTTTCATAACATCCTGTATACAAGTGGTATCCTGTCCTATTTTGGAATAGTCACTAGAGCGTACTATATGCACTATGCCAATTGGTCCAAAAGGGTACCTCAGCAAGATTACCTAATATACCTCTCATACCTAACACTAAGAAGTGAAAGAAGGATCAAGCGGTACAGCAGTAATCCAAATCCAAGGGTTATGTTTCCAACATGGCAGAGCCCACGACTGGTCAGCCTTTTGGCAAGCTTTTTTGGGCAAGCCTCCTGCAAACCGTCTAGGAATAGTAGATGGAAAACACAGTGACTTAAAGTAACAATGCAAATGCAATGCAGAGAACATATAAGTGTAGATAAAATTTCACATCATGAGTTTGAGTCAAGTTCTCTAAATCCCCAACAAAGTCACCAAAAACTGTAGCTTGCTTTTCGTGCTCCTTTCGGACACGACTAGCCCTACAGTTCGGACTCCTGTGATTCTGAATCTAATTTCACAAGTGTGATGTGAAATAGTGAAAACACAAAAAGAGTCCAAATTCGGCAATTCTTTTGGAAAATCAATGTTTGAATCAAATGCCAAAAATGGGATGCTTTGCCAGATCATAGAGTTGCCACCTAAATATTTTTGAAAAATTTAGGAAACCCGTGACTCGTGCCAAAGGCTACTTATCCGTCATTACCAAAGTGTCTCAACTCGAGAACTTAGGTACGTGTAGCACTTGTGCCTTTTAAGGCTTTTGGTAAAATATATTTGGATCTTTCATTCTATTTTGGGAACCTTTGGTGTGTTTGTTGGAAGTCCCACATCGGTTACAAGATACATTTTTAGGTGGACAAACTTCTATATGTTTGTTGGAAGTCCCACATCAGTTACAAGACACATTTTAAGGTGGACAAACTTCTATATATAGGTGCAAGTGCATAGGGTTAGCTTACCAACTTCTATGGTTCTTTCTTGGTTTAATTAGCCATTACGAACCGAGCTTGAGTTATAAATTTTAGTTGTGCCGAGTTGGATTTTGGCCATAGTTCCATTGGGATTTTGGCCATAGTTCCTTCGCCAAAGTTGTGTTAATTCTCGAGGGCTTTGTGGTGTGTAGTGGAGATCGAGTTTCGACTCTTTTCATCTTTTCCGTTTGAGTGCCGAATTTGAGGTAGGGATAACCTACTCCTCTTTATGAGCTTTGTCTTTAAATTTTAGCATTTTGATATGTTGGGGGTTGTTAGGTAATTTTGAGAAAGTTTAGGGGCTTTTGTGCAATTTTACAAAAGTTAGGGTTTTATTTATAATAAACCTATATGCATGTTTAGCATAGAGAAATGTTAAAAATGGGAATGTATGGGATTAAAGGGTGTAGTTGAATTATTTATCGCTCACCTAGTTGAAATGTTGATTTTATATTCATTTTGTGCATTTATTTTCTGTTTAGAAATAACTGCTTTGGGCTATCGGTGGAGGATAGTCTTGATTGTTGTAGACAATGCATGATGATTAGGCAAACTAAAACTAATCACTAGAATGTGTCATTGAGTATGACGTTTGAAAGAATACATTAACTTTATGTATTGACTGATGATGTGTATAATAATTGCTTATATGCATTGTGTTGTGTTGGAGGAGAGAGGGGATGTACTCCACGATTTAGGGGAAGAGAGGGGATGGACCTCTAAACCGGGTGTTGTGTGGGAGAAGAGAGGGGATGGACTCCGTAGATACAGCTCGTATGCTTGTCTATTGAAGTGTTGATATAGCTCATATGCTCATCTTTGGAAGTGTGATATAGTTCTTATACTTATCAGTGGGAATGTTGATATAGCTAGTATGCTTATCTATTGTGAAATGCGGAAATGTTTAATATGAGTTACTGTCTCATATCGGTTATTTGGTCAGCTTCTGAACCATGGTTATGAATTGAAAATTAAAAAAGAATGGAAAATGAAACTGTAATGTGATATGAAAGAATGTAAAAGTGTTAACCATCTATCAAACTGTTAATCTTTTAGTCATTGTTCATAGCTGGTTTAGTGTATTTCTACTGGGCTGTTAGCTCACCCTATACGGGAATATCATTTTCAGGTACAGGTATCATGCCACCTCCAAGGGAATAGCTTGGGAGGCTTAAGGCGGACAGACTTTATTGTCTTTCTTTCGTTTGATGTATTACATGTGGATTCAAGCCATGGGCTTAATGTGTAATTGAGTTAGTACTCTCTTTTTGTAACCAAGTGTTAACTTGGAAAGTTGTAAGCCCGTAGGACATTTGTTGTTGTCAACATGTAATACATTTTGTAATGGAATACTCTGATGAATAGAAGAATGAGGGTCTTTTATATATCAATGCATGTTAAAAGTAATGGGTCTTATGTATTATTTTGAGGGCGTGACCGTACGAGAATGGAAGGTCATGAATTGAGCACCCCACTCGCCCGATCAAAGATCGGCCTCTACTAATCATGATGTGATTTTCATTTACATTATATGCTCTTGTTCCGATTTTTTAGCTAACATTACTATGTGATGCACTCAAGTACAAACTAATTTGCAAAAATTAGAACATTTTGATTTCATATTTGTTTGAAAATTGTTTTGAATACGTGTCACTTAAAAAAGGTGAGCTCGTATTTACATTAATCAAATTATCTCAATTTGAGCAATTAGCCTTAATCCACCGGCATTCATATCAAGTAAGCAATTAGCCTCATGGAAAGCATGCTAGATATGGCAACAATCACACTCATGCGATATGCTAAAACAATAAACACTCACCTAGTACTTCAAGGCAAGCCAAACAAAGCGAAATAATTAGAAAACATGCATGCTCCAAACTAATGCAATATGATTAATGTGATGCACACGTTATGTAATTTTAATAGGCTTGGCTATGAGCATGGAATATGATCCAATTCAAAACATGTGATAAATCACATATTCAAGTAGTGAATTTAAAATCGACATTTGGTTAGTATGATGAGCCGAACCTTGGATACATGCAAGACAATGGATGCAAAGCATGAAAAATGCTAATTTGAAAATTGATGTTCTACATTAACCATCGCAAGCAAATAAGTAAAAGGGAGACAGAAATGGGGTTGGAAGATATACACATTATTACATATTTGTCCTCATTCAAGAGGGTATGAATAAGTGTCTGAGTGTCCGAATAAACTATCTATTACAAATTCGAATGATTGAATTTAAAGAATTAACTAGCCAACTACTTTATTACAACAAGGATAACAATCGAGACATTAACTAGCTATCTAAGTTAACTAGCTATAACAATTATGTGGAGAAGTGCTTCGGAAATACTCCAAAATCTAGTTAGACGTCCTTAATCCCCTGATTGTTATCTGAAAAATGGATGAACACTCCAGTCGAGGGTGCCGGAATTAGCACTCTGACGGACAAATCAATACACTCTCTAATTTACTTCTATCTGAAGTTATCTTGTAAATTCTCACATACCTCCTTTGGCTGACATTTCTTCCTTTTTATATTACATCTGGGCCCGAGGGTCAAGCCCACTCTTGATCTTGCACATAGTTACTTATTCAGCCTTCCAGTTGAGTGTTGGCTCCTATTCGGCTCCTTAAATGGCCGATGCTCCTATTCGGCTTCATGAGCCCCTAGTCAGGGCTAAATTGTCATTGGCCTGATGTCAATCAAATGCCTTGGCCTCTTCCTAATATATTTTATTCGGCCTCCACAATTGCCCCTTGAGCATCCACCTAATACCAATTAGTCAGAATGTTTGGTTTTACGTATGGAAAGTCAAAAATATGGTGCTCGCACTTCTTCCAATACCGAAGCGTCAGAATGAACACGATTTAGAAATCATTATAACTTCTCGCCCTTTCGCACATATTGCTCATTTAATGCGATATGAAATCGCGTTGTCCCTTCGAATATTTTTTGAATATGCAAGGCTTTTTGGTTGTCCCATAGTATCACTCTTTCATGACCTCTGCGATTTCTACCTGCTTCCTATTGTCTCTCTCTCTCTAACCTGTAAGTTCTTCTCTTCTTTGCATTTTTTCTTCATTCCAGCTCCCATTTTCTTGTTCATTTTTAGTTAGCATATTTTCTATTCCGATTTGAATGGCGAAACATTTGAAAGCTCTCCTTTCTATGGACCGTGTTTCCGTCTTTCAACACCATTTCTCAATTCTAGATGACGTCCATCTGTCACTCATGGCGGACAGCGTAGTTGACATAGAGAGGACTGATGTAAGTATAATCATCTGTCGCCTCCTGTCAATTGTTGAAGGCAAAGTCGATTTCCCTCTTCACCAATTTTTGAGGGTCGTTCTTCGCTATTGGGGTCTACTCCCTTCACAGCCAAATGTAAATTTTTACTAAATCATAATGGGCATAGCAGAATTAAATCGCTAACTTAGGATTAATCTAGGAATCCCTGCTATTTGGCATTGTTATGCCTTGGCATAATCTTTTGGTCGACAGGGACGCTACTTTCTCAGGGTCAAGGACATCAATCACCATTTGGTGACTATGCTTGCCAGCTCTGGTAAGCGTGTTGACGACGTCATGGTCGTTGTCTGAGGCAACTAGCAATTCGAAGAATTCGAAGATCGCTTGGATCTTGTGCCTAGACAAAAAGGCAAACCAAGTGGCCGTACAGTCCCATTTCTTTGCGCATTTCTTATATGTTTATTCGGCTTCGATTCCATATACTTATTGTTTCATCTGTGCAGGTAATGATTTGAAGAAAGCACTCACTTCGGCTGACGACGCTGTGCTTGAGCAAGTCAAAACTGCACTCAAATTCTTTGGCCGTTCAAACCTTCAAAAGCAAGGGTGGGCCACCCATGTGTTACTGCGATATGACCCAACGTATTCAACTTTTTCGGCTGTAGATCATATCCCAATTCCAAAGGGTGAACAGCATCTTACGGCACTCATTTTCCCAAACATTAAGAGCCTTAGGGACATCGGCCTGAAGGTTTAGATTCAAACCAAGGCAGTGAAGTCAACGATCAGGTTGTTGAACAGCCGAGTCAGTCCAACTCGGATGGGTTTGAGGGTCGTTTGGGGGAGGAAGTTGACATGGCTCTTGATTCGACTTTTAAAGAAGTCGGCTTCGACCTCTCATCCACCTCAGGTCAAATTAACACATATTTGGAAGAAGACATTTTCACCGATCTAGGGGACTTACCCGACACAAACCCTGAAAACATGGCTGGGGAATCGCTCGCACAGATGACGAAAAGAAAAAATGTAGAAAAGATGGCAGCCCAAAGGAGGCTCGAAATCGCTAGATCTGAACCCCCACTGCCTGTTCCAATGGAGGAAATGGAACAAGAAACTGTTGTGGCCAACTCGGTCACTGAACATCAACCGGGCGATTTAATTGCCAAACAAATGGGAGAGAAACACCCCGTCGAGACTGAGGCTGACTCCGAACAAAAGGGAGAGAAACGCCCCGCCGAGACTAAGGCCGACTCTTCTGAAGAATTAACCGAAAAACGGCCTCAAATAGAAGAGTCCCAAGACTTGGCGGCGCTATTTATCATCCAACCCATAATGAAGAACACACTGATTTCTGCCAATATGTTGGCTATGAAAGACCCCGTCGTGGCCCTAAGCATGGCTTCGTCGATTTCTCTGCCAATAAATAAGGCTGCGTTCCGTGCAGAACCAGACGTGGTTTCGATAGCATTAGCTACTCAGTCAGCGATATTGGTACGTAATTGGAAAATTTCATACTTCAATTCTCTTGTATGCCGATTAACTTACCCATGTTTTGTTTTAGACGATGGGCAAAATTACAAAAATCGGCTGCCGTCACTATGACGTCGTTGAGCAAATCGGCTTACATAAAGCCGAGATTGAAAACAAAAAGGGTAAAACTAAAGAGGCGTTAGCCAAACTAGAGGTGGCATCTCTTAGAGCTAAGTCTGAGGCCAGGAAGGCGGAAGAGAAGCGAGCTAGGGCCAACGCTGAGAAAGAAAAAGCCAGACGTGCCGACCTACTTAGGGTGGTCACCGAGGAGCGGGCGAATATGAGTAATGATGCGCTCAAGTTGGCCAAAGAGGCAATCATGAGGCTAGAGGCCGATTTGGACGAATCGAAGAAGGCGAAAGAAATCACCGGTTCAGAGATTTCCAAAGCGTTTGATGCCGGAGAGAACGCGGCCATGGAGAAGTATGTGGAGGAGGTATTTAAGTTTGAAAACCAAGGCTTCAAACATGGCTAGCTTAAAGCCCTGGCGGCCGCTAACGTGACATTGGAGCAGCCGATTCCATACGAGTAGCTAGAAGCTGAGCCATTGGAGTCTGACCCCAAAGAATAAATAGTGCTAGTGTAATTTTGCTTTATGTTAGGTGTCTTCTGTATGCAGGTTTTGTAGGTTTTTGCTCATTTTGTTTGTAAGTTTTTGCTCATTTTTTTAGAAGTCATTCGTAGGGAAATTTTCATGTATAAAGTGACGTTTTTTGTTTTTGTATTCAGTTTATTAATGAACATCGCCTTTTTGTCTCTCTTCTGAATTTGCTAACTTAAATTATTGGCTAAGTAGGACGATGTAGCATAATTTGGCATTAAATTTACCCTTGCAACATTTGGCTATAAGTTGGCTATAACATAAGTTGCCGAATAAAATATACGGCTCAATGCTAAGCTCGTCTAGCCAAGTGGGGCAATGTATCGTGATTCGGCTATAACATAATATGCCAAGTATATTTGCCCTTGCCCCATTTGGACATGTCATTCCAAACCTGACTACAGAAGCAGGGTTAGCTGCGGGGCACATCAGAAATGCTGCATCTGTAATTAATGAACGAGGTATCTAGTATTTAAGAGGTCCCAGGCATCGTGGAACTAATCTAACACAAACGACGAAAGAGGTAGTTGATAATTTGAGAACAAACAGAAACTTGAGTGTTGACTATGGTTGTGAGCAGGGCCATAGATGTCTCAGAGGTTATTCTTCAACAATAAAGGAGAAGGAAGGAGCTTGGCAGAGCTGGACGCTGAGATGCATCGCGCTGCTGGGAGCGAAGCTCAAAGAATAGGAAACGTGACAACAGAGGGGAGAGAGAGACGTCAATCACCCAGATGTCGGAGTAGGTCCCCCAGAAGAGGTGAAGCAGCACGGTCCCCCAGAGATGGGGTGCAACAATGAGGGGGCTCAAAGACCGCAAGTGGGCATACCGCTTCGCGAAGTGAGCCGAGTAGACCGCCGGGCCCGCTGAGCTTTTCGGTCTTTATTGGGAACAAGCCAATGATCGAAATGGACTCAATAGTCCATGATCCTAATGTGGCAGTGGAATTCACGCGGCAAATATTTCTTCCAGAGGTGTAGCAGTCGCTTATCGGCCGGGGTCATTATGAGATTTTCAAGGAAGGTATACATGGGTCGATCTGAGGACTTTACAGCATGTATGAAGTCAGTATACATCTGCGTGTGGTGAAAAGAGAGCTCGAGCAAAAGGAGGGGCGCATCCGGGATTTGGAGCGCCTCGTGAAGAAAGCCGAGAGTAAGCTAAAAAAGGCCAAGGTAGCTGAGACGCAGTCAGCGTGTGCTGCAAACCCAGTTGTCACGGACAGAGTCAACCAGCACCTGCTAGATCATGCTATGGCCGATAGGGAAATGGTAAACATGTTTGCTAAAGAGGCTATAAGAACCCGGGCCTATGAAGAAGGCTTTTTTGACGGCCGAAAAATCGACATTGAAAAGACTAAGCAAAAATTAGCATAAGATGTTTGTCGATGCGAGAACCGCGACTTCAAGCACGGTTGGATTAGGGCTTTACGAGCTACGGGCATTGATTCGGCATCACCACTATTTCATAATTACAAGTTTCCCTTCAAAGCTTATGACGTGGAAAAAACCGACGACGAAGAGGATGCCAAGCCGGAGAAGACTTAGATATCAAGAAACATGTTATTGTACTTTTGAATTTGTTGAAAGCCATGTATTTGTACCTCTTTGGTGAAATAAATAAATATTTGTTACATTGCTTTGTTTAATATTTGTATCAACTTGTGTGATAATTGTGTATTTGTTGGCCCACGCCGTTGTATTGCCAAATACAAGGGGCATTCCAAATTCGGAGGATTTCTCGGCTGTTTGTGGTCATGCATGAAGGGCGCTCCGAATTCGGAGGCTTATTTGGCCCAAATGTGATATCCACGATAGGCGCTCTGAATTCAGAGTCTTTGCATTGCCAAACGTGATATCCACGAAAGGCGCTCTGAATTTGGAGTCTTTGTGTTGGCCAATCGTGATATCCACGAAGGGTGCTCCAAATTCAAAGGCTTATTCGGCCCAAATGTGACGGCCATGACGGGCGCTCTGAATTTGAAGTCTTTGTGTTGGCCAATCGTGATATCCATGAAGGGCGCTCCGAATTCAAAGGCTTATTCGACCAAAACGTGATATCCACAAAGGGCGCTCTGAATTCAAAGTCTTTGTGTTGGCCAATCGTGATATCCACGAAGGGTGCTCCGAATTCAAAGGCTTATTCGGCCCAAACGTGACATCCACAATGGGCACTCCGAACTCGGAGTCTTTGTGTTGGCCAATCGTGATATCCATGAAAGGGGCTCCGAATTCGGAGGCTTATTCGGCCCAAACGTGATATCCACGAAAGGCGCTCCGAATTCGAAGGCTTATTTGGCCCAAACGTGATATCCATGAAGGGTGCTCCGAATTCAGAGGCTTTTTCATTATTCAACCAGCATTAACGAGACGGCGATAAGAAAGGCATTACATTATGGAATATGTAGATGTGTACATGTTAGCATAACAACAAAAATTAGAAACAAACTAGCATGCCATGCAAGTTGGCTTAATGATAAAATTTACACAAATGTGTGGAATTCCAAGGAGTGGCAAACTTCTGCCAGCCATGTTCCAACAATTGAATCAATCTGATAAGGACCGTCCCAGTTGGGGCCTAATTTACCGTCTACCAAATTCTTAGTAACAGGAAGCACTTTCGTGAGGACCAGTTCTCCAAGTATATAACGATGCAACCGCACGCACTAGTTATATGACTTGGCAAGTTGTTGCTGATACCGCGCCATGCACGCAAGAGCACGATCTCGGCGTTCTTGAATCAAAGTTAGATCTAGGGCCAACATCATGTCATTGCGGCCCATGTCAAAAACCTTGGATTTCAATGTGGGCAGGCCGATTTCAAGAAGGATAATTGCCTGTGTCCCAAAGCACAAAGCGAACAGCGTTTCTCCAGTAGATCGCCTCAAAGTAGTGCGATGACCCCACAACACACTGGAGAATTCTTCAACCCACCTGCCTTTGGGTTTTTCCAATCATTTCTTCATGCCGTCTAGGATCAATTTATTAGAGGCCTCAACCTAACCGTTGCTTTGTGGGTATGCCAGCGAGGAAAAGTAGGGTCGGATACCATATATGTTGTATAACTCCCGATAGATGCCACAATCGAATTGGGTGCCATTGTCAGAGACAAGTGCTCTCGATATGCCGAATCGTGTTATGATGTTTTTCCATACAAAACGTTTAACATCGACATCTCGAATATGTGTTAATGCCTCTGCTTCGACCTACTTTGTAAAATAATCTATTGCGATGATCAGGAATTGCTTGTTCCTTGGAGCCCGCGGTAATGGTCTGACGATATCAAGTCTCCATTGAGCAAACGACCAAGGACTAGTAATGGAGTTTAATTCTTCAACTGGCAGATGAGTTAAAGGGGAAAACTTTTGACATTGTTCACACTTTTTTACGTAGTTCTCCACATCTGTTTCACATGGTCGGCCAATAATACCCCTGCATTACAGCTCAGTGGGCCAATGAGCGTCCTTCAGAATGGGCACCACAGCTACCTTCATGTATTTCGGCCAAGAGTTCCTCAACTTTAACGGGGTGAACACATTCCAAGTACGGCCTAGAGAGAGTTTTTGTAAAGTTTTCCCTGCCGATCCAGATAGTATCGCAGGGCTTTATTTTGCAGCTTGTGGGCTTCTTTCTTGTCCGTTGGGAGCTGTTCTGAGGAAAGAAATGCAGCGATAGGGTCCATCCAACTTGGTCCTAGTTCAATGGTGTTAATCTGAACTAGTTCAGAAGAGGTGATGCTTGGATCTGGGATAAACCCTACCTCGATTGTTCATTTGATTACTGAGTTCATGGCGGAGGCTAGATAAGCAAGGGCATCTGCATGCATGTTCTAATCTCGGGTTATCTGATTCAACTCGTGGTGGTCGAATTTTGTGAGCAAGGAATTTACCATTTTCATGTAGGCAGCCATGCGGTCATTTTTAGCTACATACTCCCCTTTCAACTGGTTGATGACTAATTTCAAGTCACAGAAAACAAGTAACTGCCGTGCACCAAGGTGAAGTACATTACGAAGGCCGGTTAGCAACGCTACGTATTCGGCCTCGTTATTTGATTCATCAAAGCCCAGTTTGACCGCTTGCTCGATTATTGCCCCTTCAGGGGTCATGATTACTACGCTTGCCCCGCTGCCATGTTGGTTGGATGATCTATCACAATACATCTGCCAAATGTCTCAAACATATATTCGCCAGTCAGGTTTAGGTTGCACTTGATCGGACTTGAAATCGGCTCGGCATCCCGTGAACTCGGTTACAAAGTCGATGAGCACTTGCCCCTCGATGGCAATTCTAGGCCAAAATTGGATATCATATTGGTCGAGTTCCAAAGCCCATTTCAAGACTCGACCTGATGCTTCTACGCTACGGAGCGCTGACCGGAGAGGATAGTCCGTTAATATGGTGTGAGCGTGAAAATAGTGCATCAACTTTCTTGCAGCCACCACGAGAGCAAAGATGAGCTTTTCCAGTGGTAGATATCATGTTTCGGCGTTGACCATTGCCTTGCTTACATAGTAAATTGGTCGCTGCTCCCCGAGTTCTTCCTTTAATAGCACAGCGTTGATCGCTTGGTCAGATACCGCCAAATACAAGATGAGTAGATCGCCTACCGATGGGGTTGCCAAGAGTGGTACTAACCAGAGATAAGTTTTCAAGTCGTTCAACGCGGCCTGGCACTCGGGGGTCCATTCAAATGCTTTACCCTGCCAAAGTGTGTGAAAGAATTGTCGACAGCGATCTGAGGAACGGCTGATAAACATATTGAGGGTGGCGGCCATCCCCATCAACTTCTGAACTTCTTTGACTGACCGAGGGGAGCCAAGTTCTAGAATTGTTGTGATTTTCCTCAGGTTGGCCTCTATTTCGCAATGGTTGACAATATAGCCGAGAAATTTGCCAGATCCGATACCGAATGCACATTTCGAGGCATTCAGTTTCATTTTGTACTTTCGGAGAATGCCGAAGGTCTCTGCTAAATTGGCTAGATGGGCATGTTTTTCCTTAAATTTCACCACCATGTCATCAATGTATACTTCCATGGTGTGGCCAAGTTGTTCTTTGAACATTGTGGTAACCAGTCTCTGGTAAGTTGCCCCCGCGTTCTTCAGTCCCAAAGGCATGACCTTATAGCAATAGGTTTCCCTTGGGGTGAGGAATGCGGTCTTTTCTTAATCTTCCGGATGCATGGCAATTTGGTGATAACCTCTGTAGGCATCCAAGAAGCTCATGCGCTAATAATGTGCCGTTGCGTCCACAAGCTGGTTGATTCTGGGAAGAGGAAAACAATCCTTCAGACAGGCCCTGTTCAAGTCCATGAAATCGACACAAACGCACCAAGATCCATTTTTCTTCTTCACAACCACGGTATTGGATAGCCATGTGGGATAAGTGACTTTATGAATTGCCCTAGCATCAAGCAATCTGTCAACTTCATCAACAACGGCCGATGCATGCTCCACAGTTGACCGCCGACTTTTCTGAATGATTAATTTGACTTTTTGATGGACGTTTAAACGATGTTGGGCCACAACTGGATCCACCCCCAGCATCTCGTATGGTGTCCACGCAAACACGTCAAGGTTGCTGAGTAAGAAGGACACCAGCTCGCGTTTATCAACTTCGTTCAGGGAAGTGCCAATCATGAGGAATCTGTCTAGACTTCCATTGATTTTGATCCGATCAAGATCTTCAGTTGCCTTTTCACTGGGGATTTTCCCAATGTCCTTGAGGCTCTCGTGATCCGGTATTTCACTCGAGTTCACTTCTAGTTCCTTTGGCCTCTTCGCAGTAACGATAAGATAGCATGCCTGTGCCGATTTCTAAGACCCCAAATTTGCTCAATGTCATACTCAGTTGGAAAGCGGAGTAGTTGATGGTAGGTGCTTGGCACAGCCTGCATAGTATGCAACCAAGTCCTTCCCATGATAAGATTATATGGTGATGGGAGTTTGACGACCAAAAATTCCAAGTCTATTGATCTGGTACTCGCCCGTACTGGTAGTGTGATCTTACCCAAGGGATACTCGGGGTTGGCGTTAAAGTCGAACAATGGGTAATTGGCCAGTAACAAATCTGAGTCAGTGAAGCCGAGTATAACAAACATCTTGTAATATATTATTTCTGAGGTACTTCCCTGATCGATGAGAACACGCTCAACTGTGAATCTGTTCATGCGTAGCTCGACAACGAGAGAATCAGCGTGAGAGAGAGTTACTCCATCTAGGTCGGTGTCATCAAAGCTAATTCTACCAATTTCGTGGGGTCGTTTGGTTAGTATGATTGGCTTACGTAGGCCAAGTTGCAACTGAATTGTATGTACCTCGACCGACGACGGTAGGTTGTATATCATGTGAATTACACCAAGTGGAGGTCAGTCTAGCCGTAGGGCTACGTGTTCGATGGATTGTTCTTTTGGACATGTTGTGCCTGCCGGACGTCTTGTACCAACTCCTCCAGGTGGTCCTTCAGTGCATAACAGCTGTCAGTATCGTGGCCATGGTCCTTGTGATATTCGCACCACTTATCCCTTCTTCTTGTATCAGGAGGTCCCATCATCTTGGATGGCCACTTAAAGAACGAAAGATGTTGGATTTTGGGCAGGATCTTACTGATCGGCTCCGATAATTCCATATACTTCTTGTCTGAATGTCTTGTGCGCCTACTATCCACTTGATATTGTTCATTTAATCGTGCGAACATTGGCCGCTTGAATGACGTGAATCACACCGGTGTCTCGTTTAGCCCGAGCCTGAGGTTTGGGGCTCCTTGATGGCACAACGCTTATTGGCTAAACCAGACCAAATGGTGTCGATTTAACAACTTTCTGTCTGGCCTTGACGCGCAGGGCATCGTCTTCCACCTTACAATATTCTTCAACTTTCTTCATTAGCACCCAGACTGTTTTGGGAGGCTGTCTGGTCAACGAACTGCAGAAAGGACTATCAAGGTGTAATCCCATCTTAAAAGCGGTAATGGCCATGGAATCATTGCAGGTATCATACACCAAGTTGAAACATTCCCACGAATGCTCACGGAGGGTCTCTTCTGGTTTAATTTGCATTGCCCCGAGAGAGTCAGCTTGCTTTGGCTGAACTTTGTTGGTGATGAATCTTGCCCTGAAGGATTTTTGGAGTTGATGAAAGCTTCTTATTGACGTCGGCTCCAGTTTATAGTACCATTTGACGGCCAATAGTCCCAGGCTACTTGGAAACATTCAACACATGAGGGCTTCATTATCAGCATGCAACGTCATCGCTTGTTTATAATGACGAATGAGGTCAGTGGGATCTTATTTTCTGTCATATAGGGTGAATGTTGGTGCTTTGAACTTTTTAGGCAACACAGCCCTTGCAATGCGTCGTATGAAAGGGTCGTGCCTGTCCTCTTCATCCAAATCATCACTTCCTTTCCCTCGCCTGTGCCGTACATATGGACTTCCTTCGAATGATCTGGATACATCAACTAGCCCCTTCTTTCTGGGTTCCCGAGATGGTGAGTCAGAATTACTACCATTATCATGTTTTCGATGTCGACGTCCTCGATCATCTTTCTTTTCTGGGGATTGACCCCGATCATGGCGTAAGGCCTATTGGGATTTGGCTAACTCCAGGGCCAATTCCTTACACAAACGCTCGTTCTCAGCCATCGTATCTTTTAGACGCTGTTCATTTCGTTTTGCTTGATCCATGATCGTCTGCACAATCTCCTACACAGAGGTTGAGGGTGAGGTTTGAGCTGTTGGGTCGAAGTTCAAGGCCTGTCGCATAGTGATATTCTCTGATCCAAGCATGTTTCTTGGAGTAATGTCATCTCTTGGTGTAACATCGTCAGCAACTATCGAAGGATCATCTGTCACGCCTGCCATGGACGCACTTGAGTATTCCCATAGACGGTGCCAATTATGGAGAAGTGGTTTGGAAATACTCCAGAATCCAGTTAGACGTCCTTGATCCCCTAATTGCTACTTGAAAAATGGATGAACACTCCGGTCGGGGGTGCCAGAATTAGCACTCCGACGGACAAATCAATACTCTCTCTAATTTACTTCTATCTCAAGTTATCTTGTAAATTCTCACATACCTCCTTTGGCTAACATTCCTCCCTTTTTATATTACATGTGGGCCCAACGATTGTAGACGCGCCCCGGTTAGGGGCCTCACCCTACAGTTCGGACTCGATTTGTCACGGTTCTTAATCTGAACCAAAGAGTCCAAATCCGGCAAATCGTTTTGAGAAAACAGATGTTTAGAAAAGAAGTGCCAAATATGGATTGCTTTGCCAGATACAGATTCGCTACCTAAATTTTTTAATGGGGAATTTAGGAAACCCTGACTCGTTGCCTAAGGCCACGTGTCCGTCATCACCAAAGTTGCCTCGGCTCGGGAACTTGGGTACGTTTGGGAAAGGTCACTTCATGAGCACCCCTGCTCACCCGATCAAAGATCGGCCTCTACTAACCATGATATCAAATTTTGAAAACATTATGTGTTCTTATTCCAATTATGAGCCTAGAATTACTATGTGATGCACACAGCAAACAAGTATAGACTAAGCCACCTAAATTGGAACAAAGCATTGCATATCTGTTTGTTTGGAAAATGATTTGAGATTTGCTACTCGCAAGTAGGCTAAAACACGGATTTCAATGAGTCGTTCCAACTCAAACAATCCAACCTTCACCCACAGGCATTCAGGCAGTTTATATCACATAAGCATCTAGCCACACAGTAAGCATGCTGTCATGTTTAACATTCACACTCATGCGAGATGCTAAAGCATAAATACTTACATTGTACTCCGTGCCAAAACAGTGAACATGTTAGCAATCATGCATGATCTAAGTCCATGTCAAGTGGCTAATGCAACGCATACAAAATGTCACTAGAATAGACTTGGCTAATCCTAGGATGACATGTGGGATGCAACAAGTAGCACGTATTCAAGTTAGATTTGGAATACTAGGCTGTTAGCATGATGCGCCGAGCCCAGTGCATGCTATACTGATGAATGATGCACGCATGCATAGCATAAGGATGCTAAATTAAACATGTCCTAATACTAACCATCAAAGCAGGTAAGTAAAACGGAGAAAGAAGTGGGGGTTGGAAGACATGCACACACGCACCCACACTTATTACAAATTAGCCCTCGCTCGGAAGGACCGAAAGAATAATACAGATTTAACTAGCCTACAAGCTAATTAAATATTACAGACCGATTAAACTAATTAAGCAAATTAACTAATCTAATAAAATAGTAAACAGCCTCGGGAAGAGGGCCCAATGCAATGCGTGCTCGGCTCCGCTCGGAAGTCCACTGCCATGCACAAGTTGCCTCTGTTTTCCCTGCTCTGCTCCTCTGATCATTGCAAATTCCCAAGGTACACTCTATGGACCTTGTGGGATACCACCGGCCAAATGGAATGATCACCGGCCACTGGAAATCATCATCGGCCACCAATTGTTGGTCGGTCGGCACTACAGATGGCCGACCGGCCAAGTCTTCTTGCAGAATCCTATTTTGACAGCAGCAGAGGGCAAAACAAGGCATAGCAATGTATTTCAAGCAATGTTTGCACCAAACACACCTCTTATCATGTTCATGACTCAAAGAGGTATGTTCCTTGATTCTCGGGCCACCAATCGCGCATTTTAATGCGTGATGGCTCGAAAAACCAAGTTGTGCATTTTGGTTTTACATGAAATGCGCACAAAAGCACCCAATAAATCCTAACCTCTATCATGCTCAATCAAGAGGCAAGGAATGCATGCTTAATGCGATGAGCCTAGGCATGGAGCTAGTATGCAACATGAATATGTAACTAAACATGCAAACATGCAACTAACAAGCGTGCAAAGTATATATCATGTTAGACAATTTAATAAGAGATGCATGCCAAATGCACTACCACCTAAGCATGCAACAACATACCAAAGGGGTCAAGTATTCACCAACACACAAGTTGAGCATGCAATCAATAGGCAAAGAAGGGACCTAAATCGATTTAGGCAATCCTCAAACAAGCCTAAAACAGTGGCGAATGCTATGGAAATGAGGGACAATTACACATACAAACATGCATGCAAATGGGCCAACACTTAAGCATCAAACAAGCAACCTTTAAGCACACTTAAAAGGGGCTAAACATGGAAAAATGGCATGCATTATAGGCTCTGAAAATCAAGTCATGAAAGGTGCCAAACCAACTAATTAAAGCAAGCAAAGCATGCAACCAAGACTCACACATCCGAGGCCAATCAAGCCAAAATGCAAAGAGACTATACAAAGCATGTTGAGCATGACCAAAGCAACTGAAAACAGGGCTGAAGCACACTAAAACAAGCATGAAAGCTTCACAAAGCTAGGCCTAAATCATGCTAGAACAAGGCTTAAAGCCCAAAGCATGTTAAGGCAAATTTAAGGCATTACAAGACAAGTATGCTAAGCATGCATGGTGTGTCTAAACCAAGTAAAAACAGAGCCATATCATGACATAATAAGCACAAAAAATAGCTAGGACATGGCCAACATGAACCTAAATTAGATGCTCACACATGAGGCAAAAATGGCCCTTTTCAAGGACAACAAGGAAAGGGGGTGGCCCTCTTCTTCTTAGGATGTCAAGGAACCATCCTTACCACTGAAATCTCTCACGATTTTAGTGGTGAGGAGGCCCAAACAAGGTGGTCCCGAAGCTCACCAAAATAGGACAAAAATAGGGCCAAACAAGGCCTAAGAGGGGTCAAACAACCTCAAAGCTCAAAACACCCTTAAGAAACTATTTAAAGAAATGAAAAACAAAACTTTTATTAGTTATACACAAAGTCTAAAAATAGTTTCAAGATAGGCTAAAAGACAATGCAAAAATGGGGTAAAAAGGAGTAAGTTCTCACCCTTGTTGACCCTCTTCACAAACAATGCTCCAGCTGGTTCTTTGAGCTCAAAATCAGTCAAGAACTTCAAGAACAGCTCCCTAGCACCTCAGTAGCCAAGGCAAGGTGTAATGGTGGGTGTTTGTGTGCAATAATAAGACCAAACACACACTTATACACAAAAAAGAGAGAGATACAGAGATGGGGGATATGCAAACCCTAACCCTAAAACTCAGAGCTCTAAAAAATTGTTCTACCCCAATGGAGGGAGAAGAGGCTCCCTCTTATAGAGCTCCCTCTTGTAAAGCTTTCCAAACAAGCTAGTCAAAAAGGAGATCCCTCCGTACACGTGTATGGAGGAGAGCAAAGTGTATGCCAGCTAGCACAGCTGGCATAAAAATATCTGCAAAAGCAGATGAATAGTGGTCGGCCAGCCAAAAATGCAATTTGACCAAAATATATGGTCAGCCAGCCACAAAGAGTGCCGGCCGGCCAAACATTTGGCCGATGGCAACAAACCAATGACCGGTGGCCTCAAGCCATGGCCGGTGATGTGTGGGGATGGCCAACAAGCCATTCCCTACCCCTCAAAGGAAAAACACAAGTGTTTGGTGCGAAACCAGACACAAAACAGTCAAGCCGAAAGATCCTGAGGCAAGGCGCGTAGCCGAGACCTCCGGGAACTCAGGACGAACACAAACATGGATGATCACCGAGTGTTCAAGCGGTGACGTCCAAGTCTTGAGGACGGTCAAAAATGGGGTGTCTACAACGGTCGGGCCCACTCTTGATCTCACACATAGTTACTTAGTCGGCCTTTCAATTGAGTGCTAGCTCTTATTCGGCTCCTTATATGGCCAATTCTCCTATTCAGCTTCATGAGCACCTGGTCAGGGCTGAATTGTCTTTGGCCTTATTTCGATCAAATGCCTTGGCCTCTTCCTAATATATTTCATTCGGCCTCCACAAATTACAAATAAATGATGATAATAATTACAACAAGACTAATTGTAACAATAATAATTGAAGCATTAATTTACAACATTAATGTAAGCAAGGATGCACAAGGGTTGCATACACAGTGTCCAAGAACTGCTCTGTCTGCCCAGGCCTGCTCTATTTCACCTTGAGCCATTGCCCTCTATTTTCTGCAAAACATACTGCTGACCAAACATTGATGGCCGGCCAGCCCTCAACAAAGCCCGGCGGGGCCTAAATAAGGCCAGTCGTGCCTTAATTTTATGCAAAATCTTATTTTTGTGCTCTGAGGTGAAAACAGTGCAGACAGAGCAATGTCAAGCCCTGTTTGTCCCTTCTTCCCTTCTCTGTCATGGAAAGTCTCAAAAGAATAACGAAGTCATTTCCCAAACCATCAATGAGCAAGTTGATTGCTTGATGATTTCGGACATGATTTTGGACAAAAATCAATGAATACAATGAACAACAACCACCCCTCCCTCATATCATGGAGTAAGCTCAAAGAGGGAGGTAGAGACACTTCAAGGTGCATCAAAACATCATGAATTGACGTATAACGACCCTTGACATGATGGACTCAGCATAACGTCCAACCGAACCCAAGCAATATGACTCATTTTCTTTATGTTGGTTGGTTCATTTTAAGCCAATTTTCTTAGTCCTTTTTATTCTTTAGTCCATTTGTCCAAGATGATGGTTAAGTCCACTAAATGAAAAGAAACGTCAAATGAGAGGTGCTCCTAAACATGAAAGAGAGACTATGTCGTTGACGATGAATCTCCATAGAGATTAAGCCATTAAGCATAGATCTCTTTTACATGTTTTGAATAACCTCAATCAGTTGAAATAACTCTCAAACAAAAGAAGAAAAGAAGAAAAGAAGAAAAGAGGGCGGTTGCAGAAATGAATGCTAAATTGCTTATTAAAATGGGACTCTTGACATGGAAGTTAAACAAAGAAAGGCCAAGAACAACATACAACAAGTTAGTTATGAGAATTTATGACGCAACAAGCAAACTAACTAAAGCATGAATATTCATGAGAATTTATGATACAACAAGCAAACTAAGCAAAGCATGAACTAATTAAATAACTTAGGACAGCTCTAAAATAGCCTTTAAAATGCTAAAACAGTGGCCAAAAATTATGTTAAGAACATAAAACAAGATAGAAAGGAAAAAGGAAAAGCAAAGCTAGGAAACAAAAGCAAGGGAGAGGTGGCCAACCTCTCCATATTTAAGACCTCAAAGCATGTTTTTTAGCCTTTATTAACCTCCAAAAATCAGTTTGAAAGGTCAAAGAAAAGAGTGTAAGAAAAGGTGTCAACCCTCTCTACCCTTTGGTAGCTATCCAAACCCAAGCTTAAACACTTGAAATGGATTCAAGACAATAAGAAGTAGATAGCAAGAGATAGAACAAGAAGCAAAAGAGAAGGAGGTGAGCTTATACCTCTCAAAGAAGCAAGCTCTTGTTTGTAACACAAACTAAGTCCCAACACACTCTCAAGCTTGAATTGTGATGCTCAAGGCTTAACCAAGGTTCCAAGATTATGATCTAAGGTGGTCTATGGTATATGGGTGTTGATCAAAAGAGATAGGTTTGCTCAAAGGTGATTTGCACAAGAAGAATGAGCTCTCAATGTGTGTATATGCTCTTTAGAAATTCTTCAACCCTCAAAACAGAGATACAACTTCGTTTTTATAGAATTTGAGCAAAAAAGATCATAAATATCTTCAAAAATAGACAGGTGGCGAGCTCCCACCCAGAACAGTGTTCCTCGCTACTAAGGCACAGCCGGTCATTAATAGCCACGGCCAGCTCTCAATGAGGCACAGCTGGGCCTTACTGTACTGCCCTGCCTCTCTGCTTCAAACTCAACATGGGGTGGCACAAGGTGTATAAATGGATTCTTGGGGTGTAAATAGTGTAAATATGGAAAGGTTGGGATTGTTTCGAAGCTTGAACTTGGATCCTTCATTGAGACCTCGAACCACGCACAACACTACTTTCATCATCAAGTGTACCGAACAAAGCACTCGAACCTTGTGGGCAGTCAAAAATGGGGTGTCCACAGAGTATCAATTCCTCCATGTTGGCTGGGGAATACTATGCCATTGGAATAGGTGATTGCACTGGTGCTGAACTAGAAGCAGATGACTGTTCTCGAATTGGACTAAACACAGGTGAATTGAGAGGTGATTGTTGTAAAAACTGGACTGGCGAACTCTGCCTAATCCTCCTTCATCTTGTAACTGGCGGTAGTGAAGAAAACACGGGCTGTCCCTGAACTAGATCTCCAACCTGACAAAGTCTATTAACACTAGTCCAGAGTCCCGGGGGATATCAGAGCCTTTTGAAGCTATGGTTCCAAGACTACCTTGCAAAAGAGAAAACAAACAGCACCTCAGCCAAATTTCACTACAATGGATATGATCACAACTGAATGATTGTACTCCCTACTGAATTCTGCCCCACAAACTAATATCAACTATACCACTGATATGAGGCACCCCTGTATAGTTTCACTGCAAAACAAATACCAGGTAAAAGAGAGCCAAAACACCCCTATGAGGGGATAAGGTTATCTTGTCCTAGTTTTGTCATGAGCTAGGGTTTCACTATTTCAAACAAACGGTTTCACACAATCCTGCATACGGGTGAGCATCCTATCCTAGTTTGGAAAGTCACTATGGCTTTACTATATACAACTAGGCTGAATAATCAAAAAGGGTACCTCAGCAAAACTACCTAATATACCTCTCACACCTAACACCAAGAAGTGAAAGGAGAATCAAGCGGTATAACAGTAGTCTAGATCTAAGAGTTGTGTTCCCAACATGGCAGAGCCCATAACCAGTCAGCCTTTTGGCAAGCTTTTGGACGAGCCTCCGGCAAACCGTCCAGGAATAGCAGATGGCAAACACGGTGACTTAAGAGCACCAATGCAAATGCAATGCAAAGAACATATAAGTGTAGATAAAATTTCACATCATGAAGTTCAAGTTAAGTTCTCTAAATCCCCAGCAATCACCAGAAATTGTGGCTCGCTTTTCATGCTTAGCCCCACAGTTCGGACTCCCATGGTTCTGAATCTGATTTCACAAGTGCAATGTGAAATAGATAAACACTGATGGGTCCAAATCTGGTAAATGATTTGGAAAATCGATTTTGAATCAAAATGCCAAAAATGGACTGCATTACCAGATATAGAGTCGCCACCTAAATATTTTTTAAAAATTTAAGAAACCCAAGACTCGTGCCAAAGGCCACTTATCCATCATCACCAAGAGTGTCTCGGCTCGGGAACTTAGGTACGAGAGGGAAAGGTCATGAATTGAGCACCCCACTCACCCAATCAAAGATTGGCCTCTACTAATCATGATATGATTCTTATTTACCTTATATGCTCTTGTTCCAGTTATTAGGCTAACTTTACTATGTGTTGCACACTAGTATAGACTAATTTGCAAAAATTGGAACAGTTGATTTCAAGTTTTGTTTTGAAAAATGTTTCGAATATGTGTTACTTGAAAATGTGAACTCATATATACTTCAATCAAACTATTCCAGTTTAAGCAATTAGCCTTCATCCACAAGCAATCAAGCAGTTTAACATTTAAGCAATTAGCCTCATGGTAATCATGCTTGACATGGCAACAATCACACGTATGTAAGTATGCTAAAGTAATAAAAGCTTACCCCAATTCCTAAGGCGAGCCAAAAGAGAAGTTAGTTAGAAAGATACATGATCCTAACTAATGAAAGATGCCTAATGCAACTGTAGACACCCCATTTTTGACCGTCCTCAAGACTTGGACGTCACCGTTTGAACACCCGGTGATCATCCATGTTTGTCTTCGTTTGGAGTTCCCGGAGGTCTCGGCTACGCGCCTTGCCTCAGGATCTCCGAACTCGACTGTTTAGTGTCTGGTTTTGCACCAAACACTTTTGTTTTGCCTTGGAGGGGCAGGGAATGCCTTGTGAAGCATCCCCACACATCACCGGCCATGGCTAGAGGCCACCGGCTGGTATTTTGTTGCCATCGGCAATGTATATTGCCGGTCGGCATTCTTTGTTGCCGGTCGGCAGTCCATTTTGTTAAAATGGCATTTTTGAGCAGCCGACTACTATTTATCTGCTTTTGCAGATATTTTAAAACAGCTGGCTTGCATTTTGTTCCCCTCTATACACGTGTATGGAGGGATAGCCTTCTTGTTAGATTCCTTGGTAAGCTTTACAAGATTGGCTCCTCTATAAGAGGAGCCCTTCTCTCTTGGCCTTAGGGTTAGAGATTTTGGTTAGAAACATTGTGAGAGAAGCTCTGGATTAGGGTTAGGGTTATACATATTTCCTATCTCTATATCTACCTCTTGTGTGTTCTTGTGTGTGTTTAAGCTTACTATTGCACACAAACACATAGTACTACACCTTTTCTTGGTTCTTGAAGGGCCAGAGGGTTGTTCTTGGTGTTCTTGAGTTGTTTTGGAGCTAAAGAACCAGCTAGAGCTCCATTTGTGAAGAAGGTCAACAAGGGTAAGAAACTCACTCCTTTTTCCCCATTTTTGCATCCTATTTTCTCCTATCTTAGAACTATTTTTGTGCTTAGTGTATAATATAAAAAAGTTCTATTTTCGGGCCCTCTAAATAGTTTGTTTATAGTGTTTTGTGGTTTGGAGGTGTTTGACCCCTCTTAAGCCTTGAGAGGCCCCTTTTTGTGCTATTTTGAGTGAGCTCTGGGACTTTGGTGTTTGGGCCTCCTCACCACTGAAATCTTGAGGGATTTCAATGGTAAGGATGGTACCTTGAAGTCCCAAGAAGGAGAGGGCCACCCCCTCTCGTTGTTGTCCTTGAAAATGGCACTTTTTGGCCTCTTAAGGGAGCATCATATTTGAGTGTTTATTGATCATGCCATAGCTGCTTTTTTATGCTTATTATACTATGATATAACATTGTTGTGTGTTGGTTTTGGTACACCATGTTAGTTTAACATACATGCCATGTATTGCCTTGTTGTTGCCTTAATATGCCTTAGGTTGTAAGTCCTTGTTTTAGCATGTTTTAGGCTTAACTTTGTGAAGCTTCAATGCATGTTTTTGTATGCTTTAGCTCTGTTTTAAGTCATTGGAGTCATCCATGCCCTGCTTTGTGTAGCCACCATGTGATCCCTCTTGTATGCCTTAAGCTTTGACTCTTCTAGCATGCCTCACTTGCATGACTTGTTTGTTTGGGCACCTCTTCTAGAATGTTTTCAGTGTCTAACATGTTGATTATATATCCATGTTTGTCCCTTTTTAAGTGCGCTTAAAAGTTGCTTTGATATGCCTAGGTATTGGATCATGTATGCTTGCATGTTTGTATGCATTTTGGCCTTCTTTTCCATGGCATTTAGCCACTGTTTTGGACCTAATCTAGAGCTGTCCAAATAGTGTAAGTTCATCCCTTGCATGTCATTCAAGTGTTGTTATATTGTACCATGTTTGCATGCTTTGGTTACATATGTTGCATGCTTGAAATCACCTGCATTTGCCTTGCATTCCTTTGGTCGAATGCCTAGCATGTTGCATGCTTAGATTCCATCTTGCATGCTCTAGTGGTTTGCATAATTGTGGCATGCTTGTTTGCTTTGTTCCTAAGGTTGTGTGCCTAATGTGCATTGCATTGTGTGCTTCCCTTTCATGCCATGTTGCATACTAGTTAACATGCCTAGGTTGCATTCCATCTAGCATGTATGCCTTGTCCCTTGATCTAGTGATAGGGATTGGGCTCTTATTTGTTAGCTTGCATTACATTTGAAATGGAAATGCACACTTGATTCTTGGGCCATCACGCATTGAAATGCGCGATTGATAGTCCGAGAACCAAGGATCATGTCCCTTTGAGTCATACACATGATAAGGGGCTTAGTTGGTACATACATGGCTTGAATTGCATTGCCATGCAAGGCTCTGTCCTCTGCTGCTGTCAAAAAGGTTCTGCAGGAATTTATTGCCGATCGACTGCACAGAGTGCCGACCGGCAATCAATTGGTGGCCGATGGACTAATAAACAGCCGATGACCACACCCCACTGCCGGTGGCAATTCTACTCAGCCGATGGTGTCTTCCAATGTCCAGGGAAGCAATTCAAAGACTTTGACAGTCTTCAAAGGGGCAGAGCAGGGAAAACAGAGGCAGTCTATGCATGGCAGTGTGCTTCCAGACAGGACCCGAGCATGCATTGCATTGGACCCGCTTCCTGAGGACTTTACTGCTTTCCTTAGTTTAGTTAATTTGTAAATTAATTAAGTGGTCTGTAATAATTAATTAGCTTGTAGGTTAATTAATTCGTATATTTATTTGGTCCCTTCGGGCGAGGGCGAATCTGTAATAAGTGTGGGTGCGTGTGTGTGCATGTCTTCCAATCCCCACTTCTTTCTTCCCTTTTATTTACCCACTTATGATGGTAGATTAGGGCATGTTTAAATTAGCATACCTTATGCTATGCATGCGTGCATCCATACACTTGTCTTGCATGCACCGGGCTCGGCGCATCATGCTAACTGCATTTATACTTCAATTCCAAAATTGAATACGTGCATCAATTGATTACATTTCACATGAAATGTTTAGGTTAGCCGAGCCTACTCTAATTGCATCTTGTATGTGTTGCATTAGTCAATTTGACATGAACTTGGACCATGCATATCTGCTAACTAGTTTATTGTCTTGGCACAGAGTACGATGTAAGTATTTTCATGCTTTAGCATACCGCATGCGTGTGAGTGCTATCATGACAGCATGCTTACCATGTGGCTAGATGCTTATGTGAGATAAACTGCCTGAATGCCTATGGGTGAAGGCTGAATTGTTTGAGTTGGAACAGCTCATTGAGATCTGTCTTTTAGCCTACTTGTGAGTAGCAAATCCCAAAGCATTTTATAAAACAAACGGATATGCAATGCTTGTTTCCAAATTAGGCAATCTAGTCTATACTTGTTTGCTGTGCGCATAACATAGTAATTCTAGGCTAATAACCGGAATAAGAACACATAAACGTTTTCAAAAACGGATATCACGGTTAGTAGAGGCCGGTCTTCGGACCGGGCGAGAGGAGGTGCTCATAGCTGACCTTCCCCAATCGTATCCAAGCTCCCGAGCCGAGGCAACTTTGGTGATGACGGATACGTGGCCTTTCACCGAGTCAGGGTTTCCTAAATTTCCCCATTAAAAAAATATTTAGGTGGCGACTCTATATCTGGAAAAGCAGTCCATGTTTGGCACTTCTTTCAAAATCTGTTTTCTAAAAACGATTTGCTGAATTTGGACTCTTTGGTTCAGATTGAGAACCGTGACAACAAATCGAGTCCGAACTGTAGAAAGCCCAATATGAACAGAACGGGGGTTCATCCCCCCGGGGCGTTCGGGGATGTCTACAGCAACACATGTAAAAATGCAATTAATAGGTTCGGCCACTAATTATGACAAGTGAATCAATTTGATAGCATGCAGTTTAAACACGTATTCAACGAAGTAATAAATGACAATGCTTGTTAGAATGATGAACCGAGCCTCGATTCATGCAAGACAAATGGATGCAAACATGGAAAATGCTAAAAGAAACATGATGTTCTAAGCTATCCATCGTAAGCAAATAAATAAAAGGGAGAAAGACGTGGGGTTGGAAGACATACACAAATATTACATATTTGCCCTTACGCGGGAGGGTCCGAATAAATAGACTAGCTAATTAATTACCTAATTAACTAACTATTGCAAACCGAATGAAATAAATTAACTGTACTAGCAAATTATTACAACACTACAAATTAACTAACATTCTAGCTAATTAATTAAGTGCAACACATAACTAGCTATTCTAGCTAATTTATTACAATACTAAGGAATTGAAAATAACTAATTAATTACAAATCCACTATTTTAAATATAACATACTATTACCACATTCTTTTAACGAATCCTGAGAATCGAGGGATGGTTCATGTATGGGTGTGGATTTCAACCCGAAAATGTTCTCTGTTTTGCTACCGGAATGCTTCTGTTGCATAGTTGGGGGATTGCACTGATTTTTTTTTTTTATCTCAGTTCCTGCTCTATTCTGCAGGAAATAGTACCCTGCCTGGTTGACAAAAGTGACCGGCAGCCCAGAAGTAGTGGCCAACCAATCACTAATAGTAGTCTGCCGCCCAGTAAAGGTGGGCTACCGGCCACTAATGTTGGGTTTCTCCTGCTATAACAGAAGATAAACAGAGCAAAAACAGAGTACTCTCAGGAGATGTCTATCCACCCTACATGAGGGGTAGGCTTGATTCACAAGCCATCAACCGATGCAAATTTATTACATTATGGCCTAGGAACCAAGGGATACAATTTCAATAAATGCACAATAAAAAAGACTCACAAAACCTCCTCCCTATCATGGAATGATCAAGGGAAGTGGTTGACCTTGGAAACTTGAACCATTTCATCACTAACAAGTATGAAATGACTCAAGTCTCCATGTGTTCAATTAACGTCCGATTGAACACCAAATTATGTTATTATCTTGCTTTATTTTACTCCAATTTTAACACATTTTTTAATTACCTTACATTCATTAGTCAATTAAGTCCAATAATGAGCTTTAAGTCCATTATTAGAGAGAAGTGGCAAACCAAATGTTGTTTTAGGCATGAGAGGGAGATCATGTCGTTGGTAATGAACCCCCAAAGGGATTAAACCATTAAGCACAATCCTACCCTTCAAGCTTAAACAACACTCCTTTTGGAGCAACTCTCAAAACAAAGAGAAAAGGCCAAGAAAGGAGGGAGATTCCAGAGATAATTAGAGGTAAACACAAGTATGGAAAGCAAGAAATAAATGCTATCAACTCAAATAGGTTGGTGGCTAAGGCCTAAACCACCAAGCCTATGAGGACCATTACACTACAAGCATGCAATACAAAGCATAAATGAAACTAACACATAAAAATAGTCCTAAATTAAGCTAAAACAATGCTGGAATTAAGGTAAAAACAACTAAATGAGTAAGCTAAAATAATGGAGAATTTAAGCTAGTAAACAAGCCAAAATGAGGGGTGGCTAACCCTTCCATTTTTGGGACTTCAAAACCACATTTTTAGCCTCTGAAAACCTCTAAAAATCAATGGTAAAAAGTGGAAAAAAAAGTTGATGAAGAGATGGGAAATACAAGGGCAAAGGACTAGGAGCCAAGGTTCAAAGAATGGTGGTTAACCCCTCTACCTTTAATAGCCTTAAACCACAAGCTTCAGCCCATAAATACAGTGTGAAAACAATACAAAAATAGCAAGAAAAGAGTTGTAAGTAGTGTAAAGATTGCACAAGTTATACCTCTTGAAGCAAGGCAACTCTTTTGCTAACAAACCCACAAGTTCTCACTCTCAATGGCTAACATTTGAGCTCAAGAACCTCAACAAGAAGAGCTAAATTTTTGGTTTAGGAAGTGTAAGGAGAGAGTGTGTAGGTTGCAAGATAGAGAGAGTGTGTGCTATGCAAGTATTTGGCTTTTTGGAATTTTTTCTAACCTTAAAAGCAAGAGGAAAGGTCCCATATATATACAAAACCATATGTCTATCTCAGGAATATCCATACAGAAACAGCTAGACTGGTGCATGCATCTGTGGAGACAGCTGGCAAAAATATCTGGTTTTTGACACAAGTTGCCGGCAGGCCACTAGTGGGTCAATCTAACTCAAAAATGGCCAAAATTTTCACAACTGACCGGTAGGCCACTAATAAGGGGCAGCAGGCCACTAAAGTGGCCGGCCATAAAAATCTTCTCTCAAGCCCAATTTCAAACGGCCATATCTTCCTCATCCGGACTCGGTTTTAGGTAATTCTTGAGTCTAAATTGAAGCCCCGAAAGTCTACTTTCCAATGGTGGTGACCTCATACCTATATTCTAAATATGTAAAGATATATGCCTATTTTAGTGAAGGTTGATCATTTCTATCTTAACCGGATTGATGCCCAACTTGTTCCCCAACTAGTTTTCTTCCCTCCCCTCCTATTTTCTTCAACTCCAAACCTATATAAATAAGATGTTTTTAAATATTTTTCAAAGAGTTCACCTCCCTTTCATTTATTTCCACATTGTCCTTGCTCGGTTTATCAAAAAATGCAATATTTTAAATGAAATGCGAGCCTCAGAACATTGTAGAAACATTTGAAAAAATATTTGGAAAAGAGGGTTTTAAGATCTAAAATAGTTTTGGTCAAAATAGTTTTGGTCTAAAAATGGGATGTAAGATTGGGATTTAGAAGCTCTTCTTGCTGAAGAAATCGAACGATTATACAACGTATCTTTTTATCATCGAGTGATCAACCTGAGGTGCCCAAGTCTTATTGGTGGTCAAAAATGAGGTGTCTACAGCGTTCTGACTGCCCGTCAGTCTGAGGATGATACGCAGTGCTAAAGGTCAATCTCGTGCCCAAGGCACTCTATAGGCTCAACCAAGCCGTGAAATGTGGATCTCTATCCAAAACAATCGTCACTAGGACCTCGTGTAGCATAACTATGTCCCTAATGTAAAGGTCGGCAAGATAATCTACCGAGTCACTCACGTGCATAGGTATAAAGTGCACCGATTTAGTCAACCGGTCAACTACCACCCAAATGGCATCACCACCCCGTTGAGTTCTTGGAAGGCCCACAACAAAATTCATTGTGACATGCTCCCACTTCCACTCGGCTATAGGCAAGGGTTGCAACAAACTCACTGGCCTCTGATGCTCGGCCTTCACTTGTTGACAAGTAAGGCACTTCGACACAAACACGGCCACATCCTTCTTCATTCCCCTCCACCAAAACTAGCAACAAAGGTCGTGATACATCTTTTTGCCTTCTAGATGCACTGCAAGGTGTGAATGGTGAAACTCTCGGAGTACTTCCGCTCGGCCAAACTCCGGCACGAAGAGATGGTCAAGGTATCTAACACTTGAGTCGGAGTACACATTCAAGCCCTTCTCTACCTTTCCACTAGAGATCTTCTTCCAGAGGGATTCTACCTCAACGTCACCCCTCCGTACTTCTATCACTCGGTTCATAAGTGTAGGTTATGCAATAATTGAAAACAAGGCTGTAGACTCAACAGACTCGCCAAGATGCAAGTCAAACTCTCTAATAGCATCCAACATCTCCCATTCTCCAATGGCAATACAAGCTACACTGCTGATTGATTTCCTACTCAAGGCATCGGCCACAACATTAGCCTTCCCTAGATGATAATATAACTCAAAATCATAATCTTCTATGAACTCCATCCACCTCCTCTACCTCAGATTTAAGTCTTTCTATGTAAACATATATTTTAGACTCTTGTGATCAGAAAACACTTCAAACTTCTCTTCATACAGATAATGCCTCCAAATCTTCAAGGCAAAAATCACTGCCGCTAACTCTAGGTCATGAGTAGGGTGAGCCCTCTCTTGCATCAAAACACAACCCAAACCTTCCCGTGAGGCATCACAATTCACCAAATAGCCCAAACTCCTCTCCGGAATAATCAAAATTGGAATAATGGTAAGTCTAACCTTAAGTTCTTGAAAAGACTTCTCACATGTCTCACTCTACACAAATTTGATCCATTTCCTCGTCAGTTTAGTCAATGGTGAGGCTAGCTTAGAGAAATCCTTCACAAATCTACAATAATACCTGGCCAACCCCAAGAAACTACGGATCTCGAAGGCATTCTTAGGTGGTTCCCAATCTTGCACTGTCTCTATCTTGGATAAATCTACAGTCACCCCTTCCCCAGATACCACATGGCCTAAGAACTTAACTTCTTTCAGCTAGAATTCACACTTCCCAAACTTAGTATACAGTTTGTGGACTCTAAGTAACTCAAGTACTACCTACAAGTGTTCCTCGTGCTCCTTCTCAGAGGGTGCGTAAATCAAGATGTCGTCCACAAAGACGACCACGAAACGGTCTAGGAATTCCCAGAAGATCTGATTCATCAAGTCCATAAATACAGCTGGTGCATTGGTTAGCCCAAAGGGCATCACTAAAAACTCGTAATGGCCATATGTAGACACCACATTTTTTACCTCCCTTAAGACTTCCGCACCTCAGGTTGATCACTCAATGATGAAAGTTATGCTATACAAACACTCGATGTCTTCAGCAAGAAAAGCTTCTAAATCCCAACCTTACACCCCATTTTAGACCAAAACTATTTTTAACCTCAAAACCCTCTTTTTCAAAATATATTTTCCAAAAGTTTCTACGATGTTTCGAGACTTGTATTCCGTTAAAAGTTGCACTTTTCGGTAAACCGAGCAAAGACAAAGTGGAAATAAATGAAAGAGAGGTGAAATCTTTGAAAAATATTTTTAAACCTCTTATTTATAGGTTTGGAGTTGAAGAAAATTGGAGGAGAGGGAAGAAAACTAGTTGGGAAGTGGTTGGGCATCAAACCGTTGGGAGAGAATTGATCAGCCTCCACTAAGTCAGGCCTATCCTTTTGTACAGTTGGACTTTAGTTATGAGGCTTCCACCATTGGAAATTGGACTTCTGGGGCTTCAATTTACACTCAAGAATCTCCTAAAGCCGAGTCTGGATGAGGGAGATATGGCCGCTTAAAGTTAGGCATCCATCTGGTTAAGACAAAAATTAGAAACCTTCACTAAAATAGGCATATCTTTTAGCACACTTAGAATTTAGATGTGAGGCTACCACCATTGGAAATTAGACTTCTGGGGCTTCAATTTAGACTCAAAAATGACCTAAACCCAAGTCCAAATAAAGGAGATATGCCTATTTGAAGTTGGGCCTGAAGTAGATTTTTGGTGGTCGACAATGCACACTTCTGGCCTGTCGGCCACTGGTGAAAAACCTAGATATTTTTAGCCAGTTGTACCCTAAAAGCTCCAGCTGTTCCAAGCTTTATATTTTTGACCTAAGGGGCTGTTTTTCTATATATAGGGGACCTTCCTTCATGGTTTAAGGTTGAAAAAAAATTTCAAAAGTTCCAAAACTTGAAATTCTCTCTCTATCTCTATCTTGTAACTTATACACCCTCTCTTTACACTTCCTAAACCAATATTGGAGCTCTCTTTGTTGAGATTATTGAGTCCAAATTTCAGCCCTTGAGACTGAAAACTTGTTGGTTTGTGAACAAAAGTGTTATTCCTCTTCAAGAGGTATAATTTTGAGTATCTCTGCACTACTTCTTATCTATCTTTTCTTACTATTTTAGATCATTTTTGGACTATTTTTATGGGTTGAAGCTTGTGGTTTAAAGCTACCAAAGGTGGAGGGGTTAACCACCCTTCCTTGAACCCTATTCTCTAAGCTTTTGCCCTTGTGTTTCCCATTCTTTTCTCAACTTTTTTTGAGCTTTTACCACTGATTTTTCAAAGGTTTTTAGAGGCTAAAAAAGTGGTTTTTAAGTCCCAAAAATGGAGGGGTTAGCCACCCCTCCTTTGGCTTGTTTACTAGCTTAAGTTGCTCCATATTTTAGCTTGTTGTTTTAGCTACTTTTGTCTTCATTCCAGCACATTTTTTTACTTTTTTTGGACTATAAAACTCTATGTTTTTTGGGCTGAAGCTTGGGTTTAAGGCCATTAAAGGTTGAGGGGTGGTTCACCCTTCTTTGTAACTTGTTTTGGAGGCCTTCGCCCTTGTGTTTCCCACTTTGTTGTCAAATCTTTTTGGGCCTTTAAACATTGAATTTTAGAGTTATTTCAATGGCAAAAATCATGTTTTGAGGTCCACAATTAGAAGAGTTAGCCTTCCCTCCTTGTGTTTTGCTTACTAGCCTCGATAGCTCTATGTGTTAGCATATTTTTCTAACCTTTTGTAGCTTAATTCTAGCATGTTTTAGGCTGTTTTAACTCTATTTTTGGTTGATTGTTGCATTTGAGTCTTGTTTTGCATGCTTCTAGTGTAAGTGTCCTCACAAGCTTGGTGTTTTAGGCCATTAGACACCACTCGTTTGAGTTGATTGCACTATTTTAGTACTTTTCTCACTTATTTTCAACAAGCATAATCTCTGCAACCTCCCTTATTTCTTGACTCTTTGTTTTCTTTGAGGGTTGTTTCAACCTTAGGATTGTTTAAGCTTGAGATTAAAGTCCATGCTTAATGGTTTAATCCTCCTTTGGGGGTTCATTATCAACGGCATGACATTTCTCCCTTGCCTTAAACTACCCCTGGTTTGGTACTTCACTCCATTAGAGGACTTAAATTCACCTTTTGGACTTAATTTGCTAAGGAATGGTTGGTAAATTAAAATGAAGTAATTAAAATGGGACTAAAATGGTGCAAGATTAAACTAAGTGTTGTGTTCAATCGGACGTTAATTGAACACATGGAAGCTTTAGGCATTTCATACTCATTAGTGATAAAATGGTTCAAGTATCCAAGGTCGCCACTTCCCTTGATCAATTCATGAAAGGGAGGTGGTATGAGTCATGTTTTGTTGCATTTATTAAAATTGCACACTTTAGTTCATGAGCCATCATGCGATGAAATTGCTTGAGTTGATGGTTTATGGACCAAGGTTTGTCTCCCTTTGATTTGTTCTTGAAAATGGGGGGTGAATTGTGCAAACAAACCCTTGAAAATGCCCTGTATATGCTCTGTTTGCTCTCTATTGCAGCAAGAAAGTCCAGTCAGTAGTGGCCGATAGGCTATCATCAGTAGCCAACCGGCACCATCAGTAGCCGACCGACCATCAACAGTGGCCGACCAGCCCCCTGTCGGCCACCAGTGCAAATTCAGCAGTGTCCTTCTAAGACAGAACAAAGCTAGTCTGGAAGTGAAAATCAATGCAACTGTCCTACTGAGCAACAGAGGCATGCAGCAGCAAAACAGTGGCTTTTCAGGTGAAAATCGCATTCATGCATGAGTTCCTCATCGATCCTTGGGATCCATGTTGTAATAGATTAGTGTTATGCTTAACTAGTGGCTTTTGTAATTAGTTAGTATTGCTAATTCGTATTGTGTTGTAATTAGAATTAGTTAGCTAGAATAGTTAATTAATTTGATTAGTAATAATTAGTTAAGTAGTTTAGCTAATTCAAAGTTTGTTGTAATAATTAGCTTAGCTTAATTAGTTAGCTAGTTAGTTCATCCGGACTCTCCTTCGTGAGAGCGCAATGTTATAATAATGTGTATGTCTTCCAACCCCACGTCTTTCTCCCTTTTATTTACTAGCTTACGATGGTTAGTTTAGGGACATCACATTTCAATTAGCATTCTCATGTTTGCATCCATTGCCTTGCATGCACTGAGGCTCGGTGCATCATTCTAACTTGCATTGTTAGTTTAGATATTTCTTTGAATACGTTCTTAGACCGCATGCTATCAAATTAATTTCATATGCCATCTCACTAGCCGAGCTTAGTAATTGCATATCGCATGTGTTGCATTAGCCATGTTGCACAAGTTAGAATCATGCATTTTTCTAACTCTTCTTATTTATCTTGGCTTGGAGTACTAAGTAAGCCTTTATTTGCTTTACCATATTGCATGCGTTTGACTACTGCCATGACTAGCATGCTTGCCATGAGGCTAAATGCTTGCTTGTTAAAATGCTTGAATGCCTGTGGATGAAGGCTTGTTGCTTGAATTTGAATAATTTGAGCAATGTTTATATGCGATCACTTTTTCAAGTGGTACATATTTCGAAACGACTTTCAAAATGAACATGACTTGAAATGTTCCAATTCTTGAAAAGTTAGTCTATACTTGTGTGTGTGCGCATCACATAGTAAATTAGCTAATAATCAGAACAAAAGCATATAATGTTGATAAAAGTCATATCATGATTAGTAGAGGCCGATCTTTGATTAGGCGAGCGGGGGTGCTCAAATGTATTCATGACCTTCCCCTTTCGTACCCAAGTTCCTAAGCCGAGGCAACTTTGGTGATGACAGACACATGGCCTTTGGCACAAGTCATGGGTTTCCTAAATTTCCCCAAAACAAAAAATATTTAGGTGGCAACTCTGTATCTGGCAAAGCAGTCTATTTTTGACAATTTGATTCAAAATCGATTTTCCAAAAAGATTTGTAGAATTTAGACTCTTTGGTGTTTATCAATTTCACATTATACTTGTGAGATTAGATTCAAAACCGCAGGAGTCCAAACTGTAGGACTTATATTCGACCTTCCGATAGGGGGGGCACGAAAAAGTCGAGCTACACCATACCATATACAGAATACCGTCTTCGCGATATCCTCCTCCCTTACTCTGAATTGGTGATAACCTGATTTCAAGTCTATCTTAGAGAAGCAACAAGACCCCTTCAACTGATCAAACAAATCATCTATACAAGGCATTGGGTACTTGTTCTTAACAGTTACCCAGTTCAACTTCCGGTAATCTATACAAAGTCGCAACACACCATCTTTCTTTTTGGCAAAAAGAGCCGGTGCTTCCAAGGTAAAGTACTAGGGCGGATAAAGCCCTTATCTAACAATTCTTAGAGTTGAATCTTCAACTCACTCAACTCAGCAGGCGCAAATCTATACGATGCCATAGAAATTGGTGTCGTGTCAGGCACTAAGTCAATAGAGAACTTGATCTCTCAATGGGGTAGTAAACTGGTAAGATCCTCCAAAAAAACATCTGGGTATTCACAAACTATCCTTGGCAACTCAACTCGGACTTCATCACACTCAGTACTCAAGAAGTTGGCAAGAAGGCAACTAAGCTCACTCCGCCCACGCGAAGTATACACTGGTGATAAGACTCTATCAACCCAGTCCCCCAAGAAATAAAAGCAATCACCGCTCAAGGTACATACAGTAACCCTTTGATAGTAGCAATCTATAACAACCAGTCCATACCCAATACAACGTCAAAACTAGACATATCAATCAACACAAATGCAAAAAGAAGTCGGCGGTCGGCAACCTCTGTGTCACAACTCCGACACCCCTGCTTCAAAATAATCTCACTTCTAATAGGTGATTCTACACAGATAGGAGATGCTAATTGAGCCAACTCTAACCCCAAAATCGATGCAAATGCAGACAAAATAAATGAATGGGATGCACCAGTATCAATCAACACATTAGCAACCGAATTGCAAAATAAGAAGGTACCTCTCACTACCGAAGGCGCTAGTACTAGATCTGGCATGATAACAGTATACACACGCCCTGTAGGTCTCTGCTCAACCTGCCCACCTCTTGGAGCATAAGCCTGATGCACTAACAGAGCCGAAGAGGCTCCCTGATTGGCCCTCGAGGCCTATGCTAACTGTGTAGGTTGGTGGCTCTATGTCTATCTCGAATCAAACGCACCAGGTGTGCCACCCAACTGTGGGCAAAACCTCTTCATGTGCCCTGCCTGCCCACACTGATAACAAGTGAGCGGTTGGCCTTTCCCCTAACTCTGGCTTTAAGAACGAGCTGAAAACGATGCTGACCGTTGCCCTCCTCCTTTCTACGGGCAAGCTGGGGACTTGTGGCCCAACTGGCCACACTTGTAACAAGTGAAATCTCTCTGACCACCTCTCCCAGAACCCGAACTCAGCACTAGAAAATGGACCTCGACTGTACTCTTTGGGACTGTTGCGGATTAGAACCCCTCTACCTCTTACTATCCCCCTGAACATCCTGACTCCTCCTAAAGCCCCTCATCCTCTCCTCCTCCATCTGCATCACAGTCTCTAGATGAGCCACTGCCTGCACAACGCATCCATAATCTCTAATCATTGACCCGACTACTTTAAACATGAGCCCGGTCCTTAACCTCTTCTCAAACTCCAAACAACAACGCTCCTCTATCGCCACTAACTCTGGTGCAAACCTAGAGAGGCTAGTAAATGTGGCCTCAAACTCGATTACCGGTGTACTCAACTGCTTGAGCTTGGAGAACTGATCTCTCAACTGCTCCCTAACCGTGGGAGGTAGAAACTTGTCATGAAAGGCATTGACAAAAGCCTCCCAAGTCACCCCAATGCGCCCACATGCATACTTCCACCACTGACCCACATCTCCCTTCAGCTGGAAGGATGCCAAGCATCTCGAATGTTTTCACTATCTGCTCTAGCCACTCATCTACCTTCAGTGGCTCATTAGGATCACCCACAAACTCATTCGGATTCGATCGGAAAAACTCTCGTCTCAAGAAAGACGGCCCTGCCTCAGCTACTTGGGCCTGGACTTGATTCTCAGCCCTAAGAATGTCCATATACTCCCGCAAAGCCCCGGCCATTTCGCGGACCAAGACGCCCATGGCCTGTTGACCAACTGGTTTGGCCACATTGGCCTGACCAACCCCTTCTTATTGCATTAGAATTTCATTCGGTAAAGGCATCTCATGCCTTCTAAGCCTACCACGCCTACCACCACCATGTCCACATCCTAACATCCTAATAAAGGTAACAAAAAAGATTAGCATATTTACAAATGTGCCGAAACTAACTCACTCACGTCCTAATATGATGGACAACGGTAATTCACTTCACATAAGTACATAGTCACGTGAACACATACGAATTTCCTTCCTAGATATTGACTGTCTTGCGGCGTTGCCAAAGTTTCAATTAGAAACAGCAGTGATCAAGTGCTCTTCTATTAGGACTTCTAGGAACCCGTAGACCCAATCAATATCTTAGGAATTAAATCCCATACCCATATAATCACATAAGCATGTTACCATATAAGCACATCATACAAACTAATGTCTCTATCAAACAAGACAAACCCATTGTAGTAATAACCACTTCCCACGTACCCAAGTATTCAAACTCGATACGCTCTTATACCAACTTGTAATGCCCCCAAAATAATTACAATAAGCCAACTCCAAACACATTTACAATGTGATATAAAAAAGTAAGAAGCTTCCATTAATCAGAGTTAATATACAAAAGGTGACACATGCGATATACATTCATAAATCGCTCATCCTGAATCTACAGCATGTGTTACTTGAAATAATAAGGAATGAAAGCTAAACATATATTCATATGCCCTAATGGCTTACATTTTTTCAAGACCACACTTGGTTACAACAAAATGAGTCATAAGCCCAATACAAATAAAGCCCTAGGCTTGAAAAGAAGGTAGGTACAAAATAAGCAAAAAGTGAGCCTTCAGCTCCACAATCCTCCCAAGCTAAGTCCTTGGCGGAGGCATATCATCAGTACTTGAAAATGGTTTTTCCCAAGTAGGGTGAGCCAAAGCCTAGTAGAAACAATCTAGCACAATATATAATCTTAACAAAGATATAGGTATGATATGCATATACAATGCTCTTGATAAAATCATTCATATTTTTACAAGATCATAATATGCCAAGTTTCATATCTCAATCCGTTTTATCTTAATTCTTTTCATGACAATTCATTTCGCCTCAATCCACAAGTCAAGTTCATCGTTATTCAAACAACCCAACTGAGTCTACAACTCAGTGGTCCTCTAACAACTACAATCATTACACAAACACTTAAATTTGTCATTTTACAAAAATTTCGTTCGTGGGAATCGGCACCCGTGTATAAGCGCGGTTTTCGGGACTTTCACCCTAGACACACAGGTCGACTTAATTCAATGGAGTCCATCCCCTTTATCCTCCTGAACATGGAGTACATCCCCTTTCTCCTCCCATACATCATACATATGCAATGTATTAAAACACAATCATATTCAACGACAACAAATAAGAGATCAATTTCAATTCACCTAATCCTCATGCAATTTCTACAACAATCATAACTATCCTCCACCGATAGCTCAAAACAAATATTTCTAAACAGAAATACAATCTTTAATATATATAGACTATCCAAACATCCATAGGTGAGATGTAATACATATCTAACTCCAACATTTATATAACATCCATCCAATTTCATATTCTCAATGTCAATTTCGTTTATTTATACAAAATAACAATTTGAACGATTTTAGGGCAAAACTTCATTTTCTCCAAAACTCATTCCAAATGTCAAAAACCAACAATTTAACACAATACATCCTCATAACCGAACCCATAACCATTTTCACAACCTTTATTTGAAAACCCCTCCTTTGGTTTTAAACCAAAACCCTAGACTCCTCCAAATCCCAACATTTGTTTTTTTCACAATCAACAAATAACTAAGTTAAAAATCATAGGAGAGTATAGAAAGTCCCTACCTCAAGCTTAGAAGACCAATGCAACAATAAAGGAACTTCAAAGATGCCAAAACCAAATCTTGTATGGACCAAAATGGAGCTCTCGAGACGTTCTACCATTTTTCCAAAGACGCTAGGGTGGAGAAATCAACGGATCTAGGTGAAAATGTAGACAGAAGATAAGTTCTAGAGAGAGAAGCTCTAGATCTAGGGTTTTGAAATGTTTTAGAGAGAGAAAGATATGAAAAAGTGATGTAAAATATGGTTGTTACGAACTGATGTACGCACAATCCGTTCAAGCGTCAGACACAATAAGTTGTTCCGCTCTAGCACAAGAAGTGACGCTTGAGCGCAGAATATACACATCTAGTAGTTTTGTAGACAGAAGAATCGCTCGAGTGCAAGCCCGCTCGAGCGTAGAATACACTCTCCCAGTAGTTTTGCAGGCCTACAAAACTACTGGGAGTTCACAAAGCCCGCTCGAGCAGAGGAGCAAAATTCTGGGCAACAAAAGTTTGAAAACCAAGCAACCAACCTGTTCCAAACATGCTTGATACAACCCAATAGCCAAACTCAACTAAGAATAAAGGGGAAAAGACATGAACAACGTTCAGAAATCATAAAACACGAGTCTGGGATACATCAAGGGTTGGGTCAAAACTGGAATCGCTATATGAAACGGTTCTATCCATGACCGGCCAATTTCGGTCGCAAACCTCTCTATGATTTCTGCCCTCATCAACCTTACGTCTTGTGTCAACAATGTCAAGCTGCTAAGTTCATGGTTGATATATTGTTTTATTATGTAGCATACAAAAAGGCCACAATCCACACTGTATACAAATTATAGGTATAGTTAGTTTTGAGAAACATTCAAATTAGCTTATCTTATTTATAGATGTTGTATGAAACTTACTAATCATTGGCATGTTATGGAGCATTGTCGACATATTGAAAGTCATAATTTGTGTTTTGTGAGTCTATCAATTTGAAAGAGGGTTGTGATTATGCCTCTCTTTCAAGGCAAGCTTTTAAAAAATTCTCCACATAATCTTGCTGCAAAAAATAAAAATTTTTAAATAACAAAGAAATCTACACACAAGGACACAAAGACACAAATTAATAAGATTCTATGAAAATTATCATCACATAAACATTATCATGGATCAGAGAAATTTGCACTCGTTACCAATTGTTTTTCATCTTTGAGACATTTGTCGTGGGCATCATCCCTCCTTGGCCTTAGTGAGTTGTAGTATCTCCATAAATTGTCTTTTTTGTCCAAGACAAGCAAGGTCCAGTGATTTCCATCAGTTAACTTCTCATTGCCCCTGCTATTTATTAGGAAATAGTGGAACATGTAGTTCCTCCATGCGATTTCAAGATGCTTTTCAAACAATGAGACTCGGAAAGTTTGATTTTCTGTCATCTTGATAAAGTTTTGCGGTCAGAGAAAATCAAAAAATGGTTATGAGAAAACTGAAATGACAGGAATTTCATAAATATACACACGGAGAAATTTTAAATGCACACAACTAGCCAGAGAAAATTAGACAAGTGACACAATTGGCTTCAAGAAGTATCTTAACAAGAGAAATTAGTAAGTAAATTCCAGAGAAATCAAATAAAAGAGTAATAACATATCAAGCTCATGCATGTGAAAAAAAATGAAGTTGCTTTTTGTTCTTTTCTCCGTTGGTCAACAAATAGTATTTCTCCATAAACATCAATGACCTAAAAAATATCATTTATAATTGTAACATTGGCTGATAAAGGCTGATGGAACATTGCAGAGAAATTTAATGAGAGACTTACATTGTTGGCAATTTCTTTTTCCTTTATTAGGTTTCTGATATCTTCAAAAGTAATGAGATTCAACTCACTTGTCCAGAATAAAGCCCTACAAGATGACAAAGAAATGATTTAATAGTTGTTAATGTAATATAAGCTAGTAAATTGTTGTTTGTTATCTTTTATTTTATTTGTTGTACTTACTCTAGTCCAGACACATTTGATATGTGCTATAAGATATCTTTGACATGTTCTTTTACCAATTTTGCAACTGGTAGAGTTTGTGGTAAAACCCAAGATTTTCTGATGCTTGATGGTTAAGGCAAGACATAGTCATCGGCATCACGTACTTCTTTGTCTTTGGAGGCTTTCTCTATTGGCTTTGCAGCTTGCTTTGAACCTCTAGTGATCTTCACAACTTTGGGATATTGAAAGTCTAGATCTTGCTTTTCTTTTCTTTCCTTTCTTTTGCCTTTACATTATTTATCATTGATATAGGATCTTTTTTCACTGTTGACAGTGAAAATATCAGTAAAAGTTAAATTTCTCTGAAGTAACAGATCATATTTCAATATGTAAATTTATTTGATTCAATATTTTCCAGTTACCATAGACTTTTGTCTTTTGTTTTGGTTGTTGTTTGTGTGCCAGTTTTTCTGTTAGGTTGTTGGTTGTTGTTCCACTTGTATTCCAACTATACACAGTGAAAATCAAACAAGCTCCAAAAATCAATGTGGTCAGAGAAGTTACAAAATCTAGAGAAAATTACACACATATGGAACCAAATAGACAGAGAAAATCAAATAAGCAGCAAAAATCAAACTGGCCACACTAATGTGGTTAGAAAAATTTCAATTCCAGAGAAAATTACCACTGACAGACAATTTTAGTAAATAGAAATTTCTCTAAGTTATGTTGACACAAGCATATAACTTTTTGTGGTTCAAGATTTTCACTGACCTTGGGGTTGAACTTGTGTTGGTGTTCGGTAAGGTTGTGTTGCTAGTTAAACGGATAGTTCTTGAATTTGTTCATGCAATCTAGTATTTTCAGTTTCAAGCTCTGAAATTGAATGCCTCAACTATTGAATTGTTTTTTTATCATCTTCTGTTTGAATCTCCAACATCCTTAGTTTCATTTGGTTTGTGGTGTCTCTTTCGTAAAGTTCCGAGTTATTTGATGTCAAGGTTCTTATTGCAATGTCCTTTTCTTCGAGTAATTGATTCCAATTTTTCTCTTATTCTATTTTGGATTTCGAAAGTGCCTTTAGTCTTTGATGTAGATCAGCAATTTGAGCATCCTTTGATTCCACAAATTCTTGAGGTTGATACATTGTTGAGTGTCATGACCCAAACCCGTCCCTATAGGTTTAGCGTCATAACCGGCCAGTAATCCTTGGATTACCAAAGGCCTCTGTACATATTAACAAATAATTAAGAGGTGAGCGGAAGCAGATATAAAACATACATAGTCCATTGAGTTATGCTGACTTATATGGAACAAAATTAAAACCTTATATACGCACGTAACGTCATCATTACATTGGTCTTTTGCCACACACACATTAAGGGACTTAGCCCAATATACAAAACTTACAAAACATGTTCAAACAAAGCTTAAGAAAAGATAAGAGTCTGAAACACTTGTTTCACATAAACTTGTTCAGGTCTCAAAAGGGAGCCTCCTTAGGAGGCACAAAGACTGGTTGACAAAAACCCAAACTCTAGACCATCAACTCTGGGCCTGGTCACACGCCTGGTCACCTACATACATAATATAAATAGAGTGAGCGGGGGCCTAGTGAATAATAACAGAGTAAAGGGTTTAAATAAATGACATCCCTTATCAGATTCAGGAAACAAAAACAGATTCATATTCTTATTCTTGTTCGAATCATATACATAAATCAGAGTTCATGCTTTATCATGCATGGTACATCCATTAGTACTATAGATCAAATACAGAGCATTAAGGGTCATGCTTGCCAGTTCCATAAAGGAACCTCCGATACTGGGAACAGATAACTTGCTTAAGCCACAGTATTATTACCCCTGGGCGAGGACCATGAGACCATGGTATTATTACCCCCGAGCAAGGTCCATGAGACCACGGTATTATTACCCCTGGGCAAGGGCCTTGTGCTCATAGACCACGGTATTGTTACTCCCGGGCAAAGGCCATGTGCTAAGGATGCCACGAATACTTTTCAAAAACTTGGACAATCATTCATTCATACAAAACGTAACATTTCAGAAAATTGATCATTTCATATCATCAAAAAATAATTAAAGTTAAAAATAATTTTACAGAGTTATTACTCACAGATAGCTCCGAAGCAAACAAACAGAGCAGGCAAATCAGATATCTTATGGCGCGTGACCTACATAAGCATAACAGACACACACATGAAACACACACTCGGATAGTACTAAACGTATTTTATTTCGTTCTTAGTGTGTTTCTAAGTCTTATCCTCTTTATTGTGTCCTAATTATGGCCTAGGAATGCCTAGGATGCAATGAGGATGCCAAAATGCACTTTGAAACACTTAGTTAGATTTGCTGAAAACAAGGTCCTCGCTCGAGCGCAACTTCTTTCGTTCGAGTGGAGGGTCAAAATGTGAGTGGTCGTTCGAGAACAACTTTCTTCACTCAGGCGGTCTGTGAACTCTACAAAAGTACTGGTTGTGTAAATTCTCCGCTCGACGGTCGCTCGACTGTTGCTCGAGCGTGAGACTGAGGTCTTCACTCAAGCGCAAATCTTGTCACTCAAGCGGTCTGCAAAATGTGTAAACTTCTAGGAGCATGCATTTTATGCTCAAGCCAACTCTGGTCGCTCGAGTAGAAGTGCAAAACACATAGTGGTCACTCAAGCGCAAGTTCTATCGCTCGAGCAGAGAAGTAGAATTCTAGAATTTACAGATTTGCTTCCAAGCTTCAAACTCAAACTCAAACTCAAACTTGCAAATCAAGTTCTTTTGGGCCTAAAACTCAAGGAAACTTGTATAAACTTGTAAAGCATGGTGAATTCAAAAGCATTTTGCAAACTCAAGGCCCAAAAGCATGCCAATTGAACAAAACCAAACTTGAAATGTTGAAAACAACACATGCATATAACTTCTTGGCTTCAAAGCTTTCAATCCTTCTTCAAATAAGGTGTTTGGCACAAAAACATGTTGACTTCTTAAAACAAAGGCAAGAAGAGCACATGCATGTGAGAATTCCTTGAAATCAAAGCTCAAAATCTATGAATTATGCATGCATGCATGGTATGCCTTATATTCCCTTAATTCTAGCTCAATTCTCATATTTAGTCTTAAGAACTTCTTGAATTCTCTTCATTAACATCTCAAATACAAAGATTAAGAATCAATTACTCACCTAAGATCCTCAATTGAGTTCTAGATTTCTATGTCTTTAAGCTTCCAAGTCAATTTCTTCAATTTCTAGCTAAGTCCAAGCTACTTTCTTATTCTTCCTCCTTTGATCTCAATCTCTAGCTTTCTTCTTCTCTCTCACGTTATGTTGAGCTCAAGAGTGCAAATGAAGTGATGATTAAGAGAATTCAAGAGTTATATTGGCCTTATATAGGCTACGTAGGTAGTCTTAATTAATTGGCTTAAGAGTAATCAAGTATCATTATTTTATTCTAATTAATTCGTTCTGAATCGAATTTCAATTAAACCTACCATAAAATTCTAAAAATCCCAAATAACACATAAACCAAGTCAATTTCACGTTCTGTGGCCGATAAGGCCTTCAATTCATAGAACAAAACAGAAACAGAAACAGATATTTCTACGGTAGACAAATAAAAACACAAATAATGCAACACGCATGCAATTAATTTAGAATTTCATCTTAATCACTTATTAGGCATTCTTAACCATAGATTACGAGTTAATCACAGGTTGGGGTTGTTACATTGAGCCACAAATGCTATCATGATGTTAGTTCATCACCTCATTATTTTCTTCTTCATCCCTTTCCTTATCGTTTTCTTCTTCCTCTTTAGATTCAGTGTCTACTTCTTCTTTCAGTTCATTTTCTTCTTTGTCTTCAACTTCTTCATTTTCTTCTTTAATTTCCTCTTCTGCACTGCTTGTCTAATCTTCTTTTCTATCACTTGCTTCTTGTTCTTCTTTGTTGCCTTCTCCTTCTTCATTCTCTTATTCTTTTCAGATGAATGTTTTAATGTCTTCTTGAATTTGGCCAATGCTTGTTTTGCTTCTTTCTTCTTCTTTTTACCAAGACAAAACTCCTCTGATGGGTTTTTAACTAGCTCTTTGTTATCTATTTGTAACAGGAGACTCTTTTATTAGAGAAATATTAAAATTTCACTGAGAGAAAAATTCAAATAATATCAACCAAATGCCAGTGGTCAGAGAAAATCAATCAAGGAGAAAATTATGAAACAAGCAACATAATTTAGATATCAGAGAAAATCAATCAAGGCATATAAGTTAATGTTATTATAATTGTGGTCAGAGAAATTTGGATTTCAAAGAAAATTCATTACAAGGGCAGAAATAAACCAGTGGCCAATCATACTGTTATAGAATCGATCTGGAGTTTTGTGTAATGCTGTTATAGAATCAATCAATGTTGCTGTTATTGCTTCTGGCCAATCATACTTCTTCATTTATTCAAGCGGTTCCACATACTTGATAAAAACCCACCCTATTGAATTCCCACTTATTGCAAAAAAATAAGGTGAGACACAAGTACAAGGTAACAATGATTGCTACATCTTTGAAGTCATTTGGTTGCTTGCCTTTCATTACTTTGACCAAGGCATTCTTAAGAACAGAACCAATGCGCCTTATGTCCTTTGGGAATCTTCGCCTTAAGAATGCAGTGTTTAGCTTTTTTGAGTATCTTAATGACATGGCTCCTTTACCACATTCCAAACCAAAACTCAAGGTCATGTCATTGGTTATAAAGGTCAAGTTCTTTTTACCAATTGTGAATGCTTTCGTTTTTTCATTATAACATTGGATTATTGCAACTACATCATCATCAAATTTCCTAGACTTCCTTAGATCCATCCTTCTAGTGGTTAGAGCTTGGATCAAATACCAGAATGGGGTCTTTTGAAGCTCTACATGTTGGTTTGAATTGAATTTAAGTGTTTGAAAAAAGGAGACAACAAATGAGAGGTTTGATCGATATTGAATGTTGTAATTCGCTCTCTTTCTTTGGAGTTTAACAGGTTTTTTTCCCTTGAGCTTGAGTCTTTTGAAGTTGGGGTATTCATCTTGATGCTTGTTGCTTCATCACCTTGGACTTTTGTTTTTTGGCGAGGAGTTTGTGGTGTTTTTCTACTTTTTGATCTAAAATCATAAGACTCAGAGAGTTTTTGTTTCTTTCTTGGTGTTTCTGGTGTTTTGCTACTATTGCGTTTCGCCATTTCTAGACAATGAAAACATAAAGATGTCAACATTAAATCCCAGAGAAAATCAAACATGCTAGAGAAAATTGAACATTTCAGAGAAAATTACACAAAAGGGAGAAAACTAAGATGGCTAAAGAAAATTATAAATGTCAGAGAAAATTTTCATTCCACAATTAGCAAGATAAAATAAACAAATCAACATAAACATGCCATAGAAAATTACAGAACAGAGAAACCAAGAATTAAACAAAATAAACATATGAGAGAAATTTTCAAAGAAGAAACATAAATCTAGCAAGCCACATAATATTAAAATACCAAAGAAATTTACAGACACAATCAGAGAAAATTAAACATGGCAAACAGACACAAGGGAGAAAAGTAATATGGAATACATATAGCCACAGTTAATTTCCATTTCCAAAGAAAATAAACAAAGCAACATAAACATGACAGAGAGATTTTTAATAATTACTAAAAATTACATATAGATGTAATGTGAGAACCCGTATTTTTGCATATTAAATTATTTTGGTAATTATATTTAGCTACTTAAATTTTGTAATCAACATCTATAATCCAATTCCATAACAACATTTTGTGACGAAATTCTATAATTAATTTTTAATTATTTAAGTAGTGCAATTTTTATCTTCATAGTATTATTATTATTGTTGTCATTGTTATCGTCGTTGTCGTCACTTTTATGACTACACAAATCTAATTCTTAATATATATTATTTTGTATAAAGTTTTGCATTAATAATTTGTATACAAGAAAATTAACCCATGGAGATTAATTGGTTCAATCTCAAGTCTTTTAGTACATATAATAATATTATATTATTAAGTCAATTAATAGTGATTATTAAATTATTAAATTATAATGTTAATAGCACCATAATTGATACCAATATTAAATTCCTTTAAATAAATTTATTTTGTTATTAAATTTTTGTATATAAATACAGTTGTGGAAACTAAATGATTTAAACAAATAATAACTAAGTTAGTTAGAGGATAGTAAGAAGCAAAACATCTAGTGACTATATTATATATATATACATTGATTTTCATAATGTAAAAAAAAAAAAAAAAAAATGAAATCAGAATTTCTTGGGCAGGGAAATTCGGCACCTTCTTTCCAAGAAGGCTGTTGGAGGCATGCCAATGCATGCTAAAGCATGCATACATCTACGCACTCTATAGGCCTACCTTGTAGGTAATATTTCCTAAGGCAAGAGGAATAAAAAAATAAAAAATAAAACTAAGCTTCCAAACTCCTACAAATAGAATGCCATTTCAGCCCAGCTATTCTACTTCTTCAGCTGAGCAAAAAAAAAAAAAGAGAGAGAGAGAGAGGGAGAGGGAGAGAAAGCAAGAGGGAAAGGAGAAAAGAGAGGGGAAGAAAGGCTCAACACTTGAGATTTTTTATTTTACTTCATTGAGATAAGAATACATCACCTCTATCCTCCCTTAGATACTTCTAACTTAATTTATATAATTTATATATGCAAGACTAAGCATGGTTAAGTCATATATAGCAAAATAGTACCATGCATATTTAAAATTTTGATAGGATGAGGGTTTCATTATGTTATAATTTCATATTCCTTCTTGCAAACATAGATATATGGCTTAGCTACTGTTTTTATGTGTTCAATATCCTCCATTGTTGAAATAATCTTGCAAGAGACTAAAATGAAATGAGAATGGCTTCCCTTTACCTGAAACTTATATTCTTCCTCACTGTTTCAGACTTTATCGGATGAAAAGAGGGCTCTAATAAATTGAAAATAATTGATGTTAAAAATCGGTGTATAATGGAAGTATATATAGGTGTTATACACTGTGTAAAATTTTTATAAAATCATTGGACACCATTTTCTCACCGAAACAAGTATTTTCCCTAAGTGTCGCTTACAACACAACAGAAGCAGTGGCTTCAAACAGGTTCCATTTTCTCTACAAATGGTATTTTTCTGCACGACTACTTGGAAAAGTTATATTTTTAAGTTACCTTTCAAACGCCATTGGTTTCATAATTTTTTATTAAGTATTGAGAGAGAAACGCCAATTTTTCCAAAACGTGACAGAATCTGTCCAATTTTCTTATAAAAATTATTTGACCATCTTCGACTGGTTTTTAGTCTTCACACTCTTCTGGAAATATGTTCTAAACTCAAAAATTTAGCAAGCCGTTCTAACCATGCCTCTTTTTGACACCATTTGAGGACCCTTTTTATTTTTCGAACACAGAACACCTGTGCTGACATTTTCATGGCCTGAATATATTTTTACTTCATTGCTGTTTGGAGGCAGCAGCAATGCTGACTTTACCAGGTCACTGTTTATTCCACAGAATAAATTTTCAAGTGATTCAAATCGAAAAAGTTAGATTTTTAAGTTACCTTTTAAACGCCGCTGGTTTCATAATTTTTTATTAAGTATTGAAAGAGAAACGCCAATTTTCCAAAATGTGACAGAATCTGTCCAGTTTTCTTAAAAAAAATTATTTGACCATCTTCCGTTGATTTTCAGTCTTCAAATCCTTCTGGAAATATGTTCTAAACTCAAGTATCTAATAAGCCGTTCTAACCATACCTTCTTTTGACACCGTTTGAGGCCGCTTTTTATTTTTCCAACATAGATCACCTGTGCTAGAAGTACTATAACTCACTGTCCCAGAAAAACCAGTTTTTTTCAAAATTTAATTCTCTCTTTTAAAATCGTTTTTAGCTCTGGTATTCTTCTCGGAATATTTTCCTGACTCAAGAACTAGCACCAGTTAAAATATCGTAATGGTTGAACATCGTTTGGTATGGGTTTCATATTTTTTTTACCATACAGTGCTGAAAGAAGTAGTGTGTGAATTCCTAAGAAATTTTGTGATAATTCCTAAGACATTCTATCATATTTATTTTGGTTGTCATACATGATTTTGTTGTGCTATATAAACATTATGTCACTGTAGTTTTCAAACTAAAACTCGTACATGCATCAAAATGTGAATTGGACAAAGTAAAAGGACACGGAATCAAACAAATACATTAAAATTTAAAAGTGATGGGGTGAGCCCGGTTTAGAATTTTGCACAAGTGAGTTGCAAACCCTAACATGGCACAGGATGGTATTTCGACTCTTATCGGTATAGGCGATATAAGGTTGGTGGTGCGAGTGTCACAACATAGACCGTTCCCTTGGGGCAGACCGTGATGTCACGACTCGGGTACGTAACCCTGGTGTGTGGGCATCATTGGTAGTTACAGTAAGTAACATTTGAATATTTGACCAAGGGGGAGTCAGAATTGCCCGTGGCCATTGCTTAGCGGTAGAGTGGGAAATAGTGCTCCGCGGGGAGTTACTTAAACTTACCTGTTAAACTAAATCTATGTGAACTAAAAAAAAAAAAAGGAAAGGTTAGCATTTTTCCTTATTATGAAATACTGCTTCCGCTTGCCATTGTTTTTATTGTCTATTGTTAATATTTTAACCAATAGCATTCTGGTTATGTTTGTTAAATGCTGCTTGTTATTCTGTTATTACACAATATTTATTATTTGTGAGTATTATCATCGGGGTGGGTATTTTGGGTTGTAATATCTTATTGAGCTCGTCGCTCATTGGCATTCCCGTTGCCCTGGCGTTTCATGCCAAGTACCGAAGAAACCAAAGGAAACACCGAGGTGTTGGAAGGCAACATTCAGCCCTGATTAGCTTGAAGCGTGCCAAAGTTCCATGAACGATTTTTCTAAGGTTTCTAGTTTTTCTGTAGTTTCTTTTTATATTTGCGTACTAAGACAAAGTTTTAAGTTTGACTGGAGTTGTAATTTAAGAACTTTTAGTTTTTGTGTTGTTAATTAATGGATAATAGTAAATTTGGTGACAACATTGATGAGGGTTCTTAATTAAGAAAATTGATTTTAAGTTTTAAACCTTATTATGATGTCCTCAAATTTTGGGGTGTCACATGTAAAATATAGCCAGAGAAAATTCAAGAAACATAAATCTAGTAAGCACAAAAAATGAAAATGATAGAGAAAATTACACATTCCAGAGAAAATTAAACATGGTAAAGGAAATTACACTTTCCAGAGAAAATTTTCATTCCATAATATTAATGTCGCGACCCCAACCCGCCCCTAGTAGGATGCTGCCGTGATGGCCAGTAATCCGTGATTACCGAAGGCCATCTTTCAAAATCCACACACAACAGAGTACACATAGGGGGCTTACAAATGCGGAAGCAATAAATCAAAATACAAGTGGTCCATAAGAGCTGTGCGTAGATCAAATGAGATGACATATACAATATGATCTTATAACCAGTCCATAAATAACAAAATACAAATCACATCTTGATCAAAAGGCTTCTAAGCCGACATGTACAAAATACAGGAAATACAAGCCAAGAAGCATGATTTTCAAGATTGGCCGACGTAAATACAAAAGCCGACATAAACACAAAATGCCGGTGTAAAAACAGCATCACCGACAAGAATGCAAAACAAAGCCGACGTAAATCAAGAGTCCAAAACAAGCTTGCAAACACATCTAGGCGTCACCGCCATCCTGCTCATCACCTACATATATATATAGAGGGTGCGTATGGAAACTCAATGAATGGTACTAGTAATAAAGGTTTTGCATGAATATAGCCGAAGTCCTTACGAAACAAAGCATGCCAAAAGCATACAAAAATTAGCCGAGATCCTTTCAAAGCAAAGCATAACAAAACTTTACCAAATCAAGGGATGAACCGTATTCATCTATCAAGTTTTACAAGTTTCAAGGGATGCTTACTGACATCGGCAAAACACAGCCAAAAGCTTTTCAGACAAACAGTCCGTGTAGTAATCCATTAGTGGCAAAACAAAGGACTGTACGATCCGTAATCGATTTAGACAAAATGGTGCTGCGAAAGTTTAGAGTCCTCCAGCACAAGGGACTTGTGTTACTTAGGCCCGTAGCCCTTTTTAACACAATAGCTCTACCAAAGAAAGGACCGTATCCTTTTAATACAAGAGACTGGTGTCATTTAGGCCCGCAGCCCTTTTTGACAAATGGTGCTGCGAAAGTTTAGAGTCCTCCAGCACGAGGGACTTGTGTTCCAAGAAAGGACCGTATCCTTTTATACTTAGTGCTGCGAAAGTTTAGAGTCCTCCAGCCAAGAGACTTTTACACTTAGTGCTGCGAAAGTTTATAGTCCTCCAGCCAAGGGACTTTTACACTTAGTGCTGCGAAAGTTTATAGTCCTCCAACCAAGGGACTTTTCAAGATAACATCAAGACAAAGCTTATACTTAATACATCGAAATGGGCTAATTATTCATGCTTAACAAATACTTTCATCAAAACAAAGCAAGGCAAGATTTATCAAAACAGTATAATATAGCTTTATTAAAAGCACCACTCACCTAGCTCTTCAGGTGCAGGCTCAAAGCAAAGATCAAAGCCCTGACAAATCACATGGCAAATCACATTCTCAAGACAAGCTTTTCACATACGTAATGATCTCGGCACTCCCACCGAATCTAAATCAATAACAAAGCAAAACATGCTGATGGTCACGACACGGCTTTCCAGCTCATGGAAACACACTGGGTACCATCCAGGTCTAACCGAGGTCCCACACCTCCTTGCCGAGGTATGGTCCTGACGACCACACACAAAACGAAATTGGGGAAAATCCTGGGTTTCCCCTTGAAGAATGCAAGGGACAAGATCATCAAGAACATGCATGCTAGAATCATAACTTGCTTATATAAAATCTGAGATTTCATGCCAAGAGTTCAAAAACATGGACCTGGGTACCCATACAAGAAGACCATGCAAGAACAAACACAGAAACATGGTTCTTGTTCCAAACTTTCGGATCAAAACGAGACTTTCCTTCAAGAACACATAAATATTATTTTCTCTTTCAAAACCAACTTCAAATCAATGCATGACATGCAAAACAAATGCGATCATGCAATGCAGCTAGATGATCGATAAGAACAATCAGAGTAGAGCAAGAATCCAACCTCAAAACTCAATTCCAACGGTTCGATCCTCCAAGATCAAGCTCGGAACTCTACTTCTCACTCTAAGAACTCCTCCTTCTTCCTCTAGAGCTTCTCTCTCTAAAAACAAAGCTTTGAGACAAAATGATTTGTTTCTAAGTCTGTCGGCTGACTTAACCTTCAGCTCGGACACGTGGCGCCACCGGGTTGGTTTAACTCAAAAAGGTGACTGATTGATGGGACAAGTCTATGACAAAGCGTATACAACAAGCTTGATGGCAAGACACATCGGCAAGTAATGACATCGGCTAAAGACAAAGCTTCGGCAACAGGTCAACAAAGACATCGGCTAGGGAGGACAACACTTGACTAAGCTGTGCCACACCTTGGCCTGGATGTGCCACACCTCGGTCTAGGCCATACCTGCCCAAGGACGAAGATCACTAAGTGCAAAACATCTCGGCCTTGGCTCTAAGCACTTCGGCCCAAAGAGTGACATCTCAGCAAACATGCCGGGGTGAAGGTAGAGGTCAGCCAAGTGGTTCCAAAATAATTCCAAGTACAAAGGTTCAAAGGCGAACTAGGCTAAGCTGACCTCGGCTACACACCAAGCAAGGTGCAAGATCAAGCAAGTAACACGTAACAAAGCAAGGTAAAACAGGATAACAAGATTTATAAACATGGCAAGGCAAGATCATACAAAAATGCATGCAAGCATGGCTAAGTCAAGATGAGGGTTGTTACAATTAAAATTCCAGAGAAATTTACAGATGCAACCAGAGAAAATTAAACATGACAGACACATACAAGGGAGAAAAACGATATGGCCAGAGAAAATTATAAATGTCAAAGAAACTTAGACACTGACAAGAGAGTAAAATTACGTATAGATGTAAAATATAGCTAGAGAAAATTTAAAAAAGAAACATAAATTTAGCAAGCACAGAAAATGAAAATGTCTGAGAAAATTACACATTCCAGAGAAAATTAAAATGCTAGAGAAATTTGAATGAATTGAACTTGAAAATTACACAGAGAAATACAGAGAAATTAACCATGCCAAAGAAAATGGGGGAATAAACATAAACAAATGGAGAATAAACATGCCAGAGAAAATTCAAAAAAGAAACATAGATCAAGCAAATGCCAAAGAAATTCAAATGCCAAAGAAATTTACAGACAAAATCACACCACAATCTTCAAGAATAAGTTCAAAACGCAGAGAAACAACATTTTTCAAATTCATGTACCTTTTATTATGAAATTGAAACCCTAATTAACGGAAGGCTAATATAAAATGCAATTAACTGTGTTTCCAGAGAAAAACTTGTTGGATTATAGAAAAACTTACCAGAGTGGGGATGAAACCCTAATTACGAACTGATATGCCCTGAGATGAAGACACACTGTGATAAATATGAACTAAGATGACGATGAATAGTAAAAACGGGTCAGAGAAATTTGTGAGGAAGGAATGGAAAATATTTTCACAGAGGTCAATAGTGAAGATAATGAAACCCTAATGTCAATAGTGAAGATGATTCTGAAACCCTAATTCTGCTCTTCTCTTACTTGTGAAGATGGTTGGATGTCAAGACTGGAAGTGAGTCGTCGGAAATCTAATTCAGGTTCTCCGTTGATTGTGAATGGTATTTTGGTCCAAGAAGTAAATAAAAAGCGCGCGTTATTAGTTGAGGGACCTAAGGCATCATCCATTTTTTTGGTGTCCTTTATCCTCTAAATTACTATTATTAGGGACCTTAAAAAAAAATCTCCATATAAATAGTGTGAAATTACAATGATAAATAATATATATATATATATACACTTCAGTGTAAAATTATTATTTTTCTATCCATATGACTAACAAATTATTATTAATAAATAAATAAAAAAAAGGACCTATGTACAACATTCACGAAACCTAAATGTGATTTTGTTAAAACTGTAAAATGTGATTTTGTCAAAACTGTAAAATTTACTATATTTTCTTCAAAACTTAAAAATTAACATTGTAATTTATCCTAATTTTTAATATAAATAATCTTCTTGAGTAATTCTAGAAAATGCGTCATTCAAATTAAGGGAGACTTCTCTTTGGTTTGATAGTAGATTAGAGAGTGTTATTAGCCCATGGTGGGACCTTACTCTGGACTTATTTTGATGATTCAAACCGTTCAATGTGTAAGGATCATCGAGTACATAATCTCTGTAAAAAAATTACATTAATCGGATATTGATAGCCACTTGATCAGATCACATTTGTGACAACAGTAAATATGGTTTTAAAAATAAAGAGTAAATTACATTTTTCCCCCTTTATGTTTGGTCGCTTCTCACTTTGGCTCTTAAAATTTATGTTTTCCTACTTTGGCCCTTCTTGTTTCAAGTTTTTCTCAGTTTACTCTTAAAACTAATTTCTGTTCAAAATTAGATAGAAAATGTCACAATAACTGTCACACAACATAAAAAAATATATATTATTATATTATAATTTAAGTTTATGTCAAAGGTGTGAGTCATATATAATAAAATATTTGTATGCCATGTGATTATTAATGTATCATTTCTATCTAATTTTTAATAGAAATTAGTTTTATGAGTAAATTGGAAAAAACTTGAAACATAAAAGGTCAAAGTGAGAAAAAAATAAATTTTAAGAGCCAAAGTAGAAAAGTGACTAAACATAAATGAAGCAAAATTTAATTTACCAAAAAATAAAGTATTGACATAAATGTCTTCTGATCAAGTAACTATAATATCCGATCGACGTAATTTTTTTTTTATAAAAATAATATACTTAACGAGTTCTGTACATTAAACAATTTGTATAATAATTTAAATTGTTTGTAGTGTAGGGTTCATTGAGTATATCATTTATGGAAAAAAATCAAGTTAATTGAAAATTCGCAACCGTGTGATGAAATTCTAATTGCTTTGAAAAAATCACCAAGATTATGTTAACCATTTATTTTTTAAAAAATAAATATACTCCTGTTACAAAGCTATAGATATCCAATCAATTTAATTTTTTTACATGAATAATATATTTAATAAATCCTATAATATGAACGGTTCAAATTATTTAAAAAAATATCAGAAAAAACTATCACCAAGGCAACACAGACCTACTATGACTTAGGGTTGATTTGAGAATAGACTATTTTAATTTTTTTTTTTTTTTTTTTGACTAAAATATGAGGTGAAAAAAATTAATATATTTGAAATGATTTTTTAATTTTTTATGAAAAAATGTGAAAAAAATAAAAATAAAAATAAAAATAAAAATATTTGATTTTTCTTCTTGTGTAATTCTTTGGTTTTTTTTAATGATTTATTGATTTTTCAACTATTATTATAAGTTCCCAAAAACACGAAAAGTTATTGGTTGGTCTTGGACACTATCAAGTGGTGCTTCAACAGTATCATTTAGGTGTTTGGGAACTTAGTTTTTGGTTTTTTGTTTTTTTTTTCATTACAAGACAAATGTTTTACAAATCCAAACAAAATATCACATCAAACCCCATAATCATTTCACTTTTTCTCTCGCAAACATCACATCCAATCACAAAAAACCCAACTATCTTCCCAAACACAAAAAAAAATTTCTCCACTAATATCCTACAACTAAAAAAATCTACAAAAAAATCCACTTCCCAAACACCCACTATAATTGGTAGAGGGGGTGAGACTTATGAATTTATATTAGATGATTGGAAAATATAATAAGAAGATATGATAAATTATGATTGGTGTGAAATATGATCACGTGGTATCTCAATAATTTTTCCTTAGCCCTCGTTTGGCATAAGCTAAACGGGGCCTTTTTAGCTAAAATAGTCACAAAAAGATAAAATAGATTTTTTAGTCCAATAAGATAAAATATCACATTCAAACCATAATCATTTCATTTTTTCTCTTATAAAAGTCAAAAAAGCCAAAAAGTCTATCTCAAATGAGACTTTTTAGCCCCAAACTAAAATCGTCAAAAAATCAAAAAGTCAACCCACATCCCAAATGAACTCTTGGGCCTCGTTTGGAAAGCGACCCGTTTAGCCAAAAAGCCAAAAAGTCACTAAAAAAATCGAAAAGCCAACAACCATATCAAAAAGTCAAAGATTCTCTTTTCTCTTTACTTTTTGCACATCTTTTCATAAAAAATCAAAAAGTCATTTCAAGCATACTAGTTTTTTTTAGCTCATATTTTAACCAAAAAGTTACTAAATTAGCCTGGTCCCAAACGAGACCTTAGTCACAACAGCAGCAGCAACAGCAACAACAACAACGACAACGACAATGACAACATCTCTTTGTCCTCCTCGTCCAGAAAGAGGTTTCCTCTATCATCACCACAGGATTTTTTTTTTTTTAACTAGAAAAGAAAAATACTCTAAAATGTCATTACCGTATTCGTAAGCTGAGGCCTCGGAATAACTAGTTGCCCTCCTAATTTGACCGAAAACATAAAAGGATTACCACCAAGATACCAATACAATCCAACCACATGCCACGAGCCCAAATTTATTGGAGTAAAAGAGTAACTGGTTACCTGACCTAACCATAGGAAGGACCACCATCGAAACACCGCTCAACCACAGACAAGCCCAAATTTTTACCGAGTCCAAGACAAGCTCTCCCTAAATAGTCAACTACAAAACAGCAAATCCACCCTCAGAATTCAAATCTAGTCACGCCTGTGGAGAGAATGCCTTCTCCACTACCACCCTCGGTGTTCATCATCACCACATAGTCAAATTCAATTTTTATTGTACTGACACTGACACTGACACTTGACACGCGAAAACAAAATGTGACGATCCTTATTGGTATGCGCTCTGGACTAGTACTAGTTATTAATTAGGCTTCAATTTCCTGATCGAAATAGTTTGACAGCCATAGAAATCACCAGCGGCACCGTCGTCTGCGAACAATTCGAAAATGGATTCGCAAAGGTCTGGCTTAGCTAATGGTGGAGGATCGAGCTCTGCTGGGGTTTCCACCATGTCCAACGTCCACCGAGTCGTCCACTTCCCGCTGTCCCGCTCTTGCGCTCTCAAAATCCAGAAGGGCGAAATCGCTCAGTGGTTCGTCGATGGCTCTTCCGACGCCATTGTAACTTGTCTTTTCTTTTCTCTCATTTTGACTGAATTTGAGGATTTTATTTCAATTGAAGTGATTTGAGTTTATAAGTAGATTTAAGATGTTTGCATTTTATTATGATCTTGTATTTCAAATTCATCTTGATAAGCCTTCTCTCAAATTCAATAGTTTGAGGTATTCTACTTAATGATTATGCTCAATTTGTGTGATAGGAATTCCATTTGTATGACTTGGAATAGTTTGTATGATAGACTGAGGATTGTTTGATTAGCAGGATTAATAGTGAAGGAATTAACGGAATTAGTTATCCAACTGGATTAGAGAGATAAATAATTCTCTCTTGTTCACATTTGTTTTGTAATATATATATATATGGAAACATATAATCCGAATTATATCTTTGTTTTGCATTATTAGTTGTAAGATTAAAAAATTCGTTAATTTTGTTGGATTTGGATAGAATAGAATCTCCATTGGAATCTAATCCGAATAATAAAAATTGCAACCAAACGACAGAATGTGACTCCCATAGGCTAATAATCTCAATCCTATGTTATAATCTGCCCAATCAAACATGCCCTAAGACTTGGACTAGGACAAGGTGATTTTTTCACTGAGCATTGTTAGAACTGTGAAGCTAATTGCTTGAGTTTATTAGCTTATTTATGTGATTGAAGGTATTGACTGTGATTGCGAGACTTGGTGTAATGTCATTATGATTTTAACATTTATGGAGCTTACGTGGAGTTCCTGTAGGCCTTGTGATGAATGCTCAAACCATAGGGCCGTTACTCTGGGTGTAATGTTCAGATTTTGCATCTCTGTGCTTAGTTGATGAGCAAATTTTACTGTGGATCATTGATGAAATGAATAATGTGGTCTGCTAATTGTGAAGAAGCGCGTTGTTACAAAATTTTGTTAGATAATTAAATAATTTCAAATTATTGAAATGCCAAACCCGCCTTGATTATGGTGGCTTAAGCAATTAAGGTGTAAGGGCTTGTTTGGATGTCCCTTGGAAATTTAATTGCCCCATCATGTCTCATTTGGAATTCAATTGAAAATGGCAGCCATCGTAAACTTGGAATTGTGGAAAAGTATGAAATGTTAGTTTTTCGTGAAGTGAGTTGTTCCCATTTTCTTGAACAGATTCCCTTCTGATGGACTTGTACCTGAAAATATTAATGTGAAACACAATGGAGCAATAATATACATGGGATATCTTAATGCACCCAAATGATATATTTTTATTAGTTAATTTCACAGTACGAGAATGTGAAACTATGTTGCATTATGAAACTTGGATTTAGATTTTATGATTTGAGCACCTAAATTTTGGCTTCCATTGATTTTAAATTACACCTTTCAGCCATTCGTAGCTAATTTAAGGGTTAAAACTTTGTCCGGGGATTCTACTGAAATTCAATTTTAGTACTGTAGAATTCAAAATGATGGATCATTGTTGGATTTGGCACGCCAGCTAAATCTGAAAATCCAAACACTATGATGGGGCTTTAGTGATTTTTTTTTTTCTTTTTTTTTTAATTTGGATCGTTGTTCTCATAGGTCAATCCAGCAAATGAGCGGATGCTTGGAGGTGCTGGTGCTGATGGAGGTAATTTCTCACCATTTTCTGTTGAACATGTTCTGTTATGAACTCTGTCAATTAGTCTGTGTGTATTTTCTTAGCCATACACCGAGCTGCTGGTAGGGAACTCCGAACAGCATGCTATGATGTACGAGAAGTCCGACCTGGAATTCGCTGTCCCACTGGAGAAGCGAGGATTACACCGTAGGCTTTCCTATTTCAGCTTCTATAATAGTGGTATAGTCCAACTTTACATTTATATAGCTCATTATGAGCATACAAGGATGTTGTGTATATGCAGAGGTTTTAAATTGCGCGCTTCTCATGTTATTCACACTGTTGGGCCCATATACAATGTCGATCCTAACCCTGAAGCCTCTTTAAGAAGTGCATACAGGTAATAAGTTTCCTACCCAGAATTTATTTATGTATATATATTTATTTATTTTTATTCGGTTTTGCTTCCTGATTGGGACACAAGGCTTAGTTTGGTTTGGTTATTTGGTTTTGTTTGGTCATTTTATTACTATTTCTTTTCACCCAAATTTGTTACAGAAGCAGTTTACGTGTTGCCAAACAGAACAACATTCAATATATTGCATTTACTGCCATATCATGTGGTAATCATGGGTAAGTTGGTTAAAAGAACTGTCAGTTGTTAAAGTTTATTCTGTATGTCTAATCAAATGCAATAATATTGTGAATTTTTTAGTCGCCTTTCCCAAAACTCCTGCATATTAGATTGAGACATCACTATTTTCACTAGCTGGGTTGACTTGTAGACCTTCTCGCCGTGTATGAGAATGACTTGAGATGTTGAATGCATTATTAATCAACCTAGGTTATATGGCCACATGTGCAAATTGTTCTGTTAAGGTTCTTTGAATAATAGAATAAATAAATGGATGGATAAAACCATCTTTAGTTTACATGATAATGACTCAAGCAATTGTTTTGAATCTTTTCATCATGGTGTTTATCGATAGCAGCATGACCACTAATTTTACTTCATTTTCATATGTTTTTCAGGTATCCTTGGGATGAAGCTGCCACTATAGCTATATCTACAGTTAGAGAATTGGCAAATGACTTCAAGGAGGTATTAACTTGTCCCTGAATTGCTTTATGAAAAATCTTAACAACCCTCGAGATATTGATTTGTGATTATATATCAATTTTAAACAGTGAATATCAATCTCAATCAAACAATCAACCACAAATCGGCACAATGATTTAACGTGAAAAAAATCATAATTGGAGCACCTCCAATTGTGATAAAAAAATTACAGGCCAAAGTCACAAAACAATCCACTAAGAAGATAAAAAGGAATTACACATGAGTACCCTCAATTACCTAACGAATCCACGCCTGATTTGATCCAAAACTGATGTGTCTCTTCCAACACCGTCTTCACCACGGAACTACTTTGCCCAACGTTGAATCTACAACGATGACCCATTCTAGAATCCACCAAAGCTTTAGGACCAAGTTTCCCAAAATCTACCAAAGAACACCTCTCTATTTTTGTGAATAAAAGAACAAACTCAACCCTTGATGTTTGACACTCTGTAGTTCGTTGATCAATCAATCACCTCTATATATCAAGGAAACTTATATAAAAATAACCTCCAATGTAGAACATTTTGTATTTTTCTCTTCTTTGAGAATCTGAACGGGTTAAACCCTAAAAACAGTAAACGGCGCACTTTATAAAAAACAGAGCCGCAAAGACCGCTTGAGTGCATATTTCACTGCTCGAACGGTGTGTGAGTAAAGGCTGTGCAAAACATATAGGCCAACCGTTCAAGTACAACTTCTACTGCTCGAGTGATGAAACATATTTCCCAAAAGTTCAGTTTGCAGGCAGAGATAAATGATCAATTTCACAGCTCAAATGCACAACTGACCGCTCGAGGGGTCAAACCACTTTAGTAAAGTAGCAAATAAAGAATGCTCAAGATACAGAATGTCAGCACAAACTCTTCTAACAAGCACAATTCGGATTGAATTTGCATCTAAACACTCACGATCTCACTGAAACATAAAAACGAATAAAATTACAACTGAAAGGAGTTTTGTCAAATAGGATTGCCAATTACAAAAACTTGACACTTTATTTAATGGTAATCCTCAATTTCACTTTCCAGATTGAAATGTTGCATGTCTTATTTCCTATAATATTTATGCTTTAACTGACTCTGTTCTTTGGTGATATGTTGATTGATGAGCAAAAAGAATTATGATTTCCTAAGTGCGAACTAAAACTAGTGCAGGATCGTCATTCAGAATCAAGTTGTTTTATGTGGAAAGAAAAGTTAAAACACAGCACTTACGGCATTGTTGTTTCTAGGGCATCCAATATAATAGCCATAGGCATTAAGGTATTTCCTTGTGTCAGTCTTTGTGATGGGTGGGTAGCTTTCCACGTGGTTTTGTTTGGAAACATTGTCCGAATTTGTCATGGACATTCAAGCTTTGGCAGAAATACAGAATTTTCAGTCCCTGCTAATTGTTGTTAAACTCCTTGTTTCCAACCTGACCTTGTCGAGACCACTTCATTGTAACTGACATAGTTCGGATCGTGGAGTACTTCTTCCAACCTCCCTCCACCCCACGAAAATAAAATTCAGTTCGAAAATGGAAATTATGTTAAGAAGTGGGTTTGAAAGCATGCACACTTAATTTGAGATTTTACTTTTGTCATTTTCCCGCTTTAGTCTTTGATCATTCAAAGGTTGAGAAACTTGTAAGTAACGTAAAATTCATGTGAAAAAATAATGATTTTTCCAGGTGCACTTTGTTCTGTACACTGATGAGACATACAATGTTTGGTTGAACAAGGCAAATGAGTTGCTGCACGATCAGTGATCACGGTTGCCTGACAATCTGCAGATCCTATTATTTACTAGAATTCGAAGGATTGAATGTGGATATTTATATTCCAAGTTGATAATGACATTTGCAGAACTGTCATATGTGTAAAAAAGATCAGCTAGTTGTGGATGGAAAATGGGTTATTTCGTATGTATAATTTAATATTGCTACATTTGGTTTTCTAGAGAACAGATTGACTGCTGGTAATTTTGTACTTTTCGTTACACATGATTGTCTTTCAGTAATATCTGATGCTGTACACGATTATTATTTCTTGTGCGTTCCTATGTGTTATGTTTGGAACTTAATTTTTTTACGAAAAAGAAGAGATAAATTGAAATGGGAGAAGTTATTTTTATTATTATTATTTTAGTCTTTTGCTTTTTGTTTGGCTTGGTTGGTAATTAGAAGAAAATTAGTAGGCATTTCTCAAAAAAATTGGACTCTTGGGAAAATTGAATGGGAGCTTCTATTTGCACACACCATTTACCCTCTTTACACACTTAATGAATTTTTTTTATTACATTTTAGTCCTAAAATAAAACTACCAAAATACCCTTTTCTTCTTCAAACTACCAAAAACCTAACCCTAACCCTAACCATCAGTCACCACCATCCTCCATGGCCGCCGCCTCTCTTTTCCTCCATCACCGTTGTTACCTCTTCCTCCACCACTGCAACTCCCTTTCATCTGCGAACCCATTGCCTTCCCGCCTCTCTTCCCCACTCCGTCGGGCATTGTGGAATTGTCTTATTTTCTTACCATTCGGACTACCAGTGTCGAAAGAATCGCCTCCGTTCGGAAATCAACCATCGAACCAATGAATTTGGTTCGACTATCAACATCCGAACAAAACAAATTAGTTCGACCATCAACATCCGAAACCCCCTTTCGTTTGCGAGTCGTCGTCGTCTTCCTTTTCGCGACTGAGAGAGAGAGAGAGAGAGAGAGAGAGAGAGAGAGAGAGGGGTCGCGGTACGTTGCCGGTGCTCCGTCGCTGCCGGCAAGGTGGTTGTTGGCCAGGGTTAGGGTTAGGGTTTGATCGTTGCTTGCTAGTGCAGAAGAAGGTGTGTGGATTGGGAGTGTGTGTATAGGAATATAACTAGAACAAAATTGTATGTGATGCGTAAATTTTTATTTATTTTATTTTTTAGTGTGTCAATTAAGAAGGATGTGTAAAAGGAGGAATGTGTGTGTAAATAGAACCTCCCAAATTGAATAGGCATTAGTAATTTTATCATAGTTTTGAGAGACTTGGGGATACAATTGTTACTGTTGAAGAAGGTATGCACCCACCATTTTGAGACAGCTAAGAGGGGATTACACTTAAAAACTAATCAATGGTTAATTATCCTATTTATAAATGTTACGATAGTTCAGATCCTATTTAAAAAAAATTTAACTAATAAATTTTATTTAGTATAACTAATAATATTATTAGTTTTTTTCAATTTTTAAAACTAAGAATATTATCAATTTTGTATAGTAATGTTCCAGATAATTATTTTACTAATTGATGAAAAAAAACAGAGTATGAGATTAAACGTTTTTATCCTTCTACTTATTGGTTTGATCTAACTATTCAATAAAATCGAAATTATTATCAGTTTTTTCTAATTTTAAAATTGTGAATATTATTAGTTTTTCTATTTTTAAAGTTTTTTTTCTTTAGTTGTGCACATCAATATTTCATCATCATACTTCTTTATAGATACAAATTTTTCAGTTTTGCACAAAAAAACAATTCGGTTTTTTCAAATTTTTTTTAAAAAAAAACGTTAGGTTTTTTTTTTTTTTTGCACATAATTTTTTTTTAGTTTTTTCAATTTGAAAATTGATGTTTTAAAGTTTTGAAAATCAAAATGAATGTCAAATCATCATGTTCCCTTACAGATAATTATAAATGATGAACAAATCATTATTTAAAGTGTAATTCCGACTATTAAAAATTTAATGAAACTTAAATGTCCAAAAAATCTTAACTAATGGAGTATAAGTTCATAAATTAAGACTTGTGTATAAATATCCCTTAAATCAGTTAGTACGCCTAATTTCTCACTATTCACTATTAAATTATTTAAATATATAATTTATTCTCAGTACATTATATTTTTCATAAATTATTTTTAAATAATATAATATTTCAATTTTATGGCACACCTAAATAATAACCTTAATATAAAATCAATTTAGAAAAACTCTCCCTTTTCTCTTCTCAATCATTCTCAGTCACGACATTTTACTCTCAGTTATGTCTTAGCAACGTCATCTAATTCTCAGTCTTTTCATTGTCAATTACTGAAGAAGAAGCACATTGGGTACCAGTTGAAGAAGGAAAATGATGAAACGGAGATTGGATCCAAGTCAGCTTGTTCGGTCTTCCAGTGCTTAACAAGATTGTTTTGTTTAGACTTTTAAATCTGAATGGTATTGACGTAAATCAGGCTAAATATTCGTTTTTACGTAAAAGAAAACACAGAAATTAAGAATTGTACTTTGATATTTATATAAATACTTTCCTCATCTTTGATAGATTGCTTCAAAAAATAGTTTTGATTATTATTCTCATCCATTGTTTAATTTTGTTCGAACTTTCTTCTATTTGCAAGTAATAACCCAATATGAAATAATGATATTAATGATAATGGTGAATTTTGGTTGGGTAAATTGGAATTTTTGAGTAAGGAAGAAGAAGAAGAAAAAAAAAATTGAAGCTTAAGAAAAAAAATGAATAAACTTGAATATAAAAAATACATATAAGTGATAAGGGTATATACCATGAGGGGGGAAAAATTATTTTAGGATTTAATATATGTTGTCTTTATTAATAAATTTACATTGCAGTATAATAGGAGGTAAAAGTTTAAAATTTTAATTAGGCGTACTAAGTATATTATGAGGGCAAATAGAATCACCCTACTTTGAGGCCTTACTACTAAGGATTAATTAGATGGGTTTATTACATTTTCTACCCCTGAACTATTGTCAAATTATCTACTTAATCTCTAAACTATTGATTAATTCTACTAAGCCTTCTAAAGTATATAAATCAAAATCTACTTGGTCCTTAAACTAACGATTGAAATTATTAAATCTCTCAAATATTTAATTCAAACTTATTTAGTCCCTAAAAAAATTACAAAAATAACAAATAACCTATAAGTATTATAAATTAGTAAAAGACCCTAAATAGTTAGGATTTCAGTCCAAAAAAAATTGAAATTTCTATTTAAATTAGTATCAGAGTTTGATTTTTCAACCTTACCAATAAAATTATACAAGTATTAGATATATTAAAGAAGTATAATCAAATAATTTAAATAATAATATTTCGCTACAAATAATAGTAGAACAAAATAATACATTTATTAAGTTATGAAAAGAACTCAGCGAAAAACTTAAAGACAATCAATTAGAAATTGTATACAAAATACGACATATAATACTAGTTAAAAGCAAGCAGCCACTGTAGAAGACAAAATAAAATTTTAAGGTTTTTTTTTTTAAATAAAATTTAACTAGGTATGATTTTTTACTAATTTATAATACTTATAGGCTTATATTTTATTTTTGTAATTCTTTCAAGGACTAAATAAGTTTAAATTAAATACTTTAGAGACTTAATGAATTCAATCGATAGTTTATGGACTAAATAGACTTTGATTTATATACTTTAGAGACTTAGTAGACTCAATCGATAATTGAGGGACTAAGACTCCGTTTGGGGAGTTGAGTTTTTAATCAAAAAGTTAAAAAGTCACTACAAATTGTCACATTACTGTAGGCACTCCATTTTTTACTGCCCTTAAGACTTAGGCGCTTCATTCTGAACACTCGATGATGAAATATTACACTGTGCAATCATTCGAACTTTCAGCAAAATAATTCAATTTTGAGCTTTAAACCCAAACCTTGCACCCCATTTGGACCAAACCCTATTTTTCTAGTTTGACCACTCATAAAGCAGCAAAACCAAAAATGACCACCAAGCCACATCATGTTGGCTGGCCAGCCATGTTTGCCGAGAATAGATATTTTGCAGCAGCCAGCTGCTCCCATGCACGGGATTTGAACTAATTGTCTCTTTTGCAAATATTTACATTGAAAGACGGTAAAAACTCTATAAAAAAAAAACCACCTTCCCTCTGAATTTTAGGTTAGAACATTTGCCTAAAGGCTTAGAAAAATACCAAAAGCTTTCCTCCACCCTCTTGATATAGATACACTATAGATACACCATTGAAGCTTGACTTTGAAGCTTTTGGCTGAGATTTTGAACAGTATTTCAAATACTTGAGAGTGTTTAGCTTGGAGTTTGTGAACCAAGAGATTCTTCCTCTTCTCAACAGGTTGATTCTTCAACTCTTTTCATTTCTTTTTCTTTAAAGTTCATTGTTCTTCATTTCAATACTGTTTTTCAGATTATTTTGGCTTTTAAGATGTGACTTGAAATCTTGTTTAAAGGTGGAAGGGTTAGCCACCCTTCCATAGGCTTGTTCTTTAACTTTACTCTCCTATTGTTCTTCATATTTAAGCTTCATTTCCTTCATTTCCAGCATTGTTTTAGTTAGATTTTGAGTAAAAATGAGTTGTTTGTATGTGTTTAAAGCTTACATAGATAGCTTGACTCTTGTCTCATATCTCTCTTCTTTGAAGATATTGCATAACTCTCTTCTAGTTCCTTCTTTGTAGCATGGGAATTGATGTTTCATCCATATTCCATGAGTAGGAAGATAAGCTTACAATCATCTCTCCATAGCTTTCATTTCTTGCTTTTACTTAGTCTAGTTTTGTCTTTGTTTTAAAGCTACATGAGAGCTCTTTATCAAGACCATTAGAGACTCTCTTCTATTTCCTTTGAAGCATGGAAATAGAGATTTCAATCCATCTTTCATGAGTAGGAAGAAAAGTCTCTTTGGTCTTCTTAATGATGGAACCTCGGTCTTTTTAATGATGGAACCTCTTGTGTATATGCTTTGCCTTCAAGAATGGCTTATTCTAAACCTATTATCCCTAAGCTTGAGTATTCACTTGCTCTTGTTTTCCATGAGATTCAGTGGGTTTTGGCCATATCTTTGATTGTATCTTTCATATTTAGCCTTAGTTGGCTTTGTTTCCATTAATTGCCATCTCTTTGCTTCACTAATCATCATTTAAATACCATTGAGACATTTGATGATTTGTGAAGCAAACCTACTTTCTCCTTGAGAAATTCTCATGACAGGAGAGAGAAGGAAGGATGAACATCCTTTGGAAACCCTCCTGTTTTTGCTCTGTTCCAATTCTGCTGCAACAAATTCTCTCCCAAAACCAGTGGCCAGCCGACCAAGCCTATGTACGGCCGACCACTTCTTAAGGCCAGCCAACCCCTTCTTTTGGATGGCCATGGTGCATTTCCAGTGAAACAGAGCAGATCCTGAGGCCTAAAATAGAGTAATTTTCAGATTGCAAACAGAGTAGTTTCCAGCAATGAATAGTGGGGGTTTTCGAAGGATGTTCTCGCCCTTATCCGCTTGATTCATCGCCTCTCTTTCGATCCATTTATTTTACCTCCTTTGATTTGTATTTTGTAAATAATTAGTTAGCCAATTCATTTGTGTTTGTAATTAATTAGTTCATTTGTTTGTCTTGTAATAAATAGTAGCTTTCATTCGAGTTTGTAATAGTTAGTTAATTAGGACATTCAGACCCTCTTGTACGAGGGCAAACTTGTAATATTTGTATGTTTTCCAACTCCCATTTCTTTCTTCCTTTTATTTACATGATTACTGCAATTGTCTATAGTATCGTGTTTTCGTTTCATATCATTACCATGATTTATATCCATTTTTGCATACATTAAGGTTCGGTTCATCATTCTCGAATATCATTGTTATTTCCTACTTACTTGAATACGTGCATTGCCGCATACTTTGAGTTAATCCACATGACATGTTAATAAAGCCGAACCTAATAGTTACATTCTTATATGTGTTGCATTAGTCATGTAGATTGTTAGGATCATACATTTTTCTAATTATATCTTTTCCCTTGGCTTGCCTTAGAGTACTATGTGAGTATTTTTGGCTTTAACATATTCATGTGTGTGATCGTTGCCATACTTTGTCTCTTACCATGAATCTACGTGCTTACTCGAAATAAACTATTTGAATGCCTATGGATGAAGGTTGTTTTACTTGCATTGGGGATGATTTTGATCAAATGTATGTATGAGCTCATTATTTTCCTTTCGAGTTGTGTGCACTCAAAACTCTTTCAAAAATCACATAAAATCAAGTTATTTCCAAAGCAAGCGAAATAGTCTATACTTATGTGTCTTACATAGTAATGTTAGCATATTACAAATCAGAACAAGAGCATATAATGTACATAAAATTCACATCATGATTAGTAAAGACCGATCTTTAATCGGGTAAAGGGGTGCTCAATTCATGACCTTCCCCTCTTATACCTAAGTTCCTGAACTAAAGCAACTTTGGTTACGACGGACAAGTGGCCTTTGGCATGAGCCACAGGTGTTCTAAATTTTTCAAAAATATTTAGGTGGCGACTATAAAATCTAACAATGCATTCCATTTTTGGCATCTCTAATGATTAATGGATTTTCAAAAATTTGCTGAATTTGGACTCTCATTCATTTTTCTGTTTCATATTGTACTTGTGGAACTAGATTCAGAATCACGGGAGTCCGAATTGTAGGGCTATCGTACCCGAGGAGACTAAACCCTTTTGAGGAGCACAAAAACCAGCTACAATTACTCTCTCTAAATTTTTTTTCCAAGTCTTTTTGTAAAAAATCTAACTAAAATAGTCAATTTCCAAATGGATCCTAAATAGATAATTTGACGATAGTTTAAGAATAGAAAGTGCAACAAAACCTAATTAGATTTAACACTTATGTACTTCAATCAAAATTTTACTTTTTCCCTGTATTTCTAAGTGCAATAGTCAATTCCTTACATTTAAATGAAGTTATAATGTTGTTCTTCCGTTAGCCTGCCATCTATTAATGAAGCTAACAAAAATTGATATGCGAACCATACTAAAACATTTTTTTGTACATCATTAGCACTCTTACATTTTCACTTTAATTACTCTACTTTTAATTTTTATCACTCGCATTAATGGTACATGAGCAAAAGGGTGACATTACAACTTAACTTCAAATGTAAGAAATCAACTATCACAATTAAAAGGACCAAAGTGAACTTTTGAGAAAAGTAATGTCAAGTGTAATTAACTCCCTTACTAAAATATCAATTTGGTTAGTAACTAAGATAACTTACTTCGATTTGACCATATAGACAGACCTCACCGTCATATCAAGTCATAATCAACATCACTATCTAACAAAACTTATATTGGTAAACAAATAATGACATTTGACCCCTCTTAATTTACATACTAACTTGCCCTTTCACTCAAGTGGGGAGGAGTGAGGTATAGCTATATGGTAAAAGGTGTATGTACTATAGACATAACCATTCAGCATTCTTGCAGGCTATAGGATGCTTAGATGGATGCATTGGCTACACTTGCTTGGAACAAAAAGATATCTTCAATTTTGGGTATGAAAATCATTGTTTTGAACAGATAAAACATTGTTTCCCCTCAAAAATTAAAATAAAGAAAACAAAACATGGTTTTGTAATTTTATTTCCTTTCACCAGTATATATGCTACAAGAGGATTAAGATAAAGAAATGGTTTCTACATTGCTAGGCTAGCTTAATTTGTTTCTTCCCCATCAAAATACTTCACAAAGTTCACAAGCAATAACTCTGAACTTAAACAGCTAGACTAAGCATCTCCAGACTTTGGCTACAATGTTAACAATGGCTAATCAATTTTTTGGAATGACTTTCTTTGTACAAGCAAGACCATCTTGGAAAGAAACAAATAAGGGAAAATACACAAAGAACCAAGAGAACTCACACATTCAAGTGAAAAGAACGAGGTATACAGCCTCAGTCCAACTCAACTTGTGAACTGTATGTGGGATGAATTCAGGAATCTTTGTCCTTGGAGAAACTCCGAGGGAATCTGCTAATAACATTCTCGTCCACTATTTTGTAGTGATTTGAAAATTGTCGGTGGATCAGACCAGCAAACCGATCAACATGGTCTCGATATTTATTGTATAGGGCAGGTACTGTAACAAAAAGAATGATTCCTGCCACCAATTAAAATGACAAAAATGTCAGAAAAGACACATCATAGCATATGGGCTTGATTGCAAATGCTTCCTGTGTCTAAACAAATGTTGAGGCAAAGTTCTTGAGGTTTGTAGCAAGTCACTAGTATCAATTACCCCAACCAAAGTGTGATAAAATAACTTTATCATCCACCATGTGAAGTAATGATTCAATCAAATCCAGGTTGGTGGTGGTTCAGCGGTGTTAACTCGATGACTTCTCGATTTTTTTTATTTTTGATAAGTTATCATAAATAATTCGTTACAAAAAGGAAAAGAAAAAGAAATGACAATAGAAAAAATGCAAGCATATGAACAAGACAAATGTAGTGTTTTTTTGTTGCATTTCAATCTTACATATTTGATTTCATATCCACTACAATTTACTTTTTGATGATCATATATACTAAAATTTAGAGGTTGTGTGAACTGGAGCATTGGCAAGGGCTATCCACTTCCTAAGTAGTGGCATGGGTTCAAGTCAAGGGAACCAGCCTCTCATCAAAAACAAGTAGGGGGAAGGCTGTCTACTTACTACCTCTCATAAACCCAGCTATATGTGGGAGTTTTTTAACTAGATACGACCATATATACTAAAATTTTTAGTCCAAGGTACAAAATCATCTAATCCACAAAAGAAATCTAAAGCATGGCAAGAACCTCAAGGCCAGCTTGACAAAAGTACAAGATGGAGTGTATATAGATATCCAACATAACTAACTAGTCCATTGTGTTCCATAAGATCTATGAATGTTCAATTGTGTTTCTGATAACATTCAGCCACTGTTGCACTTGCACAGAGATGCCAGTTCCATTTCCAATATTTGCTAGCTTTATACACTCTAGAAACTAAATCTGAAATACATAGGTGCCAAATACAAAAATAACAATTCCAAAGTAATAGCAATATTTTCCAAATCCAGCTTTGCAGAAATAAATCATGCTCTCAATGCTAACTCGAAGTACAATAGACATTTAATTAAGACATCACCAACACCACACCAGGTGAAGCAAGGCTTCAAACTGTGAATGGGCACTTCCTATTGGTTAACAACACATAATGGCTCAGTGTGTTTGGTTTCAATTTTTTGAATTCAGTTTTCTGAAAATTGAGTTTTTTTTTTTTCATGCTTTTTTTTTTTTTTTGTTTTTTAGTGAATATTTTTTTAATTTTAAGCATTTTTTTTTTTTTTTTACTTTTTAAGATACACCTTACTTAAATGTATTTAAGTAGTAAAATATTTGTGAAAAAATATTTTTAAAAATTAATAAATAAACAAAAATACGAAACATGAACTGAATTTTTGTATTTTTTTTTTATATTTTTGATTAAGTGAATTTTTTTAAGATTTTTTTTGCAAATATTATACTTTTTAAATGTATTTATGTTAGATGTGTCTAAAAATTTTTAAAAATTGCTTACAATATTAAAAAAATTCATTGAAAACAAAAAAATAGGGAAAATAAAAAAGTTGAATTTTTTGAATAGTGTTTTCTGAAAACCAAAACCAAACAAGCTGTTGCAATAAAGATTAACTAGTTAAAGGATACAGACCATTGGCACAACCTGGGCGTCAAGGGTTCAAAGCATGGAAATGGCCTCGTCACATGCAAGGTTAAGGCTGGACCCTCCACAGACTTCAGAGCGGTAGGAACCTTGTGGACTGGGCTGCCCTTTTCAAGATGCAGAGCATACCTATTTGTAATTGTGTTTACAAGCCCAAGACATATGGCATTTTGTTTATAGAAAAAATCAAGGCCAAACATATCCATGTGTTGATACACGCACACACAAAGCATATTTTATGTGCACACGCTTACATATTGTCTCACATGAAACATGGTAAACACAAACCTGACAGTTCATATACTGCAAAGGTCTACATTATGGAAAAGATCCTGTGGTTTATGGGAAAGAATCACAGATATTTTTAGCACCCCCACCCCCCTCCCAAACAACTCCGCCTCCATCTCATGCTATTGCTTATGCTATCCTTTTTGTTATTTATGTGCAATTTGTTAACATAAAAACTCTTCTAGGTTGAGAATGTGTCTATCCTTACTAGTGGTGTATTAATCCACACCCATCAACACCCTAAATCAGGCAAGCTCAGCATGTAGAAAATGGTAACCCATTTTTTATACCAACAGACCTGAAGGCTCAGCCCTCGTCTCATGACAATAGATTACAATGTCAGTAGGGAAAACGAGCTTGTAATTAAACAAAAGAGAGTAGATTACATTGGGATGTAAATTAACAAAAATTGAACACAAAATGTTCAACTACAATGATTAGATGAAAGACCAAGGACAAATACGTACCAATATACGCAAGTGTCAAGAAAGAGATTACACTGCCAATTACAGACAAGAGCCATAGGCAGACCACTACCTGTGAATTCAATAAAAGATTAGTAAGTCATTTTTTTTAATAAAGAAGTGATCCATAGTACACAATTAAGAGAAGATAGTTCTTAACTTCTAGTAAACAGAAACAAGGATTGTATGCTGAGGACAAATAATACATAAGGCAAGTAGCAGGAAGGGTCAATCATCACTGACTTTACAAAGCAAGATCCGTACTAAATGTCTATAGGTCATTGTGCAAAGTTTTCATCAAATTGCATTACCATGTCCATGTTATGTTTAAAACCATGCCAAGTAAATATTATCTCCTCTGGCATGCAAGGATAGCACCCACCACCATAGTGTTCCGACTACCTTTTGCGCTATGCAACCCAAGATAAAAACCACCACACATCTCTCTCTCTCTCTCTCTCTCTCTCTCTCTCTCTGACATTCAAACACCTTGACACATGCACACATACACACACATGCAGTTGGGCATACATTAGGTTTACTTATTTATTTAGTTATCTTCCAAAATGGTGCAACAACTTCTCTATGGATTTCTTTTCTAAATAGTTATTTCTATAACAAGAGAAACGCATACCATTAGTATCCATGATAGAAAAAAGTAATCAAATTTTATTAAAAAAATAAGCCGATCACAAATCATAGAGTTATCTCATATAGATATAGCTGGCTCTCACTAACCTTGAAGAAAAGTCTAAAGTCTCTGCCAATTGTTATATCATGAGCCATAAGCAGCACATAATTGATTTTGACACGAAATGATGCAGCAGCATTAGTGACCATTTCTTCTGATAAGACTAATTCAGGTAATGTCTGTATTGGTCTGCGCAAAAAGAAAACAACAATAGTAAGTGTTTCTACATTAAAAGAATAAGAAACTTGTAGTTGCTAATTGTAGAGGGTAGAAGAGTTGTACTTATTTCTGAAACTAGCATAGTTGGCCCGAAGAAACGGCAGTGCAATCAAGATCAACAAGACATCTGAACAAATTGATAAGAATGACAACCCCGACCGCTCAAGAAGGAACCATGCAACAGTAGCAACAACAATGATTCCACATGAAACACGCCGTCGCTTCCACAATATAACATCAGCAGCTAAGAGCAAAATGAACCGGGTATCAGTTAAACAAGATCCACGAAACAAGCTGCATGGACAGGCAGGAGAATGCTACATTAATGGTAGTTAGGAAATGTTAACAGAGAACATCAAAGAAGACCAAGGATGAACATTATCCATGAGCATTGCACCATATGGCCATACAAGCAGCTACCAACCAACCTCACATTCACTGCAACTCCAGAAAAATAGACTTCAAATTTGAAAGCAAGCACTACTAGTGAACATCTTATATGGAAAAATTCCCAATTTACTCTGTTATTGTAAACTTGAAGAGAAAATGGGTCACTGGTGCATAGGGTAAAACTAGCTTACTAAGTTTGCGGTAGTGGGTACAAACATGAGAGCAGCAGCCACTTTGTGCAGATTATGCCAGAGATTAAGGCCAAGTTTGGCATCTACTAAATAATACAAAAAGTCAAAAAGTCACTATCTTATTTAAGTCACATCATCTTATTTAAATCACATCACCTCTCTAACACATCACATCAAACCCAACTCATATAAGCCAATAAGTCAAAAAGTGCACTTTTTTAGAACATCCCAAACCAACCCTAAATTTGGAACCATTGGATGAGAGTCTGGGAAGGGTTGATATGGGTGCCGGTACAGATTACAGGTATTTCGGGATGAGAAGGGGAAAAAAAAGGATAAGGGTACGTCCATAAAAGAAGTTATTTTTATAATTTGTAGTAGTATATGACATATAATAATTACAAAATCAAATGAAAAAAATAATTAAAGTATTTTTCTAATAGTCAAAAAAATCCGTAAGTATTTTTTACATATTTGATAATTGCTAAAATATCCTATATTTTTAAAGTTTTAAAATAGGCACAATATAATTAATCCTGTAGCTCTATATTTTAAGAAAATTACATTGATGCCCCAAAGTATCCACTAAAGTACCCAAAATGTACCCATCCTGTACCCGAGCTGTACTGTATCGTGTGGTACCCGAGCTTTAGCCCAAACTATTTAGGGATATTGATAATTAAAAAGAGGAACAAGAATTATAAGTAAATAAATCTAGGGGAACTTACTGATAAGTCCCATGTACTAAGTTCAAAACCTAGCTAATCCCAAAACAAAATACTTGCACCAATTAGTCCAACACATTTTTAATTGTTACCAAAAAATCCTTTTTTTTTTTTTTTAAATTTACAAACACTGTTCACATCTTACTACCGTAGGACTTCCGTCAAACGGTCGCCGGAGACTCGTTAGAATGTTCAACATCGCCGGGAAGTCGCCGGAGTATCATCGGGAAGTCGCCGGAAGTTCGCCGGAGTGTTAAAAACGTTAATGGAAGTCGCCGGAATGTTCAGAACGTTCACTGGACGTTAAGAACATCACTGGAAACTCACCGGAATGTCTAGAATATTGCGAGGAAAAAAAAAGAATAAATGGATAAATTATAGCAAAAAAACATAGCAAAATGTGCTAAAATATTGATAAACTAAAAGGAAAAAAAAAATGAAATAACAAAAAACAGCAACAATGAGGAAAACATATGTTATTTTTCAATTTTTGTAAGGTTCAAGCAAATAATCTCTCAATAGTGATCAAACTGAAAAGTAAGTTTTGAAACTGTAAAATGTTACAGTTTCAAAACAAAAATCTATTATGCATTTATCTTTATTAATCAAACTGAAAAACATGTTATGAAACTGCAAAATTTTACAGTTTTAAACCATGATTCATTCCAGCACCAAAAAAAATTTGAAACTGCAAAATTTTACAGTTTTCACCACCTGTAACTAAAACTCGAAAACTACTTGTTCAGAATTCGAAAATTTTCTCCATTAGAACAGAAAAACAGAAGTGTATAGCAGAGAGAAAGAAAAAAAAAAGAGATCGAATGGGAAAGACGGATGTAGGGAGAGGATTGTACTCCGGCAACTATTTTTTGTTTAGATCTAGCCAAATCTGTATAGATCTACTCAGATCTGATGTAGATCTGAGTAGATCTACATCAGATCTAAGTAGATCCACTCATCTTCTTCGTCGGAAAATATATCATCTTCTTCGTCGGAGTTGATTTCGATGGTTGGTGGTTATCAATAAACCCTGATCAATGGAGAAAGACATGATCACCGGCGGTCGTCTTCCATGACAAACACGATGAGAGAAAAATGCAGAAAAAAAAACGAGAGAGGAAGGGAAGCAAAAAGCAGAGAGAGAGAGGAAAGGACTTTTGGGTGTAGTGAAAAAGTTTTGGGATTAAATGGAGACCACATATTTCACATGGCACCTATGGGTAATTTTCCCATAAATCTAATCAATAAGACCGGCCCGTAAGTCCCTACTTTCAAAGTATCCATCCACGCTTCATATAGGTCTATGGATCTTAAATTTTCTTTTTCGCCGACAAATCCTAGATTCAAACACAGCATAAATGAATTCCAAACTTAAAGTTGTGAATTTGCTATTTAGTGATGAAAAGAATTATCCATCAACAAGGCACAATACAAAGGTTTGGCAGGAGTAATAAAAAAGGGTACCTTATCTACCGAAATCAATGTATAAATATGAACTTCCTCAGCAATTACAAACATGGTTGAATAATTTCTAGTAGAATAAGAAAATTTGCAGAAATTACCTGTACCACCACCCATCATCTGATGAACTGTGGTTTGTCGACCGATCAATCGGAAGTGTGAGGCGCCAGATGTTGAAGAAGCGGAACAAGTATAGTTCCTTCCATCTCCATCGACCTCTTCATCCCAGAGATCTTGTATATTATCCATCTAATTCACTGCAAAACTACACTACACCCAACTCATACAATAACCACTAGTTTTCGAAAATAATTTTATAAAAAATAAATAAATAAACAAAAAAGATATTGAAAATCAGAGTCGTTTGGTGATGATGATGAACAGACCTTGCTGAATCAATTGGAGTTTAATGATCGATCAGATTGTTTGAGCGGTGGTTGATCTATGAAGCCAGAAAACATAAAATCATTTGACGTTTTCTCAGGATCAGGACAAGGAGCAGACATTTGTGAATATTCATTCCAACAGAGAGAGTGATTTACGCCCATCTAAACGACGTCGTTGCAGCTGCCTTTTGATGTCTTGTCAGTCAACCAAACCATGCCATGCCTGCCGGGAAATTGCTGTGCGTTGGTTGGAAAGTGGGACCACTATCCATCAATATACATTAGTGTTTCACCACCATTATTTTTATTTTTATTCAAAATTTCAAAATAATGTATGGATAAAATTCATAATTAAATTAAGAAAAAATTTATTCCTAATGATATTTTTTTACTTTTATATAAATACTTAAAAAAAATAAATTTGAAAAAAGTAATCTGTCACGCCCCACTTTTTATTACTCGAAGTCATTACCAAGTTCATCAACTTAATTCAATTTCAGAGATAACATGCGAAAATAAACTCAGATATCCAACTAAAAGAAATGAACAACACTCTCTCATTCGAATGCAAATTAAATACAACATGAGCATTCTAAATAAATTGCCCTCAGGCTTACAACATTAAATAATCAAATGAAGGGTGCAACCCTTTTACATATATGGCATTCCGCCCACAACAAAGAGGCCCCGTGGCCAACAAATAAAAAGATCCAAATCTTGTAGCACATCCTGCTAAACACCTGAAAAAGATTCAATAACGTGAAATGAACATATAGTCCAGTAGGGATCTCAACATGATCCTCAACAATAACAACATTACAGATAGCTATGATCATGAACGCTCATTCTCATACTAGAATAGTAATGTGACAGTTTATAAAAAAAAAAAAACATATATATATATATGAACTTTTCTCGAAAACAACCATTTCATTCAACGCTATAAGCGATTCATCTTTCATTTTTCCTCTCATTAACCCCCGTTCTCAATCTTTTATAATATTATCAATTACTTAGGAAAATAGATTCACTAAGCCCACTACTCTTTTCCATTTTCCACACATACAATAGATGTGCCTTTTCAAAACATATTTCTAAAATGTTTGATTTTGTTCACACTTCCAAAAGTCAAAAGGCATTCCGGTTCAATCCCAAATCTATCATAACTATACATGCATACCCTTATAAAGGGAGATAACAACTCAACTACATGCATAAGATAAACCAATGAGGCAACTCGGCCCTCCAAAACTGTAACCAACACAATCCACAATATTCCCGGATACACTGAAACAATAACAACAAAACTTTGCTCTACTAGCTAGGTGTGTAGTAAGCCAAAGATACACTTCTCACAACAACATACCATTTTACCAGGCGCTAGCTGGAAGGGTGTGGTACCTTAGATTCTCAGCGCATTCAGTTCTCCAGGCGCTAGCTGGAAGGTAACGGTACCTCTGATTATCAGCGCAGGATATAACACCAACAACCACAATACAACAAGGCATAACCAACATGTGTAAAACAAACACATAAACTATCAGGATACAAACAATGTGTTAAGATATATGAACACATAGGTGTGTGGAGTCCATCCCCTATCTTCTCACACACACTGGAGTACAACCCCTCTCTCCTCCCTAACAAGTATACGTATATAATGTATCTCAACATTTCATCACATACGATGTTCAATCAACAATGGTGTAATGTATACACGATAATTCAACGCAACCGTGTCATCCTCCACTGATGACCAAGGACAAAACCTCTAGATGCAGGTATTTAGTACATCTATTAAAAGACTCAATCATCATAAGATCACAAACTCAACAACAACATTAACATGGTAGTGAAAGATACAACCTCCACATATATGTGTTCAACACTCCAATTCTCATACCTTTTGTTTTTACAAATCCAATTCTATGGGCAATAAGGCCATAACTCATTTTAATCCACTACATTCTTCTCAAAGCCGTTCCAATTTAATTATGCAAATTAAGTCATAATCATTAAATTAGGGTTTTCCTTCCTCTTTCTCAATGTTGACCTAAAAAGTTCAATTATCAAAACAAACAACAATGACCACATTTAAGACCCAAAATACATAAGTATTTGTCTAATGATCAAAACCCCTCTATTAATTTATTAAATCAAATAAAGTTAGGGTTTCCTCTCCTTTCAACAACAGCATGCTAATTAACACTCCAATTAGCCTAAACCACAACTAATGATAATAAACCCAAATTCAACAACCAACCCAAGGTTCAACCTCATGATTTTCAACAAATTCAACATAATATAATTTTCATGCAATACAAAAACTACCACATGTCTATAGATGGAGTATTGAAAAGGAACAAGGAGAATCCCTACCTCGAATGAAGAACTCAAATAGAGAAGATGATTCGAAATCAAAGTGCTCCAAATCCACTATTTTTCAGATTAAAATGAAGCCCAAGCCACCCTCTATCTTTCTTACAAAGAGCTTAGGATGGATTCACACTAGAAGTAGATGAAAACCTAGAGAGAAGATGAGTCTAGAGAGAGAGAGAGTCGGTTCTAGGGTTTCAAAACTAAAAAGGATGAAAAAGTGATCTTTTCCCCGCTGCTGCCTACTGATATAAAACAGGCTCGCTCAAGCGAAGACTTGGTCGCTCGAGCGACCAGACACGGAAAACCACGCTCGAGCCAAGAAAGTCTCGCTCGAGCCAACAACCCAGAAGCACGCTCGAGCGACAGAATGCTCGCTCGAGCCAAGAACTCAAACCCTCAGGTCCAGAACCAGACGCAAACACTCGCTCGAGCGAAGCCACTCTGGCTCGATCCACCAGGCACAAAACTCCACTCTCGCTCGAGAGACCAAACCCTGGCTCGAGCGAAGGTCCAAAATTCTGGGCAGCAACCTAAGGCTCCCACACACAACCAATCTACAACAAACCTACCCAACACATCCTATAACTCAAATACGAAGTATGAAAGGATGTAAACTAGAAATAAACAACTGCTAACATCTATGGAACCAAGTCCGGATCACTGTACAACAAGGGGTAAAACCCGGGATCACTATAAGTCAATATAGTATTATACATTAAGTACAAAAATGTGATTAGTAATTATGCTTACATAAATTTACTATTATTTTAATTTCAAATTTTAAAAAAACAAAAAAAAAAATTATTTGAAAAGCATTTTATTTATAGTAGCAAATAGAATTTTCTTAGCAAAAAGAAAAGTTATAAAATTTTGTTACAAATTTTCAAATGTCCATTGTTAAACATTTTATTCTATTTGATTGTTTGTTTGATTGCTTGTTTTGAGAGTTTTGATCTTTGCTCCACGTTCATTGTATTATTTTATTTATTTTTCTTCTTCTTACTTGATTTTCGCATAATACTTCTTTCATAGTACATTTCCGAGTGTGTTAATGAAAATATCATACACTTAAAATGCACAAAATTACAACATATAGAGAAAAAAAAAAGAAAAAAAAAAGAGTAAATAATTGCCCAAAACTAAAACGACTTTAAGAAAAAATAAAAACAAAAATGAAATTGTTTGAAATATAAAATGATTTACTTATTTATTTATTAATTTTTAAAAATAAACTTTTAAAGAAAACAAAGAAAACTATATATATATAAAAAAAAGTATAGAAACTAAACATAAAATATAATATAAAAAATAAATGAATTATAGGATTTCAAAAAGTGAGACTCACAAATAAATTTTGTAATATCTTGTCTATTCATATACTTTTTATGTATATTTTTTGTAATTTTAATCCCGAGAATGACATTCAAATAGTCAACACTTCTTACATTAAGTCCATTTAGTAGCTTTAGTAAACACAGATGTAATAAATTTCATAACACAAAACACAAACAATTGTGAGATAACGTATTTAAAAAAAAAAAAACAACATTCGATGATGATGTAAAAGTACACCTGATGATTTAGTTGGAGGTATAAGCAGATAAATTCTCATAGAAGGGAAAGACAACATTTATTTTTCATCACAACAATTACATAACTCAATATATAATTTTAATGTCACTCATTTTTTCACACGTCCAAATATTAAAATAAATGCATGAACAAAAAAAAAAATATTTGAGAAGACAAAGAGATGTGGTTTGAGACATTTCAATTGCTGAATTCTATTAATTAACAGTTATTAGGCTTTAATGGTCGGGTTTCTAATATTTGTTAGCCATTAAAACCGAGTTCTTTGATTTCATCTATATTCACTTCAAAATTTGAGAGTGGTCACGTGTCAAACATTTACACAAATACTTGACACATTTTTTTAGCACTATTAATGAAATGCACAGTGTAATTTTTTTTTCTCTTTTTTTCGAAATTGCAACTTGTTATTTTTTAATAAGAAATTATATTTGTTTTAGATATTTTTTTAATATACAAATTATTTTTTTTAGATTTTTTTATAAAAATAATGTAATAATCTCATCACTAACCATAATGTATGGAAGAAGTTGAAAATGGTGTAGCAGCAAGTATGGGAGGAGTCAAAAAGGCTTGGAAAATTTAGCCAAACCCCTTCTATTAGACCATTGTTTGGTAAAAAGGATAACCCAATTTATTTTGCTTCGTAAACTCTTTAAGGAGAAAACACATAATTAAGTAAGGACAAAGTAAAATATCTTCTTTTTTTTTCTTGGACAATATTGCCAGAGTAACATGTTACTGTAAGACACAATAACATGTTACTGTCAAACAGAATAACGGTTAAATAGAGTAGCATGTTACTATCAACAGTAATAAATTTTTTTTTTTAAAAAAAAAGAATTTCACAGCCAACATGAATCTTATTTGATAGATCTTGATGAAAAAATTCTAAAAATACTAATTTTATTAAAAACCAACATCTACATCAAAAGTTATATTATTTTTAAGTTTAATATTTTGATAATAATGTGTTGAACTTTTTAAGAATTTTTTTATTTTTTTATTTTTTATATTTGTCTTTAATGCATTAAAGTTTTATTATGAGGGGATTTTGACCAAATCTCCCAAAAGGCTTTTGGGTTGGGAGAAGTTAATAAATATTGAGGTTTTTTTTTTTTCTTAAATCAAAAAATTAGAAATTTAATATTGGAATATTGGAGCTTCCACAAGGCTTATGGGTTAAAAACCCCTTTATTTTTATAATAAGAATTTATATTTGTTTTAGATATTTTTTTAATATACAAATTGTTTTTTTTAAAATTTTTTTATAAAAATAATGTAACAATCTCATCACTAACCATAGTATATAGAAGAAGTTGAAAAGAGTGCGGTAGTAAGTATAGGAAAAGTAAAAAAGGCTTGGGAAATTTAGCTAAAACCCTTCTATTGGACCATTGTTTGGTAAAAATAACAACCCAATTTATTTTGCTTCATAAACCCTTTAAGGAGAAAACACATAATTGAGTGAGGATAAAATAAAATATCTTCTTTTTTTTTCTTGGGCTATATTGCCAGAGTAACATGTTACTATCAGACAAAATAACATGTTATTATGAGATAGAATAACATGTTACTGTCAAACAGAATAACTGTCAAATAGAGTAACATGTTACTGCTAATGGTAATAATTTTTTTTTAAAAAAAAAATTTCATAGCCAACATAGATCTTATTTGATAGATCTTGATGAGAGAATTCTAAAAATACTAATTTTATTAAAAACCGACATCTACATCAAAAGTTACTAGCGGTAACTTGTGCTATGCAAGGCATGTAAAAAAATTAATAATATATTTTTATAGAAAATAATATAAATAGTTAAATTTTTGTATGCAAATTGTGAAAACAAAAAATATTGAAATTTATAATTTAAGTCCCACAATTTTATCACAATTTATTTATTATTTTTTAATTTATCACAAATTTAATCATGTAACTTTAAACCTTCTTGCTAGAATTGCAAATTTAGGTGAGCTCAACCCAAACAACTTGAGTCGAGCTTAAATTTTTTTAAAGATTAAACAATATAGTTTTTAATTAAGTGAGTACCTATGCAGAAATTCAAAAATTCAAATTAAATTTAAGTGAACTTTAGCAGAAACACCAAATAACCTGAGCAACCAAAACGAAAATTATATATATAAATTATTTGCTAATTTATTTTTTAAATAATAAATAAAATTAATTAAAAATTTAATATTAATGAATTAAAGAAAAAGCAATATAGTTAAAATTTCAAATAGAATTTTTCTTGAAAATATTTTAAAAATACACATTTTAGAAAAGGATCATTGAATAAACGGTTGTTTGAGAAGTGCCATATTAGCTTACTTTTTTTTCATATTTTATCTTTTTTGAGTCACATTACTTCTCTACTTTTCTACACAGTATTTCGTAAAAAGGAAAAAAAAGTATACTTAATTATATTTTTTAAGTTATATCACATCTCTATTTTTCTATATATATTTTTGTAAAAAGTAAAAAAAGTATACTCATTTAGCACTTCCTAAACTACCACTAAGTTGATGTTAAAAAAAGTATACTTATTTAGCACTTCCCAAACATCACATCTCTATTTTTATAATGGCATACATAATTTAAATATGATTTTTTAGAAATTATTTTTAATTTAAAAATTACAATAAAATATTAAATAGAATAAAAAAAATTCTTACAAAATAAAAGTATTTGAATAAAAAAAAAGGTAAGAAAAAAATTTAATATGGTATTTTCATTTAATCTGAAAATAATTTTATATGAATAATAAATGATCACCTATAAACCCTCTTCTTCTTTTTTTTAAATAAAAAAGTTTAACAAACTATCACTTTTAATAAATAAATAAAAATGTTTCTTTCTAATTTATTCTAGCAAAATTAACTTTTTAACAAATTGAGCTAAATATATCTTTATTCTTTATTTTAATTTCTTTAATTGACAATTGAGATAAATAAATAAAAAAATCTAACAACATCCACCATGTTTGGTAAATACTTAAAAAGTTATGTTTTGTTCTTTTGTTTCAAAAAAAAATTATATTAAAAAATATTATTGTTTACGTCCTTATAGTTTAGAAGGATATAATTTTTTTTATAAAATTTAAAAAAAAAATAAAACAAAATATATTTAGACTAATAATATTATGACACATGTGAATATTGAGTTCATTCTAATTGTAGTGATATAATTTGAAAAATAATTTACATTTGAAATTTTATTTTATAATTTAATAAAGGATACAAAATTTAAGCAATGAATATTGAGCTCATTTCAATTATAGTAACATAATTTAAATAAGAATTCAAATTTAAAATTTTATTTTAAGAATATAAAATTTATTTATAAACCAATCATATTGTAACACGTATTAACAAAAAATTAAACAAAATTTTAAAAAAATGAGAAAAAAGAATTACAACTTTCAACCTTAATGAAATGATAATATTTTACAATTATAATAGTATGTGGATAAATAGATAAATCATGAAATATATCATTATTTAAAACTTATTTATTATGGAATAAATCATTATAATTTTAAATTTAAATTAATAGAATGTTTTTCATATTTAGTGCGCCTCAAATTTGAATTTTGAAATTGATTGATATACTTTATATTTTTTATTTTATATATTTGATATACTTTCCATTTAAAAGTCATAAATCAAGAGATATTAATTAATTAATTAATTTACTATTGTTATTATTATTATTATTATTATTTATTTGTTTGCTTGAATGGGAGCTATAAAGGATTTTTTTAATTATTTAAAATCAAAAAATTAGAAATTTAAGTTTGAGATATTGAAACTCCCAAGAGGCTTGTGATTAGAAACCCCCTTTTACTTATGTAATACTAACCTATCACCCGTACTATGCACGGGATAATTATAGATATTTATATTTGTTTTAGATTTTTTTTAATATATAAATTATGTTTTTCAAGATTTTTTATAAAAATAATTTAACAATCTTATCACTAACCATAGTGTATGGGATAAGTTGAAAAGGGTATTACAATAACTATACACAGGTTGTATTTATAATTATTTGTATGAGTGAATTTTAAATGCTGATCAAGAGATTTTAACCAAATCAATAAATACAGGCATGTGGAAAGGCATATGGATTGAAAAAAGTTAATAAATACTGATCAGGGGATTTTGACCAAATCAATCAATGCTGAGTTTTTTTTTTTTTTTAAATAAAAAATTTAGAAAATTCAGATTAGGATATTGAAACTCCCACAGGCCTTAGGGTTAAAAACCCCATTTTGCTTAATATATAGTAAGTATAGATATAAATAGATGGATAGATTTAATAAGAATTTATATTTGTTTTAGATATTATTTTAATATGTCAATTATTTTTTTTAGATTTTTATAAAAATAATTTAACAATCCCATTACTAGCCATAGTGTATGGGAGAAGTTCAAAAGGCTATACGAGTAGGTATGGGAGAAGTCAAAAAGGCTTGTGGGTTGGGAAAAGTCAATAAATAATGAGATTTTTTTAAAAAAATAAAAAATGTAGAAAATTAAGATTAAGATATTGGAGTTTCCACAAGGCTTGCGGATTAAAAATCTCATTTTCCTTATATAATACTACCTTATCACCCGTGCTATGCACGAGATAATTATAGATATTTATATTTGTTTTAGATTTTTTTTAATATATAAATTATGTTTTTTAAAATTTTTTATAAAAATAATTTAACAATCTTATCACTAACCATAGTGTATGAGAGAAGTTGAAAATGGTACTGCAGTAACTATACACAGATTGTATCTATAATTATTTGTATGAGGGGATTTTAAATGCTGATTAGAGGATTTTGACCAAATCAATAAATGCAAGCATGTGGATTGAAAAAAGTTAATAAATGCTGATCAGGCGATTCTGACCAAATCAATAAATGCTGATTTTTTTTATATAATAAAAAATTTAGAAAATTCAGATTGGGATATTAAAATGCCCACAGGCCTTGGGGTTAAAAACCCCATTTGGCTTAAAAACCCCCTTGAGTGTTTATGTTTATCTAATTTCAATCATATTAAAAAATCAAATTATAAACAAAAGGAGATAACTTCAATCATATAAATCACATTTTTTTTAATGCTATCTAACTACAATCACATTTTTCTCATAATAAAAAAAATAATTGAAAAAAAAAACCATTCAAATAGTAATAAAAAGATTATTTAGAAGCATTGAACAAATTACAATCACATTTTCTTTTTGTGAGTGTTTATATTTATCTAACTTCAATCATATTAAAAAAATAAAATTATAAACAAAGGAGATAATTTCAATCATACAAATCACAATATTTTTAATGCTATCTAACTACAATCATATTTTTCTCATAATAAAAAAAATAATTGAAAAAAATAACCATTAAAATATTAAATAAAAATATTATTTAGAGCTATTGAACAAACTACAATCACATTTTTATTTTTGTGAGTTAACTTCAATCAAATTAAACAATCAAATTATAAATAAAAGGAGATAACTTCAATCATATAAATCACAATTTTTTTAATGCTATCTAACTACAATGGCATTTTTCTCATAATAAAAAAAATAATTAAAAAAAATAACCATTAAAATAGTAAATAAAAAAGATTATTTAGAACCAGTGAACAAAATACAATAATATTTTTCTTTTTGTGACTGTTTATGTTTATCTAACTTCATTCATATTAAAAAATAAAATTATAAACAAAAGAAGATAACTTCAATCATACAAATCACAATTTTTTTAATACTATCTAATCATCACCAATAATAAAAAAAATCAACCACAAATTAAGTCAATTAATAATTAAAAAATACAATAATTTATTTTTCCAAAAACATAGTGAGTTAAAAAGATCAATTACAAATTTTTTTTTTTTGTGGTCAAAATACAATCTAATCATCATCAATAATTGGTACATTATGTGACTCTAATGAGTACAATCCATTTTGTTTTTCAAAAAACACAGTGAGTTAAAAATCAAATCACAAATTAAATGAATTGATAGTTAAAAAAATCAATTACAATTTTTTTTTCAAAATACAATCTAATCATTATCAATAATTGGTACTTTAAAAATCAAATCAGAAAAAAATCAAATCAAATCACAAATATTTTTATGCTATCTAATTACAATCATATTTTTTTCATAAATAAATGTAAAGAAAAACCATTAAAATAGTAAATAAAAGATTAAATCACATTAAAAAAAAGAACCATTGAGCAAACTACAATCACATCATATTTTTCCCATAATAAAATAAATAAATAAATGAAAAAAAGAACCATTGACTAACTACAATCACATTAAAAAAAAAATCATTGAACTAACTACAATCACATTTTTTTCTTTGTGAGTGTTTATGTTTATCTGATTTCAATCATATTAAAAATAAAATTAAAATAGTAAATAAAAAGATTAAATAACATTAAAAAAAACTATTGAACTAAATACAACAATTATATGAAAAAAAAGAATTATTGAACAAACTATAATCCCATCACATTACAATCACATTTTTTTTCTTTGTGAGTGTTTATGTTTATTTAACTTCAATCATATTAAAAATAAAATTAAAATAGTAAATAAAAAGATTAAATAACGTTTAAAAAAAAACATTGAACTAACTACAACAATCATGTTAAAAAAAAGAGCCATTGAACAAACTACAATCACATCACATTTTTCCTATAATAAAATAAATAAATGAAAAAAAGAACTATTAAACTAATTACAATCACATTTAAAAAAAAAAAAAGAATCATTCAACTAATTATAATCCAATTTTTCTCTTTGTGAGGGTTTATATTTATCTAACTTCAATCATATTAAAAAATTAAATTATAATTTTTTATTCGCTAGACAAATCACAAATATTTTTATGTGCTATCTAATTACAATATTAAAACAATAAACAAAGGAAAAGTCAAGAAGGAGAAAACAAAAAAAAATTTACTGTTTGCATACGTGGTCACTGAAGTTGAAAGTGTAGAAGTGAGAAGTCAAGAAGGAAAAAACAAAAAGGAGACTCACTGTTTGCAATAGGTATGTGAAAAGTTAAAAAGAATGTGCGTATATTGGAGAAGTTAAAAAGACTTGGAAGAATTTAATAAGCGCTAAGTTTTTTTTTTCAAAAAAAATAAAAAAAAAAGTTAAGAAATTAAGGTTTAGATATTGAAACTCCCACAAAACTTGTGGGTTAAAGATAGATATAGATAAATAGATAGATATAGATATAGGTATTTATATTTATTTTAAATTTTTTTTAATATACAAATTATTTGTTTTGGAAAAGATACTGCAGTAATTATGAGAGAAGTCAAAAAGTCTTGTAGGTTGAGAGAAGTTAATAAATGCTGAGGTTAATTTTTTTTTTTAGAAAACAAAAAATTAGAAAATTAGGATTGGCATATTGGGGCTCCCACAGGCCTTGGGGGGGTAGAAACCTCCTTTTGCTTAATATATAGTATAGATATATATAGATATTATTTTAAAATTTAATATTTTTATAATAATGTGTTGAACTTTTTAAGATTTTTTTTTTTAATTTTTATGTTTGGCTTTAATGCATTAAAGTTTTATTGTGTGAGAGTTTTTACCAAATCTCCTAAAAGCCTTTTGGGTTAGGAGAAGATAATAAATATTGAGGGTTTTTTTTTTAAATCAAAAAATTAGAAAATTAAGATTGAAATATTAAATTTTTTACAAGATTTGTGAGTTAAAAATCTCCTTTTTATTATATAATATACTAGCCTATCACCCGTGCTATGCACGGGATAATTATAGATATTTATATTTGTTTTAGATTTTTTTTAATATATAAATTATGTTTTTTAAGATTTTTTTTTCTTATCAATAACCATAGTGTATAGGGGAAATTGAAAAAGGTACTGCAGTAACTATACATGAATTGTATCTATAATTATTTGTATAAAGGGGATTTTAAATGCTGATCAGGAGATTTTGACCAAATCAATAATTGCAGGCATGTGGAAAGATATGTGGATTGAAAAAAGTTAATAAATGCTGATCAGGAGATTTTGACCAAATCAATAAATGCTGAGTTTTTTTTTTTTTAAATAAAAAATTTTAAAAATTCAGATTGAGATATTGAAACTGTCATAGGCCTTGGGGGTTAAAAACCCCCTTTTGCTTAATATATAGTATAGATATAGATAGATAGATAGATATATCTTTTTATTTTTATTTTTATTTTTGTGTGGTTTCAATTCGGGTATTTTTTTTTTCAATTTATTTAAGATGGAGTTGTGGGTATCTTTTTTTTTTTTAATTTAATTTATCTGTGGTTTCCATTTGTTTTTAATTATTATTATTTAGGTAAGTTATGATGTGAGTTAAATATGTGATAGACATGTAAGTTTTATTGATTTAAAGTTTATTTAGATAAACTTCAAAGATTTTTTTTTTTAGTTTTTTAGTTTTTTTTGTTATGTTATAATATAATATATAAAATATAGGTAGATATCTACAACTTTAATAGAAAATATTATCTGATTTTTTGGGGAAGAGAAAATGAATGCAAGTTTTAATATTTTTTTTTGAAAATTTGTGAGAGAGATTAGGAGGGAGAGATTATGAAATATTTTTGTTATTAAATAAATAAATCAGTCAATAGTTTTTTTTAATCTATTTTGTAAATTAAAAATCAATAATTTTGAAAATTTGATTAATTTGTCCTATTAAGTGATTTAAAATTTTGATAGATATACAAAAAAAAAACATAATTATATTATTAAATCACAATTCAAATTTAGATGTTATATCTTTTTGAGATCTATAGCTAAATTCTTATCTTTTTTATTTTTTATTTTTGTGTGTAACCATAATTTATGGGAGAAATTGAAAACGGTGTTGCAATAATTATGAGAGAAGTCAAAAGGAATTGTGGGTAGGGAAAAGTCAATAAATCCTGAGGTTGAATTGGGAGAAGTCAATAAATGCTGAGGTTTTTTTTTTTAAAATCAAAAAATTAGAAAATTAGGATTAGGAGATTGGAGCTCCCACAGGCCTTGGGGTTAAAAACCCCATTTTGCTTAATATATAGTACTAGCATATTACTCGTGTTATTGACGAAATTAGATTTTAAAAAATTATTTATGATTATATCAAACATATTTTTAAATTATTAATATAAATTATACGTAATTTTGAAAAAAAAAATATTGATTTTTATAATTAAAGTAATAAAAATGAAAATTTATTATATTTATTCAAAGTGCACTGAATAAATAAGATATATTATAACTAAACTGTTGTAGATCTCCTATCAGCATTCCTGCATTATTAACTTGATAGTTAGTATTATAATTGATAAACAACACATATATTATGTATTTATAAAATATTATAAAATAAAAATGTTATACTTACATATTATATATATATATATATATTTTTTTTTACCTTGTAAAAGGTATAGACATTTTTCAGACCAATCTATATTTAAAACAAAGTTCACGCACGGTGCACAATCCAGTTGACGTAATATTGTTGGTACAGGTATGATAAATGCATAGGCACAGTCTTGACATGATACAATATAATCTTTAATCATTCTAATTCCATTATCCTAAAAATTTTTGGAATTATAACATTGTGCTAAGAAATTTTATAATTTCCTACTTCTGATATCATATTCTTCAAATATGATGGTTGACATCGCAAGATAAATTCTGCCCGTTTAACTTGAACAGCGAGATTTATTGAACCAGTACTGTCTTTGACCACAATGTTAACATTATATCTAATAAAAAATAAAATAAAAAACTTATTAAAATGAAATATTGTACCTAATAAAAAATTAAAACACTTATTAAGTTTGAATTATTATTTTACATAACAATTACCTCGTTATAATATCAGTATCATCATGTATGTGGTGACGACAAACAATGTGACCATAATGATATTCAACTTTTTGATAGCAGTGTAATTTTTTAATAAAATTACAGTGGAAGGCTTGAAAAGGGTGTGTAATTTCCTAATTACAGTGTATTTTTTTTTCCCTTTTTTTTCGCAATTGTAACCTGTTATTTTTTATTAAAAATTTATAGTTGTTTTTTAATTTACAAATTATTTTTTATAGTGTAATTTTTTCTCTTTTTTTCCGCAATTGCAACCTGTTATTTTTTTAATAAGAATTTATATTTGTTTTAGATATTTTTTTAATATACAAATTAATTTTTTTATATATTTTATAAAACTAATTTAACAATCCCATCATTAACCATATTGTATTTGAGAAGTTGAAAATGGTGTGGTAATAAGTATGAGAGATGTTAAAAAGGCTTGTTAGTTTGAAGAAGTCAATAAATAATCCAATCATTAACCATAGTGCATGGGAGAAGTTAAAAATGGTATGGTAATAAATATAAAAGAAGTTAAAAAGGCTTATGAGTTTGAAAAAGTTAATAAATGCTAAGGTTTTTTTTTTAAATCAAAAAATTAAAAAATTAGGATTGACATATTGAAGCTCTCATAAAGCTTGTGGGTTAGAAACCCCATTTTCCTTATATAATACTAGCATATCACCTGTGCTATGCACGGGTTGTGTTTCACCACTTTGTCTCTTTTTTTTTTCTTTTTTTTTATTATATTAAAATTTAATATTTTGATACTAATCATATGTGTTGAACTTTTTAAGAAATTTATATGTGATGGACTTTTCAAGGAATTTTTTTTCATGTCTGTTCTTAATGTATTAAAATGTTATTATAAGGGATAATAATCATGTGTTGAATTTTTCAAGAAATTCATATGTACTTCACAATTATTTCTATATATGTGAATTATGATTTTTAAATGTCTTTTTTTTTAAAAAAAATATCTTCTTTTTTTTTTATATTATATTAAAGTGTAATGTTTTGATAATAATCATATATGTTGGACTTTCAAGAAATTCATATGTGTTGGATTTTTCAAGAAATTTTTTTTTTTATGATTGTTCTTAATGTATTAAAGTGTTATTATGAGGGATAATAATCGTATGTGTTGGGACTTTTCAAGGAATTCATGTGTTGGACTTTTCAAAGAATTTTTTTTATACGTGAGGGTTGGGAGAAGTTAATAAATGCTAAGTTTTTTTTTTTTTAAAATAAAAAATCAAGAAATTTAGATTGGGATATTGAAGTTTCCACATGACTTGGGGGGTTAGAAACCCCATTTTTCTTAATATATATATAGATAGATAGATATATCTTTTTATTTTTATTTTTATTTTTGTGTAGTTTCTATTCGGGTATTTTTTTTTTCAATTTATTTAAGATGGAGTTTTAGGTATCTTTTTTTTTTAAATTTATCTGTGGTTTCCATTTGTTTTTAATTATTATTATTTAGGTAAGTTATGATGTGAGTTAGATATGTTATAGATATGTGAGTTTTATTTATTTAAAGTTTATTTAGATAAACTTTAAAGATTTTTTTTTTAGTTTTTTAGTTTTTTTTGTTATGTTATAATATAATATATAAAATATAGGTAGATATCTACAACTTTAATAAAAAATATTATCTTATTTTTTGGAGAAGAGAAAAGGAATGCAAGTTTTAATATTTTTTTTTGAGGAATTCATATGTGTTGGACTTCTCAAAGAATTTTTTTTATACTTGAGGTTTGGGAGAAATTAATAAATGCTAAGGTTTTTTTTTAAAAAAATAAAAAAATCAGAAAATTTAGATTGGGATATTGAAGCTCCCACATGACTAATATATATAGATAGATAGATAGATATATCTTTTTATTTTTATTTTTATTTTTGTGTGGTTTCTATTTTCAATTTATTTAAGATGGAGTTGTAGATATCTTTTTTTTTTAAAATTTAATTTATCTGTGGTTTCCATTTGTTTTTACTTATTATTATTTAGGTAAGTTATGATGTGAGTTAGATATGTTATAGACATGTGAGTTTATTTAGATAAACTTTAAAGATTTTTTTTTTAGTTTTTTAGTTTTTTTTGTTATGTTATAATATAATATATAAAATATAGATAGATATCTACAACTTTAATAAAAAATATTATTTGATTTTTTTGGGAAGAGAAAAGGAATGCAAGTTTTAATATTTTTTTTGAAAATTTGTGAGAGAGATTAGGAGGGAGAGATAATGAAATATTTTTGTTATTAAATAAATAAATCAGTCAATAGTTTTTTTAATTAATTTTTCCCATTAAGTGATTTAAAATTTTGATAGAAAATATATAATTATATTATTAAATCATAATTCAAATTTAAATGTTATATCTTTTTGAGATCTATAGCTAAATTCTTATCTTTTTTTTTTTAATTTTTGTGTAACCATAGTGTATGGGAGAAATTGAAAAGGGTGTTGCAATAATTATGAGAGAAGTCAAAAGGAATTGTGGGTTGGGAGAAGTCAATAAATGCTGAGGTTGGGTTAGGAGAACTCAATAAATACTGAGGTTTTTTTTTTTTTTAAATCAAAAAATTAGAAAATTAGGATTAGGAGATTGGAGCTCTCACAAGCCTTAGGGTTAAAAACCCTCTTTTGCTTAATATATAGTACTAGCTTATCACCCGTGCTATGCACGGGATAATTATAGATATTTATATTTGTTTTAATTTTTTTAATATATAAATTATGTTTTTTAAGATTTTTTATAAAAATAATTTAACAATTTTATCACTAACCAAAGTGTACATGAGAAATTAAAAAGACTACTACAGTAACTATGCACGGGCTGTATTTATAATTATTTGTATGAGGGAATTTTAAATGCTAATCAAGGATTTTGACCAAATCAATAAATACAGGCATGTGGATTCGAAAAAGTTAATAAATAATGATCAGAAGATTTTGACCAAATTAATAAATGTTGAGGTTTTTTTTTTTTTAAATCAAAAATTTTAAAAATTAAGATTGAGAGATTAGAGCTCCCATAATGCCTGGGCTTTAGAAACTCCCTTTTACCCGTGCTATGCACAGGATAATTATAGATATTTATATTTGTTTTAATTTTTTTTTAATATATAAATTATGTTTTTAAAGATTTTTTATAAAAATAATTTAACAATCTTATCACTAACCATAGTGTACAGGAGAAATTAAACGGGCTGTATCTATAATTATTTGTATGAGGGGATTTTAAATACTAATCAGGGATTTTGACTAAATCAATAAATGCAGGCATGCGGATTGAAAAAAGTTAATAAATGTTAATCAGAAGATTTTGACCAAATCAATAAATGCTGCGTTTTTTTTTAAATAAAAAATTTAGAAAATTAAGATTGAGATATTAGACCTCCCACAAGGCTTGGGATTTAGAAACCCCATTTTTCTTAATATATTTACAATTATCTATATATGTGAATTGTGATTTTTAAATATTTTTTTTAAATGTCTTCTTTTTTTCTTTTTTTTTATATTATATTAAAGTTTAATATTTTGATAATAATCATATGTGTTAGACTTTTCAAGAAATTTTTTTTATACTTGTTTTTAATGCATTAAAGTGTTATTATGATGGATAATAATTATATGTGTTGAGACTTTTCAAGGAATTCATATGTGTTGGATTTTAAAGAATTTTTTTTTTTTTTATACTTGTTCTTAATGCATTAAAGTGTTATTATAAGGGTAAGATTTAGAGGTTGGGAGAAGTTAATAAATGCTAAGATTTTTTTTTTAAATAAAAAAATCATGAAATTTAGATTGGGAGATTGGAGCTCTCATAAGGCTTGAAGTTAAAAACCCCATTTTGTTTAATATATAACTAGCCTATCACCCGTGCTATGCACGGGATAATTATAGATATTTATATTTGTTTTAATTTTTTTTAATATATAAATTAAATACATGGGGTTTAACCGAGGAGTTTGAAAGAATTTAATAAGTGTTTATTTTTATTTTTTTTCAAAAAACAAAACAAAAAAATTAAGAGGGAAAAAAATTAAGAAACATTTACAGCATAATTACATGGGTCTCTTGGGGATGCAAAAAGTAAGGAAATTATGATTTCATTTATTGCGTTATATTTGTTTTAATTTTTTTTAATATATAAATTAAATACATGGGGTTTGACCGAGGAGTTTGAAAGAATTTAATAAGTGTTTATTTATTTTTTTTTCAAAAAACAAAACAAAAAAATTAAGAGGGAAAAAAATTAAGAGGCATTTACACCATAATTGCATGGGTCTCTTGGGGATGCAAAAAGTAAGAAAATTAGGATTTCATTTAATAACGCAATAATAGTGTAATTATTATAAACCAATCACCAATCACCAAGTCAATTTTTTTTAAAAAAAAATATTAAAAAATCAGGAAATTAGAATGGGCATATTGGAGCTTCCACAAGCCTTGGGTTTTAAAAGGCCCTTATTTTTTTTCAAAAAACAAAACAAAAAAATTAAGAGGGAAAAAAATTAAGAAACATTTACAGCATAATTACATGGGTCTCTTGGGGATGCAAAAAGTAAGGAAATTATGATTTCATTTATTGCGTTATATTTGTTTTAATTTTTTTTAATATATAAATTAAATACATGGGGTTTGACCGAGGAGTTTGAAAGAATTTAATAAGTGTTTATTTATTTTTTTTTCAAAAAACAAAACAAAAAAATTAAGAGGGAAAAAAATTAAGAGGCATTTACACCATAATTGCATGGGTCTCTTGGGGATGCAAAAAGTAAGAAAATTAGGATTTCATTTAATAACGCAATAATAGTGTAATTATTATAAACCAATCACCAATCACCAAGTCAATTTTTTTTTAAAAAAAATATTAAAAAATCAGGAAATTAGAATGGGCATATTGGAGCTTCCACAAGCCTTGGGTTTTAAAAGGCCCTTTTCCTTAATATATAGATACTAGCATATCACCCGTGCTATGCACGGGATTAAATTTAAATTAAAAAAAAAAACCATTCATAGTTATGTTAAACATATTTTTAAATTGTTAGCATAAAATATATGTAATTTTAAAAGAAAATATTGACATTGCATAATTAAAGTACTAAATATAAGAATTTATTACATTTGTTCGAAATTCACTGAATAAGTAAAACAAAAAATAACTAAAATCTAAATTGTTGTGGGCCTTCCATCAGCATTCCTGCATTGTCAACATGATAGTTAGTATCATAATTAATGAACAATACATATACTATGTATTTATAAAATGTTATAAAGTAAAAATGTTATACTTACATTTTTTTTTACTTTCTGAAAGATATAGACATTCTTCAGACCAATCTATATTTAAAACAAAGGTAACGCACGGTGCACAATCTAGTTGACGTGGCATTGTTGGTACAGGTATGATAAATGCATAGGCACGGTCTTGGCATGACGCAATATAATCTTTAATCATTCTAACGCCATTATCCTATAAAATTTTGGAATTATAAGTTTGTGTTTGAAAAAGTAAGAATAAGTTATTTATAATAAATTTTATAATTTCCTACCTTTGATCTCATATTCTTCAAATATGATGGTTGACATCATAAAATAAACTCGCCCGTTTATCTTGAGCAGTGAGATTTATTGAACCGATTACATCTTTGACCACAAGGTTAACATTGTATCTTATCAACCAAAAAAAAAAAAGGACGCTTGTTAAAAGGAAATATTGTACCTAATAAAAAATTAAAACGCTTATTAAGTTTGAATTATTATTGTACATAGTAATTCTTTACCTAAAGAAAATTACCTTGTTATAATATCAATATCATCATGTAGGCAGTGACGACAAACAATGTGACCATAATGATACTCAACTTTTTGATAGCAACTTTTGCACAAATCAATCCAAAGGTTGTCAACATCAATTTGTTTGATGTACCCAAGTATTCGAAAATATGAGACCTACAAAATATTTGAAAAAACATAAATTAATCTCTCTATAAACAAATTATATACATATCGTTTAATTTTCATTAATTGGGATGATAACAATTATTACCTTTGGCATGGGTGCAAAATCACGTATTCGAATTCTTTTGGCATTTGATATTATCAATGACTGTGAAATTGAGAATCCATTTTTTCGATTCCAAGATACCAACTTTTGTGATATAGGATTCATAGCAAGCCTAGATAAACATGTCAATAGATATATATAATTGTGAGAATTATATTGTCATATATAATTGATTAATATTATACAATCATAACATACCACACTCGAATATGATTTGTATAACAGAATGAATGATTGATATATAACTTGCTGTATTTGCATGTAGCAAGACATGGACCTAGAAGTTGAGAAAAGATAATTTATTAATATCAATATTTGTATATGCATGTAGATATTATAAAAGTGAATAAAAAGTAATCCTACCATGATAATCTTTAACTGTTAATCCAGTGGCAAACAAAATATTATCATTCTCTAGAGTATGATATAGTTGCATGCCATCGTTGTTGCAAACACATCCCATAGAGTTAGTCTTACCAATGTGAAAGCTTTTTACAATTAAAAAAAAAGTTGAGATTAGAAAAAATAATATAATTAGTAGAGTATTTTAAATTTGGTAAAGACACAGAAATATGTTATAGTATCATACCTTGTATCAAGTAGTAGAATCTCTCTCTTGTAATTATCACGATTTGTAATACCTTGACATTCAGTTACACTAACAACCAAACCAATCACATCTGCATATTTCAGCATTTGCATGTTTATTGTTTTGATAGTCACAAATTTTTTGTATTGGTAATAAACTATGTAAGTATATAATCTAGATAAGTATCATTTAGTAAAATTAGCGTACCTATTAATTGAACATCTTGATGAAGAAATTGGCCAATGTCTGATAATTTTTTAAGGAAATACCACTGAAATGGTATATTAGTATCATGATCAAGTATGTCCACAATTGTTGTATCATTAGTAAAAGCCATCTTATAATAATATGGCACCAACTTGAATTTCTCATCACCAATGTAATATGAACTCCTCTAAAACAATATATTTTCCCTCAATTAAATGTTCTTTGAAGTAATCATATTCTTGAGCATACAGTTCCTTCCATGGCATCACCCTTTCAAAAAAGTTAATAAATGCACTTTTAACATAATATAAAACAAAATATTTAACAATTATCTCATGATAAGAGTTGTAAATACCTGTCCATCAACAAAAATCATTTTGAATGTCATATTTCCCCCAGGACGATTAGTCACAGATAACAACCTGACTAACTTTGCTTTAACGCTCCAATTACTTGCATATGGATGTAAATCAGCAAAATAGGGATATCTGATAATTCTATCACCTATTGACAATGTAGATGCATATGAGCTATATATGAATTTATAATTTTTATACAATGTATCTATAGATCTTAAGAAATTTGAAAATGAAAATATTAAGAATTTTTAATAAAAAAATAAAAATTGTTAAGTTTACATTATGATAAAATAGAAAAAATAAGTAATGAATTATTGTACAAAAAATATTATACAAACATATTTTGTAAGGGTAAGTTTTTAATTATTTTTATTAAATGAAAATGAAAAAAAAAAAAAAAAAGATTAGATCATCCAATTTTTGTGCACTAAATGTAATATTTTAGATAAGATTTAGAATTTAGAGTAGTAAGTATTGTATAATTAAAGAATAAAAAAAACATAGTCATTCAAATTTTGAAAAGACATTTTATTTCAATCTTCAAATGCCATCAAGGACATCACGATATACAACATTTTTTGTGTAATTTGACGGTTGGTCAACCTTATTAACAATCAATATCTTCAAGCTTGATGGTGTGGTAACACGCGATAAGGCAACATATAACTGACCATGGGAGAATACTGGATTAGGAAGGTATACACCAACTTTTTTTAAAGTCTGACCTTGACTTTTGTTTATGGTCATTGCAAATGCTAATTTTATGGGAAATTGTCTTCTTTTAATCGGAACAGGTGACTGTGTGGTAGATGGTGATAAAATGATACGTGGAATGAAGACTCCTTCCCCAATATTTGAACCCGTAATCACTCGTGCCTCAATCACTTTATCTCCCATTCTCTCAACAATAAGACGGGTGCCATTACATAGACCTTGAGATTGATTGAGATTTCTCAGTAGCACTATAGGTGCTCCCTTTTTGAGTTCAAGGCAATGACTTGGAATTCCTGGAAAATTTAATGAGTGCAATAACTCTGGTGGATGCATGCCTTCGTCAATGTTCTCATCCTCAGCTGGACATATCGTATCTGCACTTAGGTATTTTCGAGATTCTCCAGGCAACATTGATAGCATTATGACATTTAATTCATCAACATCAGCATTTTTTGGTGCTAAGATGCCACGTTCTTTCAAGTAAGAACTGTCACTGTATCTAGTGCTTAATTCTGGATAGATTGCATGGATCAAATCATATAGAGCATGTGATCCATTTCTAATCAAGAACTGTTCTGGAATTTCAATCCAATTAGTCTCCCCGCCTTCAGTGAAAGAAATTCCAGGTATTTTTCCATCACCAATCATCAATATCCAGTTAGCAAAATCCCTGAGTTGTTGACACATTTGAATAGAAGTATCATGGGCCATAATACGCATATTGGTCCTCAAATGCAACACACGACAATGATTCCAAATAGTCGATTCCTTCAACGATGCTGCAATTGTGGCTTCCTGCCTACCTTTTGGTACTACAGGTAAAATTTGTCTGAAGTCACCACCAAGTATGAATAGTTTTCCACCAAATACACAATCAGTTGAACAAAATTCTGTACCCTTTAGTATATCTCTGAAAGTACGATCAACTGCCTCAAATCCATAACGATGGTGCATTGGAGCTTCATCCCATATGATCAATGATGCCTCTTGAATTAATTTTGCCGATTCGATGTTGATTAATACTACAACTTGAGAATTCATCCAAATTAATTGGAATTTTAAAGCGTGAATGCGTGATTCTACCTCTGGTAACGATAAAGCCGCAATTGCAGATGATGCAACCGAAAGGACAATTTTTTTTCGACCTAAACTTTGCTATCAATGTTTTCCCACAGATATGTTTTTCTGTTCCCCACTTCCATAAAGGAAAAACAAACCCCTTTTACAATTGTATGCATTCATTATGGTGTCATAAACTTCCAATTGCTCACTATTTAAACCGAATGTAATTCATTGAACAATTGTTTTTCGAAACACTATCGTACTCCATCTCTTCTCGATGAGCCTATTTGTCACAAATTGAGCACCTTGCGAAGATGGCAATGGCATGGGAGGAAATCTTTGAGAGATCTTCCATTTCTATTTAATATATGCTCAATTTAGAAGTCCTAAATTTTTAAGTCTTCATCGTCAAGATGTAGATCACTATCTCTCATATCTCTTCCGATTCTATATTGTATATCATCGGTGAAACTTTTCCAATGACGTTCCCATAATTATTTGGATTGGTTATATCGAGAAAACATGAGCATTGTGCAATACATATGTCGAAGTTTTGTTCTCGATGCCCAATTTGATGCTTACGCCAATGCCTCGTGCCATTCATTATCATCATCGAAGCGGACCAAGGGCAATACATGCAGATTTAAATGTTGTATGCACGACCCCATTCTGATTCGATATGCTCAAAACTTTACGCACCTTATTCAATAACATTCTCAAATAATATCTCTCACCCGATGTTGGATGTGCATATGGCAATCTACCAATACATTTATGTGATTTTCGGACATTCCATTCTTTTTTATCTCTTTTCCATACCCATTTTGTTGGAAATTCAACATAAGTCAACTCCTTTTGCATTGGTAGGTTCTATTTGCTTCAAACCATTTGGTCAACATTGTGTCATGAACACGTTGTTGGTTAATAACCGTGTAGATGATCATTGTCATTAAATATAACAAATTGTTGACTGGAAGATGATATTGTAAGCGCTCAATGAAGGAGTTTGTTTCGAATTTCAAACTCAAATATCCTCCAACACGCTTCAATCGCGGAACACGTATCGAGCATCCAAATACTGTTTGATCTCATCAACTTGTTTGTAATGTTGTTGCCCATTATTGTTTGGATGAATAACATTATCCTCAATCACAGTTGCCGCACGATCAGGCCCTTTGATGACTTATTTGTACAACTCTTTCATCAACTTCGAATGCGCATCGTTCAATATTAATGTGGCAATCATATCGCACCAAAAGATCACGATTATATGGAATGACCCATCATTATCAACTATAAATCCATTTATGTTTATTGTGTTTCCCTCATCACATCGGCGCCTGTATGATACAAATCCATTATCATCAATTGTTGTTTCATTACAAAATTTCTTCGGATAATGTTTTGTACACTTTCCATCTACCATGCATGGAGCATTGGGATTAGCAGCACCACAAGGTCCATGTATCATGCATCTGACGACAGTCTCATATGCCAATGGGTCTGCATTTTTGTCAGGCAATTCAGCACATATAAAATCATCAATTTGTTCAGGTGTGATTGGCTTATTCTCCGATGCCAGTGTGATTGTAATGTGAGAATGCGGCAATCCCCGTTTTTGAAACTCGATGACGTAAATAACTGTTCATAAAAATAATTATTGATACATTAGACATTTAAGAGTATTTGTTATATCATAAATGCACAGGTGTTAGAATAATAATACCTGAAAGTACTTCTCCAAATATTTTATTTTCCTTCAAGTCGGTTAGTAGTTGCTTAAACTTAATCCGAAAAACTCTAGCAACGATATCAGGTCTATTTTCTGCACGTTGATTCGGTAGTCTTGGAAGATCAACTTTTATTTCTGGCCATATAGGATTGCATGTGAATGTAATAAACAAATCAGGAGCTCCTATAGTTCTGCAAATTGCCATAGCATCTTGATAACGTTGGATCATATTACGTGGCCCCCCAGAGAATGATGAAGGCAACACAAATCTTCTCCCCACTGCTGATGCATCTACATCTCCAGCAACTACAGCATCTTCTATTCCTTGATATAGGTCTGCGCGCAACTCAGCTTGATGGGTCTTAATGTAATTCAATCTAGTTTGCTCAATAGCAAAGATAACGATCAACGACAAATTGTTGAAACAAACGCCTCCTCTTAAAAGTGTTTTACCTTCAAATTCTCTATGTTGGAGTCTAAATGCATAAAATTCTCTAATTGACACATTGTTTGAGATCGCTTGAGAATGTATTAGAAGAGATGCGCACCTCCATCCATCTCGTACCATATGGAAGCAAGAATGGTACTGTAATGGTACATATGATGGATGTATTTCACTGATTCTTTTTAATATACCATCATTTTTCTGAACAATGATATCACGATGTGTTTCAGTTCCAGGATCATCACCAATGATTATCGCCGCAACCGTTTGCGGTTGGCACGATATATTGTCGTTCACCTCTGGAGTTTAAAATACGCACATGTAGATTCAATACATTACGATCCCGCAACAAATCTCCAAGATTTCAAATATTTTCACATAAGGATTAAGCGCATTTAACATTTCTTGTAAACCTTCCAATATTGACAAATTAATGCCCAAAATATTTGTCTTGGTTTGGCCTATCACATCAAGACGATTTTGCAATTCATGCTCAGATCATATATATACTGCTTGGGCAAACTTAGGTTTCGACTGTGAGTTGGTATGATGACCCTATTCTATGATAATTTTCCCCGCTAATCCGAAATGCATATGGACCTCTTCCATCGAAATTGAATGATCTACTTTTCCACCCATTGATGTGAAAGACAACATTGAATTATACATTCTAATTTTTTCCATAAAACTTGCATTCCTCAATTGTGCATCTAAGAAGTCGAGTGTGTGGCAATAAAGGTAAAAGGACCTCCCGACTTGACAACATAATCTGAATTTGGGATTGGTTTTAGAACTATCCTTTGTTCTCTCATCTAACCACATGATGGCATCACATCGGACATGTGAATGTTACGTCACTAAATTTCCATCTACTCATTCTGGCGTCGTTTTACGTGCGTGCAACGATTGCAACATCTGTATGATGCACATCGTAAATAATTAGTATTATATGTAGAAAAAATTTACAATGTGCACCCTTTTAAATGATGCACATTGTAAAAAAGTTATGATTTTTTACTAATGAACGTTATGATTGTTTGTAATATGTGTTATGACATTTTGTAATAAAGTTATAAATAGCGAATTTATGATGTGCACCCTAAAATTAGGAATAATATGACATTTTGTGATTTTTGTTATGACACTTCGAGATTTTGTTATGACATTTTTAGATTTTGTTATGACATTTTTTAGTGCAATAAAGTTATGATTTTTGTAGTGTAAAAGTTATGACATTTTGGGTTTAAGTTATGAAATTTTATGATAAGGTATGAAAGGCATACCTAACATAAATATATATACATACTTTTGAGACAATGTATATTTAAATTGTAGGAGTTGTCATTAATTTTTTAAACAAAATTATTACAAATTAATTCTTACCTTGTCGTGGAACAATATTATTATTTGTATGCAATTTAATGCTCTCGGTTATGGGATTTATGACTATTTCATCGTAAAAAATCATTGAAAAATAATTAAATATCCCAAAATAAACTTATGTGAAATAATACAATGAGAATAGTAATGAGATAAGTATAAATTATTCTTACCTTGTTGTGGAAGAATATTAACATTTGTTGTCAAAGTGACTTCTGAGACATCTCCATGCAAATCGAATGTCCTCGGCTATGAGGGGCATGATTATTTCATCATCTAAAATTTAATTGAGAAATGATTAACTTAAAATTAATATTTAATTTAAAGGTTCGTGAATATCAATTATTGGCAATTATAATTTTAAAAATTATAATTAAAAATATTAATATCTATAAACATATATATATATATATATATTAGGGTTTACCTTCTGGAAGGACAATATTATTATTCACCACCCTTGTAACTTCCGAAACATCTTCATGTATGCGAACTTCCTCAGATATCGGGGACACAACAATTCCTTTATTTGAATTTGCATGAATAAAATATTTAATGTCAAGTTATGATAATATTGTCAAATAAATCATAATTATAAAATTAATACAAATAATAATTATTACCTTCTTCTTCTGTGACAATATTGTTGTTCGCTATTATAGTTTCCTGTAATAAATCTCTATGCAACTGAATGCCCTCTAAATTTTGAGACATGACTATCCCGTCATCTAATTGGATGAAAAAATAAACAATATAAGTATCATGAATTATAATTTTAAAAATAGCAATTACAAAATGTATATATATGTTAGTGTTTACCTTGTTGTAGGACAATATTATTATTCAGCACCCTTATGACTTCTGAAACATCCTCATGTATCCGAACACCCTCGAGATATTGGGAACATAACAATTCCTTTATTTGGATTGACATGAATAAGACAATTAGTATAAAATCATTACTTTTTGAAGTTATAAGAATATTGTAAAATAAATCATAATTGAAATATAAATAATATTTCATACCTTCTTCCTCGATATGGGAGGCATGACTATTGCATCATATAATTTTCATGAAAAATATAAACAATATAACTATTAGCATTCATTATGAAAATAGCAAATATTAGTATTTGCAAGTTATAATATAAACGAATCATAATTAGAAAATATTATTACTCGAGGTTCTTACCATTTAGAACATTAGTATTGTTTGTCAATGTGGTGACTCTTGAAACATTTTGGTGGATGTGAACACCCTCTGATGTGGTAGGCATAAGAACTTCTGTATTTTAAATTGCAGCAAAATATATATATATATATATGTATTGAGTATAAAAACTAATGTTTCAATTAATATATATGAAAATGATAATACTTAAGAGCTTACTTGTGGCATTTCGAACATTCGTTCTATAATGCAATTGTTTGTCACGTAGAACACATACTCTTAATTGACGTGCTTCTTTTTGAAGTTGTTTCAATTTATCCTTGAATATGGGATCATCATGATCAGTCTGGCGTGAAATGAGTAATTTTCTTTTTCGACATAGTCGATTGATTTTAGCAGTAACTGAATGACGTTCCATCCTGGAAAAACACAGAGATTGTCACAACGCAAACAAATTTATTTCCTCATCATGTGATCGAAATATAGTGTAAAAAAACACAATCAGTTAAAATAAATTCACCGTGTGATCAAAACGGAATGTAAAAAGTACAATCACATCACATTTTTCTCATAATAAAAAAATAAATGAAAAAAAAAGAACCATTAATTTAACTACAATACAATCACATTAAAAAAAGAACCATTGAACTAATTACAATCACATTTTTCTTTTTGTGAGAGTTTATATTTATCTAACTTTAATCATATTAAAAAATTAAAAATAAAATTATAATAGTAAATAAAAAGATTAAATAACATTAAAAATTAGTTAATCACATTTTTTTAACTATTAAACTAACTACAATCACATTAAAAAAAGAATCATTCAACTAATTACGATCACATTTTTCTTTTTGTGAGAGTTTATATTTATCTAACTTTAATCATTAAAAAAAATTAAATAACATTAAAAATTAGTTAATCACATTTTTTTAACTATTAAACTAACTACAATCACATTAAAAAAAGAATCATTCAACTAATTACAATCACATTTTTTTTTTGTGAGAGTTTATATTTATCTAACTTTAATCATATTAAAAAAGTAAAAATAAAATTAAAATAGTAAATAAAAAGATTAAATAACATTTAAAATTAGTTAATCACATTTTTTTTAACTATTAAACTAACTACAATCACATTAAAAAAAGAATCATTCAACTAATTATAACTAACTACAATCATATTAAAAAATTAAAAATTAAATTAAAATAGTAAATAAAAAGATTAAATAACATTAAAAAAAACAAACATTGATGTAACTGCAACAATCATATTAAAAAAAAGAGTCATTGAACAAACTACAATCACATCACATTTTTCCCATAATAAAATAAATAAATTAAAAAAAAGAGCTATTAAACTAACTACAATCACATTAAAAAAAAAGAATTATATTAAAAAATTATAATCACATTAAACTAACTAATTATAATGACATTTTTCTTTTTGTGAGGGTTTATAACTAACTAATTATAATGACATTTTTCTTTTTGTGAGGGTTTATATTTATCTAACTTTAATCATATTAAAAAAGTAAAATAGTAAATAAAAAGTTAAAATAACATTAATACAATCACATTAAAAAAAGAATCATTCAACTAATTATAATCACATTTTTTCTTTTTATCTAACTTTAATCATATTAAAAAATCAAAAACTAATTATAATCACATTTTTTCTTTTTATCTAACTTTAATCATATTAAAAAATCAAAAATAAAATCAAGAAAACCATTGAACTAACTTTAATCATATTAAAAAATTAAAATAGTAAATAAAAAGATTAAATAACATTAATACAATCACATTAAAAAAAAAGAATCATTCAACTAATTATAATCACATTAAAAAATCAAGAAAACCAAAAATAAAATCAAGAAAACCATTGAACTAATTTTTGATTAACTACAATATTTTTTATCTAACTTTAATCATATTAAAAAATCAAATATAAAATCAAGAAAACCATTGATTTTTTCTTTTTATCTAACTTTAATCATATTAAAAAATCAAAAACTAATTATAATCACATTTTTTCTTTTTATCTAACTTTAATCATATTAAAAATTCAAAAATAAGAAATAAAATCAAGAAAACCATTGAACTAATTTTTGATTAACTACAATATTTTTTATCTAACTTTAATCATATTAAAAATAAAAAATAAAATCAAGAAAACCATTGAACTAATTTTTGATTAACTACAATATTAAAACAAGAAATAAAATCAAAAAACCATTGTACTAACTACAATATTAAAACAGAAACAAAAGAAAAGTTAAGAAGGGAAAAAATGTCTTGGGAAGGATAAAATTAAGAGGGAAAAATAAATAAACACTTATTAAATAAGACTTGATTACAATTGTCTCTTGGGATGCAAATTACATGTATAAGATGCAAAAAGTAATGGCCCTGAAGAAGAAAACCGAGAAAAAAATGTCTTGGGAAGGATAAAATTAAGAGAGAAAAAATTAAGAGGGAAAAATAAATAAACCCTTATTAAATAAGACTTGATTACAATTGTCTCTTGGGATGAAAATTACATGTATAGGATTTTCTTTTTAATCATATTAAAAAATCAAAAACTAATTATAATCTTTTTATCTAACTTTAATCATATTAAAAATTCAAAAATAAGAAATAAAATCAAGAAAACCATTGAACTCATTTTTGATTAACTACAATATTTTTTTATCTAACTTTAATCATATTAAAAAATAAAAAATAAAATCAAGAAAACCATTGAACTAATTTTTGATTAACTACAATATTAAAACAAGAAATAAAATCAAAAAACCATTGTACTAACTACAATATTAAAACAGTAAACAAAAGAAAAAGTTAAGAAGGAGAAATAAGGATAAAATTAAGAGAGAAAAAATTAAGAGGGAAAAATAAATAAACCCTTATTAAATAAGACTTGATTACAATTGTCTCTTGGGATGAAAATTACATGTATAGGATTTTTTTTTATATCATATTAAAAAATCAAAAACTAATTATAATCTTTTTATCTAACTTTAATCATATTAAAAATTCAAAAATAAGAAATAAAATCAAGAAAACCATTGAACTAATTTTTGATTAACTACAATATTTTTTTATCTAACTTTAATCATATTAAAAAATAAAAAATAAAATCAAGAAAACCATTGAACTAATTTTTGATTAACTACAATATAAAATTAAGAGAGAAAAAATTAAGAGGGAAAAATAAATAAACCCTTATTAAATAAGACTTGATTACAATTGTCTCTTGGGATGAAAATTACATGTATAGGATTTTCTTTTTAATCATATTAAAAAATCAAAAACTAATTATAATCTTTTTATCTAACTTTAATCATATTAAAAATTCAAAAATAAGAAATAAAATCAAGAAAACCATTGAACTAATTTTTGATTAACTACAATATTTTTTTATCTAACTTTAATCATATTAAAAAATAAAAAATAAAATCAAGAAAACCATTGAACTAATTTTTGATTAACTACAATATTAAAACAGTAAATAAAATCAAAAAAACCATTGTACTAACTACAATATTAAAACAGTAAACAAAAGAAAAAGTTAAGAAGGAGAAATTAAACAAAAATAACACTTACTGTTTGCATATGTAGTCACTGAAAAAGTATGGAAATGAGAATCAAGAAGGAGAAAGCAAAAAAGTTAAGAAAAATATGTGTATTGGAGGAGTTAAAGAAAAAAATTAAGAGGGAAAAAAATGTCTTGGGAAGGATAAAATTAAGAGGGAAAAAATTAAGAGAGAAAAATAAATAAACACTTATTAAATAAGACTAAATAAGACTTGATTACAATTGTCTCTTGGGATGCAAATTACATGTATAAGATGCAAAAAGTAATGGCCCTGAAGAAGAAAACCGAGAAAAAAATGTCTTGGGAAGGATAAAATTAAGAGAGAAAAAAAAAATTAAAAGAAATAAATAAACCCTTATTAAATAAGACTTGATTACAATTGTCTCTTGGGATGAAAATTACATGTATAGGATGCAAAAGTAATACCCTGGGGTTTGACCGAGGCTTTAAAAAATTAAAAGTCATTTATACCGAGGCTTTAAAAAATTAAAAGTCATGTACACAATAATTACATGTATAGATGGGTCTCTTGGAAATATAAAAAGTAATTTTTTTTTTTAAAAAAAATAAAAAATCAGAAAATTAGGATTGGCATATTGGAGCTTCCACAGGCCTTGGGGGTTAAAACCCCCTTTTGCTTAATATATAGTATAGATAGATAGATAGATAGATATAGATTTTGACCAAATCAATAAATGCTGAGGTTTTTTTTTTTTAAATCAAAAATTTTAAAAATTAAGATTGAAATATTAGAGCTGCCACAAAGCCTGGGGTTTAGAAACTCCCTTTCCCTTAATATATAGATAATTATCAATATATAATTATAGATATTTATATTTGTCTTAATTTTTTTTAATATATAAATTAAATACATGGGGTTTGACCGAGGAGTTTGAAAGAATTTAATAAGTGTTTTTTTTTTTTTTTCAAAAAACAAAAATAAAAAAATTAAGAGGGAAAAAATTAAGAGGCATTTACACCATAATTACATGGGTCTCTTGGGGATGCAAAAAGTAAGGAAATTATGATTTCATTTATTGCGTTATATTTGTTTTAATTTTTTTAATATATAAATTAAATACATGGAGTTTGACCGAGGAGTTTGAAAGAATTTAATAAGTGTTTATTTATTTATTTTTCAAAAAACAAAACAAAAAAATGAAAAGGGAAAAAAATTAAGAGGCATTTACACCATAATTACATGGGTCTCTTGGGGATGCAAAAAGTAAGGAAATTAGGATTTCATTTATTGCGTGTCAATAGTGTAATTATTATAAACCAATCACCAATCACTAAGTTAATTTTTTTTAAAAAAAATATTAAAAAATCAAGAAATTAGGATTGGCATATTGGAGCTTCCACAGGCCTTGGATTTTAAAAGACCCTTTTCCTTAATATATAGATAATATAGATACTAGCATATCACCCGTGTTATGCACGGATTATGTTTACAATTATCTATATATGTGAATTGTAATTTTTAAATGTTTTTTTTTGGTTAAATGTCTTCTTTTTTTCGTTTTTTATATTATATTAAAATTTAATATTTTGATTTTTTGTTTTTTATATTATATTAAAGTTTAATATTTTGATAATAATCATATGTGTTGAACTTTTCAATGAATTAAATGTCTTTTTTTTTTATTATATTATATTAAAGTTTAATATTTTGATAATAATCATATGTGTTGGATTTTTCAATTTTTTTTTTTTATACTAGTTCTTAATACATTAAAGTGTTATTATGATGGATAATAATCATATGTGTTGAGATTTTTCAAAGAAGAATTCATGTGTTGCATTTCAAAGAATTTTTTTTATGCTTGTTTTTAATGCATTAAAGTGTTGTTATGAGGGTAAGACTTGGGAGTTGGGAAAAGTTAATAAATGCTAAAATTATATTTTTTTTAAATCAAAAACTCAGAAAATTTAGATTGGAAGATTAGAACTCTCACAAGACTTGGGGTTAAAAATCTCCTTTTACTTAATATATAGTAAGTATAGATAGATATAGATAGATAGCATTTATTTATTTATTTGCATTAGTCCTTCTTGTATGTCTGACATCACAAAGCTCTCCTTCGGCAATGGATTAAAATGAGATTGGGGACTTTTTTCTGTTTTTTTTTAGTTTTTTTGTCATAAAAAATAAAATAAGTTAAAAAGTTAAGATAAAGTATTATATTTAAATTATAATTATTTTATTTTTTTATTATAAAGTAAAAAAAATTAAAAAAAAATCAACTCAAACAAATTTTTTAACCCTAAGTTAATAGTCAAAAAGTCAATTCACTTTTCAAAAGAAACCAAAAAATCTCACTTATAGTGTAATTATTTTAAAATTGTTTCGGGTTAGTTTGGGAAGTGGGTTGACTTTTTAATTTTTTTGGCTATTTTAGCTTGAGCTAAAAAGCTTGAATTAGGAAGGACTTTTTAGCTTTTTAAACTTTTTTTGCGAGAGAAGAGTGGAATGACTATGAATTGGATGTAATGTTTTATTTTTTGTGGTTAAAATAGTCCAAAAAGCCCTATATTCTTCTTCTCAAACGGTGCCTAACCTTTTTGTAAATTTTTCATTTTTTTACTATAATTTTATTTAAACTCAAAATTTTTAATTCATCCCCTTATTGTAACCCCAATCCCATCCCATCCCATCCTAGTCATCACAGTTTGGATTATCCATCGTTCCCATCATCTCTTCCCATATCCATTCCTTCACCTGTCACTCCGGTTTGCCATGCTCTTACGTCCATTCCCCAATTTGACGACATTCTCAATCGATTACTCTCTGTCTCACTCTTTCTTAATCGATCTACGCTTTTCTTAGTTAAAGGTAAAGTTGTTGGGATGTAACGGAGCTGCTGGATCCAAGAGTGGAGATCGCGACAGTGGGGATTGTGGAAGTAAGCATCAAGAGAATGGGGTAGGAGAGAATAGGGCAGTGTAATTGGAATAAAGTCATCCAAGGAGTAGAGTAGTAGATAGAAGTGAAGTTGGGGTTCAAGATGAGGTTTAAGGCATGATGGTAAAATTAGGAACAAGGCACATCCAAGATGAGGTTTAAGGCATGATGGTAAAATTAGGAGTCCAAAAAAAATTGGAGGCAAAAGGCTAAGAGTATCCGTATCCGCCTCAACAAATTTTGAGTCAAATTATAACTTAAAATTCACTTTTGTTATTTTAGCTAGTCACCTTTTTAGTACCCACTGTTTCAAACTCTCTATTCTAACTCAATTTTATTAAAATATTATTTTTTTATTGTACTTGTTATTCTTTATTTTTTTTATTAAATTGACGAAGTGTCATCCAAACAATTCTTAAAAAATGAAATAAAAAAAAATTGCCACTGACTGGCCGGTCGACCGGTTAGTTTAATTTTTTGCATTTTTCTTCTATTGCTACAGGCACTCACGGGACATCCGGGTGGACGATCGGTTTAAAGATTTTGGCTCAGTTTTGCTCCAGAAAATATAATAAAAAATAGAATAGCCTATGAATAATGGCTCAACAAAGTTGTTGAGTTACTGTAGCAAATATAAATAATAGTTAGCCATAGAATTAGTTTGTTGAGTTCGATGGAGCACATATTCTTGACTTTTGCTCTCTACAATAGCTTCAAAGCTATTGTAGAGAGCTTGATGCTGATGCTCTAAGAGGTTTAGAAAAACAATAGTGATTCAGAGCTCTAACCTTGCAGCTCTAAAGTGAGCTTTAATGAGTTAGTAGTGAAGAAAATTTTAAAAAATTAAAAAAAACACAGGCCAAACTATCACATCAGTGGGTAGGGATCCGCTGATTAGAGCTCATTGTTTAGAGCTCTGGAATATTTTTCTTGGAAAAAATATAATAAGACCTATAAATGTACCGTAATTATACTAATCTCTATTTTAAAAAGGTTAAAATAGTTGAAATTGATATACATAGTGTATAGATAGATAATTAAGGAAACTATTATTCTCGCTCTATTTTGCTTCAAATGCACTATCTTCTTTATCCTTATTATATATAGTTACTAGTCTCACTCCACTTCGCTCTAAATACACTCCCTTCTATGTATAATAAGGACAAAAAATAAGTGTATTTGAAATAAAGTGAAGTGAGATTAGCGGCTCCCATAATCAATGGTAAAATATTGTTAACAATATCATTTTCAACAATACGATTAACGAATGACTAATAAAATGAGAAAAAGTTTTATATGAAGAAAAATGATATACAGACGTAATTGTTATGTAAAATTTAATACAAGAATGATGTGACAATAATGTTTTTGTAATTATAAATCAAAATGATGAGTATTTTAGTTTCTAATAAACTACTATAAAAAAAATTTATACTATTTGTATAGTATTATTCTTTATATGAATTAAAAATTTAAGAAATCATATGTAACTATGTTAAACTTATGAAAATTGATGACTTTTTTTTCAAATCCCAAGAAAAATTAATGTAATTTATTCTTCAAAATTTTAGTGAGTGAAATTGTTAAAAAAACACCTTCAACAAACTAGTTTGATGATTAGTTAAATAGGACAGACTATGATACGCATCTCTTAATGGGTATATACCATATGCACTTCATGGCTACAAAACAAAATTGATATAACTTCATATATTTTGAGAAAAAAAAAAGTCATAATCAAATATAAAAAAATCATAACTAAAATCTCAAAATAATACCATAACTAAAAAAAAAGAAAAAAGAAAAAAAAAAAACTAAAAATACATATAATATGAAAGTGTGTATAATATAATTATCCTTAGTTAAAACACCACCAGTTATTATGGCAACTTGCCTAATTTACCTAGCACTGTTGACTAATCGTTTGTTTTTTTTTTTTCCTTCAGTCACAAATTTTTTTTTTCAACTTTTGAAATATCAATAATGTCAGCGAGAGGCTGTCATGTACATATCTAAAAATATGTATATAGGGGATGCTGGAGAACTTGGTTTTCGGTTGAAAAAGCTATATAGTAAAAATTAAATTAAATTAAAATGTCACTAAGAAAAGATAAATAAGTCAGTTATTACAATTCCCAAATGCCCCATAGTATGCTCTTTACAACTTTTTTCACACAATTTCATAACATAAATTACAGAATATTACAATTTTTCTCATCATAAAATGTTATAATAAAAGTTATAAAATATCATAATCTTAGGGTGTACATCATAAATTTAATATTCGAAACTAATTACAAAGTGGCATAAAACACTACAAACATTCATAATTTTTGTCTAATTTTTTTTTAATTTCTTACAATGTGCACTTTTTTCACATTATAAAATTTTCCATAATATATATTATGATAATCATATTTATATACCACAACTAATCTATCATAATTGTCATTATTGTATTTATTTAAAGGCAGTCGTATACAATGGTGATACATAGAATACTAGTGTATGGCCATGCCTAAAGGCACAGTATAAATAATGTTGGAATAAAAATGCAGTTGTAATTTATACGTATTATATTAAAATTTGTGGAGTTTGTGTCATTTTTTAATAAAGATACTGAAAAAATATAATGAAATATTTTTCTTCTTAAATAACTTGTAATAATTTTGCTTGTATTAAACGCTCTACAAAACTCAAATAAAATAACAATTTCTCCTAATCTTAATGTAAATTAAGAAACAAACATATAAGATTTATAATGCTCACTAATATTGCAAATAAAAATATAAGAGGAAGTAAAAAAAAAAAATTGCTAACACTAAACAAAATACAGAAATCACAACTATTGTATATTTGTTAACGTTCTATAATAAATAAATAAATAAATAATACTACACACCACATAAAGCACACTAGCAAGTGCTCTGCAATCTCAACAAATTAAATTGAAAATTAAATATCAAACAATGTATATCAGCTTGTACTCTACAATTCCAAACAAATCAAATTAAAAAAAAAAAAAAATCAAATAATGTACACCAACTAGTGCTCTGCAATCTAAAAAAAGTTAAAATTAAAATACACACCAGCTAGTGCTACACAAACATTATATTGCCATTGTAGACACCTTATTTTGACCCTAAGACTTGAGTGCTTTCTTTTGATTCTCTGATAATAAAAATAAGAATGTGTTTTCCACAAAATCTCCAGTAAGAAAGATAGAATTTGAGCTTTGTTCCCAACCCTAAGCATGCTTTGGCTAAGTGTTTAAGCCTTGACAGACAACCGGAGCGAAGCTAGACTGAACCAAAGTGAAGTGGCCATTTTTCTCTTTGGCCGGTTGACCGCTTAGTCATCCTGCCGGTCAATTGGTTGATTAACCGCCTAGAGGCAGTTTTCCCACATTTTTGTTGGCTTAGGTGGGTCACTTCACAACCCCATTTTCTGACCTATTCATGCCTTGAATGCATATATACTCATTTTCTATTGCCTAGTGCTTGGTCAATTGAAAGGAATGCTTCATTTTTGTCTTCCATTAGCTCCATTTGTGCTCTATTTGCTCCATTATCTTTCTTAATGCTCTATTCTTGTCTTCCACCATTGCTCCACTTGCATTGCCTATATAAGGAGAGCTCAAGTATTGAATTTTGAGGAGATGAATTTGATAGAAGAAATGTAGAAAGAATGATGAGTTTGAGAGGAGAAGGTTAGAGTTTCAGAAAGAAAAGATAAGTTTGAAAAAGAGAGAGTTATCTTGCCAAAATAGTGAAGTTGTCTTAGCCTTCATATATCTCATCTTCCATTGCAAAACACCACTCAAGAAATTCATTGAAACCAAATCTTAAAGCTTTGATAAAAAAGAGTAATCCTTGCCAAGTTTAAAGAGTGATCATTTTCTATAAACATACTTGTCCAAAGACACCATTCTAGCTCAAATTTCAAAATTTTGAATTGAAGATTGAGAACACAATTCACAACCTTGAGGGTGATCAAAAGGAAGTTTGGAAATCAGGAAGTTCATTATTTCTTTGGAATGTGAATTTTCAATTTCTTGTATTTTCTATCTTATATTTGTTTTCTTACTTTAATTTCATATTAGTTTGTTGTAATCTAACGGGAAGTGGTTAGTTAAGCCACCTACATATTCCTTATTTGTTCTTTTCTGTGATGACCGGGTACACTACTCATTTCGTTTTTCTTCGTTTAGCTTTGGATCGGTCTTGTTGGGGTGTCAGGTTGGCTTAAAAACCTTGTTGGTGGTTTGAAATTGTTGCATTCAGGAGTTTCTCACGAAAACTTGTTCTTGTCTTTTTCGGTGATTAATTTCCGCTCGTTTCAGAGGGTGCTCAGTCAAGTCCAGGGTGTCTGGGGACCGAACCAAAAAATTCTGGGTTATTGGGCCAAGGCCGCACGTGCGAGGTGAGGCCGTAAGTAAGGGGGGTGAGACCGCACGTAAGGGGGAGGATGAGCTTCAGAGGGTTGCACACTGCTTAAAAGGCAGGTGCGGAATGAAGTGTGGGAAAGACCACCGCACGTGCAGGAGTAAGGGCCGCATGTGCGGGGAAGGCGCTCCTCATGTGCGGGATTGTGGCAGTCCGAATCTCTGTTTTTGTTTCTCTTTTTGGCCAAGTGTGTATCACATTTTGGGCATTTCCCTCTCACTCTAAACATTATTTTTCTCCTCCTCCTCTCTTAAAACCCTCATCAAACACTAAAACTCTTTGATTTTCCTTGCAATCCCTTGGGTATAGAGTCATCTCCCCTCATTAATCTTGGAGATCAAAAGCTAGAGCTTCACTTTGTGTGGTGGAAATCAAAGATTTCTCATCTTTTGATTCTAGTTATTCTCTCATCTTCTCCAAAACCTTGAAGTAGGGATTTCTTGAGTTATATATACATGTTTTGCTATATTGATGTTGCTTTAAAATTTTTCTTGAAGTTCTTATGTTGATTTTTATTTTGAGATTTAAAATATAGAGAGTTTTAAAAGTGGGTTTAAATCTCAACCCTTTTGTTAATCCTAGAGGGTTTCTTTTTCATTAGACTTATGAAAGATGATTTTGGTAGGGTTTCATCATGAAAATGAGAAATGTTAGGTTTTTGATGAAAAACCCTAGAAATTGGGGATTTTGGAAAGTATGGGAATGCCTATGGAACTGTAACAATCCCAGTTTTGTCACTTCGCTGAGTATGTTGGGGATCGAGCTACAGTCGAGCTCTAGGGGGGGCGGCCCTCTGCAGGTCCAAGCGGCACCTGGCGAGATCAAGTTGCCCGGTCAGCTCGCAGGGGTCCAAGGAGCAGCCCCCCTTGGCGGGTCCTAGGGTAGCGCCCTGGTGGGGTTGAGGGGCAGCGCCCCCGAAGCAAAAATGTAAAATGCATTAGAAGTTGCTTGTCCGCTCGAGCGACCGTTTATGCGCTCGAGCGGAGAATGTTTGGTTTCAGAAGTTTGACCTCTCTGCAAAAATACTGGGAAAGTGTATTTGACGCTCGAGCGGGGCTTTCCACACTCGAGCAGACCATGTTATATCAGTTCGTGAATCTAATATTTCATATCACTTTTGTATATCTCTCTCTCTAAAAACCCTTTCTTCTCCCTTCTCTCTACATTTCCCTACGCCAAATTGGATCAAAACCTTGATTTCTCAAGATCCATTAGAGTTTTGCCATAAGTTCTTCATCAAAGTTGGTTAACTTCTCGAGGGCTTCGTTGTGTGTAGTGAAAATCGAGTTTCGACACCGTTCATTTTAGGAGTTTCATTTCATTTCTTTTTCAAAACTTGAGGTAAGGATTTTCTTAGAGTTATATATATATATTTTTGCAAAATCTATATGATTTTTGAAATCATCTTTCGATAGCTTTGAAAATTGATTGTTAATTCAAGAAGTTGAGCGATTTTGAAAGTGGGTTTGTCTCTTGTTCTTTTAAAATGATCTTATGAGTTTTGATCTTCGTTGATTGAAAAAAAGATGATTTTGAAAAGTTTTCTTTCAAAAGATTTGAGTTGTATAGTTTTGGTGAGAAAACCTAAAATTTGGAAAAAATTTTAAAGGAGACTGAAAATCCATGAATGATATTGTTATATTTATTTTGTGTGTCAAAATAAATGGATGTTTGGAAAATTTCTCATTTATATTTATATAAATGATGAATTTCAAGGAATATGAGAATTGTTGTTCATTTTGGAAATTATTGTTCAAAACGTTGAAATAGTCTTGAAATAACTAATTGTCGGGGATACTGGAGAAGAGGGAATTGTGTTATTCCTTGGATGATGAATTGGAATAAAAGTATTTATATACATCTTGTGAAATTGGCATATCAATTCATTTGATTACGTTAAATTTTGAAAGTTAATTTGAAAACTTGTATTGAGAAAAGAATGTTGAGAAACAAGTTTTCATGGAATGGTTTTGGGGTAAATACGTTGGTAAGTCTTGATGGTGGTGTAGATGATATTGAATAAGTTGGCCTGAGAGTCCGGGGTGAAAGACCGAAAACCCGTGCAGATAGGTGTTGAGCCTTCCAGTTAATACCGGTAAAAATGACAATTTGGTAGTACTTGTATAGTCTACTTGCAGATACCGACCTAGGGATTTCCGGAGTCGTATTTTCCGCCCTTGAAATAAATTGTTAAGTTTTAAACAATTGAAATTGCATGATATCATTGAGCATGATGGTTTTCAAAAGATGAAAATGTGATTTATCTTCAAAAAGGGCATAGCATGGCATGTGCATTTCATCTCTTGAAACTTGTATAAAATGTATATACTTTGTTAAGAATTTCTTACGGGGCTTTATGCTCACCCTACGGAATTTTTGTGCAGGAAAAGATGTGGTGATCCCACCCAACTAGGGGCGTGGAAGTATGTGTGTTGGGAGTACAATGCTCTTATTTTACTGTGACTCTGTTTGTAAGCCAAGGGCTGTGTTTGTGTGGGTTTAAATAACCATTTTGTATAACCAGGCTCAAGCCTTGGAAACTTGTAAACCTTTGGGGGTATTTATTTGTTTATTTATTTTTTGTTGGATTAATGTATTGTTGCATGAAGAACTATTGTATCATGTAATGTAAGTTTAGAGATTTGTATTCAGTTTTCCTTGAAAGAGTCATGATTGTTGTCTTATCATTTGGGCTAGAAATTTGCGGCGTTAGAGAAACTCTTTCTTTTCTTGTGTTAAAAGAATGAACGAGTGTAGGTTTTCATGATGTGGTTTAGCAAAAATGGCAATCTTATTGATATATGAGAATGGAGAACTTGTTTTAAAACTATTGTTAAATGCATGAACATGTATGGTTATGAGATGACAAGTTGTTGTATACCATGGGTCATAAGAAATGGGAATCTTGGAAATTGACGTTTGAAAACATTATACATAGTCTTGAAGGAACTAAATTGTTAAAGATTGTGCATAATGAGAACACATTGCTATATGTTGATAGCTTTTGTTGTGTACAAGGTTAATTATGAAACAAGATTAGATGGAAGAAAATGGAGAATGTTATAAGGCATTTGTTATTACATCATATACTCATGCAATTTACTATTATCACTCTTATTATGCATCTTGAATTGAGTTGGAAACGTTACATTGAGAAAGAATATTTTGAATGAGAACTATTTTAATGTTATGGGGTAAATACGTTGGTAAGTCCAGTTAGGAGGTGTAGATGAATTTGATAAGTTGGCCTGAGTGTCTGGGATGAAAGACCGAAAACACGCGCGGAGGAAGTACCACTTCCCTTCCAGTTAACAACCGGTAAAGTGGGGTTATTGGCAGTGCTTGTTGAGCCTACTTGCAGACACCAACATAGGAATTACTTGAGTCATATTTACCGTCCCTATTGATTAAAATTGGAGATTTCAGAATTATTGAGATTTTAAACTATTGTTGAAACTTGATGATTTTTAAGAAGAGCATGTGCATGGAATTTCCTTTAAACTGGCATTGCATGGCATCGTATTTAATATTGGAAAGTCTAGCATAATTGTATATACTTTGTAAGGATTCTCTACTGGGCTTAATGCTCACCCTTATAGAATTTTGGTGTAGGAAAAGACATGGTGATCCTGCCAAGTTGAGGGCGTGGATATGTTATGAAGAGTAACAACTCTATTTTGTTATGATTTAATTGCTAGCCAAGGGCTATTTATGTTTGGGTCCGAGAGGCCACTTTTGTATAACTGGGCTTAAGCCTTGGAAGTTGTAGCCCATGAGGGCATTTTATTTATTTTGAAATTTGACACTCTACATGCTGTAGATTCATGTATTCAACATCCTTGAATGTATAATCTGCATGTGGAACTTTGAATAAACCTAGTGAGTAATGATATAAAGGTTGGTGGTTTTTGTTATATTTGTATAGTGAATGTTGGTTAAAGTATTTCATCCTGCTGGTTTATTTTCAGGGCGTTACATTTTCTCGATGTTGCAACAAGACAAGTTTTGCTAGGTCTAGTAGGCCGATTGGCTAATTATTTGGCTGGCTAGCTAACTTAGAGTCTGGCGATCCTCAAGACCTATATCTTCTATTTACTTTTCATTTGAGAGATTTGTGAAGTTTTTATTTTATTATAATATTTTATTCATCTCCTTCTTTATTAAGATATGTAATTATTCAAGTGTTGTAATAATTTTCCGCGCTGCTTCTTTCTATCCCGTTCTTTTACTTATTTTTCTTATTTGTAAATATGCATCATATTTTGTTTTTCGTTATATTCATGCATTGCATCCATGTTTCATGCATCTTGATTCGACTAAATTTGCATTTATGGATTTAATCAATTCTTATTTGATTATGTGGACTACCTCATATTCTTGAGATGATTCGCATATCATATATTAGAAGCCGAATCTTTAGTTGCATTTCATGAGTGAATTGCATTAGGATTTTATATATAAGATCATGCATGGTTTGCTAACTTTGTTTTATAGCGTCAATAAATATGTAAGTTTTTATACTTTAGCATCTCGCTTGTATATGTTTCCTTTACTATGTTTAGCACCCTACCATGAGGCTACTTACTTATTTGATATAACTATATGAATACTAGTGAATGGAGGTTGTGTCGCTTAATTTGGAATAATGTTGATTTTTATATTTGTAAACTCAATTTCTTTGGGTAGTACATCTTCAAAACTCTTTCAAAATATACGAAATCAAATTGTTCCAAAATGAATGCTATAGTCTATACTTGTATGCTTCATAAAATAAATTTTCGCATTTATTATATAATCAGAACATGAATATATAAAGGAAATAAAACTCATATCATGGTTTAGTAGAGGCTGATCTTTTAATTGAGTGAGCAGGGGTGCTCAATTAATGATCTTTCCCTCTCATACCTAAGATTTCAAGCTAAGCATCCTTGGTTACGACGAACAGTGGCCTTGGCACGAGTCACGAGTTTTCTAAATTTCTCAAAATATTAGGTGGCGACTCTAAGATCTAGTATAGCGATTCCAGTTTTGACCCGACCCTTGTTGTATTCTAGACTTGGATTTCATGGTTTTGTATTGTTGTTCATATCTTGCTCTCCTTGTATTTCCTTAAATTTGGCGATTGGATTGTTATGGTTGTGTTTGAGATAGGTTGGTTGTTTGGTTTCCAAACTTTTGTTGCCCAAGATTTTGCTCATCCGCTCGAGCGGCACTTCTTGCGTTCAAGCGGGCTTTGTAAACTCTCAGTACTTTTGCAAGTCTGCAAAACTACTAGGAGAGTGTATTTTATACTCGAGCGGTTCTTTCTGTGCTCGAGTGGTCTCAACTCGAGCGGCCTCTCTTGTGCTTGAGCGTTAGTCTGTTGTCTGCAAAATTACTGGGAGTGTGCATTCTGCGCTCGAGCATTACTTTTTGCGCTCGAGCAGACTGTGCGTATATCAGTTTGTGAAAGTGACTTTCTACATCACTTTTTTGTATCTTTTCTCTCAAAGCCCTAAAGTTGGGACCCTCTCTCTCTAAAACTTACCTTCTCTCTACATTCCTACCTAGATCCATTGGGTTCTCTACCCGTGTGCTTTTGTTTAAAAAGTAGAGCATCTTAAGGACTACGTTTCCATCAGAATAAAGTTGCGTTTGAGCATCTTTGAAGTTTCCTCCTTGCTTTGGTCGACTTCTAACTTTGAGGTAGGGACTTTCTACACTCTTCTATGAATTTTAACTTAGTTATTTGTTGATGTGTAAGAAAAATTAGAACTTGAGGTGATTTTGAACAAACCTAGGGTTTTGATTTGAAATCAAAAGAGGAGTTTTCAAATGTATGTGATAAAAATGGTTATGGGATTAGATGTGACGTTGTGTTGTGATAAATATGTTGATTTTGATACTCGGGATGGGTTTTGGAAGAAAATGAAGTTTTGCCCTTAAATGTCTCAAATAGTTATTTTGTACAAATAAATGAAATTGGCGTTGGGAATATGAAATTGGATGGATGTTTATATAAATAATGGGGTTGGATATGTATTACCTCTTACCTATGGAAATTTAGATAATTTATCTGTCTTGGAGATTGTATATCTGTTTAAAAATATCTGTTTTGGGCTATCAGTGGAGAATAACTATGATTGTTGTAGAAATTGCATAAGGATTAGGTGAATTGAAACTAATTTCTTATCCGTTGTCATTGAATATGACTATGTTTTTAATACATTGTAAATGTATGATGTGTGGAAGGAAAAAAGGGATGTACTCCATGTTTGGTAGGAGAAAATGGATGGACTCCATTAAATTACGTTGACCTGTGTGTCTAGAGTGAAAGTCCCGAAACTTGCGCGTATACATGGGCACCGATTTTCGCGGACGAAATATCCATAAAATGATAAATGGAAGTGTTTGTACAATGGTTGTGTTGATTAGAAACCCATTGAGTTGTATCCTTAGTGTGGTTGTCTGAATGAATTGATGAATGACTCATGAAATGAGACAAAATGGCAAATGAATCATGAAATAAGATAAAATGAATTGAGATATAAAGCTTGGCATGGCATGGTTTTGCAAAAGAGTTACAAATGATTTTTATCGTGGACATTGAATATGCATCCCATACTTATATCTTTGTTAAGATTCATATATTATGTTAGATTGCTTCTACTGGCTTTGACTCACTTTATTTGGGAAAAAAATCATTTTCAGGTGTTAGTGATATGCTTCTGCCAAGACAGTAGCTTGGAGAGATTTGGAGCAAGAGCTTCTTTTGATTGTATTTACTTTGTATAGCTGTAGACGCGCCCGCAGGGGACCACGCGCTACAGTTCGGACTCCCTTTTGTGTCGGTTCTAAATCTGAACCAAAGAGTCCAAATCCGGCAAATCGTTTGAGAAAACAGATTTTTGAAAAAGTAGTGCCAAACATGGATCGCTTTGCGATTCTGAGTCGCCACCTAAATATTTTTAATTGGGAAATTTAGGAAACTCGACTCGGTCAAGGCCACATGTCCGCTATCACCAAAGTGGTCTTGGCTGGAGCTTGGGTACGATCGGGAAGGTCACTATGAGCACCACCTTTCGCCCGTCAAGACCAAATTTCTACTAACCGTGATATCCGTTTTTGAAAACTTTATGCGTTCTTATTCCGATTATTAGCCTAGAATTACTATGTTGTGCGCACAGCAAACAAGTATAGACTAGATCGCCTAATTTGGGAATAAACATTGCATATCCGTTTTGTCTCGAAAAACGTGTTAGATTTTGCTACTCGCAAGTAGGCTAAAATACGGATTTCAATGAGTTATTCCAACTCAAGCAATCCAACCTCCACCCACAGGCATTCAAACAGTAATATCACATAAGCATTTAGCCGCATGGCAAGCATACTGTCATGGTAAACATTCACACGCATGTGATATGCTAAAGCGTAAATACTTACATCGTACTCCGTGCCAAAACAAGAAACTAGTTAGCAAACATGCATGACCTAGTTCGTGTTAAATGGCTAATGCAACACACGCAGAGATGTAATCTAGAGTAGGCTCGGCTAACCCTAAACATGGCACATGAGATGCAACAACTATCACGTATTCAATTTGGAATTGAAAGTACGATGCAGTTTGCATGATGTGCCGAGCCCGATGCATGTAAACAAATGCATGAATGCACACATGCATTGTATAAGGTATGCTGATTTAAATGTGCCCTAATCTACCAACATAAGCGGGTAAATAAAAGGGAGAAAGAAATGGGGGTTTGGAAGACATACACCTACTCACACACACTTATTACAAATTTGCCCTCGCTCGGAGAGACCAAAATAATAATACAGTCCCAAAATAAATGAATAAATATTACAAATTCTAATTACTGAATAAATAAATGTGAAATAAAAGGGCCACTACCGCCTCGGATGCGTGAATGATGCATGCTTGATCCAACTTGCGGAAAGCCCACACCGCACCATCGCCGCCTGTTTCAGCTCCCGCCTCGGAAAATTGCGAGTCCTGAATACCTTCCAAATTCATCGCAGGCACCACGGCTAGAGGAAATAACCACCGTGCTTGAGGTGGCCACCGTCAGGGGAGCTTATCGGCACAAAAAGATTGCGGTCGGCACTAAAAGTGCGGTCGGCACTAAATTCGTAGGAGACAGTTTTGACAAAGAAACAAAGAAACCAAAGAAGCATAGCATGGAATTTCTAGGCAAATGTATGCATGGACACACTCCCTATCATGCAATAGACTCAAGGGAGTATGGCCCTCGACCCCCGGGCCATCAATCACGCATTTCAATGCATGATGGCCCGAAGGCCAAGTTAGCAACTTTGATATCAAATGAAATGCATACAAACAAACAAGAGGCCCAACCTCCATCATGGTGATTCAAGAGGCAAGACATGCATGCCAAGTGCAACCTAAACATGTGAACTAAGCATGCAACATGAGCATAGAGGCAAGTATACAAACATGCAATGTGTATTAGGCACACAACCTAAACTAACAAGCATGGCATGCAACAAAACATACAATGGTGGTCTTAAACTAACATGGGTAACTCGCAAGCATGCCAAAATCAGCGGCCATGAGATGAAAATGAGATGCCTCGAAATGCGTGCACACGGGCACGCAAACCGAGGCAATGGCATACGGAATGCAATGAGACTAAAATAGCATACGCAATGCAATATGGACTTATACTAACATGACAGAGCCTCAACCACACTCACATAAGAGGCCGTGAGATGAAAATGAAGTGCCTCGAAATGCGTGCACACGGGCACGCAAACCGAGGCAATGACATAAAGGCATGAAATGGCATGGCAAATGATATGCAAACATGCTAATGGAATTTCAGTAGCTAAATGAGGGGCAAAACAGCCCCGAATCATGGCCAAAGTACACCCGATGCACGGGATAGTCCCGAAACATGAATTTTGGCACCCGAAATGGCCTATAGCTATGCCAAACATGCAAGATATGAACATGAAGTATGAAGACAGCAGCTAGACAGTCCCAAAACAAGCATTTTTTCAGTATAAAGCATGGCAAAACAGCAAACAAAAATGAGGCTAAACTAGCATGCGAAAATGGCCCCAAGAGCAAGCTATTGAAACAACCCACAGCTGCTGTCCAAAAATAGAGAAAGGCCCTTCTTCAATGTTGAAGAGGGGCCCGAAACATAGTGTTTTACAGTTTATGGTCAGCCCCAAAAACAGATACAAGTGGGCTCAAAATGTCATACAAAACAAGGGCAAAATGAGGCCACAACATGAGGTATGCAAAGTATTCACTAAACAGACAAAAACCCTTCATGAGACATGTAGAGGAGGGAAAACTAAGACCTTTTTCAGGCCTGTCGAAGACCCAAAACCAGAAGCATGGTAGGCTAACGAAGCATGCAAGATTACGGTAAATAGAGGAGATTATGAAACAAGTACAAGATAGGAGTCCCAAACAAGGTTGAGCCCTTCTTCAATGTTGAAGAAGGGCTCAAAATAAGCCTACTTACAGCTTACATCAAGCCCCAAAACAGATCATACATCAGCCAAATATTCTATGCAAGAAACATGGCATACAAGAGGATATTGAGATAGGTGCTATATGCAATCACCAAACGGCAAGGGGTCCTCAATCAAACATGAAGAGGACCCCAAAATAAGACTATTTGAAGTTTAGGTCGGAGCCCAAAAGTGCTTGCAAGCAAGGCTTAGATATGAAGCAAGAAAAGGCTAGAAAGGGGAAGATGAAGACTTACCCTTGAAGACCAGCAAACCAGCACCTCTTGGACCAAGTTTAGGTGCTCCTAAGCTCTGAAGAACAGCCCCAAGTCGTTAGAATGGAGCAAGGGTGCCTTGTGCTATGAGTTGTAGGGGAAATGGCCCAAGAACAAGGTTGTTTGGAGGTGAAATGAGATAGATATAGAGAGGGAGGTGAGATATATATCTATATATCAGATATGCATATATAAATCTCTGGTTTTTTTGTTCAAAACCATTCAACCCTAGACAAAGGAGAAGAGGCATGCTTATATAGGCAAGTATAAGCCAAGACTTAGAGGCTAAGTCATGGAAAAGGGTCAAAGGGGCCAAAGGGGGGGTGCAAGGCTTCTAGGAGAAGCTAATACAGCTGGCCAAGCTTCTCCATGAAGCTTGGCCAAAGGGTTCAAGCTTCTAGAAGCTTTAAGGGGTCAAAAGGCTCAAAATGTTGCAAAAGGGGTAAGTGATATCTAAGGGTCTCATATGGCCGAGATCCCTTCAACAAAGTTGGAGAGGGGCTCAAAATAAGAAACTTTGTAGTTTATGACCAAGCCCAAAACAGCCCACAAGTACGCCTAAAACACCGTGCAAAACAGGCCTAAGAAGAGGTAAAGAGACAAGTGATAGATGGAGATGTCAAACAGTAAAAGGTCCTTAATCAAACATGAAAAGGACCTCAAAATATGACTATCTCAAGTTTGGGTCGGGGCCCAAAAATGCAAGATGAGGGTTCGGGAGTCCCGAAGTGGGGTCCAGCACCAAGAAGTGGCATACGGCCACGAAGTGGGTATCAAAGGCCCCAGGGTTCCTTGTAATGATAAAACAGAGGTTCCCGCCAAAAATGAACAAAAACCGATGCGAAATGAATGCTCGGGGCCTAAACCGCGCGGTTCAAGGTCCCGAAAATGGGCTGCAGGCACCGAAAGTGGCGTACGGCCACGAAGTGGGTATCAAAGGCCCCAGTGTCCCTCGGAATGATAAAACAGAGGCACTTGCCAAAAATCGGAGAAATCGGAGATGGTTGGGCGGTCCCGAACCGAGGCACACGGCCTGACGGCTCCGAAAACCGGGAACCGGGCTCCGAAATGGGAAAAATGGCCTGCGACCACAAAACGTAGCCTACGGCCACTGAGAGATGGTCTACGAGACCTCCCCCTCCCTTTGGGAAGAGAAAACAGAGAAAACGGAGCCTGGTTCGCAAACCGAGACAAAGCACAAAAGAGTCTGGAAGTCCGGAGGCAAGGCTCGTAGCCGGGACTCCGCAACCTCAGAACGAGCACAATATGCAATATCACCAAGCGCTCAATCGGTGACGTCTGAGTCTTGAGGACGGTCAAAAATGGGGTGTCTACAATAGCCAAGGGCTTGATTGTATTAAGTTAGTCTCATTTTGTTATAACCAAGTAGTGACTTGGAAAGATGTAAGTTTTTGGGGCATATGAATACTTGTTTAGCTTTCATTACTTTTTACTATTTGTAACACATGCTGTAGATTCAGGATGAGCTATTTATGAATGTATATCACATGTGTCACCTTTTGTATATTAACTCTGATAAATGGAAGTATTTTGTTTTAACTTGATTTCCGTTTATGAGATGGGTTTATCATATTTATTTCGGGGTGTTACATCTAGTGATGTAGTCCATTTCTAGCAAAGATTTTGTAATAAAATGGATTTTCTATAAAAATTGTCCAATCTGGATACTTATTTATGTTTCACATTGCACTTGTGAGATTAGATCAAAGAAATCAAGGGTTCGAACTGTTTAGCGCGCACGGGGTAACCCCCGAGCATGTTATAGCTATATATTAAAAGAGTGGGTTAAACCTTTACAACATATGTGTATGCTTCACAAAAGTGGGTTAAAATTTTCCAAAATATGTATGCTTTACAAAAGATGTGTCAATAACATGTCTTTAAATATGTGTTTGTCAAACTTCCTCCTTATTACTTTTCAAAAAGGCTTTGTATCAACTTGTATGTATCCTCAATGAGGAACATGTACAACATTCCGGTAATTTGTGGAAACAAAAAAAATATAGATTAGTGAATTTGTTGAAAATATACATATCAAAACACTTTGAAATTGAGATTACCTTATTACATCTCCATCGAAGCAAACTAGTCGTATTTCTTCTTTTAAGCTCTATAGATTTTTCGATCTAATCCTACAAAAGTCCATATTTCTAATTATTATTAAATTGAAATTTTATAAAAAATTATATAATCAATAGAAATAAATTAATTAACAAATGGTTACCTTTTGATAAAACATGATTCAATCTACATGGAATGCTACAACAAAACTTTAGGATAAATAATATTTGTAGTAGAATCCGAGCTATCTTTAAAGAGGAGAATACTTATACGATCAAAGGATGTACATTTGGACAATGCCATATATAATAGCTAAACATTGGTATGCGTAAATTAACCCTAACAAATTTTACAAATTGTCCTTGAGATTTATTAACGGTTAAGGCATATGCCAATCGAACTGGAAATTGACATCTTGTCATTTGGAAATGCATTTCTGAGGAAAATTGTGTAACGCCTCGCCCTTTTATTACTTGGATTTCATTACCAAACCATTATTATAGATTCAATTTCAGAGATAACATACGGAAACACTTTATATTTACAAGAACACATGAATAAAGATTCTCTTATCCGAATATAATATGAATGCAACAAGGGTTATAATTAAATAAATTGCCCGTAGGCTTACATCTTCTAAATGAAGAGAAAGGGTTTAATCCTTTTACATCAATGGCATTCCGCCCACAAACAAAAGGCCCCGTGGCCAACAGGTAAAGAAGATCTATGACTTTGGAACACTTCTCGACGTTCACCTAAAAAAGATTAGCAACGTGGGATGAACATAAAGTCCAGTAAGGATCTCAACATGATCCTAAACAATAACAACTTACAGATAGCTATGATCATGAATGCTTAGTCTCATACTGTATAAATAATGTGACAATTTATACAGAAATATACGTATATAAGAACTTTTCTCAAAGTCATTCATTTCATTCAATAACATAAGTAATTCACTTTTCTTTCTTCTTCTTACCTTTTTCCAATATTCATATGACTATAACAAATTTCTGAAGAAAAACAATTTCACCAAGCCCATTACGTTTTCTCTCACTTTTCCAGACTTATACTTGATTTGCCTTTTCAAAACATGTCCACAAGTATTCAAAGTCTTTCACATTTTTCACAATCTCAACACAATACTTACGTCCGTTTCCAACACATTCATAACTATACAAGTATGCTTTTAATACAAAAAGAAAACAACAAGCAATCAATAACTATCTGTTTCAACAATTGAGGCAATACGGCCTTCTAGAATGATAACCTGTTGGAAAAATGGTTTATATAGGCTTATTTTGGGCCGACTTTGAGCCCAAAATTAAGTGGGCCCTGAACGTCTTTTGGGGCGGGTCCGAAGAGGTGAAGTGTTCCTTGCCGCGTGGTAAGTCACACAGTGAAGACGGTTTGTCAAAACCATTTATGAGTGAATGAGAACATGACGTCGTTTTTGGGTTCGTGGAATTGAACATTTAAGTTTTAAATGTGGATTTCCTTGTGAGGCTTGTCCCACATTGAAACTTTAAAAGAGTTTTGTTGAGTTTAGAAGCTCTAGCCTACAATACTTGGGTTGGGCCCCAAGGGGCACCCCAAGTTTGTAGAAGGGAGGAGTTATGAACAAAGTGAACCTTAGCCCAAACCACCACACACGCGCGCGCGCTGCCGGTCCGGCCGAGCCGGGCTGGGCGCGGGTGTGGGTTGTGGGTCGATTCTTGTATTAATTTTTTGGACAAAATTCATTTGAATTTTTTCAAAAAATTATTGCGGGAAAAATTAATTTCAATTTTGAATTTGAATTCAAAATTTTTGTCTCTTCTTTTAATTCCACAACAGATTTGAATTCCACAAATAGGTTGATACGGTCCAGACAGAGCACCGGGACAGATTTGAATTCAAAACTATCCAGGCAGTTTCGGAACAGGTAAATAACTGCTGCATCCGTTGAATCAATTTGCAGATTTGTTTAAATTCAAACAGCGTCTGTTCAAATTCAAATCACACATGTTCAGTCCAAACAGCACCTGTTCGGGGCTGGGATTTTTGCCTATAAATACAGCCATAATTCCAGCAGTCCAGGGATCCGAAAATCAGTCTGAATATTCCATCTTTGTTGTCAAACTTTGTTCTTTTAGTGCATTATTCTCCATATTAATTTTAGAATAAATATTCAGAGAGTTAGAACACAAGTTTGGTTCGCCGAACAATTTGTTTTGAAGTGCTACTACCAATTGGTTAAGATCATTGTATCCTGAGAGATAGACGCCACCCAACCATAAGCACCGTAGTGGGACAAATCTGTCTTAAGGACAGGGTGTCACACACTCGACTTGGTCTTTAATTATTTATTCGGTTCTACAAAATAAATACTGTAAGTTTTATTTTATTTTGTTTGAATTAGTTTCAATTTATTTTATTTACACAGAAGATCGTTCCAGCAATCTTAAGACAGATTCGAATTATTCTATTTACAAAATTTTTTGTTTGTTCCTTTTCTCTTTCTTCTTTTAAGAAAATTATTTTTTGTGGATTTGCAAAATAATATTCTGGTTGGAAAAACAAATAGTAATTATATGCTATTTGACAGATAGTAGTAATATACTGTCTATTTTCTTTGACAACTAGTAGTACGATACTGGTGTCATTAATAATTCAGAATATATTTTTGTGGAATTTTTTCAGAAATTAATTTTGGGTTTTAGAAATTATTTTCTGAGTTTTCATCACTTAAAATTATGTTTTAGTATTTTAATTATTGAAGTGTTACAGAAATTAATTTTCTGTGTGGAATTAATTTGGTTGAATAAAATTTTATTTTATTGTCAAATTAATTGAAAAATAAAAGTTACATTCTTGTTTCTTTTATTTTTTACAGAATTTATTATGTGAATTTGGTTTAATTTTTTGTGTAGTGTAAATTATAATTATAATTTTGTTTTATAAATTAGAATTGATGGCTACTGAAACTAATGCCCAAACAAGTACTACTGTGGTGGCTGCAATGACGCCAACCCCCTCTCCTGTTGTAACAGTACCGGTAAATTACGGTGAAAAGCCAGAGAAGTTCGCAGGAACTGACTTTAAAAGATGGCAACAGAAAATGTTGTTCTGTCTTACAACTCTGAACCTAGCTCGTTTTCTCCGTGAAGATGCTCCTAGCTTGAAAGAGAATGAAACCGACCGGCAAGTGGTTGCTAAGGTTGATGCCTGGAAACATGCCGATTTTCTTTGCCGGAACTACATCTTGAACAGACTTGACAACACATTATACAACGTTTACAGTCTTATCAAGACAACAAAGGAACTTTGGGAGTCTTTAGAGAAAAAATACAAAACGAAAGATGCCGACTCAAAGAAATTTGTGGTTGGTAGATTCCTGGATTTTGTAATGGTTGATTCAAAAACTGTGATCAGCTAAGTTCAAGATTTCCAACTCATTCTGCATGATATTTACGCAGAAGGTATGTCTCTTAGTGAATCCTTCCAAGTTGCAGCCTTAATTGAAAAATCACCAAAAGCCTGGAAGGAATTCAAGAACTACCTCAAACACAAGCGCAAAGAAATTTCTATGGAAGAATTAATTGTGCGTTTGAGGATTGAGGAGGACAACCGCAATTCTGAAAAACGAGCTGGTAAGCATCTTATGGAGTCTAAGGCAAATGTGGTGGAACATGCTTCAAAAACCAAGAACGAAAGTCTTCTGGGGAAAGTTCATCACAAGGCTCTAAAGGGGGGGAAAATAAAAAGTACAAGTTTAATGGCAAATGTTACATCTGTGACAAAGAGGGACATCGGGCCAAAGATTGCCGTAGCAAAGACAAAAGCAAAAGAAGAACAAGCAAGAAGCCTGCTCAAGCCCATATGACCGAAGTGGACAAGATTTCCAATGGTGTAGCTGACATCAATCTTTTTGCAGTTGTTTCCGAGACAAATCTTGTCGGAAATCTTAAAGAATGGTGGGTGGACACTGGTGCTACTCGCCATATCTGTGGCGACAAAAAGATGTTCACATCTTATTCTATAGTGGACAATGGTGAACAACTTTTTATGGGCAACTCCTCAACTTCCAAAGTTGAAGGACAAGGAAAGATTGTACTCAAGATGACATCTGGAAAGAAACTCACTCTCAACAATGTGTTGCATGTACCGGATATTCGCAAGAATCTTGTTTTCGAATCTCTGTTGAGTAAGAATGGGTTTAGGCTAGTATTTGAGAGTGATAAATTTGTACTTACTAAGAATGGGATGTATGTAGGAAAAGGTTACATGTCTGATGGCCTTTTCAAGTTAAATGTAATGACCGTTGTACCCTCAATTATTAATAATACTACATCTTCTTCTTACTTGCTTAAGTCTTTAAATTTATGGCATGGTAGACTAGGACATGTTAATTATGGATCTTTGCATAGATTAATTAATATGGAATGTTTACCTAAATTTGATATTGATTCAAATCATAAATGTGAAATTTATGTTGAGGCAAAATTATCTATAACTCCTTTTCATTCAATTGAAAGAAGTACGGAACCACTTGAATTAATTCATAGTGATTTTTGTGATTTTAAATCAATTCAAACTAGAGGTGGGAAAAAATATTTTATCACTTTTATAGATGGCTATACTAGATATAGTTATATTTATCTAATTCGAATCAAGGATGAAGCGTTGGAAACTTTCATTCAATATAAGAATGAAGTTGAAAATCAACTTCGTAAGAAAATCAAGAAAATTAGAAGTGATAGAGGTGGTGAACATGAATCACCTTTTGGTGAGTTTTGTAAAGAATATGGAATAATTCATCAAACTACTGCTCCTTACTCATCTCAGCAAAATGGAATTGCTGAAAGGAAAAATAGGACTTTAAAAGAAATGATAAATGTCATGTTAATAAGTTCTGGATTACCTCAGAACTTGTGGGGGGAAGCAATACTTTCTGCTAATTATATACTTAATAAAGTACCCCGAAAGAAAGTGAATCAAACACCTTATGAATTGTGGCATGGAAGAGTACCATCCTACAAATACCTAAAAGTGTAGGGGTGTTTGGCTAAAGTGGCTATTCCTAGTCTTAAAAAGACTAAGATAGGTCCTAAGACCATTGATTGCATTTTCATTGGTTATGCCAAGAATAGTAGTGCATATCGGTTTTTGATTCATAAATCAGAACATTCCGAAATGCATGTAAATACTATTATTGAATCTCGGAATGCATCTTTCTTTGAACATGTATTTCCAAATAAGACTGGACAAGAGACTAGTAATAATAAAAGATCTCATAAGACTATTACTAGTCAGGATCAAGAACATGATCAAGAACAAGAGTTAGATCAAAATAAGGAAGAGGAACTTAGGTGTAGTAAACGTGCTAGAACCTCAAAATCGTTTGGTCCAGATTTCCTAGTTTTTTTGTTAGATAATGAGCCTTTAACTTTTAAAGAAACTATGTCCAGTCTTGAAGCTCCTTTATGGAAAGAAGCTATCAATAGTGAAGTTGAATCCATTTTGCAAAATCACACTTAGGAATTGGTGGATTTGCCACCAGGTTGTAAACCTCTTAGATACAAGTGGATTTTCAAAAGGAAAATGAAAGCGGATGGATCAATTGACAAATACAAGGCAAGACTTGTGGTCAAAGGTTTTAGACAAAAAGAATGTCTTGATTACTTTGACACATACTCATCGGTTACTAGAATAACATCCATTAGAATGCTAATTGCCATTGCATCTCTATACAATCTAGAAATTCATCAAATAGATGTTAAAACCGCTTTCTTAAATGGTGAGTTAGAGGAAGAAATTTACATGGAACAACCAAAAGGGTTTTCTGTTCCAGGAAAAGAAAAGAAAGTGTGTAAATTGGTTAAATCATTATATGGTTTAAAACAAGCGCCAAAGCAATGGCATGAGAAATTTGACAAGGCAATGATGTCAAATGGATTTAAAATTAATAAGTGTGACAAATATGTTTATATTAAAAACACAGACAAAGGTTATGTCATTGTATGTCTTTATGTAGATGATATGCTCATCATAGGTAGTAATAATGACATGATTAAAACTACCAAGAAAATGTTGAATAAACATTTTGACATGAAGGACATGGGCATTGCTGATGTAATTCTTAGTATGAAAAGTATCAAAACATCAGAAGGATATGCTTTGTCACAATCTCATTACATTGAGAAAATACTAGACAAATTCAGCAAAGATGATGATCATCTTGTTAGAATACCTGTAAATGTTAATTTGTATCTTTCTAAGAATATACAAGAAAGTATTTCTCAATTAGAGTATGCCCAAATTATTAGAAGCTTAATGTACTTGATGAATTGCACTCGCCCAGATATAGTTTATGCAGTAAGTAAATTAAGTAGATATACGTGTAATCCGGGAGTAGAACACTGGAAAGCAATTATAAGGGTTCTAAGATATCTCCGATTCACTCGTAACATTGGGCTAAATTATACAAGATATCCAGCAGTACTTGAAGGATACTGTGATGCAAATTGGATATCGGATACTAGAGACTCAAATTCCACCAGTGGGTATGTCTTTACTCTTGGTGGGGCGGCTGTATCTTGGAAATCTTCCAAACAGACTTGTATTGCTAGGTCTACTATGGAATCAGAATTTATAGCTTTAGACAAAGCTGGGGAAGAGGTAGAATGGCTTCGTCACTTCCTTGAAGATATTCCAATATGGCCAAAACCGGTGCTTGCTATATGCATACATTGCGATAGTTAATCAGCAATAGGTAGAGCACAGAGTCATATGTATAACGGTAAGTCTAGACACATTTGTCGTCGACATAATACCGTAAGACAACTACTCTCTAATGGAATTATTTCCATTGATTATGTGAAGTCTAAAGACAACATAGTGGATCCACTCCAAAGGGTTAGCAAGAGAGTTAGTTGAGAATTCACCGAGGGAAATGGGACTTAAGCCTATTAAATAAGAGTTACCACAACGGCGACCCAACCTAGTTGACTGGAGATCCCAAGATCTAGGTTCAAAGGGACAACCGAGTTGTGAATGACTCAAAAGGATCACTGGGGAGTTAAACTCCTATCCATTTCTATGATGAAATAGTGATGACTGCAGCGTTTTAGGTTAAGTAAAATTTTAATGATTCTTATATCTAGGTAAACCTAGTGGAGTATGGCAGGATACTCTTCATAAGAATCACCTATGTGAGTGTGAACTGGGCCGGTTCTATGAGATTTGTGCAGGGCTACAAGTCTTTAAAGCACTCATGAAAGACCAGATTGTTCAGGGCCAAAATGAACACAATAGTGAGAACTAAACTGTGTCTGGGAATATACTGTGAGAGTTCTATTGTCTTGGTTTACACAAACCGCTGAACAGTTCAAGACATCATATTCACTGGTTAGCTAGTAAATCCGATAATGTCTTACAAGGGAAGGTTCAAAACCAAAAGCTACCTATCATTTGCAGAATATTTTCAATTTCTGTACTCTCTGTATTTAGATCATGTTATTGCATTTTCTCTCCGTCAAATTCCATTCATGTGGGGGATTGTTGGAAAAATGGTTTATATAGGCTTATTTTGGGCCGACTTTGAGCCCAAAATTGAGTGGGCCCTGAATGTCTTTTGGGACAGGTCCGAAGAGGTGAAGTGTTCTTTGTCACGTGGCAAGTCATACGATGAAGATGGTTCGTCAAAACCATTTATGAGTGAATGGGAACATGACGTCATTTTCGGGTTCATGGAATTGAACATTTAAGTTTTAAATATGGGTTTCCTTGTGAGGCTTGTCCCACATTGAAACTTTAAGAGAGTTTTGTTGAGTTTATAAGCTCTAGCCTACAATACTTGGGTTGGGCCTCAAGGGGCACCCCAAGTTTGTAGAAGGGAAGAGTTATGGACAAAGTGAACCTTAGCCCAAACAACCACACATTTATGAAAGCCGGTCAAATGGGCCGGACAGACGGGTATGGATTGTGGGTCGGGTCGATTCTTGTATTAATTTTTTGGACGAAATTCATTTGAATTTTTTCAAAAAATTATTGCGGGAAAAATTAATTTCAATTTTGAATTTGAATTCAAAATTTTTGTCTCTTCTTTTAATTCCACAACAGATTTGAATTCCACAAACAGGTTGATACGGTCCAAACAGAGCATTCGGACATATTTGAATTCAAAACTGTCCAGGCAGTTTCGGAACAGGTAAATAACTGCTGCATCTGTTGAATCAATTTGCAGATCTGTTTAAATTCAAACAGCATCTATTCAAATTCAAATCACACATGTTCAGTCCAAACAGCACCTATTCAGGGCTAGGATTTTTGCCTATAAATACAGCCATAATTCCAACAGTCCAGGGATCCGAAAATCAGTCTAAATATTCCATATTTGTTGTCAAACTTTGTTCTTTTAGTGCATTATTCTCCATATTAATTTTAGAATAAATATTCAGAGAGTTAGAACATAGGTTTGGTTCGCCGAACAATTTGTTTTGGAGTGCTACTACAAATTGGTTAAGATCATTGTATCTTGGAAGATAGATGCCACTCAACCATAAGCACCGTAGCGGGGCGAATCTATCTTAAGGACAGAGTGTCACACACTCGACTTGGTCTTTAATTATTTATTCGGTTCTACAAAATAAATACTGTAAGTTTTATTTTATTTTGTTTGAATTAGTTTCAATTTATTTTATCTACATAGAAGATTGTTCCAACATAACCATCATAACCCATGATATACTCAGATACACTAAGACAATAATGATAAATAAATTCTACTCTACCTGCCTTAAGCACGGTAAGCCAATGATACACCTTTCCACAATGAAATGCCAATTTACCAAATACCGGCTGGAAGGTAATGGTACCTCTGTCAAGTTTTCTAGGCGCTAGCTAGAATGTTCTGGTACCTCTCATTCTAAGCGTAGCCAATTCTTCAGGCACTAGCTGAAAGGTAATGGTACCTCTCATTCTCAGCGTAGTGTACGTTACCAATCATTACAACATGATAAAGTACAACCAAGAAGTGTAATGCATACACATAAACTATTCAACAAATTACAACCAACACAAGCGTAAGGCATATACAACAATTCAACACAACAATGTCATCCTCCACCGATGACTAAGGACAAAACCTCTAAATGTACGTATTCAACACAAGTATTATAATAATTCAACTCTCATGAGATTCTAAATCCAACAACAACAATAGTAAGATAACTAAGGACAAAACCTCGAAATGTATGTATTCAACACACTTATTATAATAATTCAACTCTCGTGAGATTTTAAATCCAACCTCAAGTTAATTTCTGAAATTCACATAGTGTTATTATTTCATTCTTCCATATCAAAAATCAATTTTCTTATTTTTCAAGTTAACATAATCCACCCTTTATCCCAATCCATTCTTTTCATTTCACAAAACTAATTCCATGGATATCAAAGCCATAACCCAACTCAACTTTATATGTTCAATCCAAAATAATTCCAATGCCATAGTTAATTCTCCATTTTAGCTATTAACACATTTACACAACCCATAATAACAATTTACAAACATTATTTAACTTTATCCATTTTTAATTCACCAAGTCAAAACATTAAATTAGGATTTTTTCTTCGTTCAACATAAACATACTAAATTACTCCCTAATTAACCCAAATAATAATCAATTTAACAATCTCATTCCCAAATAACAAACCCTAGGTTCCCTTTCATGACTTTCATAATGGATATGATCTTAATGCAATACAAATCTACCACATATCTATCTATAGATGAGGTATTGAAAAGGAACAAAGAAATCCCTACGTCAAGATTCGAAACTCAAGAATTGAAGCTAAAGATAAAGACCCACCTTGAAACTCTAATGAAATCACAAAACAATCGGTAAAAGTCTTGATCTATGCTTGCTCTTCAACCATCTTGAAGGATTTGGGGTGAATCTTGGGTAAATAGAAGAGAAATCAAGAGTTTGGAAGTTTAGGTTTTCGGGTTTGGAAAATTGGAGGAGAAGAGAGGGAGAAAAATACAATTTTTGGGCCAAAAAGTCACTTTATAATGTTTGTTAGCGACCTGGTCGCTTGAGCGAATGAAGCTTGGCTCGAGTGTACAAAAGAAGCACTCAGATTCTCTGAAAAACGCACTCTTCGCTCGAGCGAAGAAAAGCTCGATCGAGCGAGTATGTTTCCAGCACAGAAACTCAAAATTCAAATAGGTGTAACTCTCTTGTTTGGACTCCGTTTTAGGTCGTTCTTGTGCCCAAATTGAAGCCCCAGAAGTAAGCTTTCCAATGGTTCTAGCCTCACATCAAGATTCAAAGTATGGAGAGAGAAAATGATGAAAGAGTGAAAACTACTCAATAACATTTATTCAAATTTGAAGTTTCTGATTCAATCTCACCCAACCATTATGGTAACACCTTAGCCAAGGCTTAAATAACAACTAAGAAGGTTCTGAATCAAGGTAATCAAAGGGTCAAATATAGTTCCATTATAATAGGAAGCACAGAGTGCTACAAATTGTGTCAAAGATAGCTTTGGTATAAATGCCAAATTATCAAACTTTTCTCCAATTAAAATTTGTGTTTCAATTATACGAGTGTCGCACCTAGTAACCATCAATCTTATACCATTATAGAGTTCATCTTTCGGTGCAATATTTCTTAACAATATTATAGGACAACCCACTTACAACTCTAACTTAAAAGTTGGTAGCGTAGAAGGATCCAATGAATTTAAATATTCATTAGGATATCTATTTGTAATGATAGGATGGGTAACCATTGTTCGTTTTTGTGCCGAATGAGAATCTTCAATTATTGTTTCCCATTCTAGGCAAGTACAATTGCGACAAATTGATGTTAAGGAAGGTTGTCTTGGTTGAATAAATTCTTCTAATCTCCCTTGTTCTCATTGCAAGTATTGAAATTCAAAATATGACTTTTCATTTTTTCAACGCTCTCGCCGTGCATGTTGAGCCAATATAGCTTTTGATATTACATTATTATTTTGTGCCTAAAATGAAAATATTTTATCATTGGTGCTTAACATGTGAATATTATTGTCTAACACTTTATACTTATTTTGTTGCATCTTGTTTTGTTACGTCTTCTTGTTTTCTATTTTATTTATTTTATACCTTTAATTTTGTTATCTTTATTTCTTTATTTCTTCTTTCATTTTGACTTTTGTTAAAAAAATAAATAAGAATTAAAAACCTGTCTTATGTAGTTTCTCCTTTCATTATATATTATTTATTTCTTCTTTCGTTTCTTTTTCCTTTTTATTATGCTATGTTGTAAATACAGCATGTGTTCATAAACAGATTAAAAATTCAGATTAATGTTTATACAAATGCTTACTATAACATGCTTCAGAAAAACATTCAACAATTAGTCAAAAGAATTGAATAAAACTTCAAAATTATTTGCACTATGTATTTTTTTTCATTATTGTACATAAAAAAGAGAAAAGTTTAAAAAATGTTGAGGAACCATACCATGGAATATGCATTTTCCTTTCCTTTGCCAAAAAGAAGTAGCCTTTTCTATTTGTTTTGATATTGCCTCGTCTTTTTACTTTGCCTTTGCCTATAAAAAAATAAGTAGAATATATTTATAAATGACAAGAAAATGCATGTTCAGTGTTCAAAGTGACTTTTGGGCTTATCTCATGAGTGCGAATGATATTAAGGTCACGCTCATCATGGACAACAAAATCAACATTTCTTTCTTGAAGAAATCGAACCTATATATACAAAAGCTTTAGAGTGATAAATAAAACTTTATCTACATAAATAAGAAAATTAGTAAAAGGAGTTGACATTACAGTTCGGTGTAAGTCTCTATCCACTTATAAGAAAATTTGATATGATAAGTTAAAAAGAAAGAAAAAGAAAAAGAAAAAAAGAATAGGCTTTACATTATAAGAGAGGTACTTAAATTTGTATGACAAAAAACTAAAAATAAAAATAATTTACTTAACCAAAAATAGTAATGTTGTCTATAACTACTGTACTTTAACCTAAAAGTGTTTAGTTATATAATTTTAGACACCAAGAAACAAAAATTAGCAATACTAATTAACAACCATAAAAAATTCTTTTTCCAAATCTCGAGAATTTGGAAAATGTTTTTTTAACAACCTTAAAAAAATTAACAACCAAATCACTTGGTCGTAAATATATATAATCACAAAAGATTAGAGAAAAAACCATAGGCCTAAAAAGATTAGACAAAAGAACATAGGCCTAAAAACTAATTCCATTTAATCCAACAACAGTAAAAAATGATAGAATTTCATAAACTAATGATTAGCCAAAGGAAATCCAAAATTACACAGTAATCAAAGATTAGTCAAAGAAACCCAAAAAAAGAAAAAAAAAATTGAGGCTGATAAATATTTATGATAGTTGCCCAAATTTCTCTTGTTTCTCCCACTTTATCACCAACCAAACAAGACAAAATGTTTTTGGTAAAAACTACTAATTTATGGACTAATAAATATGTATACCAATTCAAAAAAAGCCTTAACTCAAAATTGAAACAAACAAAAAATAAATATTATATAGATTTTGTCCCATCAATTTTATCTCTAATGACATGGCCCATCCTATGTGAAACAGGTCCATACTCTCACATTGTTCAATTTCATTTTTAGACTTTATTTATTTTTAAATTTGACAAAAATAAAGCCGAAACAGATTTTGACTAATTTAAAAATTAAAATTAAACAAAGTGGTGATGATAATGTGAACTAATTTAAAAAAACAAATATGAAATCCAACTGGAGCATAATGCGGACTAATGTTGGGGTAATGTAATCGAGTATAAAATTAATATGAAATCAAGATCAATAATTTAATAGGACCTAACCCAAGACCATTCACAAATTTAACTATATATGATGAAACCACCTAGTTTACTGGTAATAGCAGTTCAATGAGTTGACTTACACTAATTTTTAAAAATTAATGAGATTCACTTTTACGATCATGCTTATCTACATATATAATTTTACAATTAAACAACAATGTAAGAACAAAAAATTCAAACCATACTGTTATAAAACTGTAAGACCTAATAAAAAAATTTCAATACTAAAAACCCAGAACCAGTGAACAATTGAACTATTGAGCAACAAAAACTCTTTCAAAAACTCTTTGAAAAAACAAAGCATGGTCCATGATGTTGGAAATGGTTGGGAAAATTCTAGGTAAAACCAGAATTTTTTCCTAACTTTGGTCTATTATTTAGGTGGGACCCGTACGTCGATTTTCGCAGGTCAAAGTGGTAACGCGTTCTATGCCGTGTTGTGATTCATGTGGTATATTTGGTTGTTCAAAACCATTACCAAGTGAATGGGAAATTGAAGCCAAAGTATGCTCCATGGAAATGGAGTTTTGGTGAAAGATCCTTAAAGGTTTGAATAAGGCATGTCCCACATTGATTTGGTGGAAAGTTTTGAATGGGTTTATAAGGCATGGGATTGGAACTTGGGGTGCGCCCCAAGGGGTACCCAAGTGTTTTAGAGAGGGAGGTTATGGGTAAAATGGGCTAGGCCCATTGGACCCAAAAATCACCGCGTGAGTGCATGGTGTGAGGTTGGGTTGGCCTTGTCTGGGACAAAAACATTTGAATTTTATTTTATTTTTTGGTAAAATAAAATCCCAAATTCAAAATAATTCCGGAAATAAATTGGTTCGATTTTCCTATACATCCAAACAGGGCCCTTCCCGTTTTTATCTGTTTGAATTATGAACCCAACAGATTCAAATATGTTTAAATTCAAAACCAAACAGGTTTCATACATGTTCAAACAGGTTTGCACCTGTTCAATTCAAAACCCAGCAGCCACCAATCCATCTATAAATAGGACAGCCCTCATTTGGATTTTAAAAACTCTAATTTTCGTCCTTCATAATTCTGCAAACATTCTCTTCATATTGCTGCATTATTTTCTTCTGTGAGAGAGTATAAACACTTAGTGTGTTCGTTAGGCAAACAATTTATAGTGCTGCTATTGTTTGTAGTTGATCATTTCATCTTGGGAGATAGATGTTCACATTCTGAAAGCACTGTGGAGAGGATGAATCTGTCTTAAGGACACAGTGTTAAACACTGGACTTGATTAGAATAATATTCAACATATTAATCAATTGTTGTTTAGTACATAACATAATTTAATCTATTTAAATACAGTGAAGATTTTCCAACAATCTTAAGATAGATCCTCTTTGGTGTCTTCATTGTATTTAATTTTCTGTGTTTTCAAAGTGATATTTTGGTTGGAAAATACAAATAGTATTATAAACTATTTGACAGATAGTAATAATATAATGTCTATTTTCTTTGACAACTAGTAGTAATATACTGGTGTCATTAACAATTGCAGGATATTATTTTGTGTTACAGAAAATTATTTTGGTATTTTATTTTCTGATTTTAGTAACTAGAAAATTAATTTGTGATTTGTTTTCCTGATTTTTGTAATCAGATATTATTTTGGTATTTTATTTTACTAGTTTTAGTAACAAGGAAAATAAAAATGTTTTGTGTTATAATTTATTTTCTAGTTTTAGTAACTAGAAAAATTAATTTGTTAATTTATCATAGTTCATCATGAGTATACATAGAAGTATTTGATTCTGGAGTTAAATATTAGTTTTACAAACTAATTTCATTTTTTTACAAAGAAACCTTTGTGGCAAGTTTATTTTCTTTATTGGTTTACTGATTCATTCTTTAATTTCTGTGTATGGATCCGTAGTTGTGAATAGTTTCTGCACATGAGTCGGAATATATATATATATATGTATATATTCACAAGAACATTTTAATGTGTATATAATTAGTTTATTTATGTACAAATCAAACTGATTAAATGAATGTATGTTTTGTCATTTTTGGAGTATAAAATTCAAAACGCGTTGAATTTTATTTATGGGTTGAGAATCTTTTTATTTCATAATGCAAGTTATGAGATCATGCATGATTAATTTATTTTGTTAAATTCATTATTTTTAGTTGATGCGTTTGATATGCATGTATTGATATCAACTCAAGTTATTTTTAAAAAAATAATTTCATGTGATTTGGAATGATAAATTGATATGTTGACTTTGTACATTAGCATATTAATTTGAGTATTTCTAATCATTTGAATGGGTATTTAAACACTTGAGAAATTTCAATAACATGAAGATTTAAGTAATTATATCGTTCCATTTAATTGGAAGTAATTTTGAGAAATCTTTTATGTGGATTATTATTTGTTGAATTTGTGACATAAGATGTTGTCAATCATTATTTTACTTGTGTAGTAGAATTTGTTAAACCATAAAACATTATTTTAATATAGGAGTGTATCTCTTGCATTAGAAAAGATAATTTAGTTTTCTTTTATCACAAATATTTTTGTGTCAGTGTTGATTATTCGTAAATGAGTTGCAAGAATTTATACAATCAAACATGAGATTTTTGATTTGTTCGATTCTTAGGCAAAATCTTTATGAGGATATGATTTTGTCAAAACATTAATTCTGACTTGTGTAGTCATAATTATTTTGGTTTTTTCTTGAATTTGTTTTGAAATTTATTGATTTATATTAGAAGTAATAGGGGTAGTGAATATGATGCACCTTTAAATGAATTTTGTGCACAACATGGCATTATTCACCAAATTATAGCACCTTATTCTCCACAGTAAAATGGAATTGCTGAAAGAAATAATAGAACCCTAAAAGAAATGATGAATGTCATGTTACTAAGTTCAAGCTTACCACAGAACTTGTGAGGGGAAGCAATATTGTCTGCTAATTATGTTCTTAATAGAATACCCCACAAGAAAACTAACAACACTCCTTATAAATTGTGGAAAGGTCAACCGCCTTCCTACAAATGCTTAAAAGTGTGGGAGTATTTGGCAAAAGTTGAACTTCCTGTTCCTAAAAGGACTAAGATTGGACCAAAAATAGTAGATTGTGTGTTTGTTGGTTATGCTCAAAATAGTAGTGCATATTGATTTCTGACTTATAAATCAAAAATACCTGATATAAATGTAAACACTATTATAGAGTCAAGGAATGATGTGTTTTTGGAACATGTCTTTCCTTACAAGAAAGGACAGGAATTAAGTTCACAGAAAAGAACTTATGATTGTACACAAAATCAAGAGACTAATGACAATCAAACACAAGAGACTAGTAATGGTCTCGACCAACAGGATTTAACTGATGATGAACCAAGAAGAAGTAAGAGAGTGAGAACATCAAAATCCTTTGGTCCAGATTTTCTGACACACCTGTTAGAAAATGAACCTCAAAACTTTAAGGAAACAATGACAGGTCCTGAAGCACCTTTGTGGAAAGAGGCTGTTAATAATAAAACTGAGTCCATTATGCAAAATCATACTTGGGAATTGGTGGATCTTCCACCAGGTTCTAAACCTCTTGGATATAAATGAATATTCAAGAGAAAAATGAAGGCAGATGGTTCAATAGACAAGTATAAAGCAAGACTTGTAATAAAAGGTTACAGACAAAAGGAAGGTCTGCACTATTTTGACATATATTCCCCTGTGACAAGAATAACATCTATTCGCATGCTTATTTCTATAGCAGTGTTGTTTAATTTAGAAATACATCAAATGGATGTTAAGACAGCTTTCTTAAACGGTGATTTAAATGAAGAGATCTATATGGAGCAACCCGAAGGGTTTCTAGTGTCGGGGTAAGAAAAGAAAGTTTGTCGGCTTGTAAAGTCTCTTTATGGATTAGAACAAGCACCTAAGCAATGGCATGAAAAATTTGATCATGCAATGCTTACTAATGGGTTTAAGATAAACGAATGTGACAAATGCGTCTATGTTAAAAATACTGACCAAGGATATGTCATAGTTTGTCTTTATGTGGATGACATGCTTATTATTGGAAGTAGTCAAAACATGATCAAATCAACTAAGCAAATGCGTAACAAAAGATTTGATACGAAAGATATGGGGGTCGTAGATGTTATATTAGGAATGAAAATTACTAAAACATCTGACGGATATGTATTATCTCAATCACATTATATTGAGAAAATTCTTGATAAATTTATTAAGGATGATTTGAATGTAGCTAGAACACCTGTAGACATCAGTCTTTATTTATCGAAAAATAAAGGTGATGCAGTGTCTCAGTAAAAATATTCCCAAATCATTGGAAGCCTAATGTACCTAATGAATTGTACTCGTCCTGATATAGCTTATGCTATCAGTAAATTGAGTAGGTACACTAGTAACCCCGGAGAAGACCATTGGAAAGCGATCATTCGGGTTCTTAGATATCTAAGATTTACTTGTGATCATGGTTTAAACTTTACTCGATATCCAGCAGTACTCGAAGGTTATTGTGATGCCAATTGGATATCGGATACTAAAGATTCAAAATCCACTAGTGGATATGTCTTTACTCTGGGAGGCGCTGCTGTTTCTTGGCACGAAACAAACTTGCATCGCACGATCCACAATGGAATCCGAGTTCATTGCTTTAGACAAAGCAGGAGAAGAAGCAGAATGGCTTCGTCACTTCTTAAAAGACATTCCAATGTGGCCAAAACCTATGCCAGCTATTTGCATTCATTGTGATAGTCAATCTGCAATATACAGGGCACAGAATCACATGTATAATAGTAAGTTACGACATATTCGTCGTCGACATAATACCGTAATGTAATTGTTGTCAAGTGGAATAATCTCAATAGATTATATAAAATCTAAAGAGAATATTGCAGATCCGTTAACAAAAGATTTGACAAAAGAGCTAGTGTATAGTTCATCAAAGGGGACGGGATTAAAGCCTATTACATAAGAGTCGTCATAATGGTAACCCTACTTATATGACTGGAGATCCCAAGAACTAAGTTCAAAGGGACAACTAAGTTATGTGTGGCTCGCCAGAAATCACCAAGGGATTAAAATTCCCTACCCATTCCTATGGTGAGAGTGATATCTGTAACATGTGTTGTCTACAGGGGTATAAGGATAAGCTTAGCTCTTAATGATTACTTATATCTTGATTAAGGCATAAAATCAAGACGAGTATAAGGAGATACTCACAATAAGAATCACCTATATGAGTGTCGAACTGGGGCCGGTTCTATGAGAATGAAAAAGGTTAAATTCTCTAGAAACACTCATGAAAACCAGGAGCGTTCAAGGCCAAAATGAACACAACAGTGAGAACCACGATGTGTTAAAAGATATTTTGCGTGAAATCTATTGTCTTGGCTTACACAAACAGTTGAACAATTCAAGGCATTGCGTCCATTGGTTAGCCAGTAAGTCCAATAGGTTATCACTAGGGAAGGTTCAAGGCCGAAAGCTACTTATCTTGATGCAAGATATTTTCGACTTATACTCTTTCGATAAACTCTGCATATTGTTGTATTTCTATTGTCATCAAATTCCATTCATGTGGGGGATTGTTGGAAATGGTTGGGAAAATTCTGGGTAAAACCAAAATTTTTTTCCTAACTTTGATCTATTATTTAGGTAGGACCCGTGCGTCGATTTTCGCGGGTCAAAGTGGTAATACGTTCTATGCCGCATTGTGATTCACATGGTATATTTGGTTGCTCAAAATCATTACCGAGTGAATGGGAAATTGAAGCCAAAGTATGCTCCATGGAAATAGAGTTTTGGTGAAAGATCCATAAAGGTTTGAATAAGGCTTGTCCTACATTGATTTGGTGGGAAGTTTTGAATGGGTTTATAAGGTATGGGATTGGAACTTGAGGTGTGCCCTAAGGGGTACCCAAGTTTTTTAAAGAGGAAGGTTATGGGCAAAATGAGCTAGACCCATTGGACCCAAAAATCACCACACACGTGCGTGCGCACTGCCACCACCGTCCGGTCGATCGATCGGGTGGGTTAGGCTAGGCTTGGGCGTGGGCGCGGGTATGGGTGCGGGTGCGTGGTGTGAGGTTGGTTTGGGCTTGTCTGACCCAATACCTATCTTTTTGGGCAAAAAACATTTGAATTTAATTTTATTTTTTGGTAAAATAAAACCTGAATTCAAAATAATTCTGAAAATAAACTGGTTCGGTTTTACTGTACACTCAAACAGGGCCCTTCCCGTTTTTATCTGTTTGAATTATGAACCCAATAGATTCAAATCTGTTTAAATTTATAACCAAACAGGTTTCATACCTATTCAAACAGGTTTACACCTGTTTAATTCAAAACCTAGCAGCCACCAATCCATCTATAAATAGGACAACCCTCATTTGGATTTTAAAAACTCTAATTTTCGTCCTTCATAATTCTGCAAACATTCTCTTCATATTGCTGCATTATTTTCTTCTGTGAGAGAGTATAAACACTTAGTGTATTCGTTAGGCAAACAATTTATTGTGCTACTATTGTTTGTAGTTGATCATTTCATCTTGGGAGATAGACGTCCACATTCTGAAAGCACCGTGGAGAGGACGAATCTGTCTTAAGGACACAGTGTCAAATACTGGACTTGATCAGAATAATATTCAACGTATTAATCAATTGTTGTTTAGTACACAACAGAATTTGATCTATTTAAATACAGTGAAGATTTTCCAACACATGATATATACTATGCATTTGAGTGAAACAAAAAGTTTTAAAAAAAATGCTCTGAACTCTTTCATAACCCATTTTAAACCCAAAAAGATCAAACCCATTTTAAACCCAAAAAGATCAAACCTTACAGGAAAACAACTTAAAAAGATCAAAACTTACAGGAAACCAACCTTACAATTGAGAAGTCGGAGTGATGACCGAATTGCCGGAGTGAGGTTTAAAAAAGCCAGAGAGAGAAATGGGTAGAGAGAGAAATGAGAGGGAAAAGCTGAAGGAAGGAAAAAAATGTTTAAATAGAGAGAGAGAGAGAGAAAGAGCGAAGGTGGGAAGACAGATGGGTAGATAGGGAGGCAAATAATTTGTGATGCTTAGGGAGAGGAGTGTTTGGGCAAAAACCATCCATTAATCTAAACCATTAATACATTTAGCATTCATCTCAATCATTTAAATCAAATATATCTCTGATACATTTTATACATTTTTAAAAACTCTTGTGCCATAGAGATGAGTAAATTATGACATACAAATGTAATTATTATTACACTGAAATATTCACACCAAACTTTTCCTTTCTTTTGGTCATAAATGGTTGGATGAACTTATTTATTAGAATAGTGAAAAGGTGAAATGTATGACCATTAAAAACATGTCTGCTGAAAAAAATATGATAGTTTCATTTTTTAAAAATGAAAGAAATAATAATTTAAAGAAAGATGACTAAAATAAAGCATTGTTAGAGTGGATATTACAAAAGGTAAATTACACAAACCATCCTTAAGGTTTGAAAAAATGCAATAAGTTTTATAAGGTTAACCTCATTACACTAACTTCTCTTTTAGTCATCAAAAAGTAATATGTCTCGACTAAAAACAATTTAATAGCTAAACCTTGAAACAATTATCAACCAAGAAAATTTTTAGTCACAAAATGTAACACTTTTGGTAACTAAAATGAATTTGGTCACCAGAAGTACAAATTGTTGTTGTATAAAATAATTAAAACTAATGCAAATGATGTGTAAACATAGATAATCAAGGATATAACATATATTGTAATATAAAAATAAATGACAAAATCATTATTTTATCAAAACAATTAACAAATGATTGTTGAAGATGACACTGAAGTGTTACGTAAATTAAAATCTTAAGAAAGTACATTGCAATATGTCAAACTTGTGAGGTTAGTGTATTTTTTTTCCAAATCTCAATGGAGATTAATATAATTTATTTAAAAAAATAAATAAATAACTACCTAAAATAGAAAAGTGAGATTTTGGCTAAATATTTTTACTAGTATCACTAGAGAGCATCTCCAACACTATTACGGATCTTTCCTAACAAAATTACATAATATATATATATATATATTAACTACTTATTTTCTTTTATAAATATACTTCAATAATATTCATTATTTTAGCTAGTCATTTTAAGTAATTTTTTTTTTAATTTGTATTCTCCAATGAGAAAGAGAAAAAGGATAGGAGGAAATAGGGAGATAAAATAAAGAATTAATTACTTAAAAGTCATATTTACAAATGTTATGGTAATTCAGGTCCTATCTAAGATTTTTTGAACTAATAAGTCCTATTTAGTAAAATTGAGAATATTATCAATTTTTTAATTTTTAAAACTAAGAACATTATCAATTTTGCATAGTAATATTTCAGATAATTGTTTCACTAACTGATGGGGAAAAAAAAATAGAGTATGAGATTAAACGTTTTTGCCTTTTTACTTATTGGTTCGATTCAACTATCCAACAAAACTAAGAACATTATTAGTTTTTTCTAGTTTTATAACTGAGACATTATCAGTTTTTTTCATTTTTAAAGTTTTGTTTTCCAGTTTTGCACATAAATGTTCCATCATCATACTCCTTTATAAATATAAAATTTTTAATTTTGTACAAAAAAATAATTCATTTTTTTAAATTTTTTCAAAAAAAAATTCAAAATTTTTTTTTAAAAGTTTTTCAATTTGAAAATTGATGTTTTAAAGTTTTGAAAATCAAAATAAATGTCAAATTATCATATTCCTTTATAGGTAATCATAAAGATAAACAATTATTGTTTGAAAGGTAATTCCAACTTTTAAAATTTTAATGGGACTGAAAGGTCTAAAAAAATCTTAGTTATGACTTAATAGAGTATAAATTCATAAATTAGAACTTATGTGTAAATGCCTCGTAAATAAATAAATTATTTTTATGTTTCACTAGGGTGGAATGGCTCTCCAAATATGGATAGTTCGGAGAATAAATGGTAAACTAACTATCATGATAACTAACTTGTTAAAAAGAAAAATGAAAGAGAGGCTAGATAAAACCTCTAAAGATGTCCATTTAACTAGTTTGCAGATGCCCTAATGGTTCAATAATTAAATGGCTAACTATTATTATATGTAAAATATTTTGACACAATAAACTTTTTTCTTCATTTGTTTTCTCATTTCATTTACCGTTTTAAAATAACATGGTACATCCCCCAAATCAACCTTTTTAAATATAATTTAAAGTTACATATTGCAAAATAAAATAATATAAGAAATCATCATAGAAAAAGAGGAACTAGGACATAATACTCTCAGTTGTTTTGGATGGTGTTGACATTTTTATACTTGATTGTTCATTTTTTTTTAGTCATTTATATATTTGATCCATTCTATATGTGAAATTTTATGGTTTTTGTTTCTATGTTTAATTTTTGTGTGTCCTTTTGTTTTGCAAATATCAATCTTAATTTATTTTTATTTTTTTGATGAAATGCTTTGGAATTTTGTTTTGATTTCTATTACTTTTGAGAAAAAAGGAATAGTATTTCTAGAATATAGTGTTTATGGATAGCTTTATTGAATTGGCAAATTTATTTATAATTAAATCTTGTGCCAAATTTATAATGCATTGTTAAAAAATAACAAATCTTTTAGTTAGCTATTTTTTTAAATTTATTTATGGGAAAGCACGAGGTTTCATATATGGTACATCTAACAATAAGTCGTCAATTAAAGTATATTAGCGTACAAAATAAATCTCAAAAGAAATAAAGAAAACCTCCATGTAGAGAGGATACGAGTCTCTACCTAGGGAGAAAAATAAACCTTCATGAAAAGAGAAGAAAACCTCTATATAGAAAGATTAAAAAAAAAAAAAAACCACCAAACAAGCATTACCAATCACCTTTATGATCCGTTTATCATCACAATCGTTATCTGTAGTACCTTAATTCCTGCTTTTATATTATAAAAATGAAACATTCTGAATCTAAGGTGGTCGCTTAGCATAAAAAAGCGCGTTTAGCAGTATCAAATCTCTATCAAGAATCAGATCTGAGTGAAGATCTAAAAGTTTCGTTAGTGGCAAACCCGGTGATGGAGACGAGATGAACTGCAGTGGCTAGCATAGTGATGAATAAGAAAGAAAATAGGATAAACTACAAGGGAAGAAATGAAGGGGAGATGATGGCTAGAAGAACACATAAAAATGGAGAGAGACTAAGGTTTCTTAGAGAAATAGAGAGAACGGTTAGAATTTCTTGTTTATCTTTTAGTTAGCTATTAAAAAGAAAAATTTCGAACTTCATGTTATTTTTTAGCTCCATTGGAGAAGTTTATATGGATTATATAAGTTAAAATCAAAATTTTCATTAATTAGTTGACAAATTAGATATTTTTTAAAAAGGATCCATTTAATAAATTGTAATAGAGATCTTTATTATATTAATGTAATAAAGAGGGTCAACGTATTAAAAGGATAAAATATACATAACCTTTCTCAAAATCAAAATCAAAATTAAAATCAAAATGAAACGGAAGCATTTACACGAAGACTTCTAAATTATTAGAAAGTAATATTTTGACTCCTTAAATTAAAATAAAAAAAATTGTAAAAATTAATCCGATATTATAAAATCTCTTAACGGCATTAAGGGAACATGTTTAATTACCAAAGTATTACACATCCCTTGTATTATTTTACCCCATTGAACTATCATGAAACATTATTTTACCCCATAAACTATCATAAAGTATTACTGTATTCTTTGAATTACAAAAACGTACTATTAGGCCTTCAACTATGTGATAACCCAACCTGTATTATGCTTAATTATGTATGTGATTATGTATTTGATATGAATTTGCAAGTTTAAGTATGGGAAATATGTGAATTTGGAAAAAGTATCTGTTGAAAGTAGGGATATCTGTTGCAATTGAAACTTTGAACTGAAATTGAAGGCTGTAGAGACGCAATAAACAAAAACCTATTTCATAGCTATGATTAGCATGATTTTTAGAGCCTTTGGTGAGATTTTGAAAAATTATGATTCGTAAGGAATAAATTAAGATTTTTGAGTTAAGTTATATATGTATAGCCTCTTTTGTTTTTCATTGGTTTTAAGAGGGCTCTAAAGTGTAAGTTAGAGAGAGAGGAAGAGAAAAAAGCAAGGGATTGGAAGGGAATCAAGGGGCAAACCATAGATTTGAGTCAATGTATGGAAATTTATTTACAATATTTGTTTCTAACTCATCTTTGTCAAGAAATCATGAAGAGATTAGGAATTTTGAGCTGGGATTTTGAGTTGTATAGTGACTAGGGCTAAAGGCATGAAATTGAACCTTAACCTCTACACCATTGTTTGATTTGAGTTCATTTTTATGATTGATCCATGAAACAAACCCTAGATAGTTCATACAAACAAGATTTGTGAAAAAATAATTCATGAATATATGTATTTTGAACTTGTGTATATAAACCATGAAATTGTGAAAAGATGAAACCATGAAATTATTGTTGATGCAAGATTGATATGTTTAATATGGAATTACACTTGTATCATGCTTAGATATCATGTTTTTGAGTTGTTTTTGTATACATTTGAGCTTGGAAATGAGTTTGGAAGGTTTGACATTTTTGGCCATTTTTGGACTGTCTGATTTTGCCCAGGCAGCACGAGCGACCACGAGCTTCGCACAAGCGGAACATGATGAAAAATAGAGGTTTGTATTCTGCTTAAACCATCGCTTGAGCAGCCAAGGCCACCGTTCGAGCGGCCCAGTCACCGCACGAGCAGTCAAAGTGGGCGCACGTGCGGCCAACTTTGTTTCAACTTATACCTAGTAACTTCAAAAAGGCATACCTCCCTCATCTAAACTTCGTTTTAGATTATTCTTGAGCCTAAATTGAAGCCCCAGAAGTCTAGTTTTCAATGGCGGTGGTCTCACATCCAAATTATAAGTACACAAATAGATATGTTCAAATTAGTGAAAGTTATTCACTTTCTTTCTAACCGTTTCATGCTATTTCCTCTCAAAACCCAGTTTTCTTTCATTTCTTCTTATTTTCCTAGACACAGATTATGACCCATTGAGGACTAATGAGTTTAGAACCAACAAAATTAATTAGTTAAGGAGCAAAGTAAGGGATTGATTTATTTAGTTAAGAAAAGATTAAGAGAAGTAAATTTGATCAAGAGAATAATTCTACGTTTCGATATGTTGTGCCATACGCATTGTGTTTGCAGGTCATGATTCGAGAACCGATCAACCATTTTTGGAAACCACTGTGAGTAATAGTATAGTAAAGATATGTTTTCATTATCTATTTTGATTTATGTACGACATGATCTTTTAAATATCGTATTTTGTCAAAATGCACAAGTTTCCAAAAAATGTGAAGTGAGTTATGAACAAGAAATGTGAATTGTTTGTAATATGATATGGTGGGCCCAAGGCCATTCCATTTATCCGTTCCGTTTATGCTATGAAATAATATGAATTATTCAGTCTGTATGACCTATTGGTTTCTGGTATGGAACAAAGTGTTGTACAGAACTAAGTACTACAGTGGGAGTCACCTTTAGAGTCCGTACGAGTCACCTCTTAGGTCCATGCATACATAAACGTTGGGCCCGAGGCCATTTGTTAAATAATTAAGCCTGAGGCCGCTTGTTAAATAATTAGACCTGAGGCTGCTTGTTATATGATTGGGCCCGAGGATGCTTGTTATATGTTTGGGCCCGAGGCCGCTTGTTAGATGATTGGGCCCGAGGCCGCTTGTTATATGATTGGGCCCGAGGCCGTTTGTTATATGTTTGGGCTCGAGACCGCTTGTTAGATGATTAGGCCTGAGGCCGCTTGTTATATGATTGGGTCCGAGGCCGCTTGTTATATGTTTGGGCCCAAGGCGCTTGTAATATGTTTGGGCCCGAGGCCGCTTGTAATATGTTTGGGCCCGAGGCCGCTTGTTATATGTTTGGACCCGAGGCCGCTTGTTATATGTTTGGGCCCCAGGCCGCTTGTTATATATTTGGATCCGAGGCCGCTTATTATATGATTGGGCCCGAGGCTGCTTGTTATATGTTTGGGCCCAAGACCGCTTGTTATTTGGTTGAGCCCAAAGCTGCTTGTTATATAAGTGGGCCTAAGGCCATTTTGAATATATGAATATATGACTATGGACATTGTGAGAATTTTATGATCATCTATTTACACTGTTTTACCGTATTATTATTTACTAAGCTTCGCTCACCCAATATTATGTATGCACATGTAGGTAATCAGCAGCATGGAGCACATCCCTAGAGTCAGCTTCATGAGCTATTTTGTAACTCAATCGAGTCATGCCTCTGAAATGGAGTTTTGTCTTTGACTCACACTACACCTTGACCTTATTTTATTTTTGCTATTATGGTCTTGGATTTGTAAACAATATGTGTAAATTTCTTGTGGCACTTATATTTTTGCTTGGGTATGTAAATGTGTTAATGTGTTATGAGGTTATCTTCATAATTTTTGCTTACGATTGGCATAACTTAATGGACTTCTCTTTATTATACGTTCCGTTTATGGTCTCATTAGCATAAATATTTTGTATGATCGTTTGAGGCCTTCGGTAATTTACGGGTTACTGGCCAGTTATTACCCAAATTTTTAAGGATCGTTTCGGGTTATGAGAAACTATCAAAATGTCACACACATTGACGTCATTAACGAAACAATAAAATGATCAAATTACTCACTTTTGTCTGTATTTCATACACTTATTTTCTCTTTCAAGTACATCAGAAACCACTACAATATTAAAAAAATAATAATAAAAAATGAGAAACCCTAGTCATGTCTGTTAACCTCCCCACTTCATTTAAAAAAAAAAAAAAAATCCTTCAATTTAAAATATATATATATATATATAAAATTTTCAAAAATAATTTTTTAAAATTTTAATTCGTATTTTTATATTTATATTGATTTTTTAAAAATTATTTTAACCAACTTTTCTAACTTTTAAATCCACGTAATATTGATATACTTATAAAATATAAAATTTGTACAAAAATTTTTTTAAAAAAATATTGAATACAACAAAATATAAAAATATATTGAATTTTTTTATTTTTTAAAATATTTTTTTGTATTTAATGAATTATTTTTTTTACAAATATTATATTTTTTAAGTGTATCTAAATGTATCTAAAAAATAAAATTTTTACATAGAATATTTAAAAGTTTCATTAAAAATAAAAATACACAGAAAATTAAAATCTTAAACTTTTAGAAAAACAGTGTAAATCAAACAAGGTGAATGGTTTTTGATGGATTTCAAATAGTCAACGAGTGTATGAGATAATAAAAAAGATGATGGTAATTTGGTCATTTTATCGTTTCTGTTAACGGTGTTTGACATTTTATTAGTAAAAGAGTCTAATTATATGTATTTATAATTTAGACATTCGTGATAGTTCAAGATAATAAAATAATATTTTATAATGTTTTAGAAAAATAATTATTTTTAATTTTTTGACAAAATATGTAAAAAAATATAAAAAATAATGTGATTTAAAATAAATTTAAAAAAAAAAGAAGTTAGAAAATAACTTTATGATAGTACAAGGAATTTGTATATAATTAACTAATTACAAAAAGATAAAAGATACTTTAGTCATCAAATAAATAAAATTATGGCGCGTGACTTTCAATCGGACGGATTTACTGATGGCTAAAAGATGAAGGGAATGTACGTGATAGATTTTGATAGTTACAGGAGCCTAATTGTATATTTTTTAAGTTCAAGGGTTAAAGTGATATTTCATAATAATTTAGAGATTCTATGTAAATAGAGTAAATTATAAATATATTTTTTGAGATCTGATTAAAATATAAATTGTCTTCTATAATTTTAAAAATTACATTTCACTCACTTGAGGTTTCTAATTTTATAACAATCGCTCATTTTATTAATAAATTATTAAGTTAATTAATAGTTTTTAATGATATTAAAAATATATTTTAATTAAGAATTTAGGTAATTTTATTATTTTATATGAGAGCAATTATGAATTTAATTTTTTCAGTTAATTATGTTAAATAAAAAATTTTAATAATAGGGTATTTGTAATTTTTCAAATCATAGAAAGTAATATGTATTTTAAGCAAATTTCAAATGGTGTATTTGTAATTTACCCAGGTAAATACTTCTTTTATTTACGAGAAATTATTGGTTGGTCTGGGGACAATACCACATAAAGCTTCAGATGCATTGTGATTAATATAAGAGGTGAGACTCATAATTTTGTATTAGGCGATTGAGGAATATGAGGGACATGAGAGTTTGTGATTGGCTGGGGACATAACTACGTGATCCTAATGACCAATCAATAATTTTTTGGATAAATTACCAATAGGTCCTAAGTTAGACTTAATTCCCATAAGTTCGATTGAAAAATAAGTCATAGTAAAATCATCGTTAAAAATAATTTTTTGTAATGATTTTTTTTTATATGTCGCTAAAATTGATAATTAGTTTTTTTTTTCAACGATTTTTATAAATTGTCTTTAAAACTTATAATTAGTGATGTTTTTCTGTAACAATTTTTAAACTATCGCTAAAAATTAAAGATTAGTGACATTTTTAAATTACTGTTAAAATTTATAATTAGTGATATTTTTTTTTAATGATATTTAATAAAAAAATATATTAATTATCATAGGCCTCGTTATTAAACAATAAAAAGTCTACTTTTTGGTATCAAATACATAAGTCCCCTAATTTTTCTTTATTTACAGCCTTTTGTTCTGACGGCCCTGAAAGCGCGTGTCTTGGACGGTCTTTCGTTGTATTTTATTTTATTTTATTTATTTATCTAGGTATTCAAACTGCCCGTACAACCCACGTAGAAAGGGCTGAGAGAGAGAGAGGAAGAGAAACAAAGTCAGCAACCAAGACTCTTCGCCTCTCTCTCTCTACTCTGCTCCTCTGAGATCTGATTTACCTTAAAATATTGCTTGTCAATGGAGATTTGATACGTACTATTTCTATATATATATATATCTGTAGTTCGGTGGTTACACTGGCTCTGAAGATATACATAAACACGCAATCACAAGCCCCTGATTTTTTCTCCTTCTGTTGATCAAGCTCAAACTGTAAGTCTCTCCAATCTCTCCATATATTCATTCATTTAGGGATCAGATCTAGTACTTTGAATGAATGGCTGAAATGTACCGATTTTAATTTGTTTTTCTTCATTGTCTGGTTTAATTTGAAGAATTGAGTTCGTTTCACTTTCGAATTCGTGCTTTTCTCGAGTATATCTGGAACAAGTTATGAAGTTTTGTGTAATTTATTTCAGATTTTCTTTTGTAATTTTCTTTTTTCATTGGCTGTGAAATTTAGGGTTTTTTTTTTTTTTTTTTTTGGATTGTTGCTAGATTGAAATAAAGGTGTTGTGATTGGAGAAAAGAGAGAGAGAAGATGACTGAGAGCAAGAGGTTTCAGCTCGGGACCGTTGGTGCGCTGAGTCTATCAGTGGTTTCGTCAGTTTCAATTGTGATCTGCAATAAGGCCCTTATTACCACATTAGGTTTTAATTTTGGTGAGTTGCTTACAATCAATTGCTTACATTATGTTTTCTATATATTTTTCTTTATTGTATTTACTATAAATTTAATGAAGTTCTCCATATGAGAACTGTATATTCCAAAGCTATAACTGAACCATTCAGTGGGGAAGCTATGCAACCAATATATGAAGTACATGCAAAAATTTCAATCTTGCTATTGACCAATACCACCAAAAAAAATAAAAAAAATAAATAAATAAATAAAAGGAAAATTAGTGCAAAGTCCTACTGATTTTGATTTATAACAAATACTTTGGAAAATCTATTAACCCATTTAGTTTCACTTAGAAGATTAGGAGATGAATTCCCATTTTTTAATTTTAACAAATTGAAATGAATATTTTACCCTTAATTTAAAATGATATTTATATCATTGTATTTATTGTATACATAAATATTTGAATTTTTTATGGAATCAAATCTCCACAAGTCTATTTTGCCACTACAATCAATCATGCCTCAACCAACGTAACTACTTTGCCATCCAAATAGGGATGGTGCTTCCCACCTTCATGAATAAAAAAATGTTGGCCTTTTCTGATGAAATTCAACCCTACTGTACCGTATCTTTTTTTAAAGATGATTGATCATCATCATGATCAATCAATATTCATATCTCAATGGATGAACCTACGATTATCTTTCATGGATTAGAGTTTCTCTATGTGGTTTTTGTATTTTCGTAGTGTAATAAAGTGTGAAAGTTCACAATTGTTTACCATATATTTTTGTATTTCAGAATAAAAAATTTAATTTCACACTTTTTTATTAGTTGATTTTTGTAATTTCAATGTGAAAAAGTGTGAATATTCTCACTTTCAATTAAATGATTTAAAGATGTCATAATGTTCTAATAAATTTATTGATCGAAAGTGTGAAGTATCACACTTAAAACTTGTGTGTTACAGTTTTAAGTTTGGCTATTCATGCTTTAACTTTTTTACACTTCCTAGAATCTCACTTTTTTATTCATTGAATGTGTTTGACAATTACAACTTGGAAATGATATAATATGCTTCCCTAAAAAAGTGCACATTGTAAGAAAAATTATGATTTTTGTGGTGAAAGTTAAAAAATTTTGTGATGGAAGTCATGATTTTTGTGGTGACAGTTATGAATGGCAAAGCTATGGTGTGCACCCTTAAAGTTATGAATGATAAAGTTATATTTTTTTGTGATAAAAGTTAATACTTTTTGTGATGAGCTAAAAATTATATTTTCTGATGAGCAAAAAGTTACTTTTTGTGATAAAAGTTGCACATTTTGTAGTAAAAGTTGCACTTTTTGTATAAGGTGCAATACCGTATGCACCGTTTTTGGGGTGCACGCAGTAGCCTCTCCCTTACAGCTTGTATTGTTATCATAAATTCACACTAACAATAATTCACATAATTATATATAATATAATACACAAAGAGAATGGGTCCAAATGGAGCAAGTACTCATGAATTTCTCCTAAAAAATAGATTTTGTTGCCAAATTTGTAACTATCTAAAAACTAGGTTTTTTGGTCTTTTGTATAGCTATGAGACTTGTTGGGTTTATAGAATATCTTTGGGACTTAATATGATACGATTTCTATATATCGGACTTTTTGTTAAAGGGGCTAGAATTCCTCTCCCAAGTCCCTACATGGGAAAATTTACAAGTGTTCGGGTCTTATCAGTTACTGGAGGCTGATTACGAATACATATGTGGGAGTTTTTTTTATTCCCAAGTATATATATTTTATTTAGTTTTAAATTTCTACATTGCTAAGGTGTAGTTCCTGGTTTTTTTTACATGTTTCTTTAGTTTAGTCAATAGCAATTAGGTAACAAGAATCTAGCACAGTAATATCAGTCTATAATACGCAATTGACAGTAATGTGAAGATTCTAAATCTATCGTGATATGTTCTTCTGCTTGGATGGCTTTTCTTGGTTGGATATGTTGTAATGTGTCCCACATCGCCTGCAGTTGCCCCATCTGTGCTGGTTATAAGGTTATAGTTTCCCTCTCATTAACACCTGGATTTTAAGGAAAAGTGTGGGCTGAGCTTTTCAATTTAGTATCCGAGCTTGGTTGGGCCTATGATTGGTGTGTCGTTTGTTCGGCTACTGTATGTTGTGGTCCAGGAGGGTGTGTTAGAATGTGTCCCACATTGCCTGGAGTTGCCCCATCTGTGCTGGTTATAAGGCTACAGTTTCCCTCTCCTTAACACCTAGGTTTTAAGGAAAAGTGTGGGCTGTGCTTTTCAATTGGATATTGGTGCAGTTCTTAGAAATAAGACTTCATGTGCTTTTTCATGGTGAGGAACAATGTGAACCACATGGGGTTTCAAGTGCTGACAACTAGATCAAATCTAATTTACCTCAAATTAGTCATTGTATTACTTTAATTGAAGATTTAAGCAAACACCAAATTATGCATTAGATAGAGTAATCAAAGGTGGCTCTGAAGGTGCAGAGCTGTCCATTGAAAAGGAGCTCTTACTGGTATTTGGATATTGCATGGAAATTAACTTACTTTTTTGTGCTAGACATGGCTATTATATATAAATTCAAATATGATGCTAGTTGATGGGATGGGGATATTCTCATTGAGGAATATGGCCAATTCACAATTATATTGTTCTGAAGGTGCCCCCATTGCATGTTCCACTTGATTTAAATAACCTATTTCCAGCTGGAACCATTCATGATCCATGTCTTGCTGATTGCAATGGCAATAAGGGAAATTAAGTATTTGGCTGTGCCTAACAAAGTTGTGCAGTGAGAATCCTTTTCAGTTGCTTTCATCTTTCCTATTGCAATGCACTCTTTAATGTAAAATTTGGAGTTTTAACTAGCTTTATATGGGTACTAGTGCTAGTTATGATCTTCTTGTAAGTTTCTTCTTAGCCTATAAGAAGATAATTCATCTCATTTGTCTTTATGCAGCTACAACTTTGACAAGCTGGCATCTTCTTGTCACTTTCTGTTCTCTTCATATCGCTTTATGGATGAAATTTTTTGAACACAAACCTTTTGATCGAACCGCCGTCATAGGCTTTGGTGTTTTAAATGGCATTTCAATTGGACTTTTAAACCTTAGCCTTGGTTTCAATTCTATTGGTTTTTATCAGGTATAAATCATATCTTTTGAATCTTTTATATTCTCTATTTCCACATGTTCAAATGCGAGGTCTTCGCTTAATGAAATTTCTGCACTAAGGCTTTGTTGCCTTTGTGCTAGGTCTTTCACTTAATGAAATTTCTGCACTAAGGCTTTGTTGCTTTTGTGTTGTAGATGACTAAGCTGGCAATCATACCTTGCACTGTATTCTTGGAGTCCCTTTTCCTTGGCAAGAAATTCAGGTTAATCTTGAGATACTCCACCGTTCTACAACATAGTAGTTGACACTGAAATGCACATTCATTCATCTGATTTAGTTTATGCTCTTATCAGACATACATCATGTGCATCGGTGATGGAACTAGTTTCTGTATTGTTGGCACCTTTGTTGAATTTCTCTTATTTGTGCATGTTGAAGCTTTCCTAGGGCACTTTACATGACCAGATTCATCATTCTAATTTTTTGTGGTTTACCTCCCGATATTTAGCTGCAATCCTCATTTTCACATGTGTGCTGTTACATGTTTGAGGTTGGAAGTCCAAAAACTTGAGCTGAACACACAAATCTGCTGAAGTGCTTGGTCCCATGTTTTTTGGATGCCAAAATTGGATTTAATTATTTTTTTCTTTCTGGATTGCTTCTGTAATGATTATTGCACCTTTATGTCACGAATCATGATGGTATATGAACTGGGACTAAAAAGCCATTTTTCATATTGCCTGTAAATTATTTATCTAATTAAAGATTTTTTTATTATCCTCAGTAGTCAATCCATGCTAATTTTGGATATAATATTATTAATTGCGTTGTCTTTTGATCATTACGATGAAACTTTCTTTTATTTTGTATTTATAATTTTCATTTAATGCATTAAACTTTTAATCCTTATCTTTTGGCTTGGACAAAGTTAAATTTGCTTAGGAGATGTCAGTAGAGAGGTCTTTATTGCTATGTCTGCCCTTTTTTCATTTGAATATCAAAACAGATATATCTTAGGTGTTAACAATATCTTGGGGTCATCGGACTGAGGAAAAACCTTTGAATTGACCGTGGTGCACCTGCGGAAAACTCCTTAATGAGGGGCTTTGATCCGGACACTGTGGTGCCAATCACCCAAAAAAAAAAAAAAAAAAAAAAAAAAAAAGATGACTGAAATATGAAAAAATAAATTATGGAAGACAAAAACAAAAACAAGAAAAACGAAAAGCTCAAAAAATGTATTTGAATTTAAAAATCAAACAAGGTTAAGTTTCTTAACCGTTACTTGTAAATATGAGATACTGATCTTTTGTTAATTTTATTAAGATGGTAATATAAAGTGCCATTTTTTTGATAGACTGGCCTTGTATTTTATATTACTAACCACTGTTATTTTATGCACATGGGTTGCGTCCTTTTCTAGCACAAAGTGCCTTTATCTTTGAAAATTTAAAAATAAAATGTTTTGTTTGCTTTGACTACTTGTTAATCTGGAAGTTAGGGATCCTCACAAGCAGGAGAACAATTTATCTTGTTAACTCATTCATGTTATGCCTATGAATTGTGTCATAAAGAAGGTTGCTTCTACTTCCTAACTTTTTGTGGTTGCATGGGTGGCCCATTGTGTTGGAGAATGCTAAAGCTCTGCAAATTTGTCATAATACTAAAATAACGAGTCATGAAACCTTTTTGGGAAGTCTTTGAATAGCAATTAAAAGACTTGAAACAACATTGGGAAAACAGTGATGAATTATGCATGGAGATTGATAGTGAAGTATTTACTTACAAAGGAGATTGATGAAGGATGTTCAAAGAACAAGAAAGATCTTTGTATGATCATTGATGACTTGGAGAAAGCACATGATAGATCTGAAAGATATGGTGTGATTTGAGAAGAGAAGAGTCAGAAACAGATCAGCTAATATATTGAAGACCATGTACGATGTTACTGTGACTGAAATAAAAACTAGGAGAGAAGCAAGTGCATTCTCAATAATAATAATGCCCTTGTGTAAAATCAACTCTAAACCATTGCCTTTTTGCCTTAGTTATTGATGAATTAAAAAGACATGTCCAAGTTGAGGGTTTCTGGCTTTTGTGATTGGTTGATGATTTTGTTAATAGTAATTGCAAAATTAGAAGTTCGAGAAAAGCTTTAAAATTAAAAAGGCTATAGAGAACTAGGATTAGAATGAATACACAGGATGTAACTTTTGCAATGCTTGAAATGAAAAATTGAAGTTGTGAATATTGATAGCAACAAATACCAAATAGTGAAATTTTTTGTTATCTAGTCTTGATGTTTCCATAGGGAATGAGAGATTGGAGAATATGTTGCTTATTGAATTGAAGTTGGATTGGTCAAGTGAAACTTTGTGTGGAGATAAGTGTGAGTGATTAATGAAGGTGATTGTGGAATTTGATATTCCATTATAAGACCATTCATGCTCCATGGACAAATGCAGGGTAGTTAAGAAATATCATGTCCATATGAATATGGGATGAGCATGGCTAAAATGCAGATGTTGATAAAGATGTATCGTGAGATAAGAAAGGCTAAAATTAGAAATGAACACGTCTGTTGTAAGATGATAGCATAATCTGTTGTTGATTAAAAAAAGCCGAGTTAATGGTTTTGGTCCTTGTGCAATGAAGACAACAAATACTACATTAAGCCCGCATTGGGGGTAATGCTAGTGAGGAATGCCAAAATCAATGTGGGTTACAAGAGTACAAGAAGTCATGATAACATGTGGGTGAATTGAAGTTTATGGCCCTAGAAAATTTGGAATGGAAAAACAAGATTTCTGTGGTAGATTCCAAATGGGGAATGAGGTTTCCTTGAGTTGAGTTGGCACATTGAACTGTTAAGAATTATACATGTATGTATATATTGTATGAGAAATAATAATTTGACAATTCAAGTGAAATTAAGTTTTCTTGAAAATGTTTGTGGTAATCTAGAAAAGTGCCTGAAGAATATCTTGGGCTATTCTTCAAGTTGAATTTTTTTTTCCTCGACTGTTACCTGATCTGTTCAATTTGGAGCTTCAACAGTTGTTAAGCAATATATAATATTCAAGTAAATTATCAAGTTATTCCAAATCTTATTCCTTGAGCATGTATTCTGACTTTTATTAGTCTCTGATTATTTAGGCAGTATATATAAATAAGGTGATTGGATTATGGATATATCAATCGATCTCTAAATATTTTTATCTCCAAGTTATGCTTGCATTCAGTTCTGCTCTATTATAGGCACTTTGTCACCCAATTTGTTTACAAGTTTCAACATAAAGTCATGCTTTCAGCTAATGTTTACTTGAAGTTGCATTTCTTCAATCACAATTGCTATTGATTTTTATCTGGTCAACACCGTGTATTATAAGTTTTTAAACTCATATTGTTCTCCAGTCGTGGGATTCAGATGTCTCTTGTCATCCTTCTTCTGGGTGTTGGAATTGCAACTGTTACTGATCTGCAGCTCAACGTTCTGGGCTCCATCTTATCCCTCCTTGCAGTTGTTACAACATGTGTTGCTCAAATTGTATCCTTCAGTCTAGTTGCCTTACCTGCATGCATTGACCTTTTATCATCAACAATTGGCAAATGAAGAAAATCAAATTAGTGAAAGTTTAATATGAACAAACAACGTCATATACTTACATTGCCAAGTAGCCAATGCATTTCTTTATACATGTGTAAAATTATAATAGATACGGTATTCTCGTTTGCATTGCAAGAACATGCCGTCCTTGGGCTGCGTGTTTCTTCTTGTTTGGAAGCCATACTTTATTCTTGTTTATTATCTTAACTAGTTCCTTTCAGATGACCAATACCATCCAGAAGAAGTTTATGGTTTCATCAACCCAACTTCTATATCAGTCTTGTCCATACCAAGCAATGACCTTGTTTATTGTTGGCCCATTTCTGGATAGGCTTCTAACCAACCAAAATGTATTTGCTTTCAAGTACACATCACAAGTACTGGTGAGAATTATAATATTTTCTGAAGCAGTATTTTTCTTTTCTTTGAATTGTTTATTTTTTTTCAAATTCTAAATCAATTACTGCTATTACAGGTTTTCATTGTTCTATCTTGCTTGATCTCTGTCTCAGTTAACTTTAGTACATTCCTTGTAATTGGAAAGACATCCCCTGTCACCTATCAGGTACTGGGGCATCTCAAAACATGCCTAGTATTGGCTTTTGGTTATGTTTTACTTCATGATCCTTTTAGCTGGAGAAACATTTTTGGAATTGTTGTTGCAATGGTTGGGATGGTTCTATATTCATACTATTGCATTCTTGAGAGTCAGCAAAAAGGTTCAGAAGCATTGGCACAAAAATCCCAGGTACTACATAGTGTTGTTAACAAATTCTTTTATCAAACAATATTACATTCTGTACTTCCCAAAAATGGTTTCATCAAAGCTGTGTTCGGATCGTAGATCGTAGATTGTAAATGAAATGTGAATAAAATATAAGTTAAATTTGTTCTCCGTTTCCTTCCCTAAATCCAAATCCAAATCCATGATCTAAACACAACGTAAATGTGATATGTTGTGGAGACATGCTTGCAAATACTCTTTTTTCTTCTGTCTGATTCAGGCAAAGGAAGGTGAATCTGATCCTCTAATGAGTGTGGAAAATGGAACTGAAGTTTTAAAGGATGTTGTCCCAAAAGCTCCTGTATGGGACTCTGACAAGTATTCCCCTGTATGGAACTCAGACAAGTATTCGGGTGTGTGAGGGCTTCTTTGAATTAAAGTTATTCACATACCCAAGAGTGGCTGAGATATTACAATTTACAATGATGAAGAAGTTGGCGAGATAGGTTTATCCATGTGCATCTCCAAATCACATAGCGGCATAGTTTGGAATAAAGATTAAAGCTTCCCTGCTACCAAAGCATTTTTGTAAGTTTCAATAAACACACTTCCATATCTGTTCCTCCTTAATAGTTTTCTTAGTGAGCTTGATTTGCCAACAGATATTGTTGTGACTTGAAAGAAATATGTATTACTTGCATTGTTCCTGGATTTTAGTAGAATGTAGATGGATGACATTTATATAATTCTCTTGTTATCTATCAAAAATGAATAATTTGATGCCCTGAATCATTTTCCAGATTAAGGGGTCCTCTTTGTCACGATGTTACTTTACTTTTTGTTCATATCTTTGTTTTCTTCTTTTATATGTTTGGTTGAGAAACTAAATGTTCTGTAATTGGCGTACCAGAAATATGACATATTGACCCGTAAAGTACTTATATAGTACAAGAAAATTTTTCTGAATCGTTGTTCTTTCTATAGCCTGAGTTGGTTCCTTGGCCTTAGCTTGGTGCTTCGTGGCAGTGTGAATTGGATTGTATGCCCTCATGCACAAACATGAAATTTTTTGCTGCAGCAAAAGCCCAAACCACATCTCCACAAAACCCATCTTGAATTTGATGCCCAAGAGAGTCTGGACCCTAAGGGGGCAGTGTTTTCTTCTCACGGTTAAAGTTTTTTATTAGATTAGATCATAGAAGCAACATTTTATGGCGTGGCGTTACTGCTATTGGTTAATGTTCAACCCAAATCGTCACGATAACAGCAAAGTAAAATTTGGCACGTGTGTTTCAGCTTGGTTAACATGAAAATGATTTGACTTGTACCTCGTTTCCGTGTAAAGAATTTTCAAAATATTTGAAAGGAGAGAATCACAAATGGTTCGGGTAATGTTTTGACAGCATCCAGTTCAAACAAATTCAGTTGAGTTTCAAGTTTGAATAGCTTCGAATGAATGTTGACTGTTGGAAAAATGATAGTTGCAAGGCAAAAGTTTGAAATCATGCTCAAATTATGAATTTGAAACCAAAAATGAAAAGATGTGACCCAAACTGAAAGGATTAACGTTTTCAGTTTTGCATTGTACAAAAAATAAAAAATAGGTTTTCGTTTACTTTTGTAAAAAAATAAAAGCCAAAAACTTAGCTTGGTATGCAAAAATATTTTGAAAACAAATAAAACTAAAAATTGAGAAATATATTTGATGAGTTGCCGAAGTTGGTGATTAGAGATGGATGGTGGACGGATGTGGTGACTGGTAATGGCGGGTAGCTGAAGGTGTCCGCCGATAGTGGTTGGATATCGTTAGAGGACACGAGGTAGTTGGAAAGATGCCAAAAGGTGGCCGAAGATCACAATTGTGACTGCCTACCTGCTAGAGAGCCATCAAAGGTTGACCGGAGCTCTCCACCCATTGGCGGCAGAGGGTGGTGGTGGTTAGTGTCCGGTGGTGGTGCCCAAAGGTGGTGGGTGAGAGGAGAAAGTGAAAACTTGTTTTAAAAATAAGTGAAATTAACTTTTTTGTGTTTTTAAAAATTTTGAAATCAATTTCATTTTTTTTTTTGAAAATAAAAACAATATACCAAACAAATTTTCGTTTTTAATTTTCAAAACAAATAAAAACAAAAACAGAAAATAAGAAATAAATATGTTAACAAACGACCTCTAAGATTTGAACAAAACAAATTAAGAGGCAGAGTTTTACACTCTTCTTTCCTTGCTATGTTTGCTTCCAATTCATACTGGGTGTGCTTTAGTTAGTTTGGACCGATTTTGGAGGGAATTCATCAACCGATTAGCTTTGATGGATTGACAAATTTTCAACCTGTCACTAATCCACCGATACTGAAAATCAATGGATTGGTTGAATATTTTGTCAGTTTCAAACTTGTGATTTGAACAAAATAACATCAATAAACATACAAATTTGAAATTTTTTATGATTTTAAAACTTCCAAATTAATTGAATGTATAATGTTATTCAAAATCATATTTTATAAATTAATAGATAAAATAATCATATTAAGGAAAAAATTATGGAATGAAAAATTAGGAGTGAGTAACAATAGGAAGAGAATGCGTGTAACAAAATACAAAATAATTGAGTAAACATACAGTTTGGGTTAATTTTTAGACAAACTGACAAATTTTATTCTCAACTTAATCAACTCAACGATTTTTATCATTTGCCCCGTTTCGTCTAACCCACCTGTATGATCAAATTGTGTGGAATGGCTCGGGTCAATGTTGGCTCGGAGGTTCGTGGGTTTTTTGCACGTTGTTAATTTGTGATTGAAAAATACTTCATTCTCGTTTCGTTTTCATGTTGGGGCTAAATAAGTATATATGGATAAAAAAGAGAGAGTACATAATCATAAAATGACAAAACACTTGATTTGGGATGCAAAATTATCAAATTGACTCATATACAAACAAAAAGTCAAAAAAGTATCATTTCCAAGTGGAAAGCAATTTTCTTATTCCAATACAAAAAAGCCAAAATGCCAACATTGCCAAACAACGTAACTCGAATTTGTGGGGTTTGAATGGCTTGAATGTATTAAAACGATGTCATTTTAAGACATTTGAGCCATTCAGATCATGAAAATTCAGGTTACCAATTATTGTTGTTTGTGATTTTATTACATCAAAAACTTCTATATTATAGTTTCTGAAAAATAAAACATATTCTTGGTAGATTTACAATTTTATTTTTTTATTTATAGATATTTAGGTTTGTTGTTTTACAATGCAAGCAAATTATCAGAACTTCATAATTGCATTCTGGTGGTATATTTGCATAACACTATCAATGTGAGAATATATCATATATTAAAAAAGGAAGAATGTCATTTGCGAACAAGTTAAAAAGTCAAAAGTCAACTTTTAATCTATTTTAGGTTATATCACATCTCACATAAAAAAGGCAAAAAAACTATAAAAATTAAAAAATCAAATTTTAACCAACTTTTCAAAGCGCCCCAAGTATAACTTGTTACAATTTCTTTTAAATTTCCACCATCTCATTTTACCTGATTGATAGTTCTTAACTCTTCTCAGAAATTAAATAAGATAAATAAATTACTTTGTTAAAGTTGTTCCAACATTTTGGTTTAATTATAAATTTTCTGTTAGAAATTAATAAAATCTTAAATATTATGAGTCTATGCAATGAGATTAAGATTCAAGAAGCCTCATAAGTCTATTTCTATCAAAAGAAACTGAAATAGAAAAATTATTTTGATTTTGTACTCAAGCTTTTCCTACTCCCGAAAGGACCCAATTAACATCTCACAACAAAACATCCAAATGGAAAATAATTTTTTCTAAAAAAAATTTGGTAATCAGGCAACCATTTATCTCAAAAATCTTATTTAAAACATAAGTGAAAAAATTATTAGGGCGAATTACATTAATGATCCTTATAGTGAGACTTGTATCACTTTAATCTCTAACTTTTTAATTGTGACATATTTAATCTTAAATTTTGAATCTTCTTTCAAATAAGGACAATTGAAGATACCATTGCTTAATTTCAAGGGTAAAATCGTCAATTTAATAAAATATAAACTAATTTGACAAAAATATATGTCAAAAAAATATTTTTGAATTTTTAATAATTATTTCTACCCACTAAAGATAAAATTATGTAAAATTGATAAATCTTTTAAACATTTATTTATTTACCAAATTAATTTTTATTATTTATTTGGATGATGATCATGTAATGAGTGGTTGTTTTTATTTTCATTAAATTAGTTTCTATTTGTTCAAAAGTCAAATATGACGACAACTTTGATATCATTATTAAACCAATCCATTAAATCAAAAAATCCAAAACTAAATATATTTCATATATTAAATATATTGATTACACATTAAAATTTTAACAACCATCAATTACATTATCATCATCCAAACACATAATAAAAATTAATTTGGTAAAAATAAATAAATAAATAAATGTTTACAAGATTTATCAATTTTACATAATTTTATTTTTGGTGGGTAGAAATAATTTTAAAAAATTAAAAAATATTTTTTAACATTTATTTTTGTCAAATTAGTTTATATCTTATTAAATTGACGATTTTGCCTTTAAAATTAAGTAATGGTATCTTTAAATGTCTTTATTTGGAATAAGATTCAAAATGTAAGGTCAAATATGTTACAATTGAAAAGTCAATAGTGTAATTTGCCCAAATTATTATTTGTATCCTTTCAATAGTGTCGGAAAGGTTGAGAGAAAATGGCTGAAAAAATTGCTAGGGCAACGATTGATTATGGTAGTAATATAGACAAATTTGATAGATAACTAAGTGACACATAGATAAATAAGAAAATAACATATGAACAAAAGGTGGACAGTAGATAAACAGACAAATATATAAATGTAATATAATTTTTTTTAAGGGAAAATTAGTCTAGGGTCCCTCTCCCATTTTTCGTAATAGAAGAGATCCACAAAATTATTTTTTGATGTCTAACGTCCCTAAACATATATCAGAGAAATTTGACTCTTTGTCTCTCTTCCTCTACTGCAGAGCAGCACTTTCTCTCTCTCTCTCTCTCTTTCTGAAACCCTAGAGAGAAGAGATGGGCAAAGTCGATCGAAACCAGACACTCCAAGATCCAACTCTCTCCTCTCTCTTCACGCACCAAAAACCCCTCTCTCATTCTTACCAAAAAATGGCGTCTAAAACCCTAGTTCGGACCGAAGCTTCTTTGATGAACCGATTGTTGAATCCATTGCTTCAGCAACAGTAGAAGAACACAAGCTCAAACCATCTGATTGCATCAATGATTTTCTTCTTTTCTTTATCTCGATCTGCCGGAACGGTGTCCTCACCTTAAGAAGGAATGCAAGAATGGCGGGATCGGATTGGGTTCACAACCCATTTCTCCGATTCTTCTTTTCTAACAGTACTCTCTCTCTATATTTTTTATTTTTATTTTGGTGGATTGTTTGTCTGTATTACAAATTACAATGTCAAAGATTCAAATTGTGTTGTTAAAACCAGCGAAAAAGAGTGTAATTTGATATTTGTGAGCTCTATAGTTGTAGAATCTGATTATTTCTTGGCATGAATGCAGTGATCAATGTTACTGAAGCGTTAGCTACGGGGATTTTTATTTTCTACCTTGTAAAATATGTGAATTGAAATTTTCTATCTTGGGATATTTTTTCGGAGAGTGAGAAGTATATGGGAAGTATGTGTAAGCCAGAGAAATTTGAAATTTCTCTGGAGAGTCCATGAAAGGTTAAGGAGGCCAGAGAAATTTAAAATTTCTTTGGAGGGGTAATTTTGTGAGAAGGCCGGTGAAGTCAGAAAAATTTTCAAATTTCTCTAGAATGTTAAGTCCATGAGAGGCAAAGAGGGCAGAGAAAATTATCTATCAAAAGCTTATTTTCTTTTTCGTTTTTTTTGTTTTTTTCATTCATTCGCCAAATCTCAATTGCATTCATAAACACCCTTCCATTGGATATAAGTTTACTTATGATTGTTTATTTTCCTTTCCTTTCTCAAATCAGAGAAATTTAAAAGTAGTTGTGAGAATTTCCCAAGCTACAAGTTTCCCAGTGAAATTTCACACAATTGTGAGAGATGCTCTTAAAGCTTCTTTCACATAACCAAAACCAACAACAACGCTACATATATAAATCAGAGAATTAATTACAAATTTCTCTAGAGATGTAATTTTGTGAAAAGGCAAAGGAATTTCTCTAGGAGAGTGGGAAGTATATGGAAGGCAGAGAAATTTGAAGAAGGGGAGTGCAGAGAAAATTACAGTGGGAAGTTTAAGGAAAGTTATGTTAGCTTTTGATAAAACTCTCTTTAGAATGAACTATATTTTGTATTGAATTTTTCTCACTTATTGATTCATATTTTTGCCCATAGGCTTACATCCTTTTATATAGAGAAAAGTTATACATAAGTTCAATGAATAAGATCCATGAACCTAAGCAATCTTGCAATTAATTAGATACATGAATATAATCTAGATAATGTACTTAATAAATATAAAATACATAAATATAAAAATACATGAATATGAACTCAATGTATCCAATGCATGCAATGTACCCAATGTATCTAATGTAAATATGGCATTAATTTTAACACTCCCCCTTAATGCCATATTGTGAGACACTCAACATTTCTCTAAAAAATTCAAATTTGTCCATTGGTAAATTTCTTTAGACCAATTTTCTCTGTGACTTGAATTTTCTTTGGACTAATTTTCTCTGGACCAATTTTCTCTGGATCAACTTGAGAGACCTTAGACATTATGAAAATATTATATGTCATTTATGCTATAAAATCTTAATACGAGAGACCTTAAAAAAAACCCTTTTTTAAATTATTTTATTTTTATGACACATACACACAAAAAAGGGGAAAAAAAGATTGAAACTTTTGTTGCAACAAATTTAAAACAAAAATATTAGAAATTTTAAAAATTCAAATGTCTTATATAGATGTGAGATTCACATGAAATTCACATAGTGTGAATCTCATACATAAGAGACACTTAATCAAAATTTTAATAAAAATTTTAAAATTTCTAATATTACTCAATTTAAAATTAGATTTATGGTCTAAATAAATGATAGACAAATTTTATCTTATCTTATTAAGATGGCCCACTGTTGTTACTATGGTCGCATATGCGCACACCGATTCGATTCACGGTTTTAAGACTCACTCACTCACTCACTCAACTCACTTCATATATCAATTCAACTCCGTCTTCTTCTTCCTCACACTCTACTGTCCATCTCTCACATCTCTCTCTCTTTTGATTACATTACGGACAAAGTTTTAAGAAATTCTGATTAATGGCTCTTCGGACTCTGTTGACCAGAAAAGCCCTTACAGGAAGTGGGCTAGGGTTAGGGTTTCAGAGCATCCGGGGATTGCAGACCTTCTCCCTCCCGGATCTCCCTTACGACTATAGCGCTCTCGAGCCGGCCATCAGCGGTGAGATCATGCAGCTCCATCACCAGAAGCATCACAAGACTTACATCACCAACTACAACAAGGCTCTCGAGCAGCTCGACGACGCCATGGCCAAGGGCGATGCACCGACAACCGTCAAATTGCAGAGCGCCATCAAGTTCAACGGCGGAGGTCTCTCTCTCTCTCTCTCTCTCTCTCTCTCTCTCTAGCTTTAAACTCAATCGCGCATAGTATCTGCTAATCCAATTGTTTAAATGAATTTGTGGCTCTTTTCATTTTTTTTTTTCTTTTTTTTCTTTTTTGTTTTTCCTTCTTCTATATATGTGCAATTGATTGATTGCTCGGTGACTCTATCACATTCTTAAGAAATGATTTGATTTGTGTTTAGAGCAAGTGTGATAATGCTTGCCTTGCTGCTTCGACTCTCTATATTTGAGTGATGATGGAGACCCACATTTGAGACACCCTCAAATACACTACAATTATGTGGCAAGGAAGTAGAGATCTACATGATTGATACATGATTGAGTGTGTGATAAATCAAAAGTTGACACCTATCATTCCACTTCATTGCGAAGGGTTTTATTAGGGGGAGAATGTTTAAGACAAAAAATTCCCACAATTGCTGGTATTATATGTGTCAACTTTTGATTTGTTATACATCCAATTACTTAGGCTATGTTTGGTTGGGGATTTTGGAATGGATTTGGAAATGGAAATGGAAAGGAAAAAGAAAGGTGAAATGTGAATAAAATATATTTATATTTCACGCATCTTTTCCTTTTTCCTTTCCATTTCTAAATCACTCCTCAAATTTTTCAACCAATCAAATTTCTCAACCAATCATAGCCTTAGGGCCCAACTCTCTTGTCACATCATTGTGGGTGGACTTGTGGATCTAAGAGTGTGGGTCTCTTGCATTGCTCTATTAGGGTTCTCAAACATTATCCATGAGGTAAAAATGTGAAGAGCTGATTATTTGTTTATTTATCAAGTGCCCTTTTAAAAATTCCAATTCAAATTGGACAATTAATATAGAGATCTTTAATGCTGTTTTTGGTTGAGAGATTTGGGAAGGGATTTGGAAAAGAAAAGGGAAAATGTGTGTGAAAGTAAGTGAAATATTAGTATATTTTATTCATATTTCATCTATCTTTTTTGTTTTCTCTTTTCAAATTTTTCCCAAATCCCCCAATCAAATACAACGTAAAGGTGTTGTTATGGATTGGGATTATGGTTGTCTGAAGACATGATACTGTGAAATGGTGTCTCCTTTCATTACTTCAGTGATCTTATCATTGCTTGTATTAAAAGAATGTGAGTTGAACTTCTCATATTGTCAGTATAAGCGTTGGTTTATACATTTTTTTCCCCCCGGCTACCTGCTCTGCCTTGTTGCTTGCTGTTTTACTTTCTGGCAATTTCACTAATCTTATGAATCTTGTTGTGAGTATCACCTATTAGGTGTGGCCCTGTTTGATTGGGTATATAATGGGACAACAAAAACAATGTGGGTCTCAACTTTTTATATCTGTTTGGTTACTGAATATGAAATCCAGGGGCATATTATATCCCTCAAAAGTACAGGATATGCAATACGATACCACCATGGTATTGTATATCCCCACCATAGGATATGAGTTATCATTCACCCAACAGTCAAAAAATAATCACTCTCCTTTTATCTCATGCTATATCTTACCCTCACCAAGCATGTGTTTTATGATTAGAATTGTCAATCAACGGAAAATATACCAAAAAAAAAAAAAAAAAAAAATTATTTTCAAAGTTTGCCATCTTGGTAATGTCATGATTATTCCTGTTTAATTGTTGTCCTTGGAGTTGTTTGTATATTTGTGAACTTATTGGTGTTTTTGAACAGGGCATATCAACCACTCACTTTTCTGGCAGAATCTTGCTCCAGTTCGTGTACGATTATAACCTGAGCCCTTTTCCAACGGTCCTACCTATTGCTCTATTTCCTTTGACTAGACTTTGAAAAAATGCCAAAATCTTATTGCAGGAAGATGGTGGCGAGCCTCCAAAGGGTTCTTTAGGTTGGGCTATTGACACAAATTTTGGTTCATTGGAAGCATTGATACAGAAGATGAATGCTGAAGGTGCAGCTTTACAAGGCTCTGGATGGGTGGTAAGTGCTTTAGTTGTTTGAAATGTTCTGAAATATGTTTTTCATTCGTTGCACTTTCTGAAATGTTCTGAAATATGTTTTTATTTTTTTTATTTACATTCTTATATATGACAGTGGCTTGGTGTGGACAAAGAGCTGAAGAAGCTTGTGGTTGATACCACTGCAAATCAGGTAACACTCTACAGAGATTGCCATCAAGTGATTCCATAATGATCAATCCTAGGTTTGCTCTCTTAATATTGTTTCTACTAATTCTTTGTGCCCCTCCCGCCATCTGATATGGGAAAAGTTAAATTGTTTTGTTGACTCTAGTTGGATTGCTCAACTTCTTGTCCTGGGATTTGTGGACCATCTCTTTGGGTTATTTAATCATTTCAGTACAGTAACTGTTCACAAATTATTTCAAAATTTGAAATATGAGTTGTCAGCACTCTTGATTTTAGATGGATTCCCACTCTTCATTTCTAGAGCTCACTGATGCTGATATATGTGTGTTAAGTACAAGCTTGCTTTTAGACTAATGTTACTTGTCTTATTCCTCCCTTGTTTTTAAAGGAATTCTGCAATAATGAAAACCTCTTATGCATTAGAGAAACTAGAGCTCATTATGCTTTTTATTATAATTGGTTACTTATTATTTATTATAATTCTGTAATTATTATTGTTTAATCATATTTTTAATGTCTTGAATTATCTGTTACAGGACCCACTTGTAACTAAAGGACCAAGTTTAGTTCCTCTGCTTGGCTTAGATGTTTGGGAGCACGCATACTACTTACAAGTAATTCTTTATCGTTTGAGTTTTGTTTGTCCTTTGGTTGTTTCATTGTGGTAGAGATTTATCACAATTTAGACATGCAGAGATCAAGTCTATATTTTTTGGGTAAATTACACTCTCATGCCTTAAAATATGTGCATTTTCTCATTTTGGTCCTTGAAAGAAAAGATTCTCATTTTAACCCCTCAACGATATGACTTTTTCTACTTGGATCCAAATGCCAGCATGTATTAGGGTTACGGGACAATTTTGATATTTTAAAAAATCAACAATGCTACATCCCTCTAATTTATTACCATTGAATGGCCTCTAATGATGTGGCATTGAGATTAGATCCCACATGATGGAATGCTTGACAAATCAAAATTTGACACTTGTCAGACACATCATTAGGGTTGGTATGTGTCTCAAGCATTTTTCTTAAACAATATACCAATTAAGCCACAAAAACAAAGCTTAAACCTAAATCAATCAACCTAATCCACCCATTAGTCCCCTTCCTTTCTTTTCCTCCAACTCCACCAGCCTTCTCCCCCATCTTGCCTCCTTTCCCCACCTCGCCCACACACTCCACCTCTGCTGCCCCCACCCACATCATGTCATCATCACCACCCCCACCACACTTATTGCCAACTCTCCAATACTCACCCCTACCACCTATGTAGAGTAGGTATGAGTATTGGGTGTAGATCCAAGCGTTGGACCTTCATAAAATTAAATATTAGGATATTGAGATATGTATCCAAAAGTTGGATATGGATACGAAACATGTCATGGACACTTGTATGTATTATATATTGTATGATATTTTTGGATAAGATGTAAATTATGTAAAAATATACTTGTAATTAAATTGGAGTTCGGAAAAATATGAAATTTCTATCTATCATCCATGTGAGAGGTTTGTAATGTGTATTTGCTAGCAAATGTGAGTTTTTTCTTCTCTAAATATTGTAAAATTAAGAGATCCAAGTGCGGGTGTCAAACCCATATCACACATCCTTATCCTTGTTGCATTTCATGGACACGAGTATTTTGGGAGAAATAGAAGAGTCCATGTAGCACAGCCAGCTGCCACACTTCTTGCCCCACTTCCACCCTTGCCATTGCCACGGCACCAGTGTGCCACCAGGAGTACCACCATCAACACATCCCACATGTGCCACCACCCACCCCTCTTCTACCTCCCAATCCCCATGCCTTTTCCATTCCATACTCTGCATCTGTTGCTCTCCCAGCCACAACCAGTCTCTAGCAGCTGCCACCACCAAAATTATTGGCACAAACCCACATCAAATTGTTGCCTCTACCTCAGTGTCGACAACTCCATTTTGTGAAACCCTTTGAGGTTTCTGCTCTGATTTGGTTTTTGTCGATGGAGGGGGGAACAATGTTAAAGCAATTTGGTGTGACGAGAGAAAACAAAGGGTGCGAATGGTTGGGGATGTGATTTTGCAGATTTGTAGGTTCACAGTGGTTTGGAGGTGGCAATTGCAGGGGGTTGGTGTTGAACTGGTGTGGGGGATAAGAGAGGAGAGGTGCCTAGTGGAAGGTATCAATCAACTCCTTGTTGGTCTGTCGTGCTGCCAGGTGTGATGGGCAGTCCCTATGTATGTCGTCGATTGAGATAATGAGATAATGGAAGATTGGGTTTGGAGAGAGAGAGAGGGGATCTCGGCTGCAAGGGCAGGAGTGTCATGGGGGATGGTGTGTAAGGATTTGGGGGTGGAAGTGCACACAATTTTTTCTTCCTTTTTTTGTCAGAATTTGTTTTAATATTTCCATGAGTTACCCATGGATATGGGTTGAATGTGGGTCAAGTCAGCTACTTTAGCTATCAAAGTGGGAGAAACTTTTTTTTAAAGACCAAAGAGAGAAAATGCTCAACAATGCCATACATCGAAGGGTCTGTATGAGATGTCCATCTTCTTTGATAGATATGTTCAAACTTGAGCATCAATAAGCTATAAATTGGTTACTGGGGAAACTTTGTAAGTAAGATATGAAGAATTAACTAAATGGGCTTGAGTTAAGAGACTGTAGTGTATGTAGCTCACATCAAGAAACCATGAAGTGATTTGGAAAATTTGTTAACTCACTTCATCCTGTTCAATTATTGGAATCTCCCCCTGATTTACTCCTCTTTTCAGTGTGCTGAATGCTTTTTTGCCCCCCTTTTTCTAATGCAGTACAAGAATGTAAGACCAGATTACCTGAAGAACATATGGAAAGTTGTGAGCTGGAAATATGCCAGTGAAGTGTATGAAAAGGTATGCCCTTGAAGGAACTCTTCATCCTTGACAACCAGCTTCCAAAGGTGGTGTTAATACATCTGTTTGTTTTTAAGAATGAATAAAACGATGTTTGCACAGATGAGGGGCCTTCATTTTCACTTGTGGTGTTTGCTTGCTGATGTTTTCCTTGTTTGGGAACTAAATGAACATGTTATATGACCTCTACTGTTCTAAAGTTATCCTGCAAACTTCACCTTTTTCACGCTTGTGTATCTAAAGCCACCCAGAGATTAATTATGTCACCGTTTTTTATGTTCACATCTGGCTCTGATATGAGAAGTAGAAAGTGATATTGATGTTGGAAGTTGTTCCAAAGATAAAAAGCCCAGGTTAACATGTCCAGAAAGGTCTTGTGATGCTTTAGCAGATGCTTTGAGATGATAGATAAACCACATGATAGCAAGTAGTGAGTTTTAGGTAGCAAGACGAAAGTCGCAAGAAGAGAGCTATAAATTTGGTTACAGTACAGGGTAACTGTTTTAAATATGGTGGGCAGACATTATCATTCCGTGGATTCTCCACAAGATCCACCACGATGTTCCTAATCATTCATCTTTGTAATGTTTTCTAACTAATCTTATATGCACAAACACCATATTAATTAGGCAATTGTTGTCGCATGGTTCTGCCACATTTGCCTTCAAAATAATAGATGATATATTCTCAAAATCAAATTTACCGCCTCATTGGCTGGATGTCATAAATGCTTGGTGTTTAGAGGGAATTAGCGTGGTGTGAAATTCTCTAGTTATCATCTCACGAACTTTCCCCTTTTCCATGCTTTCATGTATATACATATCCCAAACTTTCTGGTGATTTTAATGTGTCGTGATTTAATAGCAAAACGAGGGGGGGCGGAGCCCATGACCTATCTTACATGAAGTATGGGTGTCAGTTCGTGCCCAAGCAATAAAAAAATTAGAAATTTAATAACTTATTTAGCAATTGGCTATAGTGTTTATTTTTTTTTTTTTTTAAAAAAAGGAAGATAAAACTATTACTTAAAAAGTTGATGGATGGCAAATGGGTTAATTTTTTAAAAATTTCTTTTTACACTGACCTTCAAAATAAAAAATTCACTTGAGAAAAAAATAATATATTTTTTAACATTTGCTAAACAAATTGAGTCTGGTAAAAAGGAATTTTTTTCTATATATATATATATATATTTGCTTAATTAGATAAAAAAAAAAAAAGAAACCTTTCTAGTCTTTGTTTTTATAGTATTAAACACGTAGAGCCTAAATCTTTAAATATTGAGCTATATGCCTAAAACATAGATATTAGTAGAAGGGGGCATCATAGACACGTATCACAATGATAAAATATTAGATGTAATAATTAAATAGAAAATTCCTATCTCTCATGGTTAAAAATATTTATTAACTAGCAATGTGAATTTCCATTTTTACAAACATCATAAAAAAAATTAAAAAATCCAAGAATATAAATTGGATATGATTCTTAGACATATAACACACCCTTACTTATTTTATTTTTTTTGAAAACATGAAAAACATTATATTTTACACCTACACCCTCAGCCCTTATTATATTCATTTAACGCTGAATATTTCAAAAGGTATAGAAAAATCCATTTACCACATCTCGTGACAATAATCATGGTGGCAATGACAAATGTAATAGTAGACTTAGGCTACGTTTGAGAACATACTTTTTAAGTAATTTTTTAACTTTTTAGCTAAAATATAATGTAAAAAAAATTAATATGTTTAGAATGACTTTTTAACTTTTTACGAAAAGATGTGCAAAAAGTAGAGAAAATGAAATCTTTTACTTTTTGATATAGGTTTTTAGCTTTTTGACTGTTTTAGTAACTTTTTGATTTTTTGACTAAAAAAATCACTTGCGGAACGAGGCCTCAATTTTGCACCAAGAACATGAAAAAGGCATGTCACATGCATCATTCTCTGTAATTTTGTCAATGACACAAACATGCACATCTAGGAAGGCCAAATAATTGACATGATCATCTTCAGTTTGTCCTAGTAAACTTTACAATGGTGACATGAATATCTTTATTGTTACTGGATGCCAACTGCAAACAAAATTAGAAATGCACGCACACACTTTTTCGCAACCAAGGAGAAAGGATCAACCTGACTTGAGCCAAGCAATAAATGAAGCCGCTAATATTATGAACTTAAACCGTAGCGTAAGACGCTGTCTGGGGAGTGAAAATGTACATCTCGCAGCTATGAGCATCAACTTGAGCACTAAATGATGCCACCACATCTCCCACAACATCTTGATGCTGTAACCAATTAAAATATTAGAAATAGGGTAAACTTCTACGGTTGACAGGTAAAAAAACTAATCAAACAATTTAGCCAAAACAGTAATATTGGAAAACCAATCAACTGCTAGAAAACATTTTCATACGGTTAACCTGATGTCTTCTCATCTAATCCAACTAAATTAAAAAAAAAAAGCAACCAATGCACAAGACTCTTGCTAGCGGAGTTGGGAAAAGACAAGATGTATACAGTCTTACCCCAATTATAATCCAAATGCTGATAGAAATGGCGACTCCAACCTTTGGAGTCAATTATATCATGCTGACAAAAGGGAGTCATATATGTATCGTACTCAAATTAGATACCGATACTCCACGGATAGTATACTTTCTAAACATATCCAATACTTAATATTAATTTTAAGAAGTATCAAATACTTTTTGGACACTCTTAAGTCACGTATTCAAATTATTATGAAATTGAAATTGTAATAATTTTTGCATAGTATTAAAGTATATTTGTTATAATAAATACAAGAATAATTTTTAATATTTTTTTATTTCCTTCCATAGAAGAAAATTGTGAGGCTAAGAGTAGTAATAGAAGAAAATTGTGAGGCTAAGAGTAGTACTCTTACTTCTGCAGATTTATAAATTAATGTACTCGTTGAAATAAAAAAGAGAAAGATTAAACAGACAATACGCTCTTAAACTAAAATTTAATTCCTACACAATAGTTTCTCATTATTTTTTAAGCTCATGTACAACACAATACATTATATAACAAAAAAAATCGGACATATGCTAGCAGTACCGGCATCCTATTTTAAAATTTTTGTCATATTGCCGTACTTGTATCTATATTGTATCCGTGCTTCATAGATGCTAACCTAGTCTAGGGAGAAAAGTTGAGCAGGTTCATTTCCAGATTAACTATTTAACTACAAGTACAGCAAGACCAAGTCAATGCAGCTAATTTCTTTTTTAACTTTAACAATAATGAATGAAACAAATATTGGATGCCATATACTCTAAAAGCCACTGACTTCAACCAGAGGTATCTCAATTTTCTATGTACAGATCCACAAGGGTTCAAAGAACACTGTTCCTTCTTTAATAAGACGTGTGCCCACATCCATGTCAGAACTTGAACCTTGCATCCTTCCACTCATTGAGTGACAAGAGGTACCACTCAAACTAACAGTTTGTCTTCAGAAGGATTTCAAAGGAATTTTGGAAGCATTGAAGCATAGTCACTAAACAAAGAGCTTAAAAAAGTGTATTTGCTAATCAAATAGTAACAATGATGTATAATCCAATAAGGACTCAGATTTGGGGCCACAATGGACTAAAATCTGGGAATTTTCGAGTGTGTGGTAGCAACCAGACACTACAAGGTAAAGATAATATGGGAATTCAAATCTTTAGGACAATGTCTTGAGGAATTGTATCAGAGCCTGTACCTGAGGCTAAAATTTAAGTGACACACACCATCTAATATACTGTCTATGCAGGCCAGTGTTCTTACCTTCCACAAATCTCTTACTGAGACACTGGTAGAGGATTCAAGTCCAAGTGCACCCCAAGCAGCTGTAATAGTTGCAGCTTTTGAACATCGATTCCAAAGAGCAACAGCCAGTCTTTGTCTGGTCAAAGGACCAGCCCAAACCTGAAGATCAAGTCATATTTTATAAACTAAGATATTTATTTCACCTTTTTTCTTCAGCAAAAGAAGAAGAAGAAGAAGAAAGAAAAAAAGAAAATAAAAGAAACCAGAAGAAAAAGAAAAATAAATTACAAGAACAAAAAAGAGCCGTAAGCCACTGTGCCCATCCACTGCCCCTAAGGCTGTGTCTCAATCAAGTGGGGTTGGCTACATGAAACATTTTCATCATTCCACTTTGTTAAGGGCTGTATGCTCAAAATTGAGAATTTACTCATGATTACTTTAATTCTTCAGCTGCCAGTAGGAGTAATAAAGCTTTGGCTTCTTTTGTGGCTTTATGTCTCCCAAATGGAAAGGAATCCATCATCAGGAAATTCTCAGAGATGGTTATGTGTTGTTTCCTTTGGCCCAGTACTTCAGCCACACTGATGTATGTAAAGATGAATTTGTGATGGTTGTAGAATTTTAAAGTCAGATCAAGTAGGCATAAGCAATAACCATGAAGGCACTATCAATTTCCAACATTTTAATCAGCTAATCTGGACAAGCCCCATAAAGGTGAGCTACTTGCTCTTTTGGGGGTTTCTTACCACACTTCTAAGCATCTGTTAAGGCAGTGGTGGGATCAAGGATTTGGGAAGGGATTTGTGAAGGGGAAAGAAAAAGGATGGGAAAAGAGTACGAAATAGAAGTTAAAAATTTTCACTTTTCCCTTCCCTTTTTCTTTCCCTCCACAAATCCCCACTCAAATCCTTCACCTAAACACAGCCCAAGTATCAGGCTACTATTTTTTTTTTTCTTTTTTGAAAAGTGAGTATACTGGACTGCCAATAGATTTTTTTATCTCCTTGACTTTTCAATGAGATCTATCACAAGGCATATGTTTAGAATATAGCTGCTTCTTTTGAGCATAGTTGTCAAATCAGGATTCGAATTGTAAATCGAAATAGTATTGTACCAAATCACGAATCGAATCGTGAATCGTAAAAATTCGGTCACTTTTTTTTAATTACATAGAAAATATATCTTTACACTTTGATATTAAATATATCTAATAAATATGAAATATTTAGACTTAAATTGATAAAAAGATATTGTTTTAAATGATGATCATATGGTCTGGATAAGAAGTTAACATTGGTTCCCATGTTTACCACTTCACCTTTTCCCTTTTAGATACTATTTCTTATTAACCGTTCTTAATAAAGAAAATAAATAAAGACAAACTTTAATTTCCAAGTAACAATAACTCAACAACAATGTTTTTAACCTTTTACAAGATTAAAAAAACCAAAATCTTCATAAATTTTATAAAATCTCACTTGATGCCTTCAAAAAATTCATTTTGTAAATGCAAGTACTTAGATAAAATAGAATATGGAAGCCTAGAATATTGTAGAGAGAGAAAGTTCATTTTATTTTTTGCGGCTAAGGTTTGAGTATTTGAGAGTAAATAGGGAGGGAGAATGTCAAAAGACGGCATATAGTAATCCTAGAGACCTTAACAAGGTTGTGTGAACCATTTTTCAACAATAAAAAACCAAAAAAGAAAGCCAAGTATCGATTTTAGAGAATCAAATCGATTCACGATTCACCTACGATTCATAGCTATTTGCGATTCATACAACCTGTTCGAATCAATTACCTACTGAACCAAATCGTACGATTCGAATAGTGAATCGTACAATTCTAATAACAAGGCTTTTGAGGACGATTCACAGGCTAACCTCCCAAGTGGTGGATTCCTTAATATATGAAAGTCTTATCTCAGGAATTCTATGTCCCTTTTATTTCTTTCCAACACCTTGTTTTCTTTGTTCATCAGAAGGATATCTCCATCTTAATATTCTTTCTTTCAGTCAAATGAAAGCCCTCACAACACTCAATACCTGCAACTGCTCCTCCAACTAGTTGAATGAAAATACGATTTGTAATGAGAAAACAATTGACACATTCGATTTCTTGGAACACGTGAAATAATGCATCTAAATCTGCACTAAAAGAGTGATTTCTATGATGGGTCAAACTCAAATTCTTTCCCAACATATTTGGACTAATAGATATTGAACAGGAAAATATTTACAAGTTGGTACTATCAAAGATATGCTGTTATCTTGGGTTGTAACTATCACCACAAATGATACAAAGTTAAAGAGGTTCAAGATGGAAAGACCTGACGGCAATCGTTTGTTCCTGCAACATGCACTTTCCTGCCTTGAACGCCAAGTGGGTCTGCAGAAAGAGACAAACCTACTAAGTTTTCTCAGTATGATACCCAATGTATTCATAGAGTTGTGCGTGTTTATTTATTTGGCATGCAAAGAAATCTTTAAACTAGAAAATTAAAGCAAAGGTCTTAAGCTACTCACTACTCCAACTGTTTCTCCTTCCTACAGAGAAAGAGAGAGACAGAGTAACAAAGAGAGAACCAAAGTCTACCTTGGTTCACAGCAATAACCTCCTTATTGCTTAGTAATTTAAATGTCTCCGCAGTCATGTTTCTTACATCACAGCCAATCAAAAGTGGAGCCTGCATATTCAAGCAAAACAATTTTAAGTTGTTACAACTAAAAAACGTAAAATAATATATGGTACCCAGAAGGTAAAAATTTGATGGAATTAAAGTAGTTTCTAAATGAGATACAAAGATGATATGAAGCAGATGCAATCATGATTAGTCTAGCAATCAGAAGAAGAAAAAGAAGAAAAAAAATAGAATGCCACACGGTTCACGATTCCACCAAAATAATCCAATAGCATAAGCAAGAGTATACAAGGAAAAAAGAGAGAGAGTAGATAAAAATCAAGAAGTTCATAAAGAACACCTTCATCAAAGCCCAGATGCTAAAATGTGCTCGGTACTCCAGGTAAGTCATGCCACCATTGCCAACTTCTAACATATCCGGATCTGCCAGAAAGGTAGATGTGCAGAATGAAAATCCAGATTCACACACACAAGTGGAGACTGATAGCCACGACCACACTTAAAACTCTTTGCAAAGATCACATTCTTACCATTCCATCCACCAGGACCAGCATAGGCTGCCCACTTGTCATTAAGATCAGCAATGGTAGTCATGCTAAACAGAATACGAAAAAAAAAGGTTCAATCAGTGTAAAGATTTACTTGGCAAGTGAACTACATGTGAATGTAAATACAAGTGTGCACACACATTACAAGCACTCTTTTGTCAAATGTTAACTAAAAGTTCCTTAAAACTGACTACAGTTCATTCTTACAATTTTGGGCCGTAAAGCTCATCAATTAATCGTACATGCAAATGATGACATCCATGAAGAAAACTAGCTACCTCCCATTCTTTGGAAAGGAGAAAATCTTCAAATAAAAAATGCATTTGATTAAATTTGCATCATGTAAGCAGTGAAATTTCTGTAAAAGCTTTAAGGGTTTAAATTCCAATGTATCTGATTTATGCCTGATCTGCAATGAGATTTCAAAAGGCTGACTCCATAGCCCACGAGACAATATGGACCTTGCATCTTGGATTTGATGCCTAACTTTTGAAGTTAGAAACACAAAAAACTGAAGTTTATATATAGCTATAACTAGCCTACTTAATGATTAATCACTGCATATGCTATTAGTGCTCTTATCATTATCAGTAAGTACCAAGTTGATTTATTTGACAGACTCATATATTTAAATAAAGGGATCTTAGCCGTAGATGCAAGGTGGTTGTAGATGACTACACAGCATCCCTTATCTGTAGGAGACTATCTCTATATACACATAAAGAATACATTGTACATAAGGACGACTGAAAAACTCCACAGAAAGATATTCTGTTCCTCTCTGTTTAATCTCTCTAAAGCTACCATCAGAGAGCCTTGGAGTGTGAAAATCATGGAGAACTCTAGTAACCAACCCATTGGCTTGAAAGTGCTATTACATGGTTCGTGGGTTTGTGATCATTTGTGGAGGCTCGTGATCCAAGCAATTATTCAGATTTGAGGTAATCCGCTTCCACTTAGGCTGTGTTTGGATCGTGGATTTTGATAACGATTTGGAACGTAAAAGGCAAAAGATGAGGGAGATGTAAATGAAATACAAGCTAAAATTTTCTCTTTCCCTCTCCAAGTCCCTATTCAAATCCGTGATCTAAACATTTAGCGGCTCAAGGCCTTGTACCAGACCTCCATAAGGGTGAGGTGAGTCAGATTGTAAGTAGCAAAATGCACAAATTCTGTCACCATTCATCACTATGAGTATCCTAATTTCCATCTTTCTTAGGGACACATTACTCATAAGTTGTATTTCTTCTTCCCTTACAATTTACAAAAGAAATAAGAGAATGTAACTGAGTTATAATGTAATATTTTTGTGTAAAATGTGATTTTTGCACATTTAACAAACAGCTTTTGCTCATTATACCACCCAAGGGTTGTTGGGAGTCCAGAAATTTAAAACCTTGCCCATGAATCATTGATGTCGTCTGTTGTTCGCCAACTATTTCCAACCTTGCCAGCCCATAACGCAGGGTCATCAACACCCCTGCCAAGCCCAAAAAGAAGAGACAAAGAGTGTTGTTAAGATGCAACTAAATGAACTCAGATAGCTATACAACAGAACCAAAAACCCGAATTTACCATTCACAAATTGAATAGAAGATTGAACGTCCAGTTTCATTTAGAGCATCACGCATTGGTGGGTATCTGGAATTATGAAACCACATTAAAATTTATAGAAAATGAACTATGAGGATTTGAAATTCAACAAGAACAAAATGAGCCAAACCTTTCCTCAGGTTTGATTCCTAGATTGAAACAGTTGTCATACTTCAAATAATCCACACCCTGAATGACACAACATAAAATATCAATAACTGAAAGTCCATAGAGAGAATTTGCGGTAACTGAGAATTTTCATCCAAATCTATGCATCGTAATGGATTCAAAATTTGTATGACATGATATTCACTTTCATATCAAGTGTGATGGGATCAGTCCCTACTAGATTATATGCTAAAAGATGGCAAAATAAAAATTATTTGATCAGGGGTATCTTTTTAATTTCCAGATATGGGGAAAATTGGTAGTTTTTTAATTTAGAGTCCAAATTTTTTAGGTATTTGTTTATTAAATGTCCTTTATTATTTGGAATATGTTCAAGTGGTAGTTAGTTTTGGAAATCCTTTCATAATAAGAATTTTAGGAAATTCTCAGTCAAGCAAGAGTCTAAATACTCTCAACTTCTAAATAAGCTAGCTTGTAGCGACAATCATACAAATCTAGATATTGATTTTTTTTTTTTTTTTTGGGTGTGTGTGTGTGTGCATATTTTGCTTAATTTTTATATGGTGAGGCTCCATTAAATCCTTCTGGGTGAGATTCCTTGAAAACCTCAGTGAGATTCTAAAGTTTCTTCTTATTTGTTTAAATTCCAGCAAACCTTGTATAAATAAGTGCCACAACTAGCCTTTTTGTTACCTTAAGTGAATCCTTAAAACCCTAAGATCTTTACAAATCCTAACCTTGATATTTTAGACCTAAGATTTCCTTGCTGTCCAGAAAATACAGATTTTCCCAGCAGCCTATCTCCTTAAATTTTCAGAACCAAAACAGCCTGAAGTCGAAATCATTCTCACCACTATTCCATCCTCAAATCCTGAAGCCACACTTCCAAACTTTAACCCGTAGTCTAGAGCCAAAGCCCAACATATTTAATCATATGGCATCCTTAATTTTCAGCATTGAAGGCTGAGTACTGTAATCAGCATGCAAAGCAAACGCTCGAATTTGTTTCAGATTATGCCTTAAATGAGTCCACTGTGTTTTCATTACCATTTAAATTGGGCTCATTTCACAGCATGTCAACGATAACTGCAGAATTTCAAGAAATTATACATATTTTTATGTTATCAATGCTGGTGGTGATTCCAATATTTTGCAATAACTTTCTTGGGACAGGAAATCCAGAAGCCCCCTTGATAAAGCCTTACTTAATGCAATCAATGTCAACATATATTTGGAGAAATAAGATTCTTATATTTGATAAGATATATCACAAACTAACCCAAGAGGCAAAGAGCTGCGCATCATCATTTTCATGGTAAATTGATCCAGGTCGAACTTCACATGTAAAAACCCTACAAAATCCAGTTGAATAAGTCAGGAGACAGAAAGGGGATTGCAACAGCTAAACAGAACAATTGAAATAAGAATAAAATAATAATTCCGTCATGATATAACTTCTAATTTTCTGACCCGATATTAGGAAATTCATCCTACCCAGCATCAGAATAAATTCCAAGCTTGAGGCCTTTCTCATGTACATAGTCAGCAAGAGCTTTAATTCCCGATGGAAAAGTTTTTGGATCAGGGACTAGTTGATCCTGCAAAACCAATTTACAATGATATAAAATCAGAGCAAGTTGATACTATTTACTATACCTGGGCTTTACAATTCAGTATTTACGATTTCTAAACTTAACAACCAATATCTTTATATTAATAAGCATATGCCCTCCATAACAATTTCAATAAGTTTACTTGGAAAAAAAGCTACTCAAGGAAAGCAAACATTAGTACATTACAATGTCCTAACAAGAGAAAGAAGATGTTTTCCTAATAGACCACAGGTATACCATTGTTTAATTTGCTTTTGGATAACTCTATTTAAAAAATAAAAATAAAAATTAAAAAAACCACAAGAATGATATGGCAATGTCAGTTTTGTAAATAAAAGTTATCTTAATAAGTGTTTTGTTTAAAAGTAAAAAGTCCACATTGAGCCATATCATTCCGTATAAAAATTTTGTACAAATTCTTTGTTTGTATATTTTGCTCTTCCTTATTTGGTCCAATGGTTATGGGTTGCTCATTACCCCCCAATGGGGAATAAAGGTGGGATTCAATCCTTCTCAAGTCTATAGTAGCTGGCACATTAGCCACCAAGAGCCTTTACAGCAAAGGTAGCTGGCACATTCTACTATTGATCTGGTACTATAATGTTGGAAACAAACCATAACATAAATGTGATAGGATAAAAATTGACCTCTGAATTTCGCTTTAGAGCTGACCAACAATCATCTGCATTTCTTAAGAAATTTGGTTAGTATGAAACATAAACCAAGTTGTGAGGGAGAATCAAATAGATAAATCATGCGAAAGAATACCTATGTTTACATAAACATAACCTAAATCGGCCAAACCAGTTGAGACAAGTGCATCGGCTGTCAAAGAGAAGAACAGATGTTAGTATTTGGGAAATTGTCACATTGAGTATAGAAAACATGATAGAAATAGCATTCCTTGTATGGGTGTACATGCTTTTTCTTTTTCTTTTTCTTTTTTTTTTTTTTTTTTGTTTGGGGGGGTTGGGGGAAGGGGTATTTCTATACTAGCTTTCCTATATGTTTTATAGGTTTAAAATCTGTTGGGAATAAATCCCCCAATAAAAATATGCACACACAAAAGAAACACACAATATTTAACGTGGTTCGGCCCAAATGCCTACATCCACGAGAGAGAGAGAGAGGTAAATCCACTATAAACATAGAATAGAGAGTACATGTGAGATGGCCAAAATACACAAAACATACACCACTACCCGAACCCTATGTCAAGGTAGTTGAGCCATTGCTCATCCCGGTGTTACTGTATTTTTCTCTCGCCCATATACAACTCTATTACACATTTTCCCTACCATTCTCTTTCACCCATATACAACTGTTATTTTCAGTGCTCCATGCAATCTGCCTAAACAAGCTGTGTATTGATGCCATCAATGGTATAAAACCATCATCAAGTCTTTACATGTCCCAAAGATCATTACCATGTAAAGATGCATCTGTTGTGTCAACAATGATCCATATAGCCATTTATTATGCCAACCATGCATGCAATCCAACATTGCATCATACCCCATGTGGCTTTTCCTTTAATCTCCCAACGAAAAATCCAATTTAATATTAATAAATATTTTCCTATTTTATATTGACAGAAAATCCCAACAAAATCTGCATACGATTCCAAAATGGATCCAAGAAAAATGGAGATCCAGACACATCCGAAACTTTTTTCTTGCACGGGATTATTCAATAGGTGATTCAGATGCTTTCACAACCATGGCTGTGGAAGAACCACAATAACTCTGACAATAACCATTTTAGTAAGTACAAAAAACTTTTTTCTTTTTTTTTACTCGCACATCATTGCATTTCTGGCAAACCCATCACTGGATCTAATATTTCTTTGCAGCCATTCTTCGACTAACAGATTCATCCAAATTCCATAAGACACCCACATCCCAAAAAAATTTCATCATAAAAACTTAATTATCAATTCGAACAAAGAGCAAGACAGTACCTGTTTCCTTGATGACTGTTTCATTGATGTTGCATGCAAAGAAATTCCAGCTATTCCATCTGCCGCAAACATACACAATCAAATCAAATAATCTTCAACTCTAAAGTAAGTAGTAACTTGCTAAAGAAATCCAAAATCCAGAACTAAAGCCCATATGCAAAACCCAATTCCTAATTATCATACAATCAACAAATACATACATGCGTACAAAAATACACAGTTAAACACACACACACACACACACACTCCTTCCTCAACCAATTAAAACAGATAAGCCAAACCCAATTTTGATAAATTCACTTAAATCACTACAATAATCTTACAATCCCATAACAGAATTGGGCATTGAATTTTCTCTTTGGACTCGAATTACACTCTTCGATCCTGCTTCTATACAGCATTTATCAGTGAAAAGACAAAAAATAGACAAAATCAACAAATGGGGTTTGATGAAAGAAAAGAAAAAAAGAGTAAACATACCCCATCTGAGGAGTGAGAGCCAAGCCATTGTTGAGGTTAAGAATGCCATACTTGGAAGTATCAAAGATATCGGAACTGGGTTTCTCTTGATTTCGCAACAGGGGCCGAACTGGCACCGCACTTTCTCCGATTGTCAGAGAGATCGTCGATAAATACAGAATCAGTATATGTATAGACTCTATGCCACTCATCTTCGCCATTACTGCTCTCTCTGTCACACTTTTTTCAGAACAATGATGAGGGCAATTGATGAAGAAGAAGAAGAAGAAGAAAAAGAACTTGCAGGAAATACTCCAAAAGAAGACAAGCAAGCAAAGGCTGGGAAGCTGAACACGAAAGCCATCCTAATAGTTGATTTTTATAGTTAATATTCATATGAATCACGTTCTGTTCGATGAGTTTTTCACAGTTTAATTTTTAAATTTTAATTTAAAAATAATAATTACAACAATACGTTTAGAAATCCAGATTATTCACTCAGATTTTTTTGATACATGGTTACAAATTAAGGGGCTGTTTGGATGTTCTAGATACGCGTACTTTTTAAATTTTTTTTTATGAAATATGAGTTGGGTTTGAAGTGATGTAGTAGAGCGGTGATGTAACTTAAATAAAATGATATGATTTAAATAAAATAGTGACTTTTTAATTTTTTGAAAGAGTTGTTGGAAATGGTTATAAATTCTGGGTAAAACCAGAATTTTATCCTAAGTTTGGTCTAATTTTTAGGTGGGCCCCGTGCGTCGTTTTACACGGGTCAAAGTGGTAACGCGTTCTATGCCGCGTTGTGATTCACGTGGTATATTTGGTTGCTCAAAACCATTACCGAGTGAATAGGAAATTGAAGCCAAAGTGTGCTCCATGGAAATGGAGTTTTGGTGGAAATTTCTTATGGTTTGAATAAGGCTTGTCCCACATTGATTTGATGGGAGGTTTTGAAAGGGTTTATAAGGCTTGGGTTTGGTACTTGGGGTGTGCCCAAGTGTTTTAGAGGGAGAGGTTATGGGCAAAATGGGCTAGACCCATTGGACTCAAAAATCACCACACGCGCGCCGTCCGTCCGGTCGGGCGGGCTTGGCTTGGCTTGGGCGCGGGTGCGTGGTGTGTGGTTGGGCTTGTTCGGCCCAATACTAATCTTTTTGGGCCAAAAACATTTGAATTTAATTCAAATAAACTGGTTTGGATTTTTGTTCATCCAAACAGGGTCCTTCCCGTTTTTAAACAGAATTTTAATGCTCATCCAAACAGGGCCCTTCCCGAAATAAATTTGTTTGGTATTTACGCACACCCAAACAGGGCCCTTCCCGTTTTGCTATCTGTTTGAATTAACAGGTTCAAAGTTCAAAACCAACAGGTTTCATACCTGTTCAATTCAAAACCAAAAGTCACCAATACATCTATATATAGACCAGCCTCCCATTTGGATTTAACACATCAATTTTCGTATTCCTTCTCTGCTTTAAATCTCTGCCATATTGCTGCATATTATTTCTGAAAGAAAGAGTGTAAACACTTAGTGTGTTCGACGAACAATTAAATTGTAGTGCTGCATTTAATTGTTGATAAGATCATTTCATCCTGGGAGATAGACGTCCAAGTTCTGAAAGCACCTTGGAGAGGACGAATCTGTCTTAAGGACACAGTGTTCAACACTGGACTTGATCAGAAAGTTATTCCAAGTATTTAACCAAGTAAGTTGATTTAATTATTTTTCTGTTTTCTTTATTTGTTTATTAAAATCAGATTTTAATTTTGTTTTTGTAACAAAATAAAATCTGTTTTTATTTGTTTTATTTTATTTTTATTTTGAGTTTGATTTTTGTGATCAAACAAATTTCTCTCCTTTTCTTTATTTCTTTAAATTCTGATTGTTGTTTAGTACACAACAGAATTTAATTTATTTAAATACAGTGAAGATTGCCCTACAATCTTAAGACAGATCCCTTTTTGGTATCTTCATTGTATTTAATTTTCTGTTTTTCAAAGTAATATTCTGGTTGGAAAAACAAATAGTGATTTATGCTATTTGACAGATAGTAGTAATATACTGTCTCTTTTCTTTGACAACTAGTAGTACGATACTGGTGTCATTAATAATTTCAGAATATTAATTGGTATTACAGAAAATTATTTTGGTATTTTATTTTTCCTGTTTTAGTAACAAGGAAAATAGAATTATTTTGTGTTATAATTTATTTTCTGGTTTTAGTAACTAGAAAATTAATTTGTGTTTTAATTTTTCCTGATTTTTGTAATCGAAATTATGGCTACTAAGCTGAAATCGCATCGGCGGTGGTACTCTGTTGTTACACCAACATCGGTCCTATTCGTAACCATGTTCATGTACCAATCAATCATGGAGAAAAACCGGAAAAATTTAACTGCAGAGTTTAAGAGATGGCAGCAGAAGATCTTTGTTCTATCTTACAACTCTTAATTTGGCCGGTTTCTCCATGAAGAGGCTCCAAAGACTTAAAGAGGGTGAAAGTGATCGGCAAGTTGTTGTGCCAGTAGATGCTTGGAAACATTCAGATTTCTGTGTAGAAATTACATCCTCAATGGCCTTGACAACATCTTTGTATAATGTATCTGATCCTCTGAAGTCGACAAAAGAATTATGGGATTCTTTGGAGAAGAAATACAAAAGCAGAAGATCTTAAGACGAAGAAATTTGTCGTCGGTAAATTTCTAGATTTTGTAATGGTAATTAAACTCCCAAGCGGTAATATCTCAAGTTCAAAATTTTGGATAATTTTGCATGATATTCATTCAGAAGGTATGTCTCTTAGCGAATCTTTCCAAGTCGCTGCTTTGGTGGAAAAGTTACCACCGGCTTGGAAAGATTTTAAAAATTATTTAAAACATAAACGCAAAGAGATGACCATGGATGAGTTAATTGTAAGATTAAGAATTGAGGAAGATAACCGAAAGGCTGACAAGAGGCATGGGAAAAATCCCATTGAGTCCAAGGCTAATGTGGTTGAACAAGTTCAAAAACCACATAACAAAAAGAGGAAGTTTACTGGAGATGGTCCTAAACAAGGCAACAACAATGGCAACAAGAAGTTCAAAGGAAAATGCTATAACTGTGGCAAGACTGGACATCGAGCTTCTGACTGCCGCCGCCCTAAGAAGGATCATGGAAGTACAAGCAAGAAGACCACCAATCAAGCCAATGTGATTGGATTACACCTCCGACGGAGTGAATGACATCAACCTCTCTGTTGAGGTGTCTGAGGCTAACTTGGTTGGAAATCCCAAAGAATGGTGGGTTGACACTGGAGCAACTCGTCACATATGTGCAGACAAGAAGATGTTCACTACCTACAATGAGGCTGCAAATGGTGAGCAACTTTTTATGGGAAATTCTTCTACTTCTACTGTGGTTGGACAAGGAAAAGTGATCTTGAAGATGACATCAGGAAAAGAACTGACCCTCAACAACGTCGCATGTACACGACATCCAGGAAGAATTTAGTTTCGGTTCTTTGTTAAGTAAAAATGGTTTTAGGCTTGTTTTTAGTCGATAAGTTTGTATTAACAAAGAGTGGTATGTATGTTGGTAAGGGATACATGAGTGATGGTCTCTTTAAATTGAATGTAATGATTTGTTGTACGAAAGTTGCTATGAATAAGAATAACACATCTTTTGCTTATATTCTTGAGTCAAATTTATGGCATGGTAGATTAGGACATGTAAATTATGATGCTTTGCGTAGATTAATTGGTTTGGATTATATACCAAAGTTTGAAATTAATCCTAATCATAAATGTGAAGTTTGTGTAGAAGCAAAACTAACTAAGGCTCAATTTAAATCGGTTGAAAGGAAAATCGAACCTCTAGAATTAATTCATACTGATGTATGTGATCTAAAATTTATTCAAACTAGAGGAGGCAAAAAGTATTTCATAACATTTATCGATGATTGCACAAGATATTGTTATGTTTATTTACTTAGAAGTAAAGATGAAGCCTTAGATATGTTTAAACTCTACAAAACAGAAGTTGAAAATCAACTTGGTAAAACCATTAAAATGGTTAGAAGTGATAGGGGTGGTGAATATGATGCACCATTAAATGAATTTTGTGCACAACATGGCATTATTCACCAAACTATGACCTTATTCTCCTGACAAAATGGAATTGCTTAAAGGAAGAATAGAACTCTAAAAGAAATGATGAATGCCATGTTACTAAGTTCAGGGCTTACCCAGAACTTGTGGGGAAGCAATATTGTCACTAATTATGTTCTTAATAGAATACCCACAAGAAAACTAAAAGCATTCCTTATGAATTGTGGAAAGGTCGACCACCTTCCTACAAATACTTGAAAGTGTGGGGGTGTTTGGCAAAAGTTGAAGTTCTGTTCCTAAAAGAGATTAAGATTGGACCAAAACAAGAGATTGTGTGTTTATTGGTTATGCTCGAATAGTAGTGCATATCGGTTTCGACTTATAAATCGAAATACGATATAAATGTGAACACTATTATAGAGTCAAGGAATCTTGTGTTTTTGAACATGTCTTTCCTTACAAGAAAGGACAGAATTAAGTTCACAGAAAAGAACTTATGATTGTACACAAAGTCAAGAGACTAATGACAATCAAACACAAGAGACTAGTAATGGTCTCAACCAACGAGATTTAGCGATGATGAACCAAGAAGAAGTAAGAGAGCAAGAACATCAAAATCCTTTGGTTCAGATTTTTACATACTTGTTAGAAAATGAACCTCAAAGCTTTAAAGCGGCAATAGCAGTCTGAAGCACCTTTGTGGAAAGAGGTCATTAATAATGAAATTGAATCCATTATGCAAAATCATACTTGGGAATTGGTGGATCTTCCACTGTGTTCTAAACCTCTTGGATATAAATGGATATTCAAGAGAAAAATGAAAGCAGATGGTTCAATTGACAAGTATAAAGCAAGACTTGTAGTTAAAGGTTACTGAGACAAAAGGAAGGTCTGGATTATTTTGACACATATTCCCTGTGACAAGAATAACATCCATTCGCATGCTTATTGCTATAGCGTTGTTTAATTTAGAAATACATCAAATGGATGTTAAGACAGCTTTCTTAAACGGTGATCTAAATGAAGAGATCTATATGGAACAACCCGAAGGGTTTGTAGTATCAGGGCAAGAAAAGAAAGTTTGTCGACTTGTAAAATCCCTTTATGGATTAAAACAAGCACCTAAGCAATGGCATGAAAAATTTGATCATGCAATGCTTACTAATGGGTTTAAGATAAACGAATGTGACAAATGTGTCTATGTTAAAAACACTGACCAAGGATATGTCATAGTTTTTCTTTATGTAGATGACATGCTTATCATTGAAAGCAGTCAAAACATGATCAAATCAACTAAGCAAATACTTAACAAAAGATTTGATATGAAAGATATGGGGGTCGCAGATGTTATATTAGGAATGAAAATAACTAAAACATCTGACGGATATGCATTATCTCAATCTCATTATATTGAGAAAATTCTTGATAAATTTATCAAGGATGATTTGAATTTAGCAAGGACACCTGTAGACATCAGTTTTTATTTATCGAAAAATAAAGGTGATGCAGTGTTTCAGTTAAAATACTCCCAAATCATTGGAAGCCTAATGTACCTAATGAATTGTACTCGTCCTGATATAGCTTATGCTATCAAGAACCGAGTAGGTACACTAGTAACCGGAGAAGACCATTGAAAGCGATCATTCGAGTTCTTAGATATCTAAGATTTACTCGTGATCATAGTTTGAACTTTACTCGATATCCAGCAGTACTCGAAGGTTATTGTGATGCCAATTGGATATCGGATACTAAAGATTCAAAATCCACTAGTGGATATGTCTTTACTCTAGGGGTCTTCTTTGTTTCTTGGAAATCCGAAACAAACTTGCATCGCATACGATCCACAATGGAATCCGAGTTCATTGCTTTAGACAAAGCGGTGAAGAAGCGAGAATGGCTTCACTTCTTAGAAGACATTCAATGTGGCCAAAACCGTGCGATGCCTATTTGCATTCATTGTGATAGTCAATCGCAATAGGCAGACGCGAATCATATGTATAACGTAAGTCACGACATATTCGTAAATCGACATAATACCGTTAGGCAGTTGTTGTCAATCGGAATAATCTCAATAGATTATATAAAATCTAAAGAGAATATTCCGGATCCATTTACAAAAGGTTTGACAAAAGAGCTAGTGTATAGTTCATCGAAGGGAATGGGATTAAAGCCTATTACATAAGAGTCGTCATAATGGTAACCCTACTTATATATTTGGAGATCCCAAGAACTAAGTTCAAAGGGACAACTAAGTTATGTATGGCTCACCGAAATCACCAAGGGATTAAAATTCCTACTCATTCCTATGGTGAGAGTGATATACGCAACATATGTTGTCTGCAGGGGCATAAGGATAAGCTTTGCTTTTAATGATTACTTATATCTTGATTAAGGCATAACATCAAGACGAGTATAAGAAGATACTCACAATAAGAATTACCTATATAAGTGTTGAACTGGGGCCGGTTCTATGAGAATGAAAGAGGCTACATTCTCTAGAAACACTCATGAAAACCAGGAGCGTTCAAGGCCAAAATGAACACAACAGTGAGAACCACGATGTGTTAGAAAATATTTTGTGTGAAATCTATTGTCTTGGCTTACACAAACGGCTGAACAATTCAAGGCATCGCGTCCATTGGTTAGCCAGTAAGTCCGATAGGTTATCCCTAGGGAAGGTTCAAGGCCGAAAACTACCTATCCTGATGCAAGATATTTTCGACTTATGCTCTTTCGTTAAGTCTGCATATTGTTGCATTTCCGTTGTCATCAAATTCCATTCATGTGGGGGATTGTTGGAAATGGTTATAAATTCTGGGTAAAACCAGAATTTTATCCTTAGTTTGGTTTTCGTATTCCATCTCTGCTTTAAATCTCTGCCATATTGCTGCATTTTATTTCTGAAAGAAAGAGTGTAAACACTTAGTGTGTTCGACGAACAATTAAATTGTAGTGCTGCATTTAATTGTTGATAAGATCATTTCATCCTGGGAGATAGACGTCCAAGTTCTGAAAGCACCTTGGAGAGGACGAATCTGTCTTAAGGACACAGTGTTCAACACTGGACTTGATCAGAAAGTTATTCCAAGTGTTTAACCAAGTAAGTTGATTAAATTATTTTTCTGTTTTCTTTATTTGTTTATTAAAATCAGATTTTAATTTTGTTTTTGTAACAAAATAAAATCTGTTTTTATTTGTTTTATTTTATTTTTATTTTGAGTTTGATTTTTGTAATCAAACAAATTTCTCTCATTTTCTTTATTTCTTTAAAAACAAGCCTAAAACCATTTTTACTTAACAAAGAACCAGAAACTAAATTCTTCCGGATGTTATATTAGGAATGAAAATAACTAAAACATCTGACGGATATGCATTATCTCAATCTCATTATATTGAGAAAATTCTTGATAAATTTATCAAGGATGATTTGAATTTATCAAGGACACCTGTAGACATCAGTTTTTATTTATCGAAAAATAAAGGTGATGCAGTGTCTCAGTTAAAATACTCCCAAATCATTGGAAGCCTAATGTACCTAATGAATTGTACTCGTCCTGATATAGCTTATGCTATCAAGAACCGAGTACACTAGTAACCCCGGAGAAGACCATTGGAAAGCGATCATTCGAGTTCTTAGATATCTAAGATTTACTCGTGATCATAGTTTGAACTTTACTCGATATCCAGCAGTACTCGAAGGTTATTGTGATACCAATTGGATATCGGATACTAAAGATTCAAAATCCACTAGTGGATATGTCTTTACTCTAGGGGGTGCTGCTGTTTCTTGGAAATCCACGAAACAAACTTGCATCGCACGATCCACAATGGAATCCGAGTTCATTGCTTTAGACAAAGCGGTGAAGAAGCGAGAATGGCCGTCACTTCTTAAGACATTCAATGTGGCCAAAACACATGCCGACTATTTGCATTCATTGTGATAGTCAATCAAGCAATAGGCGGGCATAGAATCATATGTATAACGTAAGTCACGACATATTAAATCGTCGACATAATATAATACCGTTAGGCAGTTGTTGTCAAACGGAATAATCTCAATAGATTATATAAAATCTAAAGAGAATATTGGGGATCCATTTACAAAAGGTTTGACAAAAGAGCTAGTGTATAGTTCATCGAAGGGTATGGGATTAAAGCCTATTACATAAGAGTCGTCATAATGGTAACCCTACTTATATGACTGGAGATCCCAAGAACTAAGTTCAAAGGGACAACTAAGTTATGTATGGCTCACCAGAAATCACCAAGGGATTAAAATTCCCTACTCATTCCTATGGTGAGAGTAATATCTGCAACATATGTTGTCTGCAGGGGCATAAGGATAAGCTTTGCTTTTAATGATTACTTATATCTTGATTAAGGCATAACATCAAGACGAGTATAAGAAGATACTCACAATAAGAATTACCTATATAAGTGTTGAACTGGGGCCGGTTCTATGAGAATGAAAGAGGCTACATTCTCTAGAAACACTCATGAAAACCAGGAGCGTTCAAGGCCAAAATGAACACAACAGTGAGAACCACGATGTGTTAGAAAATATTTTGTGTGAAATCTATTGTCTTGGCTTACACAAACGGCTGAACAATTCAGGACATCGCGTCCATTGGTTAGCCAGTAAGTCCGATAGGTTATCACTAGGGAAGGTTCAAGGCCGAAAACTACCTATCCTGATGCACGATATTTTCGACTTATGCTCTTTCGTTAAGTCTGCATATTGTTGCATTTCCGTTGTCATCAAATTCCATTCATGTGGGGGATTGTTGGAAATGGTTATAAATTCTGGGTAAAACCAGAATTTTATCCTAAGTTTGGTCTAATTTTTAGGTGGGCCAGGTCGTCGTTTTACGGGTCAAAGTGGTAACGTTCTATGCGCGTTGTGATTCACGTGGTATATTTGGTTGCTCAAAACCATTACCGAGTGAATGGGAAATTGAAGCCAAAGTGTGCTCCATGGAAATGGAGTTTTGGTGGGAATTCCTTATGGTTTGAATAAGGCTTGTCCCACATTGATTTGATGGGAGGTTTTGAAAGGGTTTATAAGGCTTGGGTTTGGTACTGGGGGTGTGCCCCAAGGCGTACACAAGTCTTTTAGAGGAGAGGTTATGGGCAAAATGGGCTAGACTCATTGGACTCAAAATCACACCACAGCCTTGTATCGCCCGCCCGCCGTCGGCAGGCGGCCAAGTGCGTGGTGTGTGGTTAGCTTGTTCGCCCAATACTAATCTTTTGGGCCAAAAACATTTGAATTTAATTCAAATAAAGCTGGTTTGGATTTTGTTCATCCAAACAGGTCCTTCCGTTTTAAGCAATTTTAATGCTCATCCAAACAGGCCCTTCCGAAATAAATTTGTTTGGTATTTACGCACACCCAAACAGGGCCCTTCCTGCTTTGCTATCTGTTTGAATTAACGAGGTTCAAAGTTCAAAACCAACGAGTTTCATACTGCTCAATTCAAAACCAAAAGTCACCAATACATCTATATATAGACCGACCTCCCATTTGGATTTAACACATCAATTTTGTATTCATTCTCTCGCTTTAAATCTACGCCATATTCGCATATTATTTACGAAAGAAAGAGTGTAAACACTTAGTGTGTTCGACGAACAATTAAATTGTAGTCTTTGCATTTAATTGTTGATAAGATCATTTCATCTGGGAGATAGGCGTCCAAGTTCGAAAGCACCTTGGAGAGGGCGAATCTGTCTTAAGGACACAGTGTTCAACACTGGTCTTGATCAGAAAGTTATTCCAAGTATTTAACCAAGTAAGTTGATTAAATTATTTTTCTGTTTTCTTTATTTGTTTATTAAAATCAGATTTTAATTTTGTTTTTGTAACAAAATAAAATCTGTTTTTATTTGTTTTATTTTATTTTTATTTTGAGTTTGATTTTTGTGATCAAACAAATTTCTCTCCTTTTCTTTATTTCTTTAAATTCTGATTGTTGTTTAGTACACAACAGAATTTAATTTATTTAAATACAGTGAAGATTGCCCTACAAGAGTGCCATACTTAACCTAAATGTGTAGTATAAGATTTATATATAGAATAAATTTGAACCAGAAAATGATAAATTTGAATAATTTTTTAATAGTTAAATCTAAATTCATATTATTACTATGATTAGAAATTAGTTAATAAAAATAAGAAAAATTATCCATTCACCCAATCTTTTCTTTTCACGTCGATGTGGCAGGTAAAATTTGAAAACTCTTCTTACATAGCACCTCATTCAGAAGAGAAATTATATAGATGCAGGCTGCATTGTCCTGAAAACAAATATAAAAAATATATTTTTTTAAAATTTTGAAAAATTATTTTTACCCTAAAAAAAAAGGTAAATTACAAACACACTTAAGATTTGCGTATAATACACTTTATCCCTATAATTTCGAAAATTACAAATATCTACTTATTAGAATTTTTTTTTATTTAACAGGATTAATAGGGGGAAAAAAATCCTAACTACTCTCTTATACAATAATAAAATTACTTAAATTGTTAATTGAAAAATTACAAATATCTCCTTATTAGAATTTTTTATTTAATAGAATTAATAAATAAATAAAAAACCTAACTACTCTTCTATACAGTAATAAAATTATTTGAATTATTAATTGAAATATATTTATGATATTATTAAAAACTATTAATTGATTTGATAATTTATTAATAAAAATGGCCATTTGTTGTGCCATTAGAAAGTTGAAGGAATTGGATGTAATTTACATTCTCTCATGCTGAGTTCTCAACATAAAATTTTTTTTGAGAGATCTACGGAGCCTATCATAGGTCTTGTTTCGATAATTCAAATTGTCCACTTTTTAGGACTCATTTAGTAGAATATTCATACAAAAAATTAAGATGATCGGACATCAGTAGCTATATGTTTGAATCAAATTTATATTTACAAAAAATGAATGGTTATTCTTGAAAATATATTGATCATCTATTTTTTTAAAAAACAAATATGATTTAAATATATAGTTTTCAATGTCCAATCATCTTGATTTTTTGTTTAAATATTCTACTTACCAAGTCATAAAAGTGAACAGTGAACAGTTCGGATCATCAGAATCGATTCCAAAATAGGTCTACTAAGCCTAAATGCTCTCTCAAGTTGAGATAACAATTTGAGAGAAACCAAACCCTTTCAGAAACTATAAGAGGCAAATTCGTATTTTAAGTAAATCTTAAAGATGTATTTATAATTTATCCAAAAAAGAAAGTTATATTGAAATAATTTTGACAAACAAATTCAAAAACATGAATTTTGATTTTCTCCATTACATATTTATAATGATTAAACATATAATAATTATGAAATAATAATATAAATTTATAATTATTTTAAATGAACAAAATTATTACAATTATCGTTGAATGATGTAACAAAGAGGAACTTAATCCCAAAACATGAGTCTTCCTCTTGCCAAGGAAACAAGGGAGAGATTGGGAATTTGAATCTACAGAGAAATAGTCTATATACATATTATTATTATTTTTTTTATAACTCAGGGTGTCCAGACCAGCTTGCATGCACCTCATCAACTAATCTCTAGGAGACCAATCACACCGTCCACTAGCAGGGGGCAATTTAAAGCTAGAGTAAAGCTTCATATGGACTGGCCCAACTCAAAGATTGATAACACCTAGGAGGTTTTGAACTTGAGACCTAAAAAGGAGGAAACTCCTAAGTCCCAAGCCTATGCCCCTAGGCCAACCCTTGGGGGTTGACAATTTACTAACTTGTTAAACAAATAAAGAAAATTTGGCCATAAACTCTTCCTAATTTTCTTTTTTGGTTAAAGAGACAAAATAAATAAATAAATAAAATACTTTGAAAACTCCCTCATAATTATAAAGTATGGTATGAAGGAGAAAATTTGTTATTTGAATATTTTATCTGACTATTATATCATCTCTTTCTCTCTTTTTCTTTTATAGTGCTCTCTTTCTTCTCCAACCCTACTACCGATGGTTATTCACCTCTTTCACTATCTCCATCATCAACCAGCATTGCTCATCCTCACCGTTGACTAGAGACCACCATTTTTACCGTCAACCACTACTATCTCAGATTTGACACTTAAGAATTCAGATTTGAGATCAATAACTTCATATTTGAGATAAATGAATTCAAATTTGATAGAAAAATGTGAAAACGAGAGATTATAATGAAAAATCAAGAGTTTTTTTGTTTATTTGTTCATAGATCTAAAAGTGAAATTTCATTATGATTCCTTCAACTAATATGCACTTCATTTTTTGTAACGATAAAATTTTACACTGGTTAACAAAAATAAAGTTTGATTACTGATTTGCTTAACGACAATGAAATTTTACTTTGAATCATAGTAACGAGTACAATTTTACTCTGAAACACATTGCAATGATGGCTTTATAGGAGAGGGTTGCATCATGAACTAGAGTAAAATTTTATTATTCGAAGAACATAAAACCATGAGAAGAAGAAGAAGAAGAAGAGAGAGAGAGAGAGTGAAAGAGAGCATAAATGGTGAATGACACATAGAGCACAAACTGTATGAATTAAAGAGAGAGAGAGAGAGAGAGAGAGAGAGAGAGAGAAAGTGAGTGAAGGATCTCATATCTAAGGTTCGCGAGCTGTCATTTCTGGCAATGACAATTGTAAATGATCTTAGATCTGAGGTTGTGGACACAATGAGTGACGATGGTGATGAAGACTGTAGAAAAAGAGTTTCATGGTGAGCAATGGTAGCAGAAGAGCGAGACGAAGATAAGAGAGAGCGAGAGAACACAGATCTGATATATATATATATATATATATGAGGATATTATAGTAAAAGAAACAAGTTTCAAAATACTAGGTGATTTTGAAAGAATCCATATAATTTTTGTCCTTTTGAGGGACAAGTTAGACGATGAGGGGGTCTATCACCAAATCCTCCAAACAAAGAATAGCAAAGTCATACAAAAAAAAGAAAATTAAAAATTTTGGCTGTATAATACATTCATACTTCCTTAAATAATTTCAAAATTGTAATACTCTAAAAAAAGAATTAATTGTTTGAAAATTATAGTCTTATATAAGGAAAGATAAGTCCTACCTTAATAATTTTGGTAAATTATAAATGTTTTCTTAAAATACGGATTGCTTCTTGTGATTTAAAAAATTAAAAATACTTTTTTGTCAAAAATTTTTATTTAACTGAATTAACTGAAAAAATAAAATTTCTAACTGCTCTTCTATACAATAATAAAATTACTTAAATTATTAATTAAAATAAATTTCTAGTATCATTAAAAACTGTTAATTGACTGGATGATTTATTAACAAAATGGGTTATTTATTATGAAATTAAAAACTTTAAGGGGCGAGATATAATTTCTAGAATCATAAAGAGCAATTTGTATTTTAAACAAATCTCAAATGGTATATTTGTAATTTACCTTAATAATTTTAAGGGCACTTACACGCTGATCCTGTTAATTAGACTTATTTATCGATAAGTCTTGTTCTTTTTTTTACCTATCAAGATTCCCACAATTCCATTTCCTAACCTTTTTCATTTCCATTATTAACATTGTCATGGCTCTCTCCCTCTCCATGTCAATGACCTCCGACCACCATCTTTAGTTTTCGGCAACCATCTCTAGTTGTCATCTCCGGCTGCTGGCGACCACCTCTAACAACCATCTCTGACCACCAATGATCACCTCCAATCTCTAGTAATATATTTTTCTAGCAATGTTTTTTAATAATTCTTCAACAATTTTTTCATCAAAATTGTCCATCTCCACCAATGTCACTACTCCCACAACCTCCTTAGATCTAGTAATGACAAGAGAAAGTGAGACAGGAGAATACAAATTCAACAGTGATAATATTTATCATTGATAATATTTATCAAAGGACATCACTTAATTAGTTACTCGTACTCTTACATTCATACTCATTTAGTTATTCATTCACAAAACGCACCCACATACTTGCACACACAAAAAAATGAAAAAAAATGTAAGATTGATAAATCTATCACTGTAATTTTATTCACTAATAGATGTATTCAAATTTTATAGACAACAAATCTGGTTTAACCAGATCTTTACCAACAAATTAATGGAGATCCATTACTATGAAGAGAGAGAAAGAAATATAAAGACCTAATCTCACTAATAAGAGCTATGGCGACCATGTAATGGCTGCATCTCGATGGCAAATATGGAGGTAGTTGGTAAATAGTGGCGGTGGATCGACAACAATAAAGTGTAGATTGAAGATGGCAAAGTGTAGATCAATAATGGTGAAAGTGTAGATCAGTAACAGTAGAGGTGGTTAGTGAATAATAACGGTAGATGGGCGACAGTGGTATGTAGATTGGGAACGAAGAAGGAGGTTGGTGAACGGTGGTAGTGGCCAACAACGGTGGACGGTGGCGGTCACTGGCAACGGTGGAGATGGTGGTGGCCAGTGGTTGTGTGAGACTCCTAAAGAAATAGTAAAGAGAGAAAGAGAAAGATGGATAGAGTGAGCGGGGCTGCCTTTTGTATAAGTAATGAGGGTATAATAAGTACGCATAGACTTCTAATAGATGAATATTAAGAGTGTTTTAATGTTAGACTTCTAATAGTTGTGTATTAAGAGTTTTTTAATTCCAAATATGTGTATTAAGAAAATTTAAATTTGAGGTGAGATGTGTATATTTATATCTATATTAGTAAATTTATTAGTAGTAAAATTGTAACATAAAATTTATTCATTAAGTATATGTACATAAAATAAATAGTGTATAGCCACTGTGGTTGAGTTAAAATATTTTACTTGGATCTAGGCTCAAATGAACTTGTGAAACGTGACCTGCCACAAAATCTCTATTTAAAAAATAGTTCAACAAATCTTTTATTGTTTTCTGACGTTGTGTTTGATTGAGAGATTTTGAAAGGGATTTGGAAAGAAAAAAAAAAAAAAGATGTGTACATGAAATATAAGTATATTTTATTCATATTTCACTTATCTTTTTCTTTTTCCTTTCTCTTTTCTTTTCCACATCCCTTCTCAAAGCTCTCAACCAAACATAACGTAAAAGGGATAACAAAACAAAACACAACTAAACAGAATGAATAATAATTTATTAAAAAAAAAAAAAACTCTTTTTTATCATTCATAATTTATTTCTTTTTTATAAAAATTAAAAATAATATATGCCATTGGTTAATGTTTTTTCACATTTTATATAAATTTATGCAACAAACAACAAACATTTGAACATATTTTTTTAGTTAAGAGAAGTAGTCAAATTCGCTCACCCCTCAAAAAGTTAGTGGAGGGTTGTTTTAGCAACATATTTTTTTTCAACCCCCTAGGTAGCTCGAAAAATTAGAGGCTTGAGTGGTTCGAAATCTCAAAACGACGTCGTTTTGATTTTTCTTTTTCTTTTTCTTCTTCCTTTCCATAACTCACAGAAGAAAAAGAAAGAAGAAGAAGAAGAAAGAAGAGAAAAGGAGAGGAGAGGAAAGAAATAGAGTAGAAAAATTCAAACCCAAAAATCAAAAACCAAACCCACAAATCAAAACCAAAACCAAAACCAAAAATCAAACCCCTATAATTCAAATCAAAACCAAAAATCAAACCCAAAAATCAAAACCAATCAGAGAGAGAGATACACAGAACAGAGAGAGATATACACAAATCAATACAGATCTGTGTTTGTGTATACACAAATCTGTGAAGGGTGGCAACGCCAGTGGGTCTTTCTGTTCCTCTCCCTTCTCTCTCTTTCTTCTCTTCTCCTTTCCTCTCCCTTCTCTCTCTTTCTTTCTTCCTTCCTCCTTTTGTTTCACAGATAAAAGAGAAGGAAAAAAAAAATCAAAACGATGTCGTTTTGAGTCTCGAAAATTTCGAGCTCTAAAGCATTTTTCATTTTTTTTAGTTAAAAAATCATTTTTAAAAAAATAATTATTTTATTATTATTTTTACATCCCTTTGTAAAAGTCTAAAAAATAAAATAAAATTAGGTGCTAATGACCCTTACACTTGTTCTGAGGACTTCTCAATTCTTTAAATCCACCCTTATAAAATTTAAACATTGATAAAAATTTTAACAACAATGATTCATCCCACTAAAAACACCACTACTAATAGTACTAATGCATTAAAAAAATAAAAAATACAACTCCAAGACTAAAACATCACATCATTACTGGCGGAACCCACTGCCACCTAATTAGTGGGAGCACTAATTAATGCTCCCAAGCATTTTTCAAATTTTAAGGACCCCCCACATAATATCAAAACTATCCCTCTTCCAAAACATTACACACCCACCAATCTGCATATCTCATAACAATTTGGACACTCACTAAAACATAACCTAACAAATTTGCACCTTCTTTCCCAAAAACCATGACAGTGTTGTCCTATCTTCTCCCAGACCTATCACTGACCTATTACAGACCAAGCATCGACAACTATATTATAAATGAAGCAAAAATGATTTGGAGCCCCATAGGGAGGCATCCCCATGACCCCCTCCGGCTATGATTGGCCAGTTTTTTTTTCTTTTTCTTTTTTTTCTCCTCCAATCATCAACTCCCACGTGTGTGTGGAGATGGTAGGGGTAGTGATTGGAGGGGGTCTCAATCACTTCTCATAAATAAAAAATCTAGAGCCATTATGACCATTGCACCAAAACATGTTATGACCATTGCCTAAACATATTACAGACCAAACACCGAAACATATTATGACCATTGCCCAAATGATGAAAAACCTGTAGTCATGACATTTCTTCACACACCAAAATTTCATTAAAGCATCAGTCATATGCCTCTCTTAAAAACAATCTCTAATACTCTAGAACTTGAATAAAAAAATTACTCACAAAGTGATATACCATGAGTATTCGGTGTTCAATTTGATTTGATAGGATTGGTGCTCAATTCTGAGTGTTGTTTGTGTGAGGATAATTGTTCCATTTCAATTTGTGTCCATTATAATAATTTTAATTGAGATTATAATTTTCATTAAAAAAATATCAATAGGCTTTGGTCCTTAAAAAAAAAAAGTGAGGCTATTAGCGCCACTCTTCTTAAAAGAACCTTGAGTGCATTTGTGAGCAAACAAAAATTAGGGTTATTCAATATCATGTTTACCCTAAATTTAATATATTTACTATTGAAAATGATCATGCTTAGAACACAATGTATTTATTATTATATCTATATTATATATAAAGCAAATGCTAAATGGTTTTTTTTCTTCTCAAAATGTTAAGTGGGTTTTATTTTAATTCTACTATTTTCCCAAATTGCCAATTGAAAATTTAATGTTAATTATGCTTTTAACTAATTTAGTTTTAATATTTAAAAATAACTTCCCATTTACTAATTGCTCAAATTTTGATTTTGAATTTAAATTTTGATAATTTTTTTGCTTTTTTCCCCCTATTTTTCTAAATTCCATTGTTTTCTTTTCTTAGCACACCCACTTGATCAAGTGTGCACGGTGTGTATATTTAGAGTATAGTACCCAAAAATACTACTTTTGTATAGTTGAGCCCTTTAGAAGGGCATGAACTATCTTTCACTTCTCTGCTCAAGAAAATGCTTATCAAGAAATTTGGGTTTTTATTTTTTTGACAAAATTTTGACTTGTGTTTGGTATAAAATCCAACAAATTTGAGGTTAAATATGAAATAAAAAAATGGCAAGCATAAGTACATTTTACTTTAATTCGGCTAAAAACCTAGAACATGTATGAGCAAATTAATGAGAATATTTTTAAAGGATAAGTAGACAACAAAACAACGATGGAATTTAAAACTCTAAAGTTTTAATAGGGAATAAAAAATTGCATTGTGCAACTCTAATTGACACATTGCATTTACATGCAAGGCCCGTTTGATTTGTGATTTTTTTATTAGAAAAGTTAAAAAGTCACCACCAAAAAAAAAAAAAATCCAAAATATCACATTATACACATTAATTAATCACTTTTTTTTTTCTTTTACAATTATTTATTCATCTAAAAAAATAATTCCAAATACATTCACTTTTTTCATCTCATAAACAAAAATCAAAAAGTTAAAAATCTAATAAAAAGATTAAGTTGCCAAATGAATAGATGTGACATTTGGTATTTATGGCTATTTAGTTTTTTTTTTTTTTTTAACGTTTTTCGTAAAAAATTGGCTGCTAACCGAGCCCTAAGTTGATACCTTACTCTCTTCATAATGAGATATTTCCAAAAATAATAATAAATTACAAGACAAATAGGTCTAAATAATTTGGGCTGATGGGGCTGTTCTAGACCCATGCAAAGTAAAGCAAGCCCAATTACAGTTTGGAAACAAATAGGAGATAAGGGGAAAGAGCTTTCAAAATTTCTAACTCATTTTGCTGAAATTTGACTGATTTTTAAGGGTATGGTGTTTTTCCAAAAGATCCAATAATTATATTTTGGGAAGTTAAAGTATAAGATTCATAAGATATATATAAAAAGTTGAACCCATGTAAAACCTAGCAGTGCTCTAACCATAAATCCAATAAGAGGAATTATGAATTAATATGGACAGAGTAAAAATAATTGCAAAAATATGGAGATGTAAGTGAGACTACGATTCAATGCAAGTAAAAATTTGTGATTTTATTTGTATCAAAGCACAAACTCCGTTTGTAATTCTATATTTTACAATTACTTTACTTTTTTCAATGATTTATGAACCACAAGTCTAGAAATACATACACCAAACATAAAATCAGATACACAAAATAAATAAATAAATAAATTTTTTGAAAAGTAGACTCTGTCAATAATTTTATAATATAGTGTCCAATCAAGCGCACAACTTGGATGTGGTAGAAATTGAGTGATAACCAAATGACCATTCGAAAAAAAGTTGAGTTATATTCGGGATCTCAAATATTCTATCAAATCTCTCACATGGGTGTGAGACCCACACACATTTGAATTTGTGTGAGTCTCACCCCAAGTGAGAAATTTGGTAAAATATTTGAGATACAAACATTTCTCGGAAAAGTTTCCCCCCAAGACAATTTGGCTATTTTATCAGATGTTCATTGGATGGTGTGAAATAGGAGTTGGGACTTCGTCTGAGCAAGGAGAGCCAACTCAATGGATAGCTAATGCTCTTGCTAAGCAAACTTTTCCCCTGAGTTGGGTCGGTAGTCCTCGTTATACTCTAGCTGCTTTACTGTCTCTAAATGTATCCGAGGCTATTGCTTGATTTTTTTATATATCATGATTTCAAAGAAAGATATATACAGTTTGTGTCCACGTTTTTGTTTAAATTATGTATTTTTATCATTGTTGATTTATAAATCTCTCATCCAATAATTTTCTTTGGGAGAGGTTGTTAAAAAGTATAAGATTTATAAGAACTAGAAAATTGAACCTTTGCAAAGTGCGTTGGACTGATTTTAGACCCCAGGCAGATCTATTATTAATAAATAATATATAGGTGTGTATCTTTGTCGGCACAGAAAATGGTAATTAAAATTTTACAACTTGGCTAACCATAATATAAAATATAAAAAAATGGAGAAGGATTTTGTTCAGTCCAGATTTTAGATTGGAGGGCGTTGTTTGGGCCCGTGGGACCTATCACGAGTCCCTTTTTGATGATTCGAACCATTCATTTTGTTGGTCACTTTGTGTATTTTGTCACGAAAAAAATTAGATCGATTCGATGACTGTAACTTATTCAATTTTTCACTATAAAAATAAACAACAATTGTGTTTTTAAAAATAAATCATATATTTTTTTAGGAACAAACGCAATAAATTGAACAAATTACAGTTATCAAATTGATCTAATTTTTTTTGGAGACGAAATACATAAAATATCTGACAAAATGAATAATTCAGATTATCGAAACGGGACCTATAATAGAACTTATAAGTCCAAATAGTATCATTCAATCCAAAATCTAGACCCTCCTAAAAAAATAATGTTTACTTGAGCTCACTTGCCAATGTTGGTTTTGTTTGTTTGTTTTTTTTTAAAAAGTTTTTCATATATATATTAGAGTTGCTATATTTATTAAACAAATCTTTTAAAATGAGAACTTTTTGACTATATTTAAATCATTAAATTTAGGATTTAATTTGATAAAATACAAAATTCAGGATTTGTTTTGATTCAAGGGTCAAACACTGAGGGTTTTTTTTTTTTAATTATATATATATATATATATGTGTATATATAATTTTTCTTTTAATTTATTAGTATTTTTGATAAATGAAAAATCACAATATATATATATATATACACTAAGTTTGTTATTCCGTCTCTCTTAATTATCTAACAAATGTGAGTCACCGTATCTTGCCTATAAAATTTTCTGCTATGTTATTAATTTGGATCACCTCATAAGTAATACCACATGAGTGCTCTAAAAGTATTCTATAATTACCTTTAAAAGTGAAAAAAGAAAATAAAAGAAAAGAAAAATATTCTCTGAACTTTTCTTAATTTATATAATAAAAAATAAAATTTGTATTAATGTTGTAGCTGCAAACGTACCCTTCATTGATGATGAATCAGAACATACTTATCTAATATATTGACTATATTGCCTTTATGTTGACTAAACTCACCATTTCATAGTATCACCAAGTTTGTACATTAAAAGCTGAGGCCTCAAACTTCATAAGACCAATTATGTACTAAGTTAAAAAATAAATATGTTAAAGTATACACAAAAATAAAAATAGGACTCTTGTTAAAATGTTGGTCATGTAACACTTCCATGAAAAACTCCAATGGACTAGCTAAGCTAAAATAAAACAAAAATGTCAAAGGCATAAGCATAAGGAAAAGAAAAAAAATTAAATGGAGCATATATATATACACAAGTAAGCATTACAATTTTTATAGAGAGAAACCTATTTTGTAGATACAGAGGGAGGGAGAGTGAAGCATTAGAGATGTGTGGGGCTCATTTTTACTTGTAAATTTGGCTAGCCACAATTAGTGATAGAGTTAATAATTGACAATTTTAACATGTGACTTAACACATTTATTAGAGCATATGCAAAAATGTGTTAAAGTTGTAAAGGCTAAAATTATATTCAGTGTGTTTGGTTTGAGTTTTTTGAATTAAGTTTTTTGAAAATTGACTTTTTTAGTTTTTGTATTTTTTTGTTTTTAGTGAATATTTTTAAAATTTTAAACATTTTTTTTTTTACTTTTTTAGATGCACCTTATTTAGATGTATCTAAAAAGTAAAAAATTTGTGAAAAAATATTTTTAAAAATTAATAAATACATAAAAATACAAAAATATACTGAATTCTTGTATTTTTTTTTGTATTTTTGGTATTTAGTGAATTTTTAAAAGATTTTTTTTACAATTTTTTTTACTTTTTAGGTGTATTGATGTTAGGTATGTCTAAAAAGTAAAAAGATTGCTTAAAATATTAAAAAAATTCAGTAAAAACAAAAAACATGGAAAACAAGAAAGTAGAATTTTCTGAAAAGTATTTTTTGAAAAGTGGATACAAGAAAGGTGATATCTTTGAAAATTTATATATATGATATACAATAAATATATAGTAGGTGTTTGGGAAGTGGTTATTTTTTAAGCTTTTTGATTTTTTGGCTATTTTAGTAAGTTATTTTAGTTTTTGTATTTGGGAAGATAGGATGGATTTTTATTTGAATTGTTACATTGAAAAATATATATTTGAAATGATGTTTGAGGTTGAAATGACAATTTTGTCCCTAACCCCACTTTTTTCAAAATTAATTTAAAGGTACAAAATTGTCATTTACCAACAATGGGACAACCTGCCAATGTGACACTGTGACAGCCCCACTGTTAAGTTGCTTTCTTTTTTTTCTTTTTTTAATATAAATCATTAGTTTAGGGGCTATTTGGCTTTTTTTTTTTTTTTTTGAAGCTATTTTAGCCTCAAATTAGGTTCCCAAACACCCCCATAATATATTTACAAATTTATCTCATGTGTCATGTCTTGAATTTCTTAAAAATAAATATGTTGGTATGTTTGTGACATGTAATATATCTGAACTTCTAATCTTAAAAAAGAGAAGTTTTAAAGTAATTAATCACTGCCTAGAAAACATGTAACTAGTGTTTTGGGCTAAGTAATAATACTAGAGTCATTGTGAAATGGGCAAAATTAATCTTATTGATTATTAAAAGGCAAAAAAAAAAATGCAACCTAAAAGATGGTATTGGGCAATTTCACTTTCCTAGCTATCTCATCAAGAGTGTTACTACATCCACTGAATTTGGGCTAGCCTGAATTACTTGAATTTGTGTATGTCGGTCGTTCGGCCGGTTATTTGGAAGGAAGGTGATCATTCAGACGGACATGGGTTGACACACCGGTAGATAAGGGTGATAGTCGCGGTTGACAAGAGTGACAACCACAATTAATAAGAATGTCGCCGGTCGTCCGGCCGAACATCTAGCTTATCTAATTCGAGTAATTCAAGCAAGCTCAAATTCGATGGATTAATTATTTTTCTCTCATCAATTAGGCAATTAAAAATAAAAATGGAAAGTAAATTATCCGAAAAGTAGTTTAGGAAAAATGAAGCTCTAGCCCATGTGAAATGAGCTACCTAATACACACAAAATAGTCATTTGGTGGGCCAGAAAATAATATTGACTCTGCAGAAAAGGTTAACTTGCCACCAATTGACTATGGTAAGTAAGTAACCCAACTATAAGTGGACAAGCTTAGGGGGGGGGGGGAAATCTCCTACTATAAATAGAGATAACACCAGAAGAAAGAGGACTGTCTTAACTTGATTGATTCATTTACTTGCTTTTGTTTCTCCTTGAAACACTAAGGACAACCGCCAGTCAAATGGCATTAACAGTTTATTATTTTGTAGATCTATAATTATATAATTCATTATTCCAATGATCTACCCATTAATGTATGTGGGTAAATTATTTTCTCACACAAGCAAATATTGGAGAGAACATAGTGTTGGTTATTGGACCAAATTATATGAATCCAATAACAAAACCGGCTTAACGGACAAGAATACATTAATTAGAAAAAGAGCAAAGAGATCAATTTTGTTTTACTAAATATTTTATCAAATATTTCACATAAGTGTGGGATTTACATGAGACCCACATGATGTGGGTCCTACACTCATATGAAATATTTGATAAAAATAAAATATTTAAAATCCTTCACATTTTTCATTTGTTGGTTATTAGTTCTTCACCTTCAAAGTATTCCAAGGTTTATTATCCACACTCCATTAATGAGGATGTGGGGAGGTTTAAAAAGATATCAAACATTAAAATAATATGGTTGTTCACCTAACCAAAGGGATCTCTTTCGTCGGTTTAAAATTTTCAATAGTCAAGAAAGGCGGCTAAAGACCGTTTCTCTGCATGCACTCCGACGCATAATAAAAATTTATTTTGTAGTAAAAATTAAATTTTTTTGTGGTGAAAATAGTTAAATTACGAGTTTTGTGATGTAATTGTGAGTACTGTTTTAAGAGTGCACATAGTAGCTTTTTTCTTACTTTTGTCAAAAATGATAGTAAGGCCAAGTTTGAGTACTTGGAAATAATTTAAAAAGTCAAAAAGTTACTCAAAAAGTTAAAAAGTTAACACTATTCATCAAAAGTCAACAATTACGGCTGCACAACTTCCAATTCAAATTTTCCTCTAAAAACCAATTTTCACAATTTTTTATTACACGTTTTTTCATAAAAAGTCAAAAAGTTAACCCAAACATCCATATTTTCAACCTCAATTTTTTTGTCTAAAAAGACAAAAAGTACACTTATTTAGTCTTCCCAAACAAGGCCTTAAGTTTTTTTTGTGGAATACTATTTAATATTAGAATTGGTGTAGAAGTGTTTTGAAAGACATACGAAATTAGTGAAAATGTCTTATGTTTTTAAATTTTTTTTTTCTTTTTTTTGTATTAAAGGGACCTTTGTTATCAACACCCTATTTGTTAAATTTATAAACGAGAAGATATAATTTTTTTTTAGAAAAATGAGTTGGACCCGAGCACCTCCACTATTTTGTGATTGGCTCAAAATTTTTTTTTTGTCTGCAAGTCCCAGCACCCCACGTGGAGGTGGAGGTGTTGGAGGTCACCCCCCACTCGGGGTCCCCAGCAAGATTGTTTTTTTTTTAAATGAGTCATTGTTCTCTACAAGTGTTCCACAAATCATAATCTATGTAGACAGATTGTAAGACGTCTTCGAATGGTAATAATGTGATCTTACTAATAGTTGGCCTTACAAACACATAATTAAATAAAATGCAGCTGACATTCATCCATGTGAAGTGTGGATCTCATCTAATTTGTTTTTTTAATTTTTTATTTAAAAAAAATTATTCATCCGCATAATTTTTCCCTTCTCAAATCCCTTCGATTGTAAGCAAATTTTAAAAAATTGTTTCCTTCATACTGTGTTTGATTGGGGAATTTGGAAAAGGAATTTAGAAAAGGAAAGGAAAAAAGTGTGTAAAATTAGGTGAAATGTAGGTATATTTTATTTACATTTCACATATCTTTTTCTTTTCCCTTTTCAAATTTCTTTCTAAATCTTCTAATCAATCACAGCGTAAAAATTTCTTTACATGCATTTTGTCTTGCTACCTCACTAGGGAAATTGTGGAGGAAGAAATTATGTGAATGTAGGACGGCTATTTTATTTATTGTCATCGTGGACTCTAGATTTGAAAACACATTTTTTTTTGCAAGAAATTTGATCACCCAATTAATAGGCCCGATAATCCCATGCGTGCAAACTACGATTTCTTTTGAGAGTCAAAAAATCTAACTATGACTTCACGAAACCTAATTTGCATTCACACCAAACCATAAAATCCTTTGAGATCCACTTCTCTTCAATTCTCATTTAATTAGCGGATCTTCAAATTTTTGTTTTAATTGACAAGATTTGTTGATATCAGTAGTTGTCAAACATATAGAATAAGTATCCTGAATTTAAAACAAAATGCTCATGTTATTCAAAGAGAAACTTAAAATTATTATACATTTTTTATGACCAACACTCTCATAAATAATATTCCAAGAGGAATTCTTGAAGACTAGCAATGCTATGGTGCAGGGTACCTCATAAAGTGCATTTGACTAAAACTTCACCAAACTGTGTTCAAATTTGAGATGAATTTTATATTTTTCTCTTGTATAAATATATGGGTATATACATGTGAAGAAATATATGCACATATCACTTTTTCATTCTCTTTTTATGATAAAATGATAGCATAAAGTTATGATTGAAACAAAATTAAAAGATTAAAAGACAATATGTGGCAATTTTTAATTGAAGATGGGTAAATAGTAAAGCGTGATTTACCTTTTATTTAATTTTCAAACAATAAGGGAACAACGAAGGAAAACAATAATGGACATTCAGGTTATAAGTCTATTTCTTAATCTTTTGGATCATTAAGTTCAAGTTCTAATCTTTTTGAGCCAAAAAGGACACAAATATGTTGAAAAGGACAATTATCTGTTAAAATTAACATATTTGTCTATCTCTTGAAATGACCCTATATTTTAAAATCACACAATTTGCCTATCTATTTGTGGGTACAAAATTTTCATTTTATTCATGTGTCTTGGTTGTTAGCCAAGGTGCAACATGGAAGGATGTGATTGGCCAAGGTGTGATGCTATCACACTAATCCGAGATATTCAGAGAAGTGATAGAAGATGGATTCCTAGATTGGATAAGTTAGGGTTCTTGTGAGAGGTTTATCTCAATCCAACTAGGATAGATGAGTCCTAGATAAGTGTTACTCCTGTGGAGAATAAAAATCCTATTAAAATATGATTTTTATGATGAGGAGGGCACTAGTTCTTATAATAAAGAGAGACACCATCATGAGTCAAATGTACGTTTTTATATGTGAGTTAATTGCTTAAGTTGTTACTTTGTGATTATTTTTGAGAGATATTGTTATTGACTTAATCGTTGGGATATTCTCCCGGATGGTAGCAAACGGTTTAGTTGTTCTGTTCTTTATTTCAAGTTGTAGATTCCATCTAGTGTATGTGTTATCCGGCTTTGTTACCAGCATCTTAGGAAGAAGATTAGAGTTGGTTGTGTACTCAGATTTTAAAACACACACTATTGAAATTCACTAAATTTATTTTCCTATTTATTGAAATTCATCAAACTTGAAATGTGGCACATGTCACTCATTCAATACTTTATCTGGTAAATATCACACAATGCTCTACTTCATCACCACCACTTGTTGTGTCCGACCACTTTTTCAGCCAATTTTCTAGTGACTTTTCTGGCGCGGGTGAATTTTTCTAGTGACTTTTTCTGGCGCCGGCGACTTTTCTAGCGTATGCTTATCGCCAAATAAGATTTTACCTTGAATCTAATACCTTATACTCTCTTTAAATTTGATTTTTCACTCATTTTCTCAAAAATATAAAAGGGATAATTAATCCTTGCATTTTCACCAAAATCTTGTTTTAGTCTATTCATTTTCAATTGTGACATTTAATCACTTACATTTTAAGTTAAGTTATAATATTGCCCTTACACCCATCTAGTGTTAACAACGTTAATTAAATTTGTCACCTGAATCATATGTGACATTTTTCTTGTTTTATTACCAAAATCTCACTTTAGTTCTCCACTTTTAATTTTTATTAGTCTCGTTAACGATAGATAGACGGCAGGGTGAATTTTAATTTGACTTAAAATATATGAAGGGTTAATTATTATAATTGAAAGTGAAGAGATTAAAATGAAATTTTAATGAAAATACAAAAGTAATAAGTGTAACTAACCAAAAAAAAAAAAAAAAAAAAGAAAAGATTAGTCTTTGGTCTCATCCATACAGCTATGCAACACTTGTAATGTTAAAATTCTTTGAATGGTTAGTCCTGTGATCTTATAAATAGTCAACTTGAGCTACTAAAGCAATCAGATGGTTTGCTATTCTACTTTGGGCTGAGATCCTTACGTCAACCTCAATGTTTTCTACATGATATTACATGTAATTAATTTTAAATTAAAAATATGGTATAATGTGATTGTGAGTGTAAAGAAAAATGGCACAAATCATTTGGGGAGAGTGAAGGAAAGAGGAAAAAAAATATAATTTTTTATGAGTTTGTTTAGTATACAAAGGTAGAAAATTTAAAAACAAAAAAAAAATTAATTTTGTTATATTAGCATGTAATTAACTTTCTAATTTCTAGTAAATTACACAAGAAAATTTGAATGTGTCTATATAAGCAATTAATTATAACTAAAATTTTAAATTTTCTATCTTGCTAGTGCAAATTTTTTTCTTAATCAAATGCAAATATATTTCATTTTCTATGACTTTCACTTTTCATCAATTTTTCTTTCTAACAGAGCCTTAATGAAAAATAATGACCCCAATTGATGGTGGTAAGGTTGGATGATCCAACTAAACTTGGCATCAGAGCAATTTGTTAAACTTTTCACAAACAATTTACAGCTGGGAGTAGCTTTTATATTCACACACACACACACACACCCACCCACTACAATAAAACTAGCTCAAGTACAAGGAACATCCAATACAATATATAATTAATTGAAAATTCCATTCATACAAAAAATTTATCTAAAAAACAAATCACAATAATGATATGACAATGTTATTTTTAAAATAAAAATCAAATTTTATTTTAGGCTCCGTTTGTTTTGCCGTAAAATGATTTTGCTCAAAAATAAATTTTGATTCTTGTTTTCTAGTGCTCGGTTAAAAATATTTCCAACAACAAAAATCTTAATAAAGAACCAATTAGAGAGTAAATTTTAAGAAGAAAATAATAGTCATAAATAATTTCTATGTAGAATTGAACACAAATGATGTGTAATGTCACATTATGAACTATGGCAATGAAAATTTTAACTTTCAATATAAATGTGACACATCATTATATATAAATTTTTTGTATATTATTATTAAAGAATAAAATAACACAAAAATTGAATGTAACAAAATAATAATTCCAAAACTTAATTCCGATCATACATATAAAAAGAGAGAGAGAGAGAAAAAAATGTTCAATGTATATAAAAATAGTGAAACTTGGGCCTATTTTGGAAAGTTGATAATAATCTATTTTTTAGATTATTACCAATTTCCTCTCTCACAAAAAAATTGCTTATAAGCAGATTTTTACCAAAAAACTCATTATAACCATCTTATCAAAATAGCTCTTGATATATAGGTCGAGTAAGTATCAACCATGAAAAACAAAAAAGCAAACTTACAAAACTTTTAAATGTAGATTATTTTTATTTTACTTACTTTTTGACCAACTAACCGAAAATAATTTACAATGAAAAAAGCGAAGTAAAATATTTACAGTATATTGAATCACATCATTAATTCTCTTAATTAATACGAAACAAGCTCACAAAATAGGGATGAGAAAAGGGACAGTTTTTCATAATTTTTTTTTTATTTACTTATGTAGTTTATATTATTTTCTTATATTTCAATAAGTCATATAGGTGACATAATTACTAAAATACTCCTAATAGTATTCACATTCATATGAATGTTCCGTGATGTAAATGTTCATACCGTCAATATGAATGTTAACATGTCAATGTGAATATGAATATGAATATTCAAATTACTAATCGTTCAAAAAATATTTGTAAAAGTAAAAATGTTCACAAAATACTTTAGATATGATAAATATGATTTGATAGATCAAGTATTCAAATAATAAGACTAATTAAAATATAAAAATATCTTATAAATTAATTGACATACAAATACTTAAAAAAAAAATTCTAATAAATCTCCCATGAAAAAAATCTAGAATAGATACACGTAAGTAGAGTGATTCGAATCATCGACTTTGTCGAATGGTGAAAAACTTGAAAGGGAGCGATAACCATGGTGGATGGAACAAAACTTAACCAAGTTGGATTCAAAATTGAGATGAATTAATTCCACTCAACCACAAGAACATAACTAGCATGCAAATAAAATTAAACAAGAGTGATAACAGTTATTGAAAACCACTACATTATATTCCTAATCTGTGTATAGAATCAAAGCGATTCAAAACTCTTTCTAAAACCCCCTCCCCTCTGTAATATTTACGTATCACAAATCAAAACCAAATCTAACCACAAAAAATAATCAATAAATGTAATAATAAAAACTAGAGGCATAGATCTAAAACAAACCCCAACACAAAATTTCATTACTCTTTTGAGTATCTCTAATTGTTATCGCCATTAATTCCCTTGCTCGGTCCTGAATTCGGCACCGTCGTTCCCTTGGGAAGCATGTTGAGAAACAGAGCTCCGTATCGTCCTCTCACCCTCTCATGTGCTCGGACTCCAACATCAAAATTCACTTCGGAGTCCAAATCACACGGCAGAGCCGACTCTTTCTCCGGCGGAGCGACGCCGCCGGGGAGGGCGAGATTGAGCAGAGCGGGTTCGGTGGCGGCGAGGCCGTTGTTCAACGGTCTAGCTGAGAGAGTTTGACATGTGATGAGGAACATGAGGGCGGTTGTTGCGGTGAGATGGTAGAGATTGTTAGGCTTGGCCATTGGAGATCTGAATTGAAGCTTTGATCGAGAGAAAGAGAGAGAGAGAGAGAGAGAGAGAGAGAGAGGTTTTTGTGTGTAATGAGAATTGGAATGGAAAGGAAGAGAATGTGTTGTAGATTAGGTGAGGGTCGTGAGTGTGTATATATAGGGAGGGGTGGTTTGAATGTGAACTCTTTGAAGGGAAAGGAAGGGGAGGGAGTGATGTAGAAGAAGACTTTGAAGATGTATTTGGTGCAGATTTGAAAATGTCAGCGCTCAAAAGTCATAGCTGCTACGAGCATTGCAGGACTTGCGCGTACGCCCGTCGTTGGCGAGGTTGGATTGTTATTGTTTATTATGACGTGTTCAGTGACAAAGGGCGTGTTTGGTTTGTTTTTGGGAGAGTTATTTTTGAAAAAAAATTTGGAGAGAGAGTTTAGAAATTTTTTTGATTTGTTTGGTTGTATATTTTGGAAGAATTATTTTTTTTAGAGTTTGGGATTATTTGATATTTTGGAAGAATTTGAATAGATGTGTGTGAGAGAAAAAGTGATTAAAAATGAGAGAGGAGAGAAAAAAAGTAATTCATCGATGTGTAAGAGAGAAAAAGTGATTTTGAAAATTTTTTGAGAAAAACTCAAACCAAACAATTTTAAATTTTTTTTTTCTAAAACTCATCTCCCAAATACAAACCAAGCATACCCAAAGTTTCTTTATTTTAAAAATAATAATAATAATAATAAGCGTTTGTTTTTTATTTTTTGAATTTAATTTTTTTTTTAATTAAGTTCTTTTATTTTTCATATATTTTTAATGTATATATATATATATTCTTACATATATTAGATATTGATTTTCTAAATATATTAGATATTGATTTCCTATATATATTAGGTATTGTCATAATTAGGTGATACTCTTTCTCATAGTTAGTTAGATTTATAGGAGGATACTCTTTCTCAGCCTATATATACAAACCTTCTATTATATATATATATATATTTTATGGCAATACCTAATATATTTAGGAAATCAATATCTAATATACGTAGGAATATATACCATATATACATTAACAGTTTTTAATGAATATTTTTAAAATTTTAAGTAATTTTTTTACTTTTTTAGATGTGCCTTATTTAGATGTATCTAAATAATAAAATATTTGTGAAAAATATATTAACTTTTTGTATTTTTAGTATTTAGTAAATTTTTTTTAAAAAAATTCACAAATATTATTTTTTAAGTGTATTTATATTAGGTGTGTAAAAAAAAATTAAAATATTACTTAAAATATTTTTAAAAAATCATTGAAAAAATTAAAAAATTACTTAAAATATTACTTAAAATTTAAAAAAATTTTTTTGGTGAAACCCCCTTTTTGGGGTTTTTTTTTTAAGATAAAGGACAACTCAATTAATTCTACTTTAAAAAGTACCTGAGTAAGGGGAAATTCTATTTCCACCACCCTAATAAACTCAGTCCACACACTTAATGAAAAATTAGATTAATGACAATTATATCCTAATTAAAAATTACTATAATAGTCATTGATCAATACTCTTGATATTATATATACAAATTCTCTATACACATCTTTTAAAAATAAAAATATCTCAATATACACTTTTTGAAACAAAAAAAATTAAACCCTAATTTTTTTTTAGTCACTTTGCTTCTTACACACTCTGTACTCCTCTCTGTTATTTACAAACAAAACATCTCCTCTATTACTTTAATCTTTAAGTTTATACTCAATTATTAACATGGTTTAATTATTAGTTCAACAATTTTTATTTGATTTTGATCAACACTCCTAATATTTTTTTTTTATTTTTTTTTACGTTTTTTAGTCGGAAATGCAGTGCCGAATTTGTTAAATTAATTCGATTATCAAATACCGAAAGAACTATTCGGTCTTAGAATTCCGAATAAAATTAATATTTTCGGTCTTAGAAATCCGAATTTTGTTATTATTTTCAGTTTTTATTTTCCGAACTATTTTACTTAATTCGGCTCTGTAAGACCGAATTGAAATTTTCCCTAAAGAACCTATGACAGGCGGGTTGAATTCAATTAAAGATGATAGTGACGACATCATCAATTAAAGTGTAAAGGCAGGCTGAAGTCAATTAAATTTTCCCCTTGCATGCACGGAAGAACCTAGGAAAGTGCTGATTTTTTTTATTTTTTTTTAATTTTTTGTTTGAACTTCTTCTTCTTCCTTTTTGTTTGAAGTAGAAATGTAAATTCTGGTCACTTTGGTCTTCATAAAAGTGAGTGGAAGTAGAATTGTAAATTGGGGTAAATTAAAATGTGTGTATTTTGAGGGTAAAATGTGTGTACATATGAGTGAAGGATTTATTTGTAATTTTAAGGATGTGGATTGAGATAATTACTTAATAATTAAATTAATAGAGATGTGTATTGAGAAAAGATTTGTCCTGAGTTTATTAGGGTGGTGGAAATAGAATTTCCCCTGAGTAAGAGAAGGCAAGCTCAATAAGGACATTTTATAATTTATATATATATTTTTGACCATATTGCCCTCATATATATATATATATATCATATATTTGAACAATCTCAGCTCAAGATGATCTACGAAATCAGTGAAGATGAAAACGATCTCAAATATTAAAATCTCACCGTCGATGATCTCGCCCTTAGTCAACAATACATGATCAAGAGTTGTGAGTGTTGATGGAGTTTTAGAGGTTTTGCTTCAATCACGTGTTTGATTATTGTTCGAGTTCAGTCAGGAATGTTGATTAGTTTTGTTGTTTTTGTTTTTGTTTTTGATTTATTTTTGTTGATTTGTCGAGTTCAATTAGGTGTGTGCTCTAGTTTTTGTTTGACAGAATGGGAGTAAAATTTTACTCTGGTTTGTGTTATGTTTTTGTTTGAGAGAATGAGAGTAAAATTTTACTCTGATTTGTGCTTTGTTTTTGCTTGACAGAATGAGAGTAAAATTTTACTCTAGTTTGTGCTCTGTTTCAGTTTGATAAAATGAGAGTAAAATTTTACTCTGATATGTATTCTGTTCTTATTGATAAATTAGAGTAAAATTTTACTCTGGTATGTGCTATGTTTTTGTTTGATAAAATGAAAGTAAACTTTTACTTTGGTGTTGTTTGTTCTTTTTTTATACAATGACAGTAAAATTTTACTCTGTTATTGTGTACTTCTGTTATTTGCTTTTGGACTCCTAGTGACAATAAAATTTTACTTTGATTGACAGTAAAATTTTACTGTCAATTCATTACAGGTTTGAATATGTTGTTATACAAGTATGGTGACTGTATCTTTGTTGTCAAGGTTGTGTCAAACTGTACATTGAAGGACTTAATTGATTTCTTAAGTTGTATATTGAAGAAGTTTGACAGTAGTGGTTGCATACTGTTATCGTATTGTTTACCTGGACATTCGCAATGCATGATTGATGATGATTTTGATTTTCAGAACATGTTGTCGCTTGTTTATCCCCTTGGTGTTGACCAGATTGGTATGATTATTATTGAAATGGGCATTTCAAATGAAAAACATGGAGTTAGAGAATTAGGTGAGGCGAATGGATCCAACATTATTGATTATGAAATGGATTTACTTCCTATGTTTTGTCGCAATGAAGAAAGGACTTTTGTTGTCTTCTGGATGGGTGAATAAAATTACTCATGTAAGTTAAAGATTTGTTAGAGGTGCAAAGGATTTCAAGACTACATTATGTAAATATGCCATTGAGATAGGATTTGAGTTTGTGTATGTAAAGAATGACAAGTGTGGGGTCGCTACAGTGTGTTTAATAAAAGACATTTTTACTATATTGATAAATGGTTGTCTGTCCAAATTTATGATTTGCTTTGTGGTTGAATTTGACATTTTAATATATATATATTTTTCATGTGGTTGGACTAGTTTCATGTAAAAGAACTTATAATGGAGTCTATTAACATGAAGATTTTGAGTAAAATTCTAGTCTTAAAAATAGTAAACATTACTTTTCTTAACATGAAAGTAAAATTTTACTCCCATTCAGAATAAAATGTTAATGTATTTCAGAGTAAAATTTACTTTGAATTGAAAGTAAAATTTTACTATGTTGGAGTTTGTTTAATAGTAGTGAAATTTTAGTCTAAAAGATAGTAAAACATTAGTTTTCTTAACATAAAAGTAAAATTTTACTGTATTTTAGAGTAAAATTTACTCTGAATTGAAAGTAAAATTTTACTGTGTTGTTGAATATTTGTCTATGAAGTTTCTGGTTTGTTTTTTGAATTGAAAGTAAAATTTTATTCTATTGCAAAGTAAAATTTTACTTTAAAGTATGTGAGTTTTATAGGAAAACATTTTCAACCTACACTAAAATTTACAACAATACACAAAGTCCCTGCTGCTCATAACGCAATCTTTGTGCAAAAATAATATAACACCACAACTACATATATTATCAAAAGACACAAATATGAATTGTATCATTGTATTTTATCCATAACAATGTTCCATCTTAATCCATAACAAGTATAACATGTATCATTGTTACTCTTTTAGCACTCTTTCACCTACAATTACTCTTTCAACATTCTTTCATTTACAAAAAAGTAAAATTACATTCAACATTCACATCAGATACAAAAAAGTAGTTCTCAAAAGTCGTCCACATCGCCGTCCATGAGATCTTATTACTTGGCTATTTTTCTTTTGAGGTTGAATTGTTCCTCACTCCATGCCTTTGAATAATTATTCAAAAATTAATGCACTATTGATGCTTGAAAATTATTAATTTCATGTTTTTCCATAGACTTCGCAATAGGCTCATTTCTCATGATTTGACGCATGATATAACATACAATAATTCCATAATCAATACTGTTAATAGAAATCAAAATCTTGTTAGATTTACTCAAATTTGAAAATCATAAAGCTTACCATTTCTAACATATAAACGAAGAATATTCATGAGGCCAAAGAAAAAAAAAATTAGGGAAAAATGCACAAACATTGTAATAAAACAGTAAATTTTACTGTGAAAGTAAAATTTTACTTTGTTTAGAAGTAAAATATTACTCTCACTGAAAGTAAACTTTTACCCTGATTTATTAGCAGTTTTGTTTGTAACATAAGTCAATAAAGCAGCAAACAAGCAGGCAAGCATCTACATTATCACTTACTTTTGAAATTAATGCAATTAAATCACATAAAAGCAACAAGAAAACAACAAGAAAAGTAAAATCGAAATCAACCAAACACACCAAATTGCATCAAAATTGACCTTTTATAGGGCTTCAATTCAGGTCAACAGCAACAAGAGAGGAAATGAATATCGAACAAACTCGCATTATAATCCATACATTGTAATAAAAAAAAATTATCCATTATTACGAACACAAAACATAGATAAAATCCATTCATCTGACATTTAAGCAAATTAAAACATCACAATGCCAAAAAAAGAAAGCATACAAAGAGCATAAGAGAACAAACTTTATTTTTCATTAACTAGAGTAAAATTTTACTATTACGAAAACAGAGTACATACTGGATAAAGAAATTATAGTCGAATTTTATTTTAGACCTATGAACAAACAAACAAAAAACTCTCAACTTTTTATTGTAATATATCAATTTATCATTTTTTGGACATATATGAGGTCATTTTATCTCAAATATGAAGTTATTGATCTTAAACATTAGTTCATAGGCAACAAATCTGAGATGGTGATGGATTTCAATGGACGATTTCAAGATTTTAATTTTGTAAGATGGATCGAAAATGGAGATCAAAAGGGTTTACAGTTTAGAAAGAGAGAAAAAAAAAAAAGAAAAGAGATATAGGATACTAGTAATGTGGAAATAGAAAAAGAAGAGAAATGGTTCAACGAGGGTTTCAGATTATATGGAAGGGTATTTCAGCCTTTTCACCATATTTTTTCATTTGGGGGACTTTTGAAACCATTATTTTATTTGATGGATTTCACACAAAAAAGACCCCATAGAAAGGACTTTTCATCAAAAATCCCTAGCTTTTATTTGATAATCCCACATCGAAAAAAGAAGGAAAAAAAAAAGAATTATTTTACTCATATAAAGTGAATTTTATAGTCTCATCCCATTTAATATTGTAGTGTTGTGCAGGTTTCAATTCAATATAGTTTAAATTTTAAAATTTTTAATTAATTAATTATGACCTAACCGATTAGGTTAAATCATTTTTTATTTGATTGATTTGTTGGCTTTAACCGCGATTTTAGCAATTTTATCAAAATATATTGATTAGATTTGTTTGATTTGAAATAAACTAAAGATTGATCTGATTAAATATTGAAAGATTGTGATTACTTGATTAGAAATAAACTTTATGTCCAAATATTTGTTAACTTTTATTTTATAATTCCATATCGAAAAAAAAAAGAAAAAGTGAATTGTTTCACTTATATAAAGTGAATCTTAAGAGTATAGTATTGTGTATATTTTAATTCAAGGCAGTTTAAATTTTTAAATTAAAATAATATTTAAAAGTTTTAATTAATTAATTTTTGTATAAGTTGGTTGGTCATTTAATCTAACCGATTAGGCTGAACCATTTTGGGTTTGACTGATTCAATAGTTTAATCGCAATTTCTTATATTGATTTTATTAATTTTAAACAATTAAATTTTTTTTCTTTTGGCTAACTTTCATTTAACCATATAAAAATAAAACTCTAATTAATTTATGATTTATTTTATAATCTCATATCAGAAAAAGAAGAAAAAGCAAAGCTTGTTTTACTATCTATCTATCTATATATTATATAAGGAAAATTGAATTTTTAGGGAGAAACCTTCTAGGAGCTCTAAACCCTTATTCGAAAATTATTAAATTTTCTTAATTTTAAACAATTAAGAAAATTCTTGTTGGCTAACTTCCATTTACCTTTTATTTTACAATCCCACATCGAAAAAAAAGAAAAGAAAAGGTGAATTGTTTCACTTACATAAAGTGAATCTTATGCTCCCATTTATATAAGCAAAATGAGATTTTTAGTGAGAAGCTCTATGATCAATATCTCATACTCATTTTTTTTTTCTTAATTTTAAACAATTAAGAAAATCTCCATTGGCTAGTTTCCATTTAATTTTTCTTTTACAATACCACATAGACGTTTTGATTTTAAAAATAATTTTGTATGAGATTTTGAAACTCTCATAATATTTAACTTTAAAATAATTACAATCCCATATCGAGAAAAAAAAAATAAAAAATGAGTTGTTTCACTTATATAAAGTGTTACAATCCTACATCGGGAAAAGAAAGAAAAAGTGAGTTGTTTTATTTATATGAAATAAATCTTATAAATGGAGTTTTAAGGGAGAAACCTTCTAGATACTCCAAACCCTCATTCTAAAATTATTAAATTTTCTTAATTTTAAACAATTATGAAAATTCTCATTGGTTAACTTCCATCTACCTTTTATTTTACAATCCCAAATCAGGAAGAAAAAAAGAAAAAAGTGAATTGTTTCATTTACATAAAGTGAATTTTATGCTCCAATTTATATAAGTTATTGAAATTTCTTAATTTTAAACAATTAAAAAAATCCCCATTGGTTAACTTCCATTTTACTTTTATTTTACAATCCCACATTAAAAAAAAAAAGAAGAAAAAAATGAATTGTTTCACTTATATAAAGTGAATCTTATACTCCCATTTATATATGTAAAAGAAAAATTTTAGTAAAAAACCCTATAATCAATACCATTTTTTTTTTTGATTTTCTTAATTTTAAACAATTAATAAAATCTCCATTAGTTAACTTCTATTTAACTTTTATTTTACAATCCTACATAGACGTTTTGATTTTAAATATAATTTTATATGAGATTTTCATAATATTTAATTTTAAAATAATTACAATCTCATATTGAGAAAATAAAGAAAAAGTGAGTTGTTTCACTTATATAAAGTGAATTTTATACTCTCATTTTATATTATAGTATTGTGCATGTTTCAGTTCAAGATGGTTTAAATTTTAAAATAAAATTTAAAAGTTTAAATTAATTAATTTTGTTGTAAATTGGTTGCTCTTTTAACTTAGCCGATTAGGCTAAATCGTTTTCAGTTTGACTGATTCACTGGTTTAACCACGGTTTTAACTGTTTTATCAAAATATATTACTTAGATTTGAAATAAACTAAGATTGACCTTATCAAAAATTGAACGACTGAGATTGCTTGATTAGAAATGAACTTCCTGTCTACACAACTATTAACTTTTATTTTATAATCTCACATCAGGAAAATAAGGGAAAATGAGTTCTTTTACTATATAAATCTTATACTCCTATTTAATATTGTAGTGTTGTGTATGTTTCAGTTCAAGACAATTTAAATTTAAAAATTAAAATAGAATTTAAAAATTTTAATTAATTAATTTTTGTATAAGTTGGTTGATCCTTTGACCCAACCGATAGGGTGAACTGTTTTCGATTTGACTAATTCGCTGGTTTAATTCTGATTTTAGCAATTTTATGAAAATATATTGGTTAAATTTGTTTGATTCAAAATAAATTAAAAATTGGCCTAATTAAAAATTAAATAACTAAAATTGTTTTATTCGAAATAAACCTCCCACCCAAACAATTATTAACTTTTAAACAATTAAGAAAATTCTCATTAGTTAGTTTTTATTTAACTTTTATTTTATAATTTCACATCGAGAAAAGAAAGAAAAAGTGAATCATTTCACTTACATAAAGTGAATCTTATACTCTCATTTATATAAGCAAAATGAGATTTTTAGTGAGAAGCCTTATGATTAATATTTCATACTATTTTTTTGATTTTCTTAATTTTAAACAATTAAAAAAATCTCAATTGGTTAGTTTTCATTTAACTTTTATTTTACAAAATATAATTATCATATTTTTATTAAATAATATATTATTTATCTTGTGCATAGAACGAATGATATGCTAGTTAACCATATATGTAGAAACGTTCATAATCAATTTCATTATTCTTAGTGCAAAATTTTATTGTGTTAATATTAGCTTGGATAGTAAAATTTCACTATATTATTGGTAAATTAAAATAAATAAATAAATAAAATCTTAGGATATGATCCTTATAACAAAATAAATCCGAAAATTTTAATTTTATTAATTTAAATCTTAAATGTTTTATTTGTTTTCAATCTCAATTATCTATTTATTTACGTTGAGTAAAATCGAGGAACCTTGTTATTTTTTAAATGACATAACTACTAAGAATTTTGTTTGATAAATCTCTAAAAGATGATATTAAAAATATTAATTTTATTAAAAAATGACATTTAAATAAAAAGAAGATTTTTTTAATTATTTTTTTAATTTTTTTCTAAGATCCCTACTAGCTAATATTACTGTAGAATAATAAGGACAAATAATTTTTTAGTAGTATTTAGGTCCCCCCACAAACACGACTAATCATTTTTAACAAAAATAACCCGCTACAATTAGTTACCTTTTATATATTTTTTAAGTGATTTCAAAATTTTAAAATTTAATAACTTTTGATTTACATCTTTAGTTTTTATAAAAATTATATTCGAATCATATTGACCAGATTTTTCAAAAATGAACTATGAGGAATATGAAATTCTGAAGGAAAAAAAAATCATAAAATTTTACTTTGTTCATTATTGAAAATTCTAAAAATCACCGAGATATTGATTTGTGATTATATATCAATTTTAAATAGTAAATAACAATCCCAATTAAACAATCAAAGACAAATCGACACAACGATTTAACGTGAAAAAATCACAATTAGAGTGCCTCCAATTGTGATAAAAAAAAACTACAGGCAAAAGTCATAAAACAATCCATTAATAAAATAAAAAGAAATTAAACAAGTGTACTCTCAATTACTTAGCAAATCCACGCTCGAATTGAACCGACCCATATGTGCCTATTGTACCACTGTCTTCACCTCGGAATTGTCTTACCCAATGTTGAATCCATAACGCCGATATCGAATCCACGATGATGAGCCACTTTAGAATCTACTAAAACTTCAGGCCCAAGTTCCATGAAATCTACCAAAGAACGACTTTATCTTTTGTGAATAAACGAAAATAAACAAACCCTTGATGATTGATATGAAGTTCACGGATCCATTGATCACTTTTGAATCATCAAAGAGGCACTCAAAAAGCATCATCCGATATAAAAACACTTTGTATCTTGTTTCTCTCTGAAAATATGGATGGCTCAAACCTTAGAAACAATGAATAGCGCACTTTATAGAAAACAGGATCGCACAGACCACTCGAGCGCACATTTCATCGCTTGAGCGATGTGACTAAAGGCGGTGCGAAACATATAAGCTGACCGCTCGAGTGCAACTTTCACCGCTCGAGCAGTAAAACTTTTTTCTCAGAAGTTCAGGCGCTTTGTAAAAATATTAGATGATCTGTTTTTTCGCTTGAGCGCACAAATGACCGCTCGATCCCCGACATAGTCAGCAAAGTGGCAAATATAAAAAAATTAAGATCATAAACTCCTCTGCAAGGCACAATTCAAATTGGATTCGCATATAAAAACTCATAGTCTCACTGAAATAAAAGATCGAATAAAATTATAACTGAAAGGAGTTTTGTCAAACGGGATTGCCAATAACAAATACTTAACAATTATTACGTCATAGTGAAATTTCTCTGACTTCATACAAAATGAAATTTCACTCAAAGAAATTTCAATGTGCAAAATTAGTAAAATATATTTACACTAGAAATTCTAAAAATTAATTATTAATTGAAAAAATTAGGTTCTTAATTCTAAATTTATTACTAAAAAGTTTAAATTGAAGGTTCCAAAATAACAAAATTTAAAATTTTCTATATTAAATTAGTAAAATTTTATTGTATAGATAGTGAAAATTCTCTGACTCTAACGGTGAAACTTCATCATACAAAATCAATGAAAGATAAAATAAAAAAAAATTGAAGGTGAATTGCAAAAGTTAGGTCCTTAATTACAAAAAATTTCACTGGTTAAAAATAGTGCAATTGCACAAATCTAGTGAAATTTCACCCGCATCAATCAAAAATTAACGAAAACTTAGTCAGTAAAATTTCAATAATTTAAGCTAGTGCAATTACACAAGTCAGAGACTCAGTTAGTGAAATTTCACTAATTGAAACTAGTGCAATTGCACAAGTCAGTAAAATTTCACTAACTAATTCCAGTGAAAATCTAAAAGTAATTAACTTGAAAAAATGAACAACACAAATCAAATAACATAATCAATTTTTTATTATTATTATTATTATTATTTTTTATCAATAATAACATATAAACCAACCAAATGGTGATTGATGAACAGGTTGGAGAAAGAGATAAAGAGAAAATGACAAGATCAACTAGATCTAAATCAGAGATGTGTAAATAGTAGTGAATGACAGTTGATGGTAGAGATAGTTGTAATGACGACAGTGGAAGGACACTGATGGATATGGCGATGGTAGTATAAATGGTGGCGGTGATGGTTGATATAATTATAGTGGCGCCGTGGATGCCATAGATTTGAAATATTTGATCGGAGAAAGAAAGAGAGACATCGTAAATCAAAGAAAGAGATAGAGAGATTGAGAAAAAATCTAAAGCAAGAAAGATAAAGAGAGAAACAAAACAGCATAACAAAAAAATTAAAGAAAAAGTTTAGGACTTTTAGGATAAAAAGGATATTTTGGGCCATGTATATAAAAAGATTGTTATTATCCTTTCAAAATTTCAAATTCTAGGAACCTCAACTATTGAGTAAATTTTTAGTATTCTTAAACTCTTACACAAATATGGAGAAATATCTTTTCCTTCTTCGTCTTCTTTTTCTTTTTTTTTCTTTTTTTTGGGGGGGGGAAGCATGGGGCTTAATTTTTTTTCCCTCTTACTAGAAGAGAATTATATTATGAGGGTTTCTTTCACCAAAATTCCCAATAAACAACAACAAAGAACATGAGACAAATAAATCCTTACCTTTAACGAGGATTAATAACTTGATCACACAGATAGAAATGTAAGTTAGCCCAATTGATTATCCTTTCTTTTGAGAGTTAATTAAAGGGTCAATTACATTGACATGGTGTCAATGAAAAATATTATAAATATTAATAATTAATATTATAAATTTTTTTATTTATATGTAATAATTTTTTAAAAACCACTCTGAACAATAATTTCCCCTTAGTTAAAAAGTTAGATTATTGACTAAAAGTTATATTAAAAAAAATTAATGCTAAAAAAATAGTTTATCTAATAAATTTCTAATTTTTAACTTTTTAATAACTTTTAAATGTGGTTTTTTTTGGGGGGGGGCTTTTTTTAAAGATTCCTAATATTAAGATTTTATAAGACAAAAAATATGTAATATTTTCATAATAATTAAGATCCCTCAATATTTTTATAAAGAAATTTGATTAAAAGACCTTAGCCAATTAAAAAAATATATTAGATCTCACTTCCTACCTAAAGTTAAAGAGGAATATTTTATTATTATTTTTTTCTTTACTTTTTCCAAGAAATAAATTTGGTAAATGAACTAAAAAAATAACGATATTTTTAGTCAATAAATTATGTAGTTTATTTTGTTTCAGAGTTGTGCGTCTGTGCATAATTTAATATTTATTTACTTGTCGTAAAAGTTTCAAATGAGAACGCAATTGAATTGTTGGATCAAAATTTGCCAGGCTGTGTGGGTCGGTGCTAACGAATTTTTACGCGCTTTTAACTTCGCCCAAATTAATTAGGTGGCATCAGGCCAGAGTTATTTTAGAAAGTTAATTTTTTTATTTTTTTTTGACGTATTTTAAAAAATTGTGTAAAAAAATAAAGAGCTGATATGATTCAAAAACCAAAATTTTAAATTGGCCCAATGTCGTCATAAAAACATAAAACATGTTTTTTTTTTTTTTAAAAAAAAAAATTTGTTTGATGCATATAAATATTTTAAAAACATACTTAAAAAATGAATAAAAAACAATATTCAGTAAAGAAAAATGATGCTGACCACTAATCAGTGGTTGCTCTAATTATGTGGCAGTGGGTCTCACCCACTGCCACATGTATTTTGTGTCTTAATTTTTTTTTTTTTTGCTTTCTACATCGTTAGTGGTGGTGTTAATGGTAGAAATTTAGTAATATATAGCATTGTTGATTCAGTAAATTATCGAAAGTGATGGTAGATGATAAATGGTGACTAATAGTGATGGATGATTGGAGGTGCGACAAGAGGATTGTCAGAATATAGTCGAAGGTTAATTTTTCAACGGTCATGCTGGGTAGCTCGAAAGAGCTACCCCCGAATTCCCTTAATTTTTTTTTTTTTTTTTTTTTTTCAGAAATAGAGAAGGAGGAAGGAGGGAGGGAGGAGAAGAGGAGAAGAAAGGAGGGAGGAGGAGGAGGAAGGAGGGGATTGAGGGCTGGGCGACGATCGGCAGCTCTCTCTCTGCTTCTATCTCTCTCTCTCTTTCTCTCTTTCTCTCTTTCCCTCTGCGTTTGTGCCAAAAATGGAAGAAAAAATAAAAAAAATAAAAAAATCCCCAAAACGACGTCGTTTTGGGGATTAGGGGGATTAGGAAAAGCCAAATTCGAGCTCTCAAACATTATTCATTTTTCAAATTGTAAAAATCTTTTTCATTAACTTTCGCATGCTTAATATTACCTTTTATGTAAGGTTATAAACAAATTGAATCAAGTTAAGTATTAAATTATTTAAGTTTGACTTAATAATTTAATGAGTTTTAAATATATTTAAACTTGACATGTTTACTAAACGAGAAAATCTCGAATGAATTTTTGCCGTGTCGAATACAAGTTGCAATCACATGACTTAATTTTTCATAGTATATGTAAATTTATTAAGTAATAAATTATTTAAACTTGACTTAAAAATATAACAAACGTTAAAATATATTTAAATTTGACTGCATAACAAACAAATATCAAATAGACTTTTAACAAGTTGAATACAAATCGAACTCGAATAACTTTATTCGTTTAACTTCTCTACTTTTAATATTAGCACTATGCTTTTTCCAATCTCTAATTCCTTATTTGGTTATTGATTTGTAATTATTTTTTAATTTTTCAAATTGTAAAACTTTTTTTTTCTTTGTTTTGTTTAAGTTTCACTTGTTTCATGGCTTTTAAGATTAGCACCAAGATTTTTCTAGTCCCTAATTCCTTAATTAGCTATTTGATTTGTTCTATATTTTGAATTAAAAACTTGCAACAAAAAAACAAATTACTTAATCTAAATCTTTTGAATACACTAGTCATTTTATATTTTGTGTTGATAAGTTTAAGGGTAATGTGTAGTTAAAAAATAATAATAATAATAATAATAATAAAATAAAAAAAGTTAGGCTTTGTAAAATATTTTATACTTAAAAATATTTTTCATGTAAATTGATTTTACACAAAAAAAAAAAAAAACAAATCTTTTTATTTTTCAAAGTTTAGTTAACTCTTAAAAAAAAAAAAAAAATTATCGTATAATTGGGTGGAAGTCAATGAAAAAGACCCTTTCACCTTTGAAAATATTTGGTAAAAGGGCCGAACTAGAAATGAACTTCTTAAAAATTGGTTTACAAAATTACTGATGTGAAGTCATTTTTAAGAATATGTTACTTTTCGTTCAACTAGACAATGAAAAATGCGTATAATACTTTTGAGAAAAATATTTCATATCAAAATAAATAGACTCTAGTGTTTTCATCTTTAAAAAGAAATTAAGAAATATATTAACCTTTTGTGTCATTAATATTATTTTCTTCCCTCGTCAAGTTTAGAAATATATATATATACATTATTTGACTATGTAAGGCCTCATCAATTTATTTTTGGACCCCAATTTTTTTTTAAAATTTGTTTATAAGCCTTCCGAAATATGTTTATGCCCTACAGTTTTCCTACAACTTAAACATTACGTGCCTTGCGAAATAGATTTATGTCCTACAATTTCCCTACAACTTGAACGTTACGTGCCTTCGAAAATAGAATTTATGTCCTGCGATTCGTGACCCTAATGTTGTGTTTGGTTGAGGGATTTGAGGAGGGATTTGAAAAGGAAAATATAAAAGGTATGTGAAATGTGAAAAAAATATACCTATATTTCACATAGTTTCACACACCTTTTCTCTTTCCCTTTCTAAATCCCTCCTCAAATTCTCCAACCAAACACAGCATAAGAGTTTTTGCTGATAATGGAAGTCAAACCTAAGATTTTAAACGGAGCAAACTTCCAAGTCGTAAACTTTATCCACCAAGTAAAATCTTTGGAATTAAAATATATATTTATATATATTATTGGACAAATTACATTGGTAGTCTTCATATTTTGGCCTTTGTATCATTTTGGTCTCTACACTTTCAATTGATTCAATTTTAACTCTTAATTTTAAATTTTGTATCAATTTGATCCCATTGATAATGTGATTAGTGTTTTTAACATAAAATAATCACTAAATTGTTTAAAATTAACTCATTAAGTTGAGTAACTTTATAACTTTGCTTAAAAATATGATACGTGCCACTTATATGCGTATTTTTCGTAAAAAAAATGTTAAGACTTGTAATTAATTACACCAAATTAAAATAAAATTATAAATTTAAGATTAAAATTAAACCAATTCAAATAATAGGAACCAAAATTATGTAAGAATCAAAATACAAGAACTATTGTTATAATTTGCTACTGCCTATTTATTTATGTATTCAATCTTGAACCATTGTTAAAGGTTTTTGCCAAATAAAAAAGTAAATATTATTATAGTTATAAAAATTTAAGAGCTTTCTAGAATAAGGGAAGTCTTAGGTGACACTTAAGTATTCGTTTGGGAAAAAGTTATGGAGTTAAAATAGTCACAAAAAGATAAAATAAATTAAAAAAATAAAATGTTATATTTAAATTATAATTATTTTTTTTTATTTTATAAAAATTAAAAAATCAAAAAAATTCATCCCAAATAAATTTTTTTAATTTCAAACTAAAATAATCAAAAAAATTAAAAATTAAAAAATTAATTTATATCCCAAACGAAACCGAAACCTAAATAGGCGTCGATGGTGGTGAGAGTGATACATACAAAATTAGGTAAAGCCAGGGCTAAGTAGGTCAACCTATAAAATTTGTAGCCCAAAAGATTTGACTGCCACCACGAGCCATGACAAAAACTCTTTGGCGTTGTTTGGTAACACTTACGTTTTCAGTTTTTTGTTTATATTTACAAAAATTTTAAAAACTCAAATAAAAACTTGTTTGGTAAAATTTTTGATTTATAAATCAGTGGTCTCAGTTTATAAATTTGGCCAAAAAATGAAAACACAAAAAATGTGTTTCCATTTTGAGTTTTCAGTTTTTTTTTTTTTTACCACCCAACACTAGCCATCATCCACCACCGTCTTCCGCCACCACCATCCACCCCCACCACCGCCACTCACCACCCACCTGCCATCACCACCACCACCCACCTGGCACTCACTCGCCACCACCACCCATCCGCCGCCACACCACCACCACCACCACCGCCCACATCCATCCACCACCACATTACTACCATCCACCGCCCGCCACCACCACCCGTCACCTACTTGCTACCACCACTCACCACCCATCTGCCACCACCATCCACCACCTGCCACCACTAACCACCAGCCACCCACCACCACTTGCCACTCACCCGCCACCACCACCCACCACCACCACCTACCACCACCACCACCACAACCACCACCACCACCACCACCATCATCCACCCGCCACCCACCTACCACCACCACCACCACCTACCACTATTACCACCACCCACCTGCCACCCACCTACCACCACCACCACCACCCACCACTATCACCACCTGCCATCACACCCGCTACTCCACAACCGTCACCACCCACCACCACCAGCCATCCGCCACCCATCTACCACCACCCGCCACCACCCACTCGCCACCCATCTACCTACCCGCCACCCACCTGCTACCACCACCCACTACCCGCCACCACAACCCATTCGCAACCACCCACTACACGCCACCGTCACCTACTCACCCACCACTACCACCCGCCACCTACCCGCCACCCCCACCCCCCATCTGCCACCCACCTGCCACCACTCGCCACCACCCACTCGCTACCACCCACCACTCGCCACCCCCACCCACCCATCCACCACCATCACCCACCCGCTACTACCCACAACCACCAGCTACCCACCACCCACCGTCACCACTTTCCACTATCGTCTTCTACTGCCACTTACCATTTCTCACTCTTTTTTATATTTTTAAATTTTTTTAAACATTTTGTCAATTAACAAACGCGTTTGTAGTTTATATTTTTCTAAAAATAAACAAAAATTAAACAAAAATCAGTTTATAAAATTTTTGTAAATATAAACTGAAAACATAAACGTTACCAAACACACCCTTTGTAAAAAGCTAAAGATGGAAAGATACCATGCAAATAATACAATAATGTTATAGACTTTAATGCTGTGTTTGATTGAGAGATTTAAGGAGGGATTTAAAAAGAAAAAGAGAAAAAGTGTGTAAAATTATGTGAAATATAGGTATATTTTTTTCACATTTCACCTACCTTTTTTATTTCTCTTTCCAAATTCCTCCTCAAATCCCTCAACCAAACACAGCATAAAAAAACACAACTTCCCAATCTCTATTCGTATGTGATTAGTTTAGAAAGAAAAAACAAACAAACAAATAAAAACATATGATTGGTCTATATTATTTTAAACGTTATGAAGCCTCTAATTTTGAGGTTTCAAGCATTTTTGACAAGTAATATATAGAAAATCTTAGGTAGTATTTGGTTTAGTTTTATAATCATGATTTTAGAATGAAATTATATTTTAAGTTTATGAGTTGTTGAATCATAATTTAAAAAGAAAAAATTTGTTTGATTATAAATTTTGGAAAGAGTTTTGAATTGAGTTTTAAATTTTTGAAACGAGTTTTGAAATAAGAAAAGTTGTTTGATTATGAGTTTTGAAAAAAGTTGTCAAAACTTAATTCAAAAACATTAACTCATGACCAAACACACAATTCAAAACTCTATTAAAAATTCTATTTAAAGTTCATAACCAAACTCTTTTTAAAATTCAATTAAAAAAAATAATTATAGAAAAAAATAAATTTTTTATTTAAAAAATTTTAAAAATTTCGAAAATATTTTTTTATTTAAAATATTAAAATATATATTATTTTATAGTATTTTAAAATTAATTTTGATTGTATATTTGATTTGAATTTTTTTTAATTATTTTGTTTAAAAATATATTTTTATTTTTAAAAAATTACTGCGACAAATTAATTTTTATTTAAATTTTTTTTGTTAATTTTAAATAAATGGTCAAATAATTTGTCATTTTGGTCAAAAAAATAATTTTTATATTTAAAAAATATCAAAAAAAATATAAATTTTTTTTTTCTTTCAAATAACAGGTAGCAATTGTAAAAATTTTTAAAAAAACAAAAAAGCGCTATTCTGGTCAACCAGCCGGAAGTCCAAGAGGATGTCCGGGTGGACGATCGAGTAAACTCAAAAATTCAAAAACTATCCGAGAGGATGTCCAAGCAGACAACCGGGTGGACCTAAAAATTTAAAAACTCTCTGGTTACCAAATGTGTTTTGAAATGTGATTTAAAATCATATTTTGAAAACTATAATCAAATAGAAAGCTAAAATATGAAAGTGAAATCATGATTTCAAAATGGAACCAAATAGAACATAAGTTTTTTTCCATAGTCTCTGTCTAGGGATGTAAATTTGGCCCGGCCCAGCCCGACCCACTTGGGCTTGTCTTCGGGCCTTGGCCTGGCCATGTCGAGCCGGCCCACGGGCCAGAAAATTAGGCATAGGCCCAGAGGGTATTCAGATCTTGGGCGGGCCTAAACAATTTTTTTGTTTTTTTTTTAATTTTTTCTACTAAAATTCTATTATTTTTCACTAAAAATTACAATGGGTCTCGGCGCAGGCCGAGCCTTGAGTGGGTCTTAAGCAAGTCGATGGGCCGAGACAAACGGGTTGGATCCACGGGCCAGTCTGGACTTCAAAATGATGGTCTAGGCCCAGGGTCTTGGATTGGGCTTGGGCCCGGGTCCACCTCGGGCCGTGATCGGGTTTCGGGCTGTCTATGCGCTGCGGACCATTTTTACACTCCTATCTCTATCTTTTAAGCCTACATTTTTAACTTACGTATTGAAAAGAGAATGGCTTCCCTCCAGTCCTAGATCGGACTGGAGGGTATTGTTGGGCCCAGAGAGACCCACCACGTGTCCCGTTTTGATAATTCGAACCGTTCAATATGTAGAACTCGTCGAATACAATATGCTTATGTGTGTGTCAATTTCCGACCACACTGCCAACTTAGTACTCAACTGGAAAACACCGGCATAATAGGTTAAGCCCGAACAACCTACAACAAAAAGAAGAGATTCCGGCGGTGGCTCGTCCACCCAGGGGCACTCTGACGATCAAGTCAGTAAAATATCTCTCAAAGATAACCAATAGTGCTTAACTCACTAAACAGAGCATAAAAGACATACCTTAAACCCATGGGGGTACCTCCTTTTTATAGCTAACACAATTCTAGTCCCAATAGAAGCCTAACTCTAATAGACTTAGGATTACTACTAATCTTGGACTGCCAGTAGGATTAGGATAAACTCTCTAAGAGTTTTATCTTTACCCAAATTGAAGTCTTCTCCCATTCTAGGACTCTTGTCCCTTATTCGCTTATCTCGGATTTCGATATCTTCGGAGATAACCTCGGCCATGCCGAGATCATCTCGGCATTACGACCAGGACACGTGGCATCTCGGCTGATACATCGGCATCACCTTGCCACGTGTTGGTACTCAAAAATATATCCTCACAACTGCCCCATAGGTTCTACTACCTCGGCATTCTGAGGTGATAGAACCTATATCGGTATCTCCTTTTAGTACGTCGGCTTAAATCATTTTAGCCGAGATCATTGTTTAAGGCCAACATGTCTCCCTTAAAGAATAAGAATTCTAGTGAATTCCTTCACTCGTATGAGCTGTCATGCATCACTATTCAATCGTTTCATTCATGCGCCTTATCCTCATTGGATCGTGCCTGTGACGCGTCTGTAAGCCGTTTTGCGCCTGTGTGCGCCGTCTGACGCATTCGCTGCTCTAGGTGCATTAACTGCCCTTTTTTGCCATTGTTTCAAGTTTTAACAAAAAACTTTCCCTCTTCTTTCATTTCTTCACTTTTCATTCGATACTCTTGCTTTTTCTCTCTCTTACTTTTTTCTCTTGAATCCGCCATTGTTCCAGACTTCAAGCTCTGCGACTACTTTCATTCCTCCCTCTTGGTGAAGCTTTTGCCGTTCTGTTACTTCTGTAACCATCGCCTGACTTCGACGATCTTCATACCGGCTTCACTTTTTCTGGTAAGCCATTGTTCCTTTCGTTTTCAATTCTTTGATGCTCTTTACTACTTGTTGCCATTACTGCTTTGTTTAAACATTCAATTTGTGAATCTTATATTTGAGTGTGTTTATTCCACAATTTTTCCCTTGCCCATGTCTTGAATACACGCATTGTTTACCATTTTCTTGCACTTTTTGCCACTGTTCTTGACCTTGTACCCCGTGTACTCACTATGTTTTTGATAGTCCATCTTTGTTCTTGATTCTGAAACTTGTTCTTTTTTTTTTTTTTTTTTGTGTGTGTGTGTGTCTTTTCCAGATTTGTGCCTTCAATCTTCGTTTCCATAGACTTAGGTTTGGGATTTGTCTGTAGAACCCAGAATTTAGGAAAAAATTGAAACCTGCATTTACCTAAGTGTTTGCCGAGGTCCCAATAACTCTTTCAAAACATCTTCTGAAATCCAACCCCTTCGATTAAGTCGATATCATGGGTATGTGGAAACATAGGGTAGACACACCATCCAAACTCAAATTCTTTAGACAAGAGTTTGAAATCCCAGCCGACGTCCATCTGAGGTTGGCTGGGGATGATGACTCCATCATGCCTATTGATGACTCCATGCCTTTCCCTGTGGTAGCCTTCATTGAGTGTGGACTTCGGCTCCCACTCAACATCATTTTCCGTGAAATACTTCATTATTACAAGTTGAACCCAATGCAACTTTCCATCAATTCCTATCGAACCATCAATGGTATCATAGCCTTAGCCAAACAAGAAAATGCTAGGATCACATTAGCCGACATCCAATATTGCTATACTATGTGTAGCCTCAAAAAAGACACCGGTTACGTTTACTACCTCAAGCCAAGATCCACTGAATACAAAATCGTTGTCGACCTCCCTGACTCCAACAAGGGAGTTGGGGACAATTATTTCATTACTTCAGGGAACTAGGAGTTCGCCCCAGATGAAGACCTCCATCTCTTCCCTCTTCTTTGATCAGTCTTTACAGAGGGCAATGGTAAGAGCCCAGCATTCATACTTACTTATTTTTTTAAAGTCTTTCATACTTTATCTATTTTTTAATATCTGCTTTTCTTGCAGCTGTTCCTAAGCCACCAAAAAACTTTCGCCAATCCTTCATTCCCAACAAGGATTTGAAGAAACTTTTGGACTTGCCAGTCCATAAACGGAAGGCGCCTCTGCTTCTCAATTTTATTCCAACATACAAGTCAGCTCTGCCCGACGTCCCTAGGAGGAAGAAGAAAGGCCTTTCTCTACCCTCTGCCACAACTCCACAAACCGCGTCCATATCTCAGACAGACCAAGGATCAACCTCTGATCTAGCTGAGCAACTGTCAACCTCGGTTCCATACTTGATTCCAATATCCCAACGCCGCCGTCGACGCCGAACAGTTTATTCTGCCGAGATGGGTCGCCCAAAACCAGTTGCCAAAGATCTTCTAGCTAACATTCCAACTGATATTGATGCCCAACCAGTTCCAACCCAGCCTCCAAAGCCAAAAAGAATAAAAAAGGTTTAGCCAAAGGCTAAAGTTACTCAGATTGAGTCTGAGGATACTTTGCCGATCTCCAAGTTGGCTGAGAGTGACAAATCTCAACCCTCTGCTGAGAAGAGGCGATCTGAGGCCCAACCATCCGAATCGCCAAAATCAAAAAAGCCGAGGTCATCTTCTGCAACAACCTCGGGGTCTCAAAAACATGCTGCCCCCTGGGCCCCAAAAATCACTCTGGAGGATAAGTCAGCCTTGGCTACCAATAGTGCCAATGACATCAACATCGGCGTAGCGCTTAGTACCGCTTTATTTCTGCCCGGCGATCTTGATCGGAATGCCGAGTTGAGCGAATATGAAAATTATGCTCTAATACTCCAGCGTTCTGTTCAAGTGAGTGTCTTTACCTGGAAATTTTTTCCTTTCCTGTACTTTAGAAGATTTTTGTAATAACTTTTGTCTTGTGTTTTTTTTAGGCCATCCAGCATGCCCATTCTTTCTCTATTCAATCTTTTGAGAACCGAGAGAAGCTGGCCGAGAAGAAGAGGGAGATCTCTAGTCTTTAGAAAATTAATAAAAATTTGCAGTCAAAGATGAAGACCCTGGAGGATCAGGCCGAGGTCGCTATTAAAGAAAAAGACGCAGCTGAAGAAAAGGTGGGTGCTGCTGAGGCGATAAACAAGGTTCTTCAAGCCCAACTAAAAGAGGCCGAGGACAAGATGCCCGAGGCCCAAAAGGAGCTTCAAGACGCCCTGGCCACCAAAGAGGCCGAAATCAAGGATACCGACGAGAAGACGTATGCCTAGGGCATGGCCGATGTCACGGAGGCCTACGAAAAGCAAGTGAAGGAGGCATGCAACAAAGGTTTCACCCTTGGTTGGATGTCTCTTCTAAAAAAGCTTAATGTCCCTGAGGACTCGCTTTTGAGAAACTCCGACGCCATTCTTCTTTCATTCCCTCCAACTCCAACTCCAGCTCAATCTGATGATGACTCTGAATCTGAGGAGGAGACCTTGGTGAGAAAGCCAAAAGATGCTAATAGGGCCAAGTCCCCTTCTCAGAATGAACAAGTCCTAGACTTGACTCAAGATGAAGAGGGTGATGAGGTTCTTAGAGATGCTGGTCCTGAGAAGACATCAGCCGATGTCCCTTTTGTCGACAAGAGCCTTGACGAAACCCTTGCCCAAATTGATGCCGAGCTCACGGCAGAAAAGGCTACCGAGGCGTCCTCTCAACAATCGTCTGAACTTCAAACTCAACCAACTACTACTGCTGAGGAGCCTTAGTTTTATATTTTGTTTTTTCTTTTTTTGAAGTAATGTAAAACTCTTTACATCGTCGACGTTCTCTTAATACAACTCTTTTGCTTTTGAATGCTTGCATGTTTGCCTTGTATGCTTTCATACTTAAAATATTTTGCATATCTTCAATATACACTTCAATCCTTATGCAACCTTCTCGGGGTGACACACCTCGGTTGTACAAACTGATGATTTATCTCGGCAAGTACCTAACTACCTTTCTCGGCGTAATCTTGGTTTAACCTTGTAAATATAAAATTTCAACAAGTGTTTAACCTTAGCCCTCAATCTTGTAAATTGTCCACAAATTTCAACAAATGTTAGACATCATCTCGGTTTAACTTCAATTTGTAAATTGTTCACAAATTTCAACAAGTGTTAAACAATGATTTCGGTTTAACTTCAACTTGTAAATTGTCCACAAATTTCAACAAGTGTTAAACAATGATCTCGGTTTAACTTCAACTTGTAAAGTGTCGACAAATTTCAACAAGTGTTAAACAATGATTTTGGTTTAACTTCAACTTGTAAATTGTCCACAAATTTCAACAAGTGTTAAACATATTCTTCTTCTCTTTGCCCCCTAATGTGAACCTGAGTTCCATTTGGGTTCTCATTATACATGTATTCTAGAGACAATGTCAAGTATCTTGAAAAGAGAACCAGCTGAATTTTTATTTATTTACTTCGGCAAATGGCAAAGGAACAAAGAAATTCTAATGATAAAAAAATTTTAAATTGCAAGTATTCCAAGGCCTTGGCAACTCTTTGTCCTCATTATCTTCAAGTCGATATGCCCCATTGCCCAGCACCGAGATGATTCTTTAGGGTCCTTCCCAATTTGGGCCAAGCTTGCCCTCTCTAGGATTTTTCTTGTTGCCGACGACTTTTCTTAAGTTGAGGTCACCAATCTGAAATTCCCTTGGGTTAACCTTCTTGTTATAAGCTCTAGCAAGCTGTTGCTGGTATGCTGCGAGCTGAATTGCATCTTTCTCCCTTCGTTCTTCTAGAAGATCTAGATCTCGGGCTAAAAGTACATCATTAGTCCCGTTCTCTACCCCAGGTTCTCGATCCTGAGGATGCCGACCTCCAATGAATGATACGTGCCGCCATAAGCCATGGCAAAGAGGGATTCCCTTGTTGATCTTCTCAGCGTAATCCGATATGCCCAGAGTACATTGGGCAATTTGTCTGCCCACTTTCCTTTTGCTGCCTGCAGCCTCTTCTTTATCCCATCCAGAATTACTTTGTTGGATGCTTCTGCTTGTCCATTACTTTGTGGAAAGCTTGGGGTTGAAAAGTAGTTCTTGATCTTGAATTTTGCACAGAAATTCTTGATTAGCTTACTGTCAAATTGATTTCCATTGTCTGTAATAATTGCTCTTGGAATCCCAAACCTGGTGATAATGTTCTTCCAAATGAAGTTCTTCACGTCCACATCTCGGATTCTGGCAAGAGGTTCAACTTCTATCCATTTAGTGAAGTAATCTGTTGCTACCAGCAAATACTTCCTTTGTCCAGTTGCTCGGGGCAGTTGCCCGACGAGATCTATGCCCTATTGGGCAAATAGCCAAGGACTGGATACAGGGTTCAGGTCTGCAGCTGGCTGGTGTATCAGATGTGCAAACCTTTGGCATTGTTCATACTTCTTTACATAGGCTTCTGCATCTTTCTGCATGTAAGGCCACCAATATCCCTGGGTGATGGCCCTATGGGCGAGTGATCTGCCCCCAGCGTGGCTTCTACAAATTCCTTCATGTATTTCATATAAAAAATCTTCGACTTGTAAAGGGTGTACGCAACTTAAAAGGGGTCCAGTGAAGGACCTTCTGTAGAGATGTCCTCCTGCTGTCAGATTGAATCTTACCGACTTCAATCTGATCTTATGTGCCTCCTTGCGGTCATCTGGTAGCTTTCTTTCTTTTAGGAACGCAACAATTGCGTCCATCCATCTTGATCCCATGTCTACGCACATTACTTCACGCTCTGTGGTTACTGGTTCAATGCTCGGGCCCAACAAGTAGTCAATCATTATTGTCCTTGCTTTTCCAGGTTGTACTGCACTAGCTAGGTTGGCCAACGCATCGGCGTGGCTGTTATCATCTCGGTTTACACAGGTAGTCGGCGATTACGAATAAGGCCGCCAATCTGATGACCTCCTTTGCATATGCCGACATTCTTTCATCTCGGGCTGCATATTCTCCTGTTGCCTGATTGACTATCAGTTGTGAATCACAAAAAACTATTACCTTATCTGCTTGTACTGCTGCTACCAGTTTTAGTCCTGCAATGAGTGCTTCGTATTCTGCTTCATTGTTTAAGGCCTTGAATCCCAAACGAATCGATTGTTCTAGTACCTGCCCATCTGGGGATATCAGTACTACTCCTGCCCCCGCTCCTGGTCGGTTTGAACTCCCATCAACAAACAGTGGAAAGGAGTCGCCGATGTAAATGCTGTAGGGTCTGAGTTTGTCCTCTTTCCTTTGTTCTTTTGTCTTTGGCTGGGTTTCTCCTTACATGTTTGGACATCGTTAATCTTAGCTCAATGGAGCCCGATGTTCGATGGATTCTGGTGTGAACTCGGCCACAAAGTCGGACAAAACCTGGCCTTTGATTACTGTTCTGGGCCTGTACTCCAGATCATACTGGCCTAGGGCGACTGCCCATCTGGCTATTCTTCCTGTTAAGTCTCCCTGCTGCAATAGGGACTTCAATGGATGTTCTGTCAGTACTACAATTTTATGGGCCTGGAAGTAATGGTTCAACTTCTTTGAAGTCATTACTAAAGCCAGTACCAATTTCTCTAAGGGTAGATACCTCGTTTCTACGTCGGTTAGGGTTTTGCTTACATAGTAAACAGCCCTTTGCTTTCCTTTTTCTTCTCGGATTAGTACTACACTTATCACATGTTCTGAAACTGCCAAGTACAGGAACAGCTCCTCTCCGGATTCTGGATTCGAAAGAACTGGAGTTGTGGTCAGGTACTTCTTCAAATTGGCTAATGTTTCTTCACACTCCTTTGTCCAAAGAAATTTCGTGGCTTTCTTCACTAAGTTGAAGAAAGGTTTGCACTTGTCTAAGCTTCTGCTTATAAACCTGTTCAGGGCTGCGGCCTTTCCAGTTAGCATCTGCACCTGTTTTGCTGACGTCGGGCTCTTCAACTCTATGATGGCCTTGATCTGATCTGGGCTTGCCTCAATGCCCCTTCTAGTCACCAGGTATCTTAAAAACTTACTAGATCCAACTCCAAATGCACACTTCGATGCATTGAGTCGGAGCTGATATGTTTTAAGGATTTCAAAGACTACTTTTAGATCGACGAGATAACCCTCAGGCTCCTTGGTCTTAACGACCACGTCATTGATGTAGACTTCTACTGTTCAGCCAATCAGGTGTTTGAACCTTTGGTAAGTTGCTCTTGCGTTTTTCAACCCGAAAGGCATTACTCTGTAACAGTCCAGGCCTTTTGGGGTGATAAACGCGGTCTTCTCTTCGTCTGGAGGGTACATGGCTATCTGGTGGTACCCCCTGTAGGCATCTAGGAAGCTCATTCTTCCATGTCCTGAAGTGGCATCTACTAGCTGGTCAATCTTAGGTAGAGGAAAGTTGTCTTTGGGACAGGCTTTGTTGAGGCTGGTAAAGTCTACGTAGACGCTCCATTTACCGTTCTTCTTCTTTACCACCACTGTATTGGATAGCCATGTCGGATAGTGAACTTCTCTAATGGCCCTAACCTCCAGAAGTCTGTTTACTTCTTCCTCTACTGCTTCGACGTGCATCAACGTCGGTCTTCTGGTTCGTTGAATTACAGGTTTGGCCGACCTGTCAACATTCAGTTTGTGGCAAGTGACCTCGGGGTCAATATCAGGCATTTCGTAAGGTGTCCAATCAAACACCTCAATATTTGCTCTAAAAAAAGCTTCCAACTCTTTTTCCTCTTCTTCAGCTAAGCCTGAGCCGAGAAGAAAGAAGCGTTCTTCATCACCATCCTGGACGAGGATTTTTTTCAGTGCCTCTTCGCTCTTCTCGACTGGCTCCTTGCCGACATTTTCTAAGACTTCCACGTCCTCATCTTCAATTTCTGCCTTTTCTGGCTCTCGTATGCTGTAGGTAGATTTCATTGCTGCCATGGAGCAATTCTTCGCCTGCAGCTGATCGCCTCTGACTTCCTCTATTCCATGCTCTGTTGGGAATCGCAATAGTTGATGTAATGTTGAGGGAACTACCCCCATTGCATGCAGCTATGGCCTTCCCAAGATGATGTTGTAAGGGGAGGGGTGTATCGATGATGGTGAATTCTATCTTGATCTTCCTGGTGCCAGCCTGCACCTCTAAGCTTATTGCTTCCAGTGGCCATGTCGGCGTTCCATTGAACCCAACCATTGGGCCGTTGAATTGTTCCATATCATTTGGGTGAAGGCCGAGTTCCTTGTAACATCGGATGCACATGATGTCACAAGAGCTGCCTTGGTCAATCAGGATGCGTTTCACTTGGCATTCCCCAACCTGGAGGGATACTACCAAGGCATCATTATACGGATGCTGGACCATCTCTAGGTCGGCTTCAGTAAAAGTTATCATTGGTCCTTGGCACTCTTCTACCCAATGTCTTTTCTCCCTGACTTGGTAGACATATTGTAGGTGTTTTACCTTCTGGGTCTCTCCTCGAATTTCATTTTCGTTGACCTTCGAGTGGATTACGTTGACTACCCGAGGTCCTCAATGTCTTTTCTCCCTGACTTGGTAGACATATTGTAGGTGTTTTACCTTCTGGGTCTCTCCTCGAATTTCATTTTCGTTGACCTTCGAGTGGATTACGTTGACTACCCGAGGTCCTCCTGCCTGCGGCTGCTGTGTTGGGGAAGGTGGGGCTGCTGGTACCTAAGGCAACCTTGCCCGTTCTTCCCTTGTCCTGGTCTCATTGACAAGGTCTCTCAGATGTCCTTGTCTCACCAGGTCTTCCAAGTATGTTTTTAGGGCTCTACAACCCTGAGTTGTATGCCTATCTTCATTGTGGTAGGCAGAATGCCTGCCAATGTTTCTTCCCATGAACTCTCTTAGAGTCCTCTCTGGCGTTCTGAAATAGGGTTAGTTCCGAATTTGACCCAGGACTTTGTGAATTGGGATTCGGAACACAGTTGTCACTGCCTGCACAGCCCTCAATTATGCCTCTTGTTTGAAGGATCCGTTGTTACCTCGGCCTCGCTTCGGCGAGCCGTTTCCTTTCTCGTGCTTTGTCTCCTTATTCCCCGACGTATCTTCCTCGGCTCTGGCATACTTATCGATTCTGGCTATGAGTTCCTCCATACTTTTTGACAATGTTTTTACCAATGACTTCCGTAGGGGACGGTCATCTTTTAGGCCGTTCTTGAAAGATACGACTGCCACCTCTTGATTACATTCAGGTATTCGGTTGAACACCTCATAGAATCTTTTGGCGTAGGCTCTAAGGCCTTCATCTTTGCTGATCTTCAGAGCCATCAATGCGTCCACTCTTAAGGGCTAAAGTTTGTTTGCCACGAACCTGGCTACAAACATCTCGGCCAGGCCTTCGCAGGTCTTCACATTTCCCTTTGGTAGTTTGTGAAACCAATCTGATGCAATCTCCCCGAAGGACGAGGGGAACACTTTGCAGAGCAACAGCTCGTTCCCACTATACAATGCCATTGAGTTCAAGTATAATCCAACGTGGAAGTTGGGGTCTGACTTACCATCGTATATTTGGAACCTCGGCATACTGAATCTCTTTGGTGCCTCGAATTTGTCTAATTCCGCCGAGAATGGTGTTCTCGGCTTAATAGGTGAAGTTACCTCGGCATCAGCGTTCTGTTGCTTCCTTTTGAGGTAATCTCTCAAGTCTTCTTTGCTCCGCCTAGGAGCTCGGCTATCTTTTGACTTCAGTCTTTTCGGTGTACTACTCTCGGCCTCGTGGTGAGCCCTTTTTGATCTTTCTCCATGAGTTGTGTCGAAGCATAGTGCCCACCCTTGAACATGCCGATATTCTTTGGGGTCGGCCTTCTTGGTGCGTTGTGTCCTTTGTGACTTTTCCTTCCTTGATTCCCCTCTTCCGACCTCCCTTGAAGGCCGGTGAGAGTGTCTTTCACTCCTAGTGTGCTGGGGGGCTTCTGGGATTGCTTTTTACCCTCCCTTCTGGGCATTGGCCGCTGGAATCGACGTGTCTTACAGCGGGTATGGTGGCTGCATGACATTATTTTGCATAATAAAATTGACGATCGATTGCAGGTCTGCCAATTTGTTTTCCATCTTTTTCACCTCTTCGTCCCTTTGTAGGCACCTATCATTCCATACCTGAAGGTCGCCTTCATTGTAGTACCTGCTTCGATCAGGTTTCTTTGGTACGTCGCCAGTCTGGCCGACATCTTTTACTCCGTGAGTTTGTTCATGAGTTTCTGCGTTGGACCTGTCTCCTTCAACATCAAGGTCAATAGGTCTCCTACTCCCAGTAGGAGTGTCGTCCCCAATCTTTTCCTTCTGTCCGTTACTGGCCATCTATTCTACTTTCTTTCCCACAGACGGCGCCAAATTGTGTGTGTCAATTTCCAACTACACTGCCAACTTAGTACTCAACTGGAGAACACCAGCAGAATAGGTTAAGCCCGAACAACCTGCAACAGAAAGAATATCAAGAGTCTTATCTTTACCCAAACTGAAGTCTTCTCCTATTCTAAGACTCTTGTCCCTTATCTGCTTATCTCGGATTCCGATATCTTCGGAGATAACCTCGGCCATGCTGAGATCATCTCGGCGTTACGGCCATGACACGTGACATCTCGGCTGATACATCGGCGTCACCTTGCCACGTGTTGGTACTCAAAAATATATTTTCACAGTTTATAAAAAATCACTTTGATTGAATATCGGTAGCTATTTCATCAAATCAGATTTCTGTCAGCCATTAATTTTTTCACCATCTATTTTTTTTTTATTATATAAAATTAATTTGATCAAGTAATTATCGATATTTAATTAACGTCATATTTTAAAAATATATACTACTCGATGAATTTTATACATTAAATTATTTATATTATTAAAAAAAAACATATGGTGTACCTTCGGAGATCCAACAATACTTTTCAATTCAATCTAAGACTGGACACTATTGAAAACATTGCTAACTTAAGTATTTAAGAATTTTTGGCAGGCATCGCAGGGTTGTCTTCCAAGAACTCGTATCATCTTCTTTTACAAATTTATTGAATCAAGTCAAATCATATAAATTCGGACATAAACGGAAAGTTTTCCCAAGAGAGGTGTTCAGAAGGAAAGAGGGAATAAAGAGTTATTTTCAAAATGACAAAAATTATTTTTATTTCAATTCTAATGTTTTTTCAAAACAGAAATAATACACCAAATAAGCTTTTTAGTAGTTTTTTTAAATATCCAAAAAAAAAAAAGAGAAAAAAAAAATGAAAGCATCATCAACCCCAAAGCAAAAGAATTTGATGCGTTTGATTTCAACTTTTTTTTTTTTTTTTTTAGGTAGGATAGCACAAAAACCTAAAAAATTACAAATTGGTTTGATTCATATCAAATCGTACTATTTCGTATTGATTTAGAAATAGGTTATTTTTAAATTTTTATTTTTATTTTTGTTAAAATATAAAATAAAAAAAATTAGCGTGGCATCATTTGGCATGAAAGTTGGGTTAATTTTTTGACTAAATTAATCACAAAAAAATAAAATAGGCTAAAACGTCAATAAGGCAAAATATTTACATTCAAACCATAATCATTTTATTTTTTTCTCATAAAAGTAAAAAACACAAACCTAAACAAACTTTTTAGCCGAGCTTAAATTAGTCAAAAAGTTAAAAAGTCAACCCAACTTTCCAAACCTATGTTTGGAATAATTTTTTAGCATTTTACAAAAAAGGTGCATAAATATAGAGAAAGAGAATCTTTGGATGCTTTTGGTAGAACTTCTTAAATATGATTTGAGAGTAGGAGTTGTATTTTGATTTTGTTTGTTTTGAAATTATAATTTGAGTGTAGAAAATTTGTTTGGTAAAAGAGTTTTGAAAAGAATTTTGAATTGAGTAAAAATTTTTTGATGTGACATATAATATTTGACACAAAAACTTACAATTTATAATCAAACATACAACTCAAAATTCTATTAAAGCATATAAAAATTTTAAAAAATTCGGAAAATATTCTTTTTGAATATATAAAAATTAACATATATCAATTGCAAAAAAAAAATAAATAAAAAATAAAAATTGGCACTGTTCCGGTCAATCGGGTGGATGACCGGTGGGATGTTCGGTGGGACGACCGGTTAGGCCAAATTAAATTTTTTTTTTTTTTTAAATCGCACCTCATATAGAGTTTTCTAAATATTGTAAAAATATAATTTGACATCCTATCCAAACATCATATTGGAATGTGGGAGTAAAATCATGATTTGGAAATCGTTCCAAACACAGCCTTTGATTTTTTTTGTACAAATCTTTAACTTTTTAATATTTTTAATAATTTTTTTATTTTTTAACTTTTTAAGTTTTTAGTAACTTTTTAACTTTTTAAAGCTATTCTTAAAATAGGTAAGCCATACTTCACGGTTAAGTCTGTGAGTTTATAGTTATAGTTTTGATTTAGAAATGAACCAGACATTTAAGTATATATATAATTTGTTATTTATAGTAAATACTCAAATATTTTATTAGTTTCCTCCATATATTCATAACTTATTAACCTTTTACTAACGAGTGTGTTATATTGTATAATAGTAGAACCAGTTTCAAACAACCATTTAAATAATTTACTTTGTAAAATAATTAGATATTGCTGGATCTTTGAGCAAGTTATGATTATGTTGTAAATTATGTTGTAAATGATAACAAAATTTATAAAAACTGTGGTTCCAGTTTGGTTTGATTTGGTTCTGAGATTTTTATGATTTGGCTTGATTTCAAATTTAAAAAATAAAAATAAAAACAAAAATTAATGTACTTGAAAATCACCTCTTTTTTATTTTATTTTAAATGTAGACTGACTAATGTGTATAATATAACTTTGTAGCAAGTTTTTTTCTTAACTTTCTGACTTTTTTAGACAAAATTAAATTCCTAAACGGAGCCTAAATGCATCAATTTTTAAAGAGTTGGGGTTCGTGATGTGTCTTATGAGGTGCATTGAGGGCTTGCATCAAAAAAAAAAATTTCTGATAATCTGAATCGTTTATATCGTAAAGTTCGTTGAGTAGATCATCCATATAAAAAGTCATATTAATTAAACAATTGTAGCCTCATAAAAAGAGTGCATTTAAAAAATAAATAAAATAAATAAATAAAACCGTTAATATGACTTTAATAATTTTATAAAAATAGTTAAAACTTGATGTATTTCCAATTCAATTGATTTTTTATATGAATATTATATTTGACAAATTATATAATTTAATGGTTCAAATCATCAAAATAACCCAAAAAAAAATCCTAAAAGCATTTCACAGTAGCGTGGTTGTGCTTTGTGGCACAACAACCACCCTTAGTCCAATTTTTAATCATTAGGCTTCTCTGGAATTTAAATCTAAACTTGAAAGAATTGTTTTGGACCCATGAGAGCCATCATAAGGTTTCTTTTAATGATCAAAATTATTCGTTTTGTAGAGCTCTCATTGTATATCATTTATGAAAAAATAAAATTGATTTGATAATCAAAGTTTTTTCATTTTATCTTGTTTAATTTTTTTTTGACAATTGTGTTTTTTAAAACGGACCATTTATATGTTTTTAGAAAAATGTAATGAAATAAAATTACTGACTGTCGTATCAATCTATTTTTTTTTTATTTTTTTTTTTTTATGAATGATATGCATAGATAATTCTATAAATTGAATAGTTTGAATGATCGAAGTGGAACCCATAATAGATTTCATGAATCGAAACAATTTTTTCAAATTTAGATTTGAATTTATAAGAAGGCCAATTCATTTTTAAATTAACTGCCATATCTTAAAAACAATTTTTTTTAAAAAAAAAAAATTTACTATGTGTTTGATTGGAAGATTTGAGAAGAGATTTGGAAAGGAAAATGAAAAAGGTAGGTGAAATGTAGTTTCATATACTTTTTTCCTTTTGCTTTCTAAATCCCTCTCAAAATCCTCCAACCAAACACAGCATAAGAATAACTCCAATGCTATTCTTTATTTTTAGTAGTTAGGATGTGTTTGATTCATGAATTTAGAAAAGGGATGTGAAAAATGAAAGAAATAATGTGTGTGAAATATAGGTGAAAAGTAATTATATTCCACTCATATTTCACCTACCTTTTTTATTTTTCATTTCCAAATTCATTCTCAAATCCATGAACCAAAAACAATCTTAAATTACAAAAAACCTACTATGATTTTTATTTTATCTGACTAATTTTTCATCAATGTATTTCAATTTTATTTTTAATTTTACTTATTTATTCATACAAATTAGTTCAAAGAACCTTTCAATAAAATAATTAGAAATTTGTTTAAAATAAAGATTATCCCTTGTGATTTAAAAAGTTACAAATATTTTTTTGTAAGAATTTATAAAATAAAATTCTTACTACTCTTTTATACAATAATAAAATTACTTAAATTATTAATTAAAATAAATTTATGATATCATTAAAAATTATTAATTGACTTGATATTTATTAATAAAAGAGACCGTTTGATATGAAATTAAAATTTTCAAAAGACGAAATGTAATTTATAAAATTATTGAAGACAAATTATATTTTAAGTCACATTTGGGAAGTAAGTTGGGATTAATTTAGCCCATTAAAAAAAATACGTTAAGAAGCTACAAAATATCATATCTAAATTATAATTATTTTAATTTTTTTTCTCATAAAACTACAAAAAGAATTAAAAATTCTTCCCAAATAATTTTTTTTAACTAAATTAAAATAGTCAAAAAATTATGAAACCAATCTAAAAAAATTATTCCGGAAGCTCAAACAAACTTTTTAAAATCTGTATTTATAGTTTATTCTTAACTATAGTAGTCAATACACCAGGAGAAAGTCGTTGGGGGAAGCAGTCAAGGAAGCGTGTAGGGAACGGAATGTGTCGAGACTCAAAATTGAACGACTCCTACAAAGCACGGAGAGAGAGAGAGAGAGAGAGAGAGAGAGAGAGCATGTTTTCGCACTTTGACTCTGCACTGCACTGCACTGCGACTGTGAAATGTTGGCGAGAGAGAGAGAGAGAGAGAGAGAGAGGGGGGGCGAGGGTGGAATGAAAAATGCTTGGGAGCACTAATTAGTGCTCCCACTAATTAGGTGGCAGTGAGTCTCGCCAGAAATGATGTGATGTTTTGATCTTGAAATTATATTTTTTTTATTTTTTTTATTTTTTTTTAATATATTAATGCTATTAGTGGTGATGTTTTTAATGAGATGAATCATTGTTGAGGGTGAAATTTTGAACTCTTCCCAACGACCCCCTGTGAAAAGCACAAGTCGGCGTCGGTCACCAAAACAAAAGTGGAGTCACGCGGTCCGTTCCAACGATTTGAAACTAAATTATAAATTAAATAGTGAATTGACAGATTACGGATTCATAAATTATAATTTGAGTAATTTTAAATAAATTGGTGAATTAAAAAATATTTTAATTAATTATTAAATATTTACAGCATATATAATATTAATTTATATAATATATATATATATATATAATATAAAGTAATTTTACATAATATATTTCATATATATAACTACTAATTTGTAACAAATTTCACATATCTCATTTGACTTTAATATTTTATTGGAGGTTGAAAAAAATATATATATTAAGTGAAACGGTTTGAAAAGCGGATTACAATTTTTAAAATTTAATTCACAATTAACGGATAGAGTTGTACAAATTGATACGAATCAGTGCAATTTTAATAGATTAGATGATATTTTGTACAGTCTTAAACTCATGTGTAGTATGACATCATTCATATCAGCTTTAACAAATTTTGAATTAAATTATAATTCAAAAATATTTTTATATTTTAATTAATTTTTTTACATCATACTGCTCTCTATTTTAAAATTTTATTTTATTAAAATATTTATTTTTATTAATTTTTTGTATTAATATTTATTTTTATTAATTTTTTGTATTTAAATAGTTTTTAAATATATTTTCAATTAATAGTACTTAAGAAATTTAAAAAAGTGAGGTTAAATCTATTAGAAAAAAGAAAAAATTGAATAACTAATGAATAGTACCTCAATAAATTTGTATTTGTTGGGATACTGTAGTAAAGTTAACCAAAAATTAATTCAAAAATAATTTGTTGAGGTTGATAGAGCAAAAATTTTATAATTTATTAGCTATATTTAACCAAAAATTACATTCGATAAGACTCATACAATTTACTAATCAATTCATACAATTTGATATGAATTTTGATTATAAAAAAAAAAAAATTCAAATCGTGTTGTTAAATAAAAAATTAAATGAATTGTATAATTCAATTTACAATTTATTGCAATTCGTTATAATTCATACAATTTATTGTGATTCAGTATATATAATGTATGAAAAAAACGTGATTTTCTCTAAATAGTGAAGACATATAAAACAAATTAATTAGTTATATTGATATATGTAATTTTTTTTATGTATATAAATATATAAAATTATAAACAAAACAACATCAAATAGTACATATTAATGTGTATTTGAAAAGGGAAAGATTGGGTACACTAGGCCTTGTTTATTTGTCAGATTAGGTTAGATGAGATTATAGTATAGTAAGATTGAGTAAGAGGATTATTAGTATAGTGGTATTAGGTTAGAGATGTAAGATAAAGTGTATTTATTTGTGTACTAATGTGTTGGTATTAGTTAGTAAGGACTAAATCTATAAATTATTTAAAAACTCTCCTCACATATAATATAATTTTGTTAGTTTTGTAAAGTGGAGAGCAAAATGATAATTTAGCCATTAATTTGCGTGAGAGTATTAGCTATTCCAATCCTTCCATGGGAATGTTAATCCCACCATGGGAGGGGATTCATACTCTCATGAAATTGCTAATTCTATGACATTTTGTTACACACAAATATGGGTTTTGTAGGTCCCACGGATTGGAAATCTAATCCCCCCTCTCAAACTCCCAATCAAACATGACCCTAACCTTTAGTATAATTCACAAAGTAGTTGTCCTGAGACCCACAACTTCAAGGTTATTAGGTCAATATTTTATCACTAAACCAATAGTCACCGCCATATAAAAAAAGGGGCAAATTACACTAACAACCCCTACACTTTTCAATTGTGATACACTTGATATTAAATTTTGAATTTTGTTCCAAATAAGGACAATTGAAGATACTATTGATCAATTTCAAGAACAAAATCGCCAATTTAATAAAATATAAACTAATTTAACAAAAATAAATGTCAAAAAATATTTTTGAATTTTTAAAAATTATTTCTACCCACTAAAGATAAAATTATGTAAAATTGATAAATCTTTTGCACATTTACTTATTTATTACCAAATTAATTTTTATTATGTGTTTGGATGATAATCATATAATGGGTAGTTGTTTTTATTTTTATTAAATTAGTTTCTATTTTTCTAAAAGTCAAATATGGCGACAATTAATATTATTATTAAACCAATTCATTAAATCAAAAAATTCAAAACTAAAAATATTTCATATATTAAATATATTGATTACACATTAAAAGCCTAACAACCATCCATTACATGATTATCATCCAAACACATAATAAAAATTAATTTAGTAAAATAAATAAATAAATGCATAAAAGATTTATCAATTTTACATAATTTTATCTTTGGTGGGTAGAAATAATTTTTAAAAATTTAAAAATATTTTTTTGACATTTATTTTTGTTGAATTAGTTTAAATTTATCAAATTCACAACTTTACCCTTGAAATTGAGCAATAATATCTTCAATTGTCCTTATTTGGAATAAGATTCAAAATTTATAGTCAAATGTATCACAATTGAAAAATCAGATATTAAAGTAACACGAGTCCCAAACTATAGGGACGGTTAGTGTAATTCGCCCATAAAAAAAATAACGCTTAATTAGTACACATTAAGGATCAGCTTTATATAAATATATAAAATTATATATTATCTTAAATAAAATAAATTTTACAATTCACTATTTGATATGATTTACGATTCATAATTTTACAACAATACCCTCACCTATTTGATTTAAATTTTTTTTTTTAAATCAAGAAAAGACTAAAGTGACGGAGTTATTTAAGTTTTGTTTGAAAATAGATTATTTTAGTTAAAAATTAAAAAATTAAAAAAATTCTACTCATAAAAAATGTCAGAAATTCTCTCACTCTACAATTTGCATTTTTTTTTTTGGTTGTAAAAAGTCAAAAAGTTCTTCCAAAATGATTTGGAATTTTCGAAAACAATTTTCTTTTTTATAATTTACAATCTGTTTTTTTTTTTAGTATTTTTTAACATTTTAATCATTTTTGTTTACTTTTTAGATCTACTTAATCTAAATACACTTAAAAAAAATATATAATTTGTACAAAGTTTTCTGAAAAATTCATTGAATATAACAAAATAGAAAAATGTATTGATTTTGTGTATTCAATAAATTTTTGAAAGATTTTTACACAAATTTTATATTTTTAAAGTGCGTCTAGTGAATCTATAAACTTAAAAAAATTAATTAAAATATTTTTAAAAATTTGAAAAAAAAGATACTAATTGAAAATTCATAAAACTAATTTTGAAAATTGCCAAACCAAAAATATATATATATTTTTTCACTTCATATTTTAGCATAAAAGTTAAAAAGTCACTTCCCCAAGTAGTTAGCTGTTGCCAAATTATAGTAATTTCAGCTTTAATGGTATGCCAAATGAGTTCTCAAAATAGACGGTGGCTTTGGTCCAGTCCAAGATCGGATTGGATCGTACTGTTGGGTCCGTGGGGACCCATCACGGGTCCCGTTTTGATAAACCGAACCGTTCAATATGTAGAACTTGTCGAGTACTATATACTTATAAAAATCACGTTGATCAGATATTAATAGCAATGTGAACAAAACAGTTTTTTATCAACCGCTAATTGTTTCACCGTCTATTTTTTTTATACAAAACTGATTTAATCACATAGCTATTGATATTCGATCAACGTGATTTTTTACAGGCATGTAGTACTTGACGAGTTCTACACATTGAACGGTTCGAATTATCAAAACAGGCCCAAAAAATGGGCCCCATAGGCCGAACTGGATGGGTCCAGTCTTGATCTCAACTTGAGACAAGCTGGACCCCTCAAAATATGGTATTGCTAATTTTTTATTTTTTTTTATCAAAATTAGTAAAACATTTTGTAAAATATCAAATTTTAATTAGAGCTTCTCTTCCTCTTTCAAAATGGAGCTCATAAATGAAATTTTTTATGTCAGTCTTTGTGAAGAAAATAAAAGAAATGACTAGTGTATTATTGGAGTAACATTGTTAAAATTCATCGTTTTCACATTGTAGCTGAGGTGGTTAGGCCCACAAAGGTCATAGCCCACTATGAACAACCCAAGCCCATCACTTAGAGCCCAACACATAACCCAACTGATGAGATCCTGAACAGCTGGAAGCCAACATGGCACGAAGAACCAATGATATTCAGACACGTGGCAGGTAAAGGACAAGCCACATCAGCAGACAAAGATTAGCAAAGTTATTGCCACTACACATCGCCATTAATACAGCCCATCACGACATTTATTACGACAACACCTCTCCGTCGGAACAGCACCCCCTCACCCTGAACAAGGTAAGCTACAACATAAACTTTCGGCCAAGGTGGTAGGTCGGAAGGGACGGCGAAATGATTACCAAAGGATATAAGCAGACATTGAAGACAAGAAGAAGGTTAAGCTTTCTATCTCCAATCTCTTTACACTCTGCTTCTCTTTCTAACTTACTCGTCGGAGGGTTCACTGGGGGACTCCCCGTTTCCCGTTGAACTTGTCTGCAGGTTCATTGGTGGGTTTGATCACTCGGATCTTGACACGAGAAACGTGGATCAGTCCGACCTGTTCTGCCAAGTACCCGTTGTATATTAATTGAATCATCAGTTAGCGCCGTCTGTGGGAAAGCTTTGCTCCGTGCGCCAGTTGTACTCATTGTCGCCGGAGACCCTGCCCCAACAACTTTTTCCTACTACCAATCAAAGTGTATGGTCACGACTAGATCCATGGCTTCTCACCATAATGCTGCCGACCATCAAACCGACCCTCTCAATCCAAACAATCCACCACAGTATTTCATCGAGCTTACCAACAGCATTAACCGCATGGCCGAGCGAAACCAAGCCCTGATAAATGCTTTACTCCAGAGAAACCTTTCTATGCCTCCTCCACCACCTCCACATATTCCCCCTAACCAAGAACGAGCCCCGAGCCATCCTATCCCGCAACCCTATCCACCCAACTTGGAAGGCTTGCAACCTCCACCCCTGCATCCGTCGATCCTGGCACTAACCCCTGAAGGAGAAGCCAGTAGTGTCCAGCCCCCGCTGCCCTCCGATGATGACAACATCCCTCTCTGGGACGCAGAACTCCGAGCCATGAAGTTCCAACTCCAAGGGGTCATGCAGAACATCCAGTATAAACCCTCTACCACAGCCAACTTACCATTTGTTGCCTCTATTCGGGACAAACCCCTACCCCTCAAGTTCAAAATACCCACCATTGACTCTTTTGACGGTACGACGGACCCAGTTGACCATCTAGAGACCTACCGAACCCTTATGATCCTCCATGCCTTCCTTGACGAGATTATGTGTCGAGCTTTCCCCGTGACACTGAAGGGATCACTGACCGTGGTTCACCCGATTAGCAGACTCGTCTCCACTTTCCAAAGACCTCAAATGACTCTTTCCTTAGCCATTTTATTGGAGCCCAGCGCCAACGCCGCCCGGCAACCCAACTCCTCAACATCCGTCAGACCGAGGGGGAGTCCCTACGCAGCTTCGTTACCCGCTTCAACACCGAAGCCTTATAGGTGGCGAAAAACGATGACAAGGTCATCCTTACGGCTTTCATGGCCGGTCTGTGGTCGTCTGACTTTCTCTTCTCCCTCTCCAAAAACCCCCCGACTTCCATGGCAGCCCTACTCTCCAAAGCCCAAAAATACATGAATGCTGAAGATTCCCTAGCCGCCTGGCAAGATCCATGGAAGTCAAACACTCCACTACACCGACAGAACCCCTGGAACTGATCGGTCGGTCCAAGTCCGACCGCCCGATCAGTTCGAGCGGTACACCCTCCTAAACTCCCCCATGGAACAAGTCCTCAATCAGATCCAGCGGGACTACCCTCTCAAATGGCCCCAACCATCGCAAACCCCTTCCAACCGGAAAGACCAGTCCAAATATTGTCGTTTTCACCAAGACCACGACCATAACACCGATGAGTGTGTTAACCTCAAGGATCAGGTCGAGACCCTAATACGTCAGGGACGTCTTAGCCGGTTCACGGACATCTACCCTTAGCAGAGGCAAAGAACCGAGCCCCTCAGAAACAATCGCCGGCGCACCCCACTCTGGCGGCCGACCCAACCTAACTAGGGCCATGATCGCCCTTCGCAACAGCCTTGGCCGCCAGGTAATCCCCCTCCACCAGTTGGAGAAATCGGAGTTATTTCATGTGGACTTGCTTGTGGTAGACCATCTCGCTCGACTCAGAGGGCATAACTCAAAAAGATAAGGCAGGGTTTAGACAAAGCAGTGGCAATGGTGGACCGACCTTCTAAACAGCCCAAACAGTGGACCGAGCCTATCACCTTCACGGACGCTGACTGTATAGGCATCCGTTACCCACATGATGACCCTCTCGTCATTTTTACCCTCTTCTCCAACTACAAGGTCAGACGAGTTCTCATCGACAACGGCAGTTCCTCAGACATCATATTCCTTAACTGCTTCCGCCAGCTCAAGATTGGGTAGGAAAGTCTGTCTCTCTTCCAAACCCCTTTGGTCGGTTTCACTGGCGACCGGGTGACCTCCATCGGCTCCATCGATCTCCCCATCACTATCGGCGAGTACCTACGGCAGACCACAAAGTTGCTCACCTTGCTTGTTGTCGACTGTGACAACCCTCGTTACGGTTTACCGAATAACCACTGATTACTGTTAAACTGAAACTGATTATGATTGATAACTGAACTGGTTAAAGTATTGAACTGACTGATTGAAATTTGAAACTGAATTAACTATGTATATCTGTTTAATTGTAATTCTATCTGTTTAGTTATTTGATTATTTGTTCGTGTCTTTGTGGTTAAACTGCTAATTGAAGGCCTTATCGGCAGCCGAATCTGAAACCGACTGATGTTTTATGATCATTATAATTTATGTGATTTTATGGTATAATTATCTGAAAACCGATTAGGTATGATTAAATTAGATTGAATTAAGCTTAATGTCAAGAGTTGCCTTAATTACCACTTTGCCATCCTAGTGGCTCACTATCTCAACCTTTTGAATTTCATTATACTTGAGACAAACCATTTTGCTCAGCCAAGACCCTTGTCTTTGCCGACTAAGGAAGAGAGTGAGAGAGAGAGAGAGTTGTTCTTGTGAATTTGGCTTGAAACCTTGAAGAATTACTTGGTAATTGAAGTGTAGATTGCTAATTAAGCTACCTCACCTTGTAATTGGAGCTCTAGGTAAGGAATTCAACCCTCTAATTGTGAGTTCAAGCTAATTCTTGCATGGTCCATGTCAATTGTAGAGCTAAGTCATGTTTTAATTCATACATGTTGGATCATGTTAGAATTCATGCATGCATGGTTGTATTGTTGGATTTTGAGTTGATTTCATGGCAAATTGTCGCATGCATGTTCATAATTTTGCAATAGTCCATGTTCTCATCTTGTTTTTGGGACAATTGGTTCATTAGAGCATGAAATTGGAGCTTTGAAATGGTTTAGATTCATGCATGTCATGTTGATAGCATGTTCATGAAAATTGGTTTCAAATTGTGTTGTTTAAACTACCCTTGGGCCTTGATTTTACAAATTAAGCTTTGAATCATGTTTAACTATGTGTTTATAAGAGTTTTCTAGAAAATTAGCCCAAGAGGATTGGTTTTGAAGCATTGGGACTTGATTTGAACTTGGAAGTTCAAATCTGGAAATTCCAGATTTTGAACTCCCATTCGAGAGGAGACTTCTTTCGGCGGAAAATCGAGCTCCCAAAGATCTTGCACTGTGCATCGATCCACTCGGCGGAGGCGGGTGACACGCCGGCGGCGTCGAGCGTGAATTTCACCTATCCAGTACTTTTTGGTCTGCTCGAGCGGATAAGTTGACGCTCGAGCGTGGACCTTTGTTTGTATGTCCGCTCGAGTGGGGAAGTTAACGTTTGAGCGGGACTCTGTTTCACTGAAAATTCTGAAAATGTTTTCTGAACACATCTTTGCGTCGTCACCCCATCCTAGGCATTCTTAGGCCTAGTTTAAGACATTTTAACGAGGATATAGATGTAGAACACACCAAGGCAAATTTAGGGATTAAGTTATTATCTTTCCCAACTGTGAAACTTAGTGTGTGTTCAATCTGTTAACTGTATAGGGTTGGCATCCTGAGGAGACGCTCTAGTTCACTGTAGCCCAGAACTCTGTGAGTAACAATTGTGTAAAGATATGTTCAAATGATCATCTTTTGAATGCTGAACTGATCTGTTTACTGAACTGGTACTATTTACTGAATGAATGTATGTCCTTTATTTCTGAACTGTACTGTGGCATCCTTAGCACCTACTGTGTACTGTTACTGTTACAGAGATCTCTGTCGGTTCCCTCGTTGGAACCACTACTGTTTACTGATTGATGGCCATCGTTTACTGCTCGGTCTATTAGACCTACTGTTACTGTTATGCTAATGGATGTACCACATATGACTATTTATTGTACTGAACAACTGAATTACTGATTGAAATGAACTACTTTCACTACTGTAACAACATTCATTCTAAACCTCTTTACGCATTATGTTATTCACTAGGCTTTAGCTCACTGCTCATATATATATGTAGGTGTACAGGCACTGGACCAAAGCTAGAAGCGTCGGGGTATTTCCAGTTTTGTCAAGCCAACCTATGCGCCTCACTGCGAGGTTCCGAGCCTGCCAAGCTAAGGCTAGGGGTGTTAGTGTTCCCCCTCCTGTACTGTTTTGTTTACTGTATAGACTGTATAGACTGCACTGTACTGGTTAATAGGGACTTGATCCCAGTTCTGAATGTTTGTAAATGTTTTGTATACTGTTTTGTACAAATGTATGAAAAATCTTTTTGGCATACAGATTGTCACAGCTCATTGGACATTGTTTATTTACTGTAATGGCTTTCGCCATGCCCCTGTACTCTGTTATACTGTCTTACTGTTAAGCAGGCTTTCGGTAATCTCGGATTACTGGTCGGTTACGGTGCTAAACCCATAGGGGCGGGTTTGGGTCGTGTCATCGACTGTCCCTCTGCCTACAACATCATAGTTGGTCGAACTGCCCTCAATGCTTTCCAAGCTATCACATCACCTACCACCTCGCCATAAAGTTCCCCACCGACCTGGGCGTCCGGACAATAAAGGGAGAGCAGACCGTGGCCAGAGAGTGTTATGTTGCCTCACTCAAGGAAGTCAAACTGAAGGAGGCTATGATCATTGAAGGACTTGACGTCCGAGATGAGGACGAGCTGGTCAGAGGAGAACCTATGGAGGAGCTCGTTGAGGTTCCCAGCGACCCCACCAATCCAACCAAAACTGCCAAAATTGGCAGCCAACTATCCCCCCAAGCTAAGGCCGACCTTACTGCCTTCCTGACCGAGCACAATGATATATTTGCCTGGACCCATTCAGATATGCCGGGTATTGACCCCTCCTTCATAACCCATTGCCTCAGCATTGAACCCCATTTCCGACCTTACCGCCAGAAGCAGCGCATCTTTCATTCGGAGCGCAATACTCTTATTGCTGCAGAGGTTGACAAGCTCCTTGAGGCCCAATTCATAAAAAACGTGGACTACCCTAGATGGTTATCAAACGTGGTCCTAGTCCGTAAGAATAATGGCAAATGGCGACTTTGTGTCGACTACTCTGATCTCAACCGAGCCTACCCCAAAGATAGCTATCCTCTTTCCCGCATAGACCTGCTGGTCGACGCTACGGCCGGTCACCAAATGCTTAGCTTCATGGATGCTTTCTCTGGGTACAACCAAATTCTGATGCACCCGTCTGATTGAGAATACACCTCATTCATTACTGACCGAGGTACCTACCACTACCGTGTGATGCCATTTGGATTGCAAAATGCTGAGGCCACCTACCAACGGTTGGTCAATGTTGTTTTTCATCATTAGATAGGTCAGAATATGGAAGTATATGTCGACGACATGCTTGTCAAGAGCAAACTCTCTGCTGACCATCTGACCGACCTGCGAGAGACCTTCGCCACCCTACGTAAGTACCAAATAAAGCTCAACTTGGAGAAGTGTGCCTTTGGCGTAGGATCTGGGAAGCTTTTGGGTTTCATGGTCAGTCAGCGCGGCATTGAAGCTAACCCTGAAAAGATCAAGGCCTTAATTGAAATGCAGTCACCCAGAACGGTTAAGGAGGTTCAAAGACTCATTGGTCGAGTAGCCGCCCTCAACCGCTTCATTTCCCGTGCAACGGATAAGTGCCTCCCTTCTTCAAAGTTCTTCGACAAACTTTTGAATGGACGACCAAATCCGAAGAGGCCTTTCAGCAGTTGAAGCAGTGTATGGCCAACCCTCCCCTCCTTTCTCAGGCAATCACGGGCGAACTCCTCTTCCTCTACTTAGCCATTTCAAGCACCGCAGTCAGTGCAGCTCTTATTAGGGAAGACGACTTTATCCAGCGGCCGGTTTACTACATCAGTCGGGCTCTCAGGGGAGTGGACCAGAATTACCCACTGTTAGAAAAACTGTCCTTGGCCTTGGTCATCGCCTCAAGAAGACTCCGTTCTTACTTCCAAGCCCATTCCATAGTGGTCCTCACCGACCAACCTTTGAAGAAGGTCATGCAGCAACCAGAACTTTCCGGCAGACTCATGCAGTGGTCAGTAGAACTCAGCTAGTTTGACATCTCCCACCAGCCTTGGACAGCAATTAAGGGGCAGGCTGTTGCCGATTTTATCCTGGAATTCACTAACCCTACTCCAACCACAGCCCCTCTACCCCCACCAATCCCCGCCAAGCCAAAGGACCCCCACTCTTGGACCCTCAACGTCAACGGATCGTCCCGCAAAGAAGGCAGTGGGGCTGGTCTCATCTTCACCGTCCCCGAGGGTGGTTATTTCAAATGTGCTCTTTGTTTCTTGTTCGAGGCCAGTAACAATGAGGCCGAATATGAGGCATTGATAGCAGGTCTCCGCTTAGCCCGGGACATCGGTGTCAGCCACATCTGAGGGTTCAGCGACTCCTAGCTCATTGTCGAACAAATTACGGGGGAATTCGATGCCAAGGATGATACAATGCGGGCTTACAGGGATATTACACTCCCCCTTGTTCGCCTCTTCAGTACCTTCCACATCAAGCACATCCCTCGGACGGAAAACTCTACGGCAGATGAGATGGCTCAGCTAGCTTCTGCAGACCAATCCGACCTCAGCCATGGTGTCCGCCTCGAATACCTAGTCTACCCTGCCATCTCCCTTGACTAGCAAGAAATGCAGTTCCTCCAAAATGAACCCATCCCTTGGGTGTCCGACATCTTCCTATTTTTTACAATGGGAGACCTTCTAGATGACCAACAGCAGGCCATCAAAGTCAGGGCCCAGTCATCCAATTACATCCGTGTCAGTGGTGCCTTGTACAAACGTGATTTTTCACGCCCGTATCTGAGATGCCTCAATCCAGCTCAAGCAACCTATGTGATGCGGGAAATCCACGAGGGTATTTGTGGTAATCATTTGGGCGGCAGATCCCTAGCCCACAAAATACTTCGCACTGGATATTTCTGGTCTACTCTTAATCAGGATGCGTCTGACTTCGTGCTCAAATGTGATAAGTGTTAGCGTTTTGCCAACATCCCTCATGCTCCTCCTACAGAGTTGATCACACTTTGCAGTCCCTATCCGTTCGCCAAATGGGGGATCGACTTAGTTGGTCCACTGCCCACTACCCGAGGCCAGACCAAGTTCGCAATTGTCGCCATTGATTACTTCACCAAGTGGGTAGAGACAGAACCTCTTGCTACCATTACCGAGCGGAACACAATCAAATTCATCTGGTAATCGATCGTTTGCAGGTTTGGCATCCCTCAAGCCATCGTCTCTGACAACGGCAAACAATTCGACAACGCCACGTATAGGAAGTTCTGTGCTGACCTCCAAATCCGACCATGTTTCTCCTCCCCAGGTCATCCCCAAGCCAATGGCCAAGTCGAGGTTACCAACCGTTCCTGTAGACACCCTATTTTTGACCGCCCTTAAGACTTAGGCGCTACTGATGGTTTGCTGGGTGATGAAAGATGTGCAGGGCAAAGGTTCAATTTCTTCGGCAAGGAGAGGGCCAAATCCCAACTTCCCACCCCTTTTTGAACCAAAACTATTTTGAATGGTTTTTGGACCTTAAAACCCTCTTTTTCAAAACATTTTTGAAATAAAGTTTCTGCGATGTTTCGAGGCTCGCATTTTGTCAAATGTTACACTTTTCGATAAACCGAGCAAGGACAAAGTGGAAATGAATGAAAGAGAGTTGAAATCTTTGAAAAATCTTTCAAAACACCTTGTTCAGGGGTTTGGAGTTGAAGAAAAGAGGTGAAGAGGGAGGAAACCTAGTTTGGGAGAAGTTCGGCATGAATCCGGGTAGAAGAGAGTCGAGCAGCTCTCGTTGAATCGGGCTTATTCATCTGCATACTTGGATTTTAGCTATGAGGCCACCATCATTGGAAAGAAGACTTCCGGGGCTTCATTTTTCATTCAAGAATCTCTTAAATCCGAGTTCGGAGGGCGGAGATATGATTGGTTGAAGTTGGGCATCATCCCGGTTGGACCGAAACTGAGCAGCCTTCACCAAAACAAGCATAACTTTTAGCACACATGGAATTTTGAGGTAAGTCTGAAAAATTTGGAAAGAAGACTTCCGGGTCTATAGTTTAGGCTCAAGAATGACCTGAAACGGCATCCAGATGAAGGAATTAGGCTTTCTTCAAGTCAGGGACTAGCATTGATTTTTGCCACCGGCCTCTATGGAGGTCCACCGGCCACAATTTGACCTCTGCAGCTATATGTCAGCCAAAAGTGAACCTTACCGGCCAAAAATGATGGCTGGTCGGCACAAAAGATGGCCGGCCGGCCAAAAGTGCCCAAAACTCAGATTTTTGACAGATATTTATCATCCAGCTGTTATACACTGCATCAGATATTTTCAATTGAGATATTTCGACCAAAAGCTCTTATTTTGCTATATATAGAGCCTTATATCTCATTTTTGGGGGGTTAGAACATTAAAGCAAGTTTTGGGGAGCTTCTCACTCTAAAAAACCTCTCTCTCTCTAGAAATTTCAGAGCCAAATCTCAGCTCTCTCTCCCTCTCTCTTCCTATATTGTGTGTATAGAAGCATATAAGTTCCCAAAAGTGAGTGTTCTTCCCATTTCTTGAGCCTCCACCCTTGATCAAACTTGCCTATCTTGAAGAGGTGATCCTTGGAGGTGTATTTCGAGCTTCTAAGGCTGATCTTGGTCCACGAAGAACCTGTTTTGGTGTAGAGCTTCAAGGGTAAGCTCCTACTTTTCTCAAGCTTGATTTTGTGCACTTGTATAGCTATCTTTGCAAGCTTCTTTTGGCCTAGTTTTCAACTGTCAAAATCTCTGTTTTTATGTGCTAAAAGTGGTGGATTGAAGTCCTTGTGAGTTAAGGGGTGTCCTCCCTTTGTTTGCTCCTTGTTTTGTGAGATTGTGATCCACCTTTGAGTTCTTTTAAGCAAACCTCTTTTGGGCCTAAAAACAACCTTTTTTTCAAAGGTTTTTCAGTGATCAAAAACCAGTTTTGAGGTCTTAAAAAGGAGGGGTTAGCCCCTCCTCCTTGTAACTAGTTGTTATGCCTTGTTAGGCTTGTAAAGTAGCATCTTTCTGTGGCTTGTTTTAGCTTAAGTCAAGCATGTTTTTGGCTCTGTTTTGCCATGTTTCAGATCTGTTTTGGTCTGGTTGGGGGCTTGGTTGCTTGCTTCATACACTTGTAGTGTAATTTTGCTCCCTAGCCTAGCTTGTTTCATGCTTTGGCCTATCTTCCTAACATGTGCTAGCTTAACTTTGGCCTGCAATAGTCCATATTTTGCTGTGATTAAGCTCTGTTTTGAGGTGTTAAGGTAGCTTATGCGTTGCTTTGCATGGTTGTGGTTTAAATGCTTAGAATGTCTTAAAGGAGAGCATGCTTTTCTAGTTTGTTTTGGCTATTTTCCAGCATGTTTTATTAACATGTAGAAATTCTGTTTTGGGCTGGATAAAACTCTCATGCATTGCATTACATAGTTGTAGTTCATGTGCTTCAAGAACCCATTGTTTGGGCATATCATTTGAGCTTGTTTTGGTGCATGATCATGGCATTTTCAGCATTGTTTTGGCATGTAGAAACACTGTTTTGAGGTGGTTGAGACCTACATGCATTGTACCATATAGCTATGGTTTATGTGCTTCATTGGCCTCTTGCATGAGCATGCTTCATTGACTTATTTTGGCCTTTGTTCCATGCACTGTAGCCACTGTTTTGAGGCTACATAACTCTGTTTCGAGTTGATTTTGTTGTTTAAGGCTTGCCTTGTGTGGTTATGGTGTAATGCTCTTGCATGCCTAGTTGATTAGTCCATTTCAGCATGAGTGCTTGAACCATTTGCATGCTGTAGTAGTGTCTTGCACACAATTTCAGAGCGTACTTCATGCCATTCATGCCACTTCCTTGCATGCTGCACTTTCATTGCTTTGAAAGTAGCTTCGAGCCTCTTGTTGGTTTGAGCATGAAGTTAAGACATTCATGCTTAATGGCTTTAATCCTCTTAAGGGTTTCTACTAGCCAGCGGCATGAGGTCTTCTTCGTGCTCAAGGCACTTGAGGCTTAGGCCCTCTTTCCCATTAGAGGACTCTCATTTGGACTTAATCAATTAAAGGATGAATTGGTAATGTTAAAATGAGTAAATAAAATTGACCAAGTAAAATGGCAAGATAAGCATAACATGTGTTTGCATTGCATGTGTCAAGTGTTCGATCGGACGTAATATCGAACACAAGGCGGATTAGTCCATTTCATACTCAAAGTGATGAAATGAGCTAATCCCCTTTGTCGCCAACACACTTGATCATGCATGATAGGGTGGTGGCACTTTGTGTGTATTTGTGCATTCGTGTCATATTAAAACGTGCAATTCAACTCCTTGGCCATCATGCATTGAAATGCGTGATTGATGGCCCGAGGGTCGAGGGCCATGCTCCCTTGAGTCCATTGCATGATAGGGAGTGTGTCCATGAATACATTTGCTTGAAAATTTCATGCCATACACTGCTTGCCCTCTGCTGCTGTCAACTACAGGTTTCAGCAGGAAGATTTGGCCGGCCGGCAGTGTTGAGTGCTGACCGGCAGAACATATTTGGCCGAGAGCACCAAATTTGGCCGATGATCCCATTCCCATGGCCGGTGGTACTTTGCTCTGGCCGGTGACAATCCGGGGGACTCAGGGAGTGATTCAAAGCAGTTCTGGAAATTTTTGTGATCCTCAGAGGCGAGGCGGTGTAAACAGAGGCAATGCTATGGCGTGAAGTTTCCGGGCGAGACGGATCAAGCATGCACCATCCACGCATCTCGAGGCAGGGCTGTGGCCACCTTCTTTCTGCATTTATTTTGTTAATTAATTAAGGGTCTGTAATAATTAATTAGCTAGGATAGTTGATTTGTTATTTGGCCTGTATATTTTTTTCGGACCCTCCGTGTGAGGGCAATTGTGTAATAAGTATGGGTGAGTGTGTGCATGTCTTCTAATCCCATGTCTTTCTTCCCTTTTATTTACCCGCTTATGATGGTAGACTAGGGCATATTTAAATCAGCATACCTTATGCTATTGTAACAGGTCCGTGAGGGAACTCACTAGTTACAGTTCGGACTCCCTTTTTGTTGCGGTTCTAAATCTGAACCAAAGAGTCCAACTCTGGCAAATCGTTTTGAGAAAAACAGATTTTGAAAAAAAGTGCCAAACATGGACTGCTTTGCCAGATACAGAGTCGCCACCTAAATATTTTTTAATGGGGAATTTAGGAAACCCTGACTTGGTGCCAAAGGCCACGTGTCCGTCATCACCAAAGTTGCCTCGGCTCAGGAACTTGGGTACGATTGGGGAAGGTCAGCTATGAGCACCCCCTCTCGCCCGGTTCGAAGACCGGCCTCTACTAACCATGATATCCAATTTTGAAAACTTTATGCGTTCTTATTCCGGTTATTAGTCTAGAATTACTATGTTATGCGCACAGCAAACAAGTATAGACTAGATTGCCTAATTTGGAAATAAGCATTGCATATCCGTTGGTTTTGAAAATGCTTTGGAATTTGCTACTCGCAAGTAGGCTAAAACACGGATTTCAATGAGTTTTCCAACTCAAGCAACCCAACCTTCACCCACAGGCATTCAGGCAGTTTATCTCATGTAAGCACTTAGCCGCACGGTAAGCATACTGTCATGTCAACATTCACACGCGTGCGAGATGCTAAATCATAAATACTTACATTGTACTCCGTGCCAAAACAATAAACTAGTTAGCAAACATGCATGTCCCTAGTTCATGTTAAGTGGCTAATGCAACGCAGGCAAGGATGCAATTTAGAGTAGGCTCAGCTAACCCTAAAATGGCATGTGAAATGCAGTCATTCGATACACGTATTCAACTTGGAATCGAAAATACAATGCAGTTTGTATGATGTACCGAGCCCGGTGCATGTAAACAAATGCATGGATGCACGCATGAGGTATGCTAATTTAAATATGCCCTAATCTATCATCATAAGCAGATAAATAAAAGGGAAGAAAGACGTGGGGTTGGAAGACATACACACACTCACACACCCTTATTACAAATATGCTCTCCCTCAGAGGGACCAAAATAATAATACAGTCCGAAGAATAAATGAATAAATTATTACAAAATTCTAATTATCAAATTAAATCAAATGTAAAAGGAAGAGGGCCTCAGCCCTGCCTCGGGATATGCGAATGATGTATGCTCGAATCCGACTCGCCCGGAAAGTCCGCGCCATGCCACTGTTGCCTCTGTTTTACTGCCTTTTCTTCTCTGAAAACTGTCAAAGTCCCAGAGAAGCATTGCATAACATCATCGGCTGGGAGGGATGGCCACCGGCCGTGTACAATATCCGTCGGCTGGAGATAAAGCTATCGACCGAATCTTGCCGGTCGCGTAAACTTTCTCTGAACGCTTTTGACAAAGAACAAAGGATGCGACGCATGTATGGCATGAAATTCCAAGCAAATGTGTGCACCAACACATCCCTTATCATGCTTTTGACTCAAAGGGGTATGTTCCTTGGTTCTCGGACCACCAATTGCGCATTTCGATGCGTGATGGCCCAAGAAACCAAGTATGCACTTTGATTTCAAATGTCATGCAAACCGAACAAACACATAAAGCCTAACCTCTATCACTTGATCAAGAGGCAAGGCATGCATGCCAATGCAATGCAACCTAGGTATGCAAACAAGAATACAAACATGCTATGCAACTACATGGTGTACACAATGCTAACAACATAACGTGCATAACGCATTGAAACATGGCATACACAATGCAAGATGGGCTTACACCAATATGAGATAGCCTCAGCCATCCTCACATAGGAGGCCATTAGGTGAAATGAAGCAACCGAAATGCACACAAACGTGTCCAATGCATGAACCGATCCTAAGGCATAACATGCGACTCTATATAAGCATGGCATATGATGAGACATGGCATGTCACGCCCCAAACCCGCCCCTAAAAGTTTGGGCATGACCCATTCGCAAACAGACACAAAACCTGTTATACATATCATATGGGGCCTGAACGGAAGCATTCAATAATATATAATAGCGTAAAAATAACATCCATTGAGCTATCACTACTATGCCAGGACCGTGAAGCGTAACATAATGCGATAATTATACGGTGATGTGTATCTCAAGATAGTTATGCACATATACATCTTCCTCATAGACATTTGGGTGCAGACTAAATACAACTTTAAAACTTAACAAAACTCCAAAAGTTGAGCGGTTAACACCTAGCTTTAGACACTCAAGGCTTTGGTACCGGTATCGGAAGCCACAGTTAAGATTGACCTCCGGGTTGAGTGCCTCTGAAAGCAGACATAAAATAAAGTGAGTCAAGCTCGGTGAATAATAGTACGTAAATCATGTAATGTTCCACTCAAACAATAAAGTATATAATTGCGAAGTATATGTTTATTTACACTCAGTAAATATCATGAGTCGATTTCCTTAACAACGCAGTTTAGTATGTACAGAGGATTTAAAATGTTCATATTTCCAAATAACAGAATATACATCAGTCCAACGATTCTGAGAATAGCCTTTCGGCCCGTCATATGAGCGGCTTATCGGCCAGAGATAATGAGCGCATAAAGCGTAGCGAACGCATAAAAGCGTGTGAGCATAAAAGCGTAACAGAACACATAAAGTGTGAGGGTACAGAACCAGTAGAAGATAATAAGTTTTGGAAACCAACAGACATATCATGCTAAATCTTAAACGGAACGGATCAATAGACAGTATGTATAACCAGAATAAATAAACAGAGCAGAACCATCCCAAAGTCATCTGAATATCGCCAGACCATAAACAGAATAATAAACAGGGCAGAACAATCCCAATTAATACACAGACAACATCATTCTCGATGAAAGTTGAGCGTTATAAATGGACATTAATAGTAACGACAAACATTAGCAGCAATTAAACATACATCCGACGTAGTAGTACTCACATTTCACTTGTTTATCGCGGACAACAGAATGTGCATTTTATCTATCGAAATAGTTGTCTCATAATTAACAAAGATGATACCAATTGCTTACAGATGCCAGAGGATTAATATACCATATAAATAGAACAGAATAGTTCCATAAACATACCGTTGTATGTAGCTTCCTCAACATTCATACTGATTTCTGATTAACTTAATGTTAATGAAATCACTTACACAGAACAGAGCGTTAATACCATAATCATTATCAGAAAATAAAATGTACATGTAGCGTACTATTACTCACAGTGATTAGACGCTTGATCCGCCTCTGTAATTGACCCTACACAATTCATAATACACATAAAAATCGGGTCACATATCATTATTCCGTTTTTAACTAGTTTATTTCTCTTTATCCCATTTACACATCATTTGGCAATTCAACATGAATCAAATTAAATCTTTGAATCTCATTTCAACATTCCACACCCAAGTTCATGTCATCCATAGTCTTAATACATTATTTCCTTAATTTTTCCCTTCCATTATAGCATAAATTCTAATGTTTATAACAAAGTTCGTTCGCTAATATTTTTACATAATTTCGAAATATCTCAGAAATCCAATTAAATTTATCCATATACAATTCAACATCTCAATTTCCTTATTCTACCTTCAATTTGGGCTAATTCATTAGTTATCACCATTAATCAACTTAGGGTTTCAAGACAAAAATCCAAACTCCTCAAACCATTACTTCTTCTTCCAATTTTCTCCATCTAAAGTTCATAATCCATCACCTTAATCTAGCAATTGCATCTCTAACATAATAAACCCAAAAACCCCCAAATCACAAATTGGACATAATATATACAAAACTATAGATTTGTAGTTATATACACAACATACCATAAATCTACACCTAAAATACCATAAATCCATCAATCAATACAAATAAGATCTCCTACCTCAAGATTGAAAGCAAGGAAGCTAGGTCAAGAGTATCACTTTGAAATTCCAAAATCAAATCGGTTGGAAATGTCCATCTTCTTGTCTTCTTCACTTCTTGGTGGAAGATCTTGATCAAAACAAAGAGAAATGGTGAGGATTTGGGATCAAAACCCTAGGGTTTTCGGTCCTAGGGGGAAAGGAGAGAAGAGGGGAAAAGAATATGTGAAAAAAGGATCCAAAAATCTGGTTTAAAAGCTGCTGTCCCGTAATCTACGCTCGAGCGGAGAAATTCCCGCTCGAGCGGACCTGGCCAAGACAGATCATCCCGAAACTTTGAACAGGCATAACTCTCTCATTCGGACTCCGTTTTAGGTCATTCTTGTGCTCAAATTGAAGCCCCAAAAATAAACTTTCCAATGGTTCTAACCTCACATTCAAATTCAAAGTGTGGAAAAAGAAAAGGGCAAACGAGTGACGGTTGGTCGTAAACGAATTATTCAAACTAAAGTTTTTGGTCCAATCTCCCTTTACCATCATCTTATCATCTCAATTAATATCCCAAAATAAGGTAAGGACATTTCAAATACACTAAGAAGAACATCAAAAATGAGTCCACATGCTTCAGAATCAAACTTACCCAGGCGACCCGCTCGAGCGCCCAACCTTGCGCTCGAGCGCGCAGACCAACAAGGTCGCCCGCTCGAGCGTAAACTCCCCCGCTCGAGCGGAAAACCACAACTCCCAGAATCTCAGGCCATCTGAAAAATTGCTGGAAACCCCAAAAGTCCGCTCGAGCGGAGGAAAGGATTTCTGGGTCGTTACATGGCATACAAACATGCAGATTTCAGCGCTGGAACATGATGCCAAATGGTCCCAAAACATGGAAATATGTCACCCAATGCATGCTATAGGCCCCGAAACCCAAGATTAGGCACATGAAATGGCTTACAGCTATACAAAGCATGCATAATTTGAACATGCAATAAAGATACAGAAGCAAGGAAGCCCCGAGACAAGCATTTTTACAGTACAAAGCATGGCAAGACAGTAAGCACAAGTGGGACTAAAATGGCATGCAAAAATGGGCCCTCAAGCTAGGTAATGAAGCAAGTGGTAGATGCAAAGCCCAAAATGAAAAAGATCCTTTGACAACACTGAAGAGGGACCAAAAATACGACTACTCACAGTTTATGACAGCCCCCAAATCAATATAAAAACACCCTTAAAATGCAATGCAAGATTAAGGCCACAAGAGGGCTATAACATGAAGTATACAAAACATGCATCAAACAGTCAAAGACTCTTAATGAAACATGTCAAGGGGGTCAAAATATGGCCACTCTCAGTTCTGATCATGGCCGAAAAACAGAAGCAAAATGAACTAACAAATCATGCAAAAATGGGGACCAAAGAGGGGTAATGAAGCAAGTCATACATGGAGGTCCCCAATAGTGTTGAGCCCTTCTTCAATGTTGAAGAAAGGCTCAAAATAAGCCTCTTTACACTTTACATCGAAGCTCAAAAATACTCGTAAATGAGGCTAACTAATGAAGCAAAAAAATGCAAGTTTAAGGGAAATGAATGCTTACCCTTGAAGAGCAGCAAACCAGCAGCCCTTGGTCCAAGTTTCTAAACTTCTAACCTCTGCAAATGGCCTCCCAAGTGCTGGAATGGAGGATGGAGGTGTTGTGCTAGGTGTTGTAGGGCAAATGGTGCAAGAACAAAGGTGTTTGGAGGCTTGGATAAGATAGATATAGAGGGTGTATGTATGTATATCAGATATATATCTCTTCCCTCTAGTTTTTTTGCTCCAAAATCTCCAACCAAACAAAGGAGAAGGGACCTCTCTTATATAGGCAATGTTAAGCTTCTAAGACAAGCTTCAAAGGGTCAAAGGGGTCTAAGGGGACGTCAAGGCTTATTGGAGAAGCTTGGACAGCTGGTAGGCTTCTTGAGGAAGCCAAGATAAGGGGTCAAGGCTTCCTCAAGAAGCCTTGAGCAAATGGTGCAAAAGAGGGGCCCAAAGGTGGTGCAAAGGGTGCAAAATAGCAACATATATGCACGTAGAGCTGGTTCTGTGCATCCCAGTTGGCACAGCTGGTATGCACCAGGCTTGGAGGGTGCAAAGGATGCAAACCGGCCAGAAAATTTGGTCGTCGGCCAAAATAAAGTGCCGGTCGGCATAATATTTTTCCGGTTGGAAAAATAGATTGCCGATAGGTCCTTTCAAGGTCAAAAAATGGCCAGTGGTATGAAAATTGAAGCCCCGGAAGTTAGCTTTCTAATGGCGCAAACCTTGCATCAAAATTCCTCCTATGCAGAAAGTTATGCCCTTTTTGGTGAAGCCGCGCAGACTCGATCCAAGCGGGACTGATCCCCTGCTTCAACCAACCATATCTCCCCCATCCGGACTTGGCTTTAGGAGATTCTTAAGTGCAAAGTGAAGCCCCGAAAGTCTTCTTTCCAATGGTGGTGGCCTCATAGCTAAACTCCAAGTGTATAGATAGATGAGCTTGATTTAGCGAGGACTGCTCGTCCCTCTCTTAGCAGTTCTTGCCTATCTTCTTCTCCAACTTGTTTTCTCCCCTCTTCTCCTCTTCTCTTCAACTTCAAACCCCTAAGAAAGGTGTTTTGAAAGATTTTTCAAAGATTTCATCTCTTTTTCATTCATCTTCACTTTGTCCTTGCTCGGTTTACCGAAAAGCGCACCATTTACCGAAATGCGAGCGTCGGAACATCGTGGGAATTTTATTTAAAAAATGTTTTGAAATAGAGGGTTTTAAGGTCTAAAAACCATCCAAAATAATTTTGGTTCAAAATGGGATATGAAGTTGAGATTTGCCTCCTTCCTTGCCGAAGAAACTGAACCTGTGCCCTGCACACCTTTCTCCACCAAGTAAACCATCAGTAGTGCCCAAGTCTTGTGGGCGGTCAAAAATGGGGTGTCTACAGCTATGCATGCGTGCATCCATACATTTGTCTTACATGCACCAGACTTGGTACATCATGCTAACTACATTTGTATTTCAATTACAAGTTGAGTACTTGTTAATTATAGCATTTCACATGCCATCTTTAGGATAGCCGAGTCTATTGTAGTTGCATCTTGGATGTGTTGCATTAGCCATCTTAACATGAACTAGGATCATGCATATGATTGTTAACTAGCTTCTGTTTTGGCTTGTAGGTGAGCTTTTTATGCTTTAGCATACCGCATACGTGTGAGTGTGGCCATAATAGCATGATTACCATGAGGCTAGCTGCTTATGTGATATAACTGCTTGAATGCCTGTGGGTGGAGGTTGAATCACCTAAATTGGAATAATGCATTAAAACTGTGAGTTTTAAGCCCACTAGATAGTGGCAAAACCTTCTTTTCTAAAGCCCACTTGAGGGTGGTAAAACCTGCATTTTAGCCTACTTGCGAGTAGCAAACCATTTTCAAAACAAACACGCAATGTTTTGTTCCAATCTAGGCGATTTGGTCTATACTTGTTTACTGTGCGCATAACATAGTAATTATAGGCTAATAACCGGAATAAGAACACATAGTGCTTTCAAAACAAGATATCACGGTTAGTAGAGGCCGATCTTCGAATCGGGCGAGAGGTAGTGCTCATAGCTGACCTTCCCTAATCGTACCCAAGTTCTCGAGCCGAGGCAATTTTGGTGATGACGGACACGTGGCCTTTGGCACCGAGTCAGGGTTTCCTAAATTTCTCAAAATAAAATATTTAGGTGGCGACTCTGTATCTGGCAAAGCAGTCCATGTTTGGCACTTCTTTTCAAAAATTTGTTTTCTCAAAACGATTTGCCGGATTTGGACTCTTTGGTTCAGATTTAGAACCGACAACAAATTGAGTCCGAACTGTAGCACGAGGTCCCTCGCGGGCTTGTTACAGTTCCCTTCTGAAGATCATCAAGACTAAGCTGGAAGCTGCTAAGGGACTTTGGGCTGAAGAATTGCCAAATGTACCCTGGGTTTACCATACTATCGCTCAGACTCCCACTGGGGAGACCCTCTTTCACTTAACATACGGCGCTGAGGCGGTCATCCCAGTGGAAGTCGGTCTGCCCACTCTAAGGGTTTTACATCCGAATCCTGAACTAACCGAAGAACTCCGTCGGGCAGTCCTTGACCTAATCGAAGAGCTCAGAGAAACTACTGCTGTCAGACTGGCCTCATACCAACAGAAAATGAGAACACACTACAACCGCAAAGTTCGATCAAGGGAGTTCGCTGTGGGGGACCTTGTCTTGCGCGAAGTAACCCTTGCCACCAAAAATCCGACTGAGGGCAAATTGGCAGCCAAGTGTGAAGGACCTTATGTTGGGAAAGCTCGACCATGACCAGGCACTTACTGACTTCAGGACATGGAAGGTCGAGATCTCCGCCACCCATGGAACGTTGAACACTTGAAGCGTTACTTTTAATAAATTCCTACTTTTGTATTGCTTAGTTATTGTATTTTCTTTTCGGCAAATTTACACACTTGAACATCCTTGTTCTCCTTTCACATCATGTAAATCTTTGATCAACTGGGCTACACTCTCCATGACAATAATTTTATATCTCAGTTATTTATATGGTATCTCCATAACATTTTGATTGCAGCACCCATAAAAAGCCTCAGCCAGACTGAGCACCAAAAGCCTCAGCCAGACCGAGCGACAAAATGCCTCAGCCAAACTGAGCACCAAAAGCCACAGCCAGACTGAGCACCAAAAGCCTCAGCCAGACCAAGCGACAAAAAGCCTCATCCAGACTGAGCACCAAAAGCCTCGTCCAGACCGAGCGACAAAAAGCTTACAGCCTCAACCTGACCAACCAGGAAAAGCTCGTCCAGATTGAGCGTGAAACGCCTCGGTTAGAGCAAGACTGAGTTACTTCAAGCTACTGAATTATTTGCAAAGTTAGTGAATCATAGCTTAACTCCAACTAAGCACACATGCAGAGCTCGATCAAAGCCATTCAAGCAAACTTCATGCTTGTGGCATTAGTAGACTCACTTGGCCAAAATTCTAGGTCCATGTTTTTACACCTTACTTGGTCAAATTCCAAACTAATCTTTTATTTACCAACACTCTTACAACTTGATCTACAACTCCATTTTTGGGCATAATTTGAAACTTCACATCTTTGACATTCTTACCAACACTCTTTTATTTTCTTATTTATCAACATTTGCAAGTCAGCCTCTTTCTTTACAAGTCAAGCCTAACTTTAATAAACCACTCTCATTCACTTCAGCAGTGTGGCAAACACACCTGGAATTTTATTCTATTTTAAACTTCACTCTGCACTAAGTTTTTAATACAAGTTCAACTTCAATTTATATTGAGATTCTCACAACGATTTATACACAAGCTTTACACGCAAACCACCATTCTCATTCATTTCGGATGCGCAAGCAACAACAATCTAATGAAAACACAATTGCAATTTTATTTATTCACAAACTTGTACATAAACTCATTACAGCATTTCAATAATAATGATAATAATAATAATAATAACAAAAACAAACACACAAAAACAAAAACAACTCTAGGTACAAGGTCATCTTCTTCTTCTTCATTTATTCCTCGTCACTGGAAACGAGGTCTTCTTCTTCAATCCCCTCATCCAGGGGGGTCTGGGCCACATCGTCTCCGTCAATTTTTACACTATTGAGGTCTAAGCCTGGGAACAGTTCTTCAGCTTTACGCTTGAACATCTTCCAACCACTATCCTAGAACTCAGCCATTTCGTGTTTATAGAAGTTTGAATGTTGGAAGCTCTCAATCATTTCTGCCTCGGTCCTGCCCCCATCGGTCGTTCCAGACGGGTCCGCCCCTCCAGACACCTCCCTCGCCACGATGCTGGCGACCGCGGCATCGATCGCCATCTGAAATTCAGCAGACCCCTTGAATTGTTCTATTGCTGTGACATACAGATCAGGGTATGCTGCCCTTTCAGAGGCTGTCTTGGTCCTCTCTTCCTCCAACTCCTTCTGCAGGCTCGCCTTTTCAGAGGCTGTCTTGGCCCTCTCTTCCTCCAACCCCTTCTGCAGGCTCGCCTTTTCAGAGGCCGTCTTGGCCCTCTATTCCACCAACTGCTTCTACAGGCTCGCCCTCTCCTCCATTGCCTTAGCACGCTCGTCTTCCAGCTCCTTCTGCAGCCCAGCAATCTTCACGTCTGCTTCATCTTTTTCTTTGATTTGCTGGGCGCACAGTTCTTCATTGCTGGTCATAGCCTCTTCATGCCGCTCAATGGCGACCGCACAGGCCCTTTAAGCATTCCCTAGCTTATTCTGCTCGCCAGCCAGCTGGAACTCGAGCGACACAACCTGGCGGCGTTCGTCTTCTAACTCCAACTTGATCGCGATCAGCTCAGCTTGGGCTCGGTCGGCAACATTGGGTGAACAATGGCCAACACTTGCATCTTTTTAGCTTTTTCAGTTTCCTGCCAACCCCTGGAGCACGCGTTTCGCGCAGCCTTCTTCCACCATGCACTCTCCCTTTTGAAGTTTGCAAGTTGAGCCTTGGCCTCATCCGACTTGACCTTTGCAGACGCTGCCTTTCTTAGCAGAGCCCCAACTCAGGTGGTTACCTCCATTTAGGCAGAGCACACCCCCCTTAGCAGCTCAGCCTTATTGAACCTGGCTACCGAGCGCACAACCGCCTTGTCCAAGATCCTAACAAGGCGATCTACAGCTGCCCTAGCTGGGCCTTCTTCTCCCTCCAGTCGCCCAGACACCGCGCGAGCATGGTAGATCGCAGTCGTTAGCCTGACCCCCCTACCTCCTTGGGGTGTAGGACCCCCCTGGGGCTGTTCCTCTCCCCTTGGCTCAGGGCCAGTTGCCTCACCTTCTACTTGAATTTCTTGGGTGATCTCCATCACTACTGGGACGACTTCCATGACCTCTGAGGCGACCGCAACCACTTCTGGGGCAACCACCCTTCCTAAGATCTTCCCCTCACCCTCTCCTCCCTTGCCTTCTTGGCCATGGGGGTCTCCTCTGCCGTCATCTCCTTCCTCTTCTTTAAGGCAGGCTCTTCTTCACTCCTCCTCACTCTCCTCTTTTTCTTTACCACACCCTTCACCTCCATCTCCTTATAGGCCCTCTCCTTCAAAGGATCAACTAGGGGCGGTCGTGGCTCAAATCCACCTAAGTCTTTTTCCCCTAGGGGTTTGGGGCGAGGTCGGATCCTCTCCCTTGTGATCGGTTTTGGCAGTCGGTCTACCTGGGACTCTTTGAACTTACTGGCTTTAGCGAGGATGGCCATATCCTCAACCTCTTGCGCTTTCCTCCTCGCCTCTAGTTCAGCCCATCCCAGATCTCCAACGCTCGGCTGAGGGCCTAATCCCGCTTCAAACAAGGCTAAAGGTTGAACGAGTTCGTCCCACCTGACTTCCTCCTTCTCCCTCCATGCCTTCACCTTTTTTATCCTCTCCTCTACTGCTGCCCCCAGTTTTGGCTCCACAGATTTGGTGGGCACTCTCCATACCGTACGCACCCCAATCCCTCTATTCGCGGACACGTAAAACCACCGCGGCCTCCAACCCTAAATGGATGACGGCAGCCCCGTCACCAGACCCTTCCCTGCCGCCGCCTGCGACGTCACCCAAGTCTCTTGCTGTCTTGAGGCCTTATAACATGCGAAAAATTCGTCTACCGTCATAGCCGCCCCTTCAGTCGCCTTTGGCTACGCGCTTGCATAGGCTAACACAATCTTCCACGCGTTGGGCATTAGTTGCCCCGGTGCCACCTCCAACCAGTTTAGAACATCAACCACTACTTGCGGAAGTGGCAGCCTTAGTCCTCCTTTCAATGCTTCCTCGTACAGGGCAAACTTCCCTGGCCGGGCGTCGGATGGCCTCTCCGTTGACGACGGCAACAGTAACTCTATTTCAGCGGGAACCTGGTACTTTTCGCGCATAACCTCCAAGTCCGCCGCAGTAACCGTTGATTTGTCAGCCTTCGTATGCCAGTGATCTGGTTCCGCCTGGCTGATTGGCTTCGGAGCCGCTATCATGGTGGAAGAATGGGATTGTACCACCGGCTCCCCTACCCTCTCCACTTGTCTCTCCGTCCGGTACTGCTCCGCCAGCTCCACTGCGTCGTCATCCCCAAACGGATCAACCCTGGCAGTTCCAGCTTCTTCTTGAGCCATCTCTGTGGTGTGCCTACGAATAGCTTTGGAAGTGGGTGTAAGAAAATTCAAGAAATGTTGCAGAAGTGTATCGTCAGCAACAAAGGAATTAACAATTAGAATGTTTTGATTTTTTGCAAAGAAGTAGGTAAAGCGAATAATACATAAAGCCCAAGGCTTGCCCGTATTCCAAGGGTCACAATTACTTTTCGCCAGTTTGAAAATTTTTCAAAACATCCGCCAAAACTGTTTTTTCAACACCCATCATGACCTATCGTTTCATTTTTGGCCCAACGCCTAATCTCCCTCCCCACGAGATGCTGCCACGTGTACGATCACGATTCACTGCCACCTCCCCTTACCCTGTCTTTTCCACTTAAAGTTATCACATGACACGCCACCTCTTGAGCCCCGCGCCCCCTCACCTCAACCTTCACGGTCGGTCCTCCTCATGGTCGGCCCTCCCACTCGGCCACCATTCCCGGTCGGTCCTTCTTATGTTCGGCCCATCTACTCGGCCACCCTTTGTGGTCGGTCCTCCTCATGGTCGGCCCATCCACTTGGCCACCCTTCGCGGTCGGTCCTCCTCATGGTCGACTCTCTCACTCGGCCACTCTTCGCGGTCGCTCCTCCTCATGGTCGGTCCTTCCACTCGGCCACCCTTCGCGGTCGGTCCTCCTCATGGTCGGCCCATCCACTCGGCCACCCTTCGTGGTTGGTCCTCCTTATGGTCGGCCCATCTACTCGGCCACCCTTCGCGGTCAGCCCTCCTCATGGTCGGTCTTTCCACTCGGCCACCCTTCGCGGTCGGTCCTCCTCATCTTCTCCATTAGTATTCCCTTCGTTGGGCTAAAGCTGCACTTGGGAATGGAGGACTACTGACGTGGTTAGGTCCACAAAGGTCATAGCCCACTATGAACAACCCAAGCCCATCACTTAGAGCCCAACACATAACCCAATTGATGAGATCCTGAACAACTGGAAGCCAACATGGCACGAAGAACCAATGATATTCAGACATGTGGCAGGTAAAGGACAAGCCACATCAGTAGACAAAGATCTGCAAAGTTATTGCCACTACACATCACCATTAATGCAGCCCATCACAACATTTATTACGACAACACCTCTCTGTCGGAACAGCACCCCCTCACCCTAAACAAGGTAAATTATAGCATAAACTTTCGGCCAAGATGACAGGTCGGAAGGGGCGGCGAAATGATTACCAAAGGATATAAGCAGACATTGAAGACAAGAAGAAAGTTAAGCTTTCTATCTCCAATCTCTCTCTACTCTCTACTTCTCTTTCTAACTTATTCGTCGGAAGGTTCACTGGGGGACTCCCTGTTTCCCGTTGAACTTATCTGCAGGTTCGTTAGTGTGTTTGATCACTCGGATATTGACACGAGAAGTGTGGATTAGTCCGATCCGTTCTGTCAAGTACCCATTGTATATTAATTGTATCATCAGTAGCAATGTCAAAGTTTAGTTTTGACTGTCCATATTATCATTTTAGCATTAGAGATGCTTTTAGTAGTGTTGCAAAATTGCTCCACGTTATTCACATTAGGAGTCTCTTAAATAGAGACATAAAAATGGTGAGTTGTACTGTAAAGATCACGAAGAATTTAAAACTTTTATTTAATATAATTGAATCTTAATTAAGTTTAATTAATTATAATTAAATTAACAAGTTTCTCTATTCACTTAGATTTTCATTTGTTAAATTTTTTGTGCATTTGACAAAAACTAATTTTCAAGTTGGTTTAGAATAATTCACTGAGTTCCTTAAGTTTACAATTTATTCTTAAAAATATGACACATACAATTAATGTGCACATTTTAAATAAAAAAATGCTAACAATTATAATTAATTATATCAAATTGAGACAAAGTTGTGAATTCATGATTAAAATTTAGTCAATTGAAATTACAATGATAAAAATGACACAATAATTAAAATATAAAGACTATTGGTGTAATTTATCCTAAATTTTTAATTTAAAATAAGCATAATGTTACACTCTTTATTTCTACTATCTTATCTTATCATCTAATGTTTTTTTTTTTTTTTTGAAACTGAGGTGTCCGGCTTCTACCGCTGGGCTGCGTCCACTGACTAATCCTCAGGAAGAGCAATCACAGCATCCCACCGCCACGGCTCCCCGCTTAAATCCAAAAGTGTTCCAGAGGAGAATCGAACCCATGACCGTACGCCTAACCCACACAATCATGTTTTCGCCCTTACCACTGGGCCACCAAGGGGGTGGGTATCTTATCATCTAATGTATCAGTCCAATTGTCAGTATTACATGAAAAAATGTAAATGAATGTAGAGATTTATTATACTAATATTGTATTAATAAGTAAAATGATAACTGTAATATCATATAAATATGTGATAAATATAAATTATTGTTAAAATAAACTATAATAAATATGCCATTAAGTAGCACCGTTTTCACGAGGGATGGCAATGATGTGGATTTGTGGTGTCCTGCCGCGCCCTATTCCATAGTCGGGGTGGAGTACATTGTTGGATAAATTTTGTAACTACAAAAAATATGGTATTAAAAAGATAGAGATAATATAGTATATTATGAATAATAATTTATAATTAATGAGAATTAAAAGATATAAGTTGAAAAAAAATTAGTGAAAATGAATGTTAAGTGTTTTAATCTTATTATATTAACAAAATTAAATTATGTATTATATCTATAAATATATTTAATAAATCTAATCCCAACATGAGCGAGATTTGGGTTGTTTTGGGAAATAGGTTAAAGGTTAATTTGTTAGCTTCTTTAAAAAAAACTTATGGTTGGACACGTGCATTGCACGTGTCACGTGATTTTCATCAACTGTGAGTACTGAAATTACGCGTGTCTCTTAAATTAGCATGTGATATGTATACAAAGTATGTAGACTTGTATGGGTAAATTAATCTATATGCAAAATATAACTAAGCAATAAATGAATACATACTCGGTTGAAGAATTTAAATAATAAATGAGAAATTTTATAAATATAAACATTAATTTATAACTAGATTGTTGAGATTACAATCTTATATTAAACAATAAACAGGTCATTTAAATATATAGTATTATACAAATCTTTTTCTATTAACTTCCCATTTCAATTTTTCATAATCCGTACCTATAAAACAATTGATTGAAAGTATGAAATTAATTATATAATTACATAATTTAGTTTAATAGTTCGTCTCATAATACAAATTTATTGAACCCACTATTGCATATTATTTGCATCCTATTTACATACTATTGGTGTAAAAACGTATTAATATCAATATATAATATATTTTTATATATAAAAAGTTGTCGAGTCTCGTTTCATGTGCCACAAACATCTTGCATAATCAAAAATATAACATTAGTTATTAGTATATTTTCATTTATGTAGAAAATGAGGAATAGTCTTTTTAAGAAAATAGAATGATGTTGTAGCTTAATATTTCGATTGATATAGCAATTTCATAATTATTTTCATGATGTTTATAGATTCATACTTATAAATGTTTGTAGGGTCACTTTCATGAAATTGTCAAGTTACATGATTTATTATGTCATTTATAAATAATTAGCATATGACAAAAATTAATCAAAACTTTTTATTTGTTGTTTTTACTTTCTACATCATTGAGTTGCTATAATAATGTTTGGGCATTTTTTGATTTTTTTTCTTTTGTAATTTGACTAAAATGTGCACATGAAGTACATTGTTTTTCTTAAACTTCATAACAGATAGGACAATTCCTGATTCAGCACATCTAACTTTGCTTAGAGAGAATATTGCAATAGATTTTCTGTATTTTTTATTTCACTATCTTTTTATTTTTCATTTTACTCATTATTATAACTCATTGTAATAAAAATATTTTGATCAGTAAAAGTTTGATGCGATATTATATTGTTATGAATTTCAAAATTCATTTTCCCTTAATAATGCGATTTTTTTCTGTGAGGAAAAAAAATACAATTATTGTCGTGATGAAGATGTTTTGAAAAGTCTTAATTTGTTACTGAAAGTGTTTGTTGTGGACATTTGTTTGTATGACATGTAAGTATATATATATATATTAAACATAAGTTGATAGGAGAACATTACACAATTCCGTATTTTCTTTTCTAACAAATATAACTATATTATTAAAGCAATACATGTTACAAATTAAAGTATCTGATAGTAATATAGTATTACAGATTGACAATGTATGAATATAGTAACATATATAAATTTAAATTTACATTTTTGTATATATATATATTGTGGGGATATATTTTCAGAGTATCAACACGTGGCCAAGGTGACGCTGACGTATCAGCCGGGGTGCCACGTGTCTTGGTCGTAACGCCGAGGTGATCTCAGTTAGGCCGAGGTTATCTCAGAAGATTTCAGAATGCGGGATAAGCGGATAAGGGACAAGAGTCCTAGAATGAGGAAGGACTTCAGTCTGGATAAGGATAAAGCTCTTAGGGAGTTTATCTTTATCTATTGGAGAGTTCAGGATAAGCACTGAGCAGAAGTCCATTGAAATTAGGCTTTTATTGGGACTAGGATTGAGTCAACTATAAAAGAGAGGCGCCCCCATGGGTCTAAGGTACGCAATTTATATTTAGAACAGTGAGTAAGCACTATTGATTATCTTTGAGAGATATTTGATTACTGACTTAATCATCGGAGTGCCCCTGGGTGGACGAACCACCGCCGGAATCTCTTCTTTTTGTTGCAGGGCGTTCGGGCTTACCCTATTTTGCCAGTGCTCTCTAGTTGAATATTGAGTTGGCAGTGTGGTTAGAAATTCACTCACATAATTTGGCGTCGTCTGTGGAAAAAAAAGAGAATAGATGGCCAACGACGAACAGAAAGAGAAGATTGGGGATAACACTCCTGCTGGGAGTGGGAGACCTATTGGCCTTGACGTCGAAGAAGACAATTGTAACGAAGAAACTCGTGACCAGAATCATAGAGGGAAGGACGTCGGCCAGGAAAGCGACGTACCAAAGAAAACAGACCAAAGCGGGTACTATAACGAGAACGACCTCCAGGTATGGAAAGAAAGATGCCTGTAGAGGGACGATGAGGTAAAGACCATGGCGAACAAATTGGCGGACCTGCAAACAATGGTCAATTTCATGATGTAGAATAACGTCATGCAACCACGATTCCCGTTGCAGGACACGCCGATTCCAACGACCAATGCCTAGAAATGAGGGCAGAAAACAATCCCTGTTGCCCCCCACCACGCCAGAAGTGAAAAACACTCGCACCGGCCGTCAAGGGAGGTCGGGCGAGGAGGAGAGTCGAGAAGAGAAGAATCTCGAAGGACACATCGCACCAAAGAGGCAGACCCCAGAGAACATCGGCATGTTCAAAGGCAAGAGTTGTGCTTCGACGCGACCAATAGAGAAAAGTCGAAAAGGGCTCATAACGAAGCTGAGAGTAGTGCACCTAAAAGATTGAAATCAGGAGATAGCCAAGCTCCTGGGCGGACCAAGGAGGACTTGAGAGATTACCTCAAGAGGAATCAACAAAATGCCGAGGTAACTTCCCCTGTTAAGCTGAGAACACCATTCTCGGTGGAGTTGGACAAATTTGAGACACCAAAAAGATTCAGTATGCCAAGGTTCCAGATATACGATGGGAAGTTGGACCCTAACTTTCACGTCGGATTATACCTGAACTCGATGGCACTGTACACTGGGAACGAGTCGTTGCTCTGCAAGGTGTTCCCCTCATCTTTCGGGGAGATTGCATCGGATTGGTTTCACAAATTACCGAAGGGAAGTGTGAAGACCTGGGAAGGTCTAGCCGAGATGTTCGTGGCCAGGTTCGTGTCAAACAAACTACAGCCATTAAGGGTAGACGCCTTGATGGCTCTCAAAATCAGTGAGGATGAAGGCCTTAGGGCCTACGCAAAAAAGTATTATGGGGTGTTCAATAGAATACCCGAATGCAACCAAGAGGTGGCAGTCGTGTCTTTCAAGAACGGACTAAAAGATGATTGTGCACTACGAAAGTCATTGGCAAAGACATTGCCAAAAAGCATGGAGGAGCTCATGGCCAGAATTGAGAAATATGCCAGAGCCGAGGAAGACATGCCAGGGATTAAGACAACAAAGCAAGAGAAAGCAAATGGCTTGCCGAAGCGAGGCCGAGGTAACAACGGATCCAATAAACGAGAGATAGGATTGAGAACTGCACAGGCAGTCACGATTGTGTTTCGAATCCCAATTCACAAAGTCCTGGATAAAATCCAAACGGCTCGCCGAAGCGAGGCCGATGTAACAACGGATCCAACAAACAAGAGATATGCAGCCACGACTGTGTTCCGAATCCTAATTCACAAAGTCCTGGATAAAATCTGAACCCAACCCTATTTCAGACCACCAACAAGGGTTCCAGGAGAGTTTATGGGAAGAAGCCTTGGAAAGTATTGTGCTTACCATAACGAAGATGGACATCTGACTCAGGGTTGCAAAGCCCTAAAGTCACACTTGGAAGCCCTGGTAAGGCATGGCCATTTGAGGGACCTTGTAGATGAGATCAGGACAAGAGAAGAGCAGGCAAGACTGCCTCAGGCACCAGCAGCTCCACCTCTCCCAACACAACAGCCATAGGCAGGCGGGCCTCGGGTAGTTAATGTAATTCACTCGAAGGTCAACAAAAACGAAATATGAGGGGAAACACAGAAGGTAAAGCACCTACAGCATGTGTACTAGGTCCGGCAGAAAAGACCTCGGGCTGATAAGTTCCAGGGACCAGTAGTGTCCTTTACTGAAGTCGACCTGGAGATGGTACAACATCCGCACAACGATGCCTTGGTAGTATCCTTCCAGGTTGGGGAGTGCCAAGTAAAGCGCATCCTAATTGACCAAGGCAACTCTTGTGACATTATGTATGTCAGATGTTACAAGGAGCTTGGCCTTCACCCAGAGGATATGGAACAATCCAATGGCCCAATGGTTGGGTTGAATGGAACGCCGATGTGGCCACTGGGAGCAACAAACCTAGAGGTGCAGGCTGGCACTAAGAAGGTGAAGACAGAATTCACCATAATCGACACACCATCCCCTTACAATGCTATACTGGGGAGACCATGGCTACATGCAATAGGGGCTGTACTCTCAACACTGCATCAGCTATTGCGGTTCCCAACAGAACATGGGATAGAAAAGGTTAGAGGGGATCAGCTGTAGGCAAAAAATAGCTCCATGGCAGTAATAAAATCCACCTGCAGTATACGAGAACCAGAGACAGTAGAAATCGAAGACGAGGACGTGGAGGTCCTAGAGCATGTTGGCAAAGAGCTAGCTGAGAAGAGTGAAAAAGTCCTGAAGAAAATCCTTGTCTAGTAAAGGGATAAAGAACGCTTCTTCCTTCTTAGCTCGGGCTTAGCTGAAGAAGAGGAAAAAGAACTGATGGCGTTCTTAAGGGCAAACATTGAAGTGTTTGCCAGGACGCCTTATGAAATGCCAGGCATTGACCCCGAAGTCACTTGTCATAAACTGAACGTGGACAAGTCGGCCAAACCCATGATCCAACGGGCAAGAAGACCGACGTTACTGCATGTTGAGGCAGTGGAAGAAGAAATAGACAGACTTCTAAAGGCCAGAGCCATTCGAGAGGTAAATTACCTGACATGGCTATCGAATACAGTGGTGGTGAAGAAAAGGAATGGTAAATGGAGAGTCTGCGTGGACTTCACCAGCCTGAACAAGGCCTGTCCCAAGGATAGTTTCCCATTACCCAAGATAGACTAACTGGTGGATGTCACTTCAGGGTATGGAAGGATGAGCTTCTTGAACGCCTACAAGAGGTACCATTAGATAGCCATGTTCCCCTCAGATGAGGAGAAGACTGCGTTTATCACCCCAAAAGGGCTGTATTGCTACAAAGTGATGCCTTTTGGGTTGAAAAACGTAGGAGCAACTTACTAGAGATTGGTAACCAAAATGTTCAAACACTTGATTGGCCGAACAGTGAAAGTTTACATCGATGATATGGTCGTGAAGACCAAGGAACCCGAAGGTCATCTGTCTGACCTAAAAGCAGTCTTTGATATCCTTAAAACATATCGGCTCCGACTCAATGCATCCAAGTGTGCATTTGGAGTTGGATCTGGTAAGTTCTTGGGATACCTGGTGACCAGAAGGGGCATTAAGGCCAGCCCAGATCAGATCAAGGCCATCCTAGAGTTGAAGAGCCCGACGTCGGCAAAACAGTGCGAATCTTGTTGGAAGGGCTGCGATACGAATAGGTTCATAAGCAGAAGGTCAGATAAGTGCAAACCTTTCTTCAGCTTAGTGAAAAAAGCCACAGACTTCTTATGGACCGAAGAGTGTGAAGCCGCCTTGGCCAGTTTAAAGAAGTATTTAACCACGGCTCCAGTTCTCTCAAATCCAGAACCTAGAGAAGTCATTTTTCGTATAGCAGTTTGAACATGCACGAAGGCGATGTGGTAATCCGAGAAAAAAAATGAGAACAAAGGGCTGTTTACTATGTAAGCAAAACCCTGGCTGATGCAGAAACCAGGTATTTACCCTTGGAGAAGTTAACACTGACCTTAGTAATGGCTTCAAAGAAGCTGAACCATTACTTTTAAGCCAACAAAATTGTGGTGCTAACTGAACATCCTTTGAAGTCTCTGTTGCAATAGGGAGATCTGACAGACAAAATAGCCAGATGGTCAATAGCCTTGGGTTAGTATGACCTGGAATATAGACCAAGAACAGCAATCAAAGGCCAAGTCTTGGCCGACTTTGTGGTCGAATTCACTCCAGGAGCCATTGTACATCAGGCTCCGTTGAGCCGAGGTGTACGATGTCCAAGCGAGCAAAGAGGAGCCCACTCAAAGGCAACAGAACAAAGAAAATAAGAAAAACTCAGGCCCTGCAGCATTTACATCAGTGACTCCTTTAAACTGTTTGTTGATGGGAGTTCAAACCGACAAGGAGCGAGGGCAGTAGTACTGGTATCTCCAGATGGACAGATACTAGAACAATCCATTCGTTTGCGGTTCAAAGCCTCGAACAATGAAGTAGAGTATGAAGCACTGATTGCAAGACTGAAACTGGCAGTAGCGGTAGAAGCAGATGAGGTGATAGTCTTTTGTGACTCTCAGCTTATAGTCAACCAGACAACAGGCGAGTTAGCAACCCAAGATGAATGTATGTCGGCATACGCAAAGGAAGTAGGCAGATTGGTGGCCTTGTTTCAGAATTGTCGACTACAGCAGATTAGCCGAGATAATAACAGTCACGTCGATGCCCTGGCCAACCTGGCTAGTGCAATACAACCTGGGAAGGCAAGGACAATAATGGTCGACTACTTGTCGGGCCCAAGCGTCGAACCACTGACCATAGAGCGTGAAGCAATGTGTGTGGACATGGACCAAGCTGGATGGACGCAATAATGACATTCCTGAAAGAAGAAAAATTGCCAGATGATCACAAAGAGGCACACAAGATCATATTGAAATCGGCAAGATTTAGTCTAATAGCAGAAGGATATCTCTACAGAAGATCCTTCACTGGACCCCTTTTGAGGTGTGTACATCTTTCACAAGTTGAAGATTTTTTGTTCGAAACACATGAAGGAATATGTGAAAGCCATGTTGGGGGCAGATCACTTGCCCATAGGGCCATTACCCAAGGGTATTGGTGGCCCTATATGTAGAAAGATGCAGAAGCCTATGTCAAGAAGTGTGAAAAGTGCCAAGGTTTGCACCACTGATACACCAACCAGCAGCAAACCTGAACCCAGTATCCAGTCCTTGGCCGTTCGCCCAATAGGGCATGGATCTTGTTGGAAAACTGCCCCAAGCAACTGGGCAAAGGAAGTACCTTCTGGTAGCAACAGATTACTTCACCAAGTAAATAGAAGTTGAACCCCTTGCCAAGATCTGAGACGTGGATGTGAAGAACTTTATATGGAAGAACATCATCACTAGGTTTGGAATCCCAAGAGCACTAATTGCAGACAATGGAACATAGTTTGACAATAAGCTAATCAAGAACTTCTGTGGAAAGTTCAAAATCAAGAATTATTTCTCCACCCCAAGTTTTCCTCAAAGCAATGGACAAGCAGAAGCATCCAACAAAGTCATCTTGGATGGGATTAAGAAGAGGCTGCAAGCAACAAAGGGAAAATAGGTGGATGAACTGCCAAGTGTACTCTGGGCATATCGGACTACGCCGAGAAGATCAACTGGGAAATCCTCATTTGTCATGGCTTATGGCATAGAAGCAGTCATTCCTTTGGAAGTCAGCATCCCAGGGATCAGAACCCAGGGAGTAGAGAACGGGACTAATGATGTATTATTAGCCCGAGATCTAGATCTATTAGAAGAAAGAAGGGAGAGAGCTGCAATTCAGCTGGTAGCATACCAACAGCAACTTGCCAGGGCCTATAATAAGAAGCTCAACCTAAGGGAGTTTCAAGTTGGTGACCTCGTTTTGAGAAAAGTCGTTGGCAACAAGAAGGATTCCAGAGAGGGCAAGCTTGGCCTAAATTGGGAGGGACCCTATAGAATCGTCTCGGTATTGGGCAATGGGCATATCTGCTTGAAGATAATGAGGGCAAAGAGTTGCCAAGGCCTTGGAATACTTGCAATCTTAAATTTTTTTATCATTAAATTTTCTTGTTCTTTATTATTAGCCGAAGTAATAAATAAAGTTTTAGCCTGATTTTTTCTTACACTTGTGACTGATAAGGTACTTGACGACGTTTCTGGAATACATGCACAATGAGAACCCAAGTGGAACTTAAGTTCACATTAGAGGGCAGAGAGATGGAAAATGGTTTCTGGAAAAGTAGAAATTACAAGCTAAAAATAGTTTAACACTTATTGAAATTTGTGAAAAATTTACAAGTTGAAATTAAATCCAGATCATGTTTAACACTTGTTGAAATTTGAGAAAAATTTATAAGTTGAAGTTAAACCGAGGTTATGTTTAACACTTGTTGAAATTTGTGAAAAATTTACAAGTTGAAGTTAAACCGAGATCATGTTTAACACTTGTTGAAATTTGTGAAAAATTTACAAGTTGAAGTTAAACTGAGGTTATGTTTAACACTTGTTGAAATTTTTGAAAAATTCACAAGTTGAAGTTAAACCGAGATCATACTTAATACTTGTTGAAATTTGAAAACAATTTACAAGTTGAAGTTAAACCGAGATCATGTCAAACACTTGTTAAAATTTGTGAAAAAATTTACAAGTAAAGGCTAAGGTTGTATTAAAATGAGTACTTATGTACTTGCCGATGTAAACCGTTGGTGGGTATAACCGAGGTATTTCACCCCGAGAAGATTACACAGTTAAGGTGTACATTAAAGATATGCAGAAATATTCTAAGTATGAGAGTCATACAAGATAGTAAAAGTAGGACAAAGATACAAACATTCAGGAGAGAAAGTTGTATTAACATTCAAAAGAAGGCACATCGGCCACATCGAGAGCTTGCATTGTTTCAAAGAAAGAAAAAAATACAAGGTACAGAAAGAAGAGAAAAGCATAAAACTAAGATTCTTCGGCGCCACTGGCAGGTTAGGTTTGGAGCTCGGAGGACTGCTGAAAAGACATCTCGGCAGTTTTTTTAGCCGCGAGCTCGGCATCTATTTCTTTAAGGGTTTGGTCAAGGCTCTTATCGGCAATAGGCGTGTTCGACATTGCCTTCTCAGGAGCAGCATCTTTGGGAACCTTCTCACCCTTCTCATTTTGAGTCAAGTCCAGGACTTGCTCATTTGAAGTTGGGGATTTGGCCCCAGCAGCTTTCTTTGACTTCATCACCAAAGCTTCCTCCTTAGACTCAGAATCGTCGTCGGATTGGCTTGGAGTTAGGGGGAATGGCAGGACGAGGACGTCGATGTTCCTGAGGGGGAAGTCCTCGGGGATTTCAAGGCTTTTCAGTATAGTCATCCAACTAAGGGTGAAACCCTTGTTGCATGCCTGATTTACCTGTTTCTCGTAGTCCGCCGTGACATTGGCCACCCCCTCATTGTATCCCTTCTCATCGGCGGCCTTGAGCTCAGCGTCTTTTGTGGCCAAGGCATCCTGCAGCTCTTTCTGGGCCTCGGCCGTTTTTTCGTCGGCCTCTTTCTTTTGGGCCTCAAGAACCTTATTTATGGCATCAGCAGCATCTGCCTTTTTCTCAGCTACGTCTTTGGCTTTGACAGCAGCCTCGACCTGGTCTGCCAAAGTCTTCATTTTTTATTGCAAGTTTTTATTGGTCTTCTCCAGACTAGTAACCTCCCTAGTCTTGTCGGCCAACGCCTTCCTTGTCTCAAAAGATTACATTGAGAAGGAGTGGGCGTGCTGGATTGCCTGAAGAAAAATGGACAGAGCAGAAGTTATTAGAATATTTTCTAAGTATAAAAAAGAAAGAAAGATACCAAGTGTGAAGACTTACTTGAACAGAACGCTAGAGCATCAGAGCAAAGTTTTCATACTCGCTCATCTCGGCATTTCGATCGAGATCTCCAAGAAGGAGCAAAGCTGTGCTAGGGGCAACGCCGACGTTAACATTATCGGCACTATCACCAACTCTGATCGGCTTGTCCTCCAGTGTGATTTGGGAGGCCCAAGGGGAGTCATGCTTTAGATACCCTGAGGTGGTTGCAGAGGATGACCTCGGCCTCTTTGATCTGGTAGACTCGGATGGTTGGGCCTCTACAGGCCTCTTCTCGGTGGCAGAATGGGACTTATCACTCTCAGCCAATTTTGAAATTGGCAAGGTGTCCTCAGTATCAATCTGAGCCACCGTTGCCTTTGGCTGAGCCTTCTTTATTCTTTTTTTCTTTGACATTGGTGGGGGCTGGGACTGTGCTAGTTGGGCGTCTACGGTAGATGGAATGTTGGCCAAGAGGTCTTTAGCAACTGCTTTCTAGCGGCCCATTTCAGCAGCAAAAATAGTTTGTCGTTGTCGTCGTCGGCGTTGAGATGATGGGATCAGTCGTGGAGCTGAAGTGGATGGCTGGTCTGCTGGATCTGAGGTTAACCCTTGATCTAGCCGAGATGTTGAAGTAATGGAAGGAGTAGTGGCGGACGGAGGAGATTGACTCTTCTTCTTCTTCTTCTTCTTTGGAACGTCGGGAAGAACCAACTTGTAAGTAGGAATGAAGTTGAGCAACAGGGGGGCTCTCTGCTTGTGGACTGGCAAATCCAATAGCTTCTTCAAGTCCTTGCTAGGGAAGAAAGACCAGCAAAAGCCCTTTGGTGGCTGAGGAAGAATTGCAAAAAGAAGAGCACAGACATCAGAACCAAGTATTAAGAACTTTAGAAAAGAGAGTAAGAAAGAGTGACACTTGGCCCTTACCATCTCCTTCCTCAAAAACTGTTCGGCTTAGAGGATAAAGGTGGAGGTCATCATTGGGCTGAAACTCCCAATTGCCTGAGACGATGAAATAATCGTCTCCGGCACCCTTGTTTGAGTCTGGGAGGTCGACAATGAGCTTGTACTCAGTGGACCTCGGCTTGAGGTAATAGATATGGCCTTTTTTCGATTTCAGGTGACACATAGTGTAACAGTACTAGAAATTGGCAAGAGTAACCCTAGCATTCTCTTGTTTGGCTAAGGCTATTGTACCGTTGATAACTCGGTAAGAATTAATGGCAAGCTGCATTGGGTTCAATTTATAGTAGTGAAGGACTTCTCGAAAAAAGGTGTCAAGTGGAAACCTAAGTCCACACTCGATAAAGGCCACTACTGGAAAAGACATAAGGTTCACATCGGGTATGATGGAGTCATCCTCCCCAGCCAACCTCAGATGAACGGTGGCTGAGATGTCAAACTCCTGCCTAAAGTGTTCTAACTTGGTCAGGGTGTCTACCTTATGCTTCCACATGCTCATAACGTCGGCTTAAATTGGAGGAGCTGGATTTCAGAAAGAAGGTGTTTTGAAAGGGTTATAGGGACCTCGATAATTTATAGTAGTGAAAGACTTCTCGGAAAAAGGTGTCAAGTGGAAACCTAAGTCCACACTCGATAAAGGCCACTACTGGAAAAGACATAAGGTTCACATTGGGCATGATGGAATCATCCTCCCCAACCAACCTCAGATGAACGTCAGCTGAGAAGTCAAACTCCTACCTAAAGTGTTCTAACTTGGTCAGGGTGTCTACCTTATGCTTCCACATACTCATAACGTCGGCTTAAATTGGAAGAGCTGGATTTCAGAAAGAAGGTGTTTTGAAAGGGTTATAAGGACCTCGACAATTTATAGTAGTGAAAGACTTCTCGGAAAAAGGTGTCAAGTGGAAACCTAAGTCCACACTCGATAAAGGCCACTACTGGAAAAGACATAAGGTTCACATCGGGCATAATGGAGTCATCCTCCCCAACCAACCTCAGATGAACGTCGGCTGAGAAGTCAAACTCCTGCCTAAAGTGTTCTAACTTGGTCGGGGTGTCTACCCTATGCTTCCACATACTCATAATGTCGGCTTAAATTGGAGGAGCTGGATTTCAAAAAGAAGGTGTTTTGAAAGGGTTATAGGGACCTCGGCAAAAACCTAAATGTGAGTTGGGGTAAGAATTTGTGGGGATCGTTTCAGTCCTTCTTAGAATTTGTGGGTTCTATAAACAAATCCCAAACCTAGATCTATGGAAACAAAGATTGAAGACACGAATCTGGAAAAGACACAGAAAACAGAAAACAAAGAATGTGTTTCAGAATTAAGAACAGTGATGAACTATCAAGAACACTATGATGAAGTGTGCACAAGGATGTGAGGCCAAGAACAATGGCAAAAGTGAACAAATTTGTGAGCAATGTGTGTATTCAAGGCACGAATTGGACAAAAGCAAAGTCACGAAATAAGCATGCTCAAATACGTGATTCATAAGTCAAGAACTTAAGCAGAACGACAATGGTAACGAATAATAAAGAAAAACTTTTTCAAGAACTGAAACCAGGAGAAATAGTGGCTTACTAGAAAAAGTGAGGCCGGTGTGAGGATCGCCGAAGTCAGACAACGGTTGCAAAAGCGACACAGTGGTGAAAATTACGCTGGAGGAGAAGAATACAATAAGTTGTAGAGCTAGGAAAGCTTGAACAATGGCAGATCTTTGGGAAAAAGCTAGAGAGAAAAAAAGCTTCAGAAGCGATGGTGAAGAGTGAAAAGATGGGGAGAGGAAGGAAGTTTTGTCAAAATTCGAAACGGCGGCAAAAAAGCAATTAATGTACCTAAAACGACATATGCGTCAGACGGCACACACAAGAAAAATTCGACTTACAAACGCGTATCAAGTACGATCTAGTAAGGGGAAGACGCGTGGCTAAAACGGTTGAGTTATTATGCCTGACAGTTCATACGCGTGAAGGAGCTCTTGGAATTCTTGTACTTTAGAAGACATGTCGGCCTGTATGATGATCTCGGCTGAGAAATTTGAACAACCCTGATTAGTGATTCTAAAGCATTGATAAAAAGCAGACTATAGGTCTTGGTCATACCGAGCCAACGAGTTCTTACTTCGGCAATGAATAAAGAAGCGAGCTTAGTTGACGTGCTAGAAGGAAGAACTAATATAGGTTCCATCACCTCAGGATGCTGAGGTAATAGAACCTAGGGGGCAGTTGTGGGGATATATTTTCAGAGTACAAACACGTGGCCAAGGTGACGCCGACGTGTCAGCCGGGGTGCCACGTGTCTTGGTTGTAACACCGAGGTGATCTCGGCTAAGCCGAGGTTATTTTCGAAGATTTCGGATTTCGGGATAAGCGGATAAGAGACAAGAGTCCTAGAATGAGGAAGGATTTCAGCCTAGATAAGGATAAAACTCTTAAGGAGTTTATCTTTATCTATTGGAGAGTCCAAGATAAGCACTGAGCAGAAGTCCATTGAAGCTTGGCTTCTATTGGGACTAGGATTGAGTCGACTATAAAAGAAAGGCGCCTCCATGGGTCTAAAGCACGCAATTTATATTTAGAACAGTGAGTTAAGCACTATTGATTATCTTTAAGAGATATTTGATTACTGACTTAATCATCGGAGTGCCCCCAGCTGGACGAATCAACGCCGGAATCTCTTCTTTCTATTGTAGGGCATTCGTGCTTACCCCATTCTGCCAGTGCTTTCCAGTTGAATACTAAATTGGCAGTGTGGTCAGAAATTCACTTACATATATATATATATATATATGTAGACAGAGACATATATAAGTTATCACAAAAATAATATGTGAAATCTTTTATAACAATGTAATATAGGAACAATGAGAAATTAATTATTCATAATTAAATAGTTGGTCATAATGTAGATGTTTAATGTTACATTTTTGTGTGTATGCACAACTTTTTAATTAGATTACAAAATTCAAAGAAAAATTGAAAGGAATTTGTGAATATAAGTTTTGGCCACAATTTAAAAAAATAGTGACAAAAAAGTCACTAATTGTCAATTTTTAGCTACATATGCAAAAAATCGTCACAAAAATTATTTTTAACAACAATTTTATTAAAACTTATTTTCAATAAAATTTTATAAAAATTAAGTCTGACTATTAGAATTTATTAATAATAGACATCGTTTGGCATGTGCCTGTCTTAATTTAAAAATAAAAAAGTTACTAAAAAAAATCAAAAAATCGATAACTTATATTAAAAAGTCAAAAATTCTCTTTTTTCTCCAATTTTTACATATTTTTTTTTGTAAATAATCAAAAAATCATACCAAATTTTTTTTATCCTAAACGAGTCCATACTTTAATAAGAATCACGTACCTGAAATAAAAATGATCAAAGTCCGGAAAAATCTGGGCGAGGCGAAAAAAATTTGCCATCACCTACTTTCACATTAAAAACGCGGGACCTCAACATTAGTGTATAACAAATTTAGCTAGCAGTGAATTGGCACCCACTGAAAGCATTTAATTCGAGGTCGTTTCCATGTAAAAATAATGCAGCATGTATGAAATGATATATGATACTAGTACTAGTCAGTAGGGGTGAGCAGCGGATATACCGATCCGTCAAAACCGACCGGACCGAACCGATCCGCCACATTTTGGACGGATGCGTGATGACGAGCGGACGGTTGCGGATTGATTTTCTCCAATCTGCCAATTTAGCGGACGGATGGCGGATTTGAGATTTTTTTGGCCGCAACCGAACCGCCAAACCGCCAAATTGCGAGCACCCCTAATAATTTATAAGACTTTGTATTTTCAATTTGTTTAAATATTATGTTTGTGTTTTCAATTGAACAAGAGTTTAAATATTTTGTTGAAAAAAAGTTTTCAACTTGAATATATATTTTGAATTGAAAAAAATAAACGTATTATTTATCTATATTTTTTGGTTTTTAAATCTAATTCTAAAAATAATAAATAGAAAATATGATATATGCTGGTTGGTTTTTTCTTTTCAAAAACATATGTAGATGTAACAATACAAAAACATACAATCTCTACTACTGCTCTGTTCATGGTTTTGATGGTTTGAATTGTTATTATATTTTAAGAATCACAGATTGTAATACTTTATGTGGATGAAACATGCTGTGATTGTAATATGTGAATGAGGCATGCAGTGATCATGATATTCTAAAGTTTCAAACTTTATTTCTTTGAATAAGGCATACAGTGATTGTAATACTTTTTTAAGTCATTGACTGTATTTTTTTTTTTTTTTTTTTTGAGGAAGTGCACAAGTTGAATTATGTTGAAAATTTATAAAATTTTAAACTGCCAAACCGATTCGCATCCACCCGCCAAACCGCCAATCCGCTCAATCCACATCCGCCGGATTGACGGACAATCTGGCGGACGGATGGCGGATTGGAGGTTCTGTGGCCGCAACCGACCCGCGCCCACCCCTACTAGTCAGTCAAGAACATGCCCAAAACAAAACATGTAATAGGAAGAGAGAAAAAGGTTTTTTTTGTATATAAATAGGGTATCAAATTGTACTATTTTTTTAACCAATTATAAGTATACATGTTTTTTTAATTATTTTTTAAACTTTTAATAATATGATTCGTATTTCATTATTTTTCATTAATTATAATAGTGAAAGATAGTACATGATTCACATATTAAAATCACCCTAGATACCAAAAAAACGAAGAGTAATTAATAAAAAGTTATGCCTCAATTCCAACGACCCCCCTCATTAAATATATATATATGGCCTTCACCGTGTTGACGTCCTTTGCTTCTTCAGCCTCCAAAAAAAAAAAAAAAAAAAATCATATCATTTCGTGTGGAAGTAAAATACCACTAGAATAATTTATATTCTTTGTTTGACTCTACAAATTCAAAAGAATTGAATAAAAGTTATAATAAAAAAGAAGAAGAAGAAAGAAAGATGATTCTCTAGAGATCAACCAAGGTTAACATTATGTTTAGATTATAGATTTGAGTGAGAGTTTGAAAAGAAAAATAGAAAAAATAGAAAAAATGTTAATAAAATATATAAGTACATTTCATTCATTGTTTTCTTTTTCTTTTTTAAATTCTTACTCAAATTCATAATTTAAACAAAACCTAAAACAGTCTCAACAAGACATATACATTCGAATTCTTACCGATTTTTAAAATATTTTGATTCTGAATATATAAATCAAACTAAGCTTTAAGTCTCATCAAATAGGGTTGGTTACATAAATTCTTTTTCTCTACTCGACTCTATCAAAGGCCATTTGGTTAATCAAATCAAAGATATTCATATCTCTATTTATTATATAGCCTACGTCAATTTAGGTTTGCTCATTGCCCTAACACTTTCTTTTACTGTCATTGTATCGCATGTCTTTATTATTGTCTCTGTTAGTCTCTGCTATATATAACCAAATCATTTCAATCTGTTTTCTCTCAGCTTATCTTCCATTAATACTACTCCTATCCATTCACCAATATACTCAATTTTAACTCTGTATTTTCTAGTTTTACCACGTATTTACCATAGCATTTTTATCTCAGCTAGGAGTGGGCGCGGGTCAGTTACGGCCATAGAACCTCCAATCCGCCATCCGTCCGCCAGATTGGCGGATTGGAGAAAATCAATCCGCATCCGTCCACTAATCCGGCGGATGTGGATTGAGTGGATTGGCGGTTTGGCGGATGGATACGAATCGGTTTGGCGGTTTGAAATTTTATAAATTTTTAACATAGTTCTACTTGTGCACTTCCTCAAAAAAAATATAAATAAATAAATAAATAAAGAGAAAGCATCACAGTCAATGACTTAAAAAAGTATTACAATTACTACATGCCTCATCCAAAGAAAGAAAGTTTGAAATTTTAGAATATCACGATCACTGCATGCCTCATCCACATATTACAATCATAACATGCTTCATCTATATAAAGTATTACAATATGTGGTTCTTAAAATATAAAAACAATTCAAACCACCAAAACCATGAATAGAGCAGTAGTAGAGATTGCATTTTTCTGTATTGTTATATTTATATATGCTTTTAAAAACAAAAATCAACCAGCATATATCATATTTTCTATTTATTACTTTTAGAGTTAGATTTAAAAACTAAAAAATATAAATAAATAATACGTTTATTTTTTTCAATTTAAAAAATATATTCAAGTTGAAAAAAAAAAATTAACAGAATATTTAAACTCTTTTTCAATTGAAAATACAAAAAAAATATTTAAATAAATTGAAAACACAAAATCTTATAAATTACTAAGAGTGCTCGCGGTTCGGCGGTTCGGTTGCGGCCAAAGGAACCTCAAATCTGCCATCCGTTCGCCAAATTGGCGGATTGGAGAAAATCAATCCGCAACCGTCTGCTCGTCATCACGCATCTGTCCAAAATGCGGCGGATTGGTTTGGTTCGGTCGGTTTTGGCGGATCGGTATATCCGCTGCTCACCCCTAATCTCAGCAATACTCATCTTATTTACATATTTCTTAATTGCCTAACATTCCGTCCCCATACGACATTACTGGTCTAATAGCCATTTTATAGAACTTTCCTTTTAATCTAGTGAGGACTCGTTTATCATACAGTATCCTAAACATACTTCTCCACTTGAGCCACTCCGCATTGATTTTATGGACCACATTTTTTTCAACTTCTCCACCTGTTAACGAAAATATTTAAGTAATTCTTGATTATGAATTTTCACTTTTCCTTTGTTTCCATTGTTACTATTACTAAAATTACACTCCATGTACTCTGTCTTAATTCTGCATATCCTAAATATTTTTTATTTAAAGTACTTCTCTCCAAGCTCCAACTTAATGTTAATTTCTTCTTTAATCTCATCCACTAACAGAATATCATCTGTAAAAAGCATAAGTTATGGTGTATCATTCTGAATATTTCTCGTCAACTCATCCATAACTAGAACAAAAATATAAGTATTAAAGGTTGATCATTGGTGTAATCCCACAATAATTAAAAATTCATTTGTCTTTCCAACCAGCAATCTAATAGTGGTCATCACACATTAAAAAATAGCTAAAAGTCAAAAAAATCACTAAAAAGTCAAAAAGCCAAAGAATTGTACTAAAAAGGTCAAAGATTTCTTTTCTTTTACTTTTTGTAATTTTTTTTTTTGTAAAAAATAAAAAAAATCATCCCAAATATATATACTATTTTATTTTTATTTTTTTATTTTTTGAAGTACCAATAAATAATAAAATGTGATCTTATGTATTTGTTTAGTCTTCCCTTTTTTTTCTTATGAACCTAAATGTCCCATTAAAGTGAAAATTATACAAAAAGGTAGTCACTTATACATTTGGGTTTATTTTTGAGTGATAAAAGCGGGTTTCTCAAAATATGAAATTACACATTTGAACAATCCTCACTATAGAGATTTTGGATTTTCCTTGATTCTAGAAATTACACATTACAAATAATAACGTAATACTCTAATATAATACTCCAATAACATAACATTCCAATATAATACACTAAAAAATTCCTTAGTTATTTTTTCCAAACATAACAACGTAACACTCTAAAAAAATTTCTTAGTGTATTTTTCCCAAACGCAACATTTTAATGTAACATACAAAAAACTCAGTAGTGTACTTTTTTCCAAACGTAATAATCTAATCAATATAATCCCAAACTTAGCACTCCAATGTAATATACACAAAAATACTAAAAAACTCCTTAATATACTTTTTCTAAATGTAACACTAACAATTTGAAATTATACATTTATCAAAAACTTACTAAGGAATTTTTTTACTCCTTTTCGAATGGTTTGAAAAATCCCATGTCCTTTTGTTTGGAGTGTTACATTTAGAAAAAAAAAATTAGTAAGGAGTTTTTTGTGTGTATTACATTGAAATGTGATACTTAGGAGTTTTTTTTTTAAAGTATTATATTGAAATATTGCGTTTGGATTACTAATGAGTTTTTTTAGAGTGTTACGTTTGAATGTTATATTAGAGTGTTATATTTAAAATTATATATTTGCTCAAAATTTACTAAGGAGTTTTTGTATTCTTTTTGAAATATTTGAAGAATCTCACATTCTTTTGGAATGTTTGAAGAATCTCATATTTCAAATCATTTTTATACTCCTTTTGAAATGTTTGAAGAATCTCACATTTGAAATCATTCCAAATAAAAAAAGATTCTTATATAAAACAAATCTAATTTTCAAATAATATAATCTACCTTTTCAAAATTAATGAGACTAATTGGTCTATAAAAAAATCTTTAGGACTAAACAGATCATCAATTCTTAAGATAGGATTTATAGGTAAATTTTTTTTTTTTTAATCTCATATTTTAGCCCAAAAAATTAAAAAAAAATTTACTTATTCCTAAACCAACTCTAGTCTCATTCAATGTGCGTGGTATAGAGTTTGATTAAGGATTCTATGTCGCATGAACTTATTCAACTATTTGTGATGGCCAATTGTTTTGCCCATATTACTAAAGTGCAATTTATCACAAAGATAGATATTAAAGAAAGCCAAATAAGAGACAACAATGCCACAAACCATACCTGTCTGCACATCCAATACCAAACACATACTCATAGAGAGAGTAAAGTGTGCATAGAAAGTTTGGTGCAACTTATAAGTTGCATATAGTTTTTATTAGGGTTGTGTTTTTTTTTTTTTTTCCGAAAAACTGTATTAAAATATTTAGTGTAATTTTTATTTACAACTTTTAAAACAAGAATAAGTTAAATAAGTTAATTATTGAAAAGTAGACAAAGAGGTATTTTTTTCTTTTTACTTACAAACAAACTCAATGTACAATTACACGCAAACACACACCAATAAAGGGGATGAAGAGTGGGCATTATTCAGGTTGTTTGGTTTGGATACTCTTTAAAAAATTAATTTTTTTTATTTTTCATATTTTTTTTTTATTTTGACTGAATTTTTTTAATACTCTAAGTAATTTTTTTAATTTTTAAATACACATAACATAAATAAACTTAAAAAGTATAATGTTTGTGAAAAAAATCTTTAAAAAAATTCACTAAATACTAAAAATACAGAAAAATATGAGAATTCAATACATTTTTTATATTCTTGTGTATTTATTAATTTTTAAAAATATTTTACTTTTTAGATATATCTAAGTAAAGTGTCTCTAAAAAGTCAAAAAAATATGAAAAATAAAAAATTTAATTTAAAAAAAATTGAATCCTAAATACTGAAGTCAAATACACTGATTAATTTTATTTATTTATTTTTTTAAAGTAAAAAGAAGAAATGCAAAGTACCAAACAGTTGACAAGGGTGGTTCAAGGAACTCAGAATACAAAACCAGAAATTAACGCAAAGAAAATTGCTTCGGACCCCCACTGGGGTCGACCCCCAGTGAGGTGGCAGTCCGTGATTGGGCCAAAAAAAATTATTATTTTTTTTTTTATTTTTTTTTTTTAAAATTTCAACCAGTGGGAACGCGTCACGTCACTGGGGGTCTACAGCGCTGTTGTTAACCCAAAATTTCAAAGCAACGTTCAGATTTATTTATGAGGTGATTCAATAAATAAGAGTTAAACACACACCATAAATGTTGAAATCTGTGCAATTTCATGGTTCCAAGACTTTTCCAACAAACAAACGTAGTGATCTCAGTTTACCCCAATGTAATCCCCATTTGTGCTCCCATAAATATATATCTCAAAAAATATTAATGCAATGTTTGGTAGATTTTTTTTTTTTTATTTTTTGATAATTGAGTGTTTGGCCAGTTTATGCACAATCCAACTAATTTTAAAACCTTAAAGTTAATGACTCAGCAAACATTCAGTAATCTTAAAGTTTAAAATTATTTACCTTAGTGAGATTCAAACCTACCATCCCTTGAATGGTAAGCCTTTTAATTACTTTTTTTTTTCTCCTACTAAGTCAAATCGCTTGGGGGATATATTAGGTAGACTTTAGGCTACCTTCCAGTGACATAGTGTTACGATCTTAACAGTTGTCCCACATTGTCAAAATAAATATTTGAGCAGAGTATAGGGCTATGTTTAGAATGATTTTTAAACTATGATTCTATCCTTATATTTTAATATGATGTTTAGATAAGATGTTTAAATTATATTTTCGCAACATTTAGAAAATTTTACAAAAAACTCTGTGTGAGGCACGATTTTCAATTTATTTTTTTTTTTTGAAATTTAGCTTAACCGGTTGTCCCATCGATCCTCCAGCCAGTTGACCAACCGGTTGACCAGCATAGTATAATTTTTTTTTTTTTTACAATTGACATATGTTAATTTTTATATATTAAAAAATATATTTTCTGAAATTTTTAAAATTTTTTATGTACTTTAATAGAATTTTGAATTGTATGTTTGGTTATGAATTGTAAGTTTTTATATCAAATATCATATATCACATCAAAAATTCTCCACTCATTTCAAAACTCTTCTACCAAATAAATTTTTCATACTCAAATTATAATTTTAAAACTCACAAATTCAAAATACAACTCTTACTCTCAAAATATTTTTTTTTTTGAATATTCTCTTCTGTTGTTTGTTTTAAAAAAAAAAAAAAAAAAAAAATTCAATACAATAAAGGCCAAGGGCGAGAACAAAAGCAATAAAGGCTTCCTCAACTAGGGGTATCAAACCCTAGTAGGTAAGAGCATCTCCAACGGAGAATCAAATGTTTCATCAGTTTTAAGTAAAAAAGTAGCAATTTCCTTTATTTGATACTTCACGCTCCAACGGTTCAGCATCAAATCTTTTCATCAAATTTTTATGCCGCAACCAGCCGATCGATCGCCGGGTCCAACCGTAACGTCAAAAATTTTTTTTTTTTTTTTACCGGTTTGAACCCTTTTTTTTGAACTTTTTGAACTCTTTGGTGGTCGACCGGGTGGTCAACCGGCCAGTCGACCACCTAGGCAAAAAAATGTTTTTTTTTTTACTGGTTTGAACCTTTTCAGTGAACGGTCTGAACTTTTTCCGGGGTGACCGGTTGGGCAACCGGTTGGTCAACCGGATGGTCAACCGGTTCGTCTTATCTCAACGGTCAGGAACAGTGATTTGGTGAAATTTAGTGAAATGCTTCGCCTGTACTCAGTTTGGTGAAAGATTTGCTGAATTCTCGATTTAATATTGATTTGGTGCCACCGTTGGAGCCTCAAAAAATGAGTTTTTCATCAAATTTCAAATTTAATGTTGAATTTGGTTCTCCGTTGGAGATGGTCTAAGAGACCTTAGGGCCTAGGGAGGTTGATCAAAAGTGATGGTATCTTCTTTACCGGTTGCCTAGAGAGTGATTTCTATTCAAAGGATTTGCATCATTTGGTATTAAAACTAACTATCACGTTCTGTATGTAATCGCGACTTTGCGATTCAATCCATGAACCAAGGGGTATGTATCAGACGATATCAGACGAAGCCCTTTGTTCCTCCGATTCTATTGCATTTTCAACACTCGATTTCATTTTAAAATAAATAAATTATTAATAAATAATTAGACTTAAGAATATTTAAAATGATTTAAATAAGTGTATTTTTTGAATTTTTACGATAGAACTTAAAATATGAATTGGATTTGCAGTGATGTAAACTAAATAAGATTATGTACTAAAATAGCATGTATTATTAAATCCTATTGAAAGTTGGTCTTAGTAAAAATTATTGCTAAAAATAATTTTTTGTGATAATTTTTTATACATGTCAATAAAAATTGATAATTAGTGATTTTTTTAATCACGTTTTTTTTATCAATTGTCACTAAAACTTATAGTTACTGACATTTTTCTGTGACGAATTTTTTAAATTGTCATTGTAAATTGAAAATTAGTGATTTTTTTTTTATAACGATTTTTTTATACTATCACTAAAACTTACAAGTAGTGATTTTTTTGTGACTGATTTTTCAAATTATCATTAAAAATTATCAATTAATGACTTTTTCTAATAATATTTGATAAAAAAAATACCGTTAATTATCACTAAATCTATTAAATAATAAATTCACTTATTAAAATTTACACAAAACTCTCTCTTTTAATATTTGAAATCAAATTATAAGATTAAAAGTGCATTAAAAACGAGAAAATAGATTAGGGACAAAGAACCTTTGAGGGCTGAGGCTATTATTCTCAGCAAGTTGTTTCACTGGTCTTTTTTTTAATTTATTTATCTATTTATTTATTTACAAGATTGGAATGCTCAAATAGGAGGCCCTATTTATTTGGGCCTAATAAGGTGTCATCCATGGTTTCAAATATCAATCAATACATATAGTTTGGGCCGACCATTATCATGTTTTGTCTTTCTCTTATTGATCTGTTTTTAATAAATTCATGAAAATAAAAATAAAATGTGTATAAGTTGATTCTCAATATGTTTCGATTAATAACTAATTCACAAGTCCATGATACAATAAGTTTGACTGTTATAAAAAAAAAAAAAAAAAAAAAAAATTTGGGACAATTATACCCAAAAAAAAAAAAAATCTAGAGTTTTAGTTTTGTAACAAAATAAACTTTGAATATTTAATTTTGTCAATTTAAATTTTAATCATTTGATTTGTTTTTTAATTTTGTTTTTTCAATGTAGGTGTATATAAAATATCTAAAATATATTTTTTCATGAGTTTAATGACTAAAATATCAATTTTTTTTATTGATTTTACTTAACAAAAATAGATAAATAGTTTAAATTGAAAACAAATCCAAAATATAAGGTTTAAATTGACAAAATTAAAAATTCAATATTTATTTTGTTACATGGCCCAAACCGTGGTAATTTTTTTTTTTTTTTGGTGGTAATTTGTCCAAAAAATTTTGTAACTGATGTTTTAAAAGGAAATCACACTTAATATTTTTTTGTTACACCCCGGTCAATATTGATTCATCTTAAAGCTTGGGTTAAAACCAAACTCAGAAAAAAGAAGAAAAATTTTTATTTGTACTAAGTATTTTCCAAGTAAAAAAAGTAAAGTTGCTATCCAATAATCTGGATGCATACTTGTTGGCTTTTCTTCTTACGAAGAAAAATACTATAAATGCAAACGTGTCAGTAAGGATTGAAAAATTCTTACAGATTAAATTCAAGCCAATTATCAAGAGATTGTGTTGACGGTTCTTTTGCCTCAATGAAGAGGATTTCAAAATTGCCAAGTATAGAGAAAAAAAAATTAAAATAAGAAGAAGGGAGACGGAGAAAAATGTTTGAGTAGACAATCGGGATGATTAAGTGAATAATCAAACTAATTATTAATTTACCTCTACTCCTATATTTCGAAAAGGAAGTGCAGAAAATTTACTTCTGCTCTTATGCTTCGAAAATGAAGTGCATAAAATCAAGTGCAGCAAATATAAATGACAAGAAAAATCGAAATCAATTGTCTTTGATTTGAGTTCTGGATCCTTTTACAATGTAGTCGTGAATGGCTATTTATAGGCAAATATTTGCAGGAAAAAATTACCTGATAACTACCACATCCTTCCATCTTCCACACTTCACACTCCATGATCTTTCACTTTATCTATATGTCTCCATAGCTTCCCTTAACCTCCAATTCATGCTCTATGTTCTCTACTTTGTCCTCCATCATCTTTCACATGCGTTTAATGATTCATAACTTCTCATAACCTCCAAATAAGTAGGAGAGTGTCATGTGTCTAGCAATTATATAAATAACAACTAATAATAAAATTATTTATTTATGGTGCCAACATTACCCCCTGCAGCTCTTTCAGAATGAGGAATCTCAAATTCATGAAGAGTTATGCAACAATTTAGACCATATTTAGCAATTAATTAATGTATTCGAAGGGAGACACGCATTCGAAGGTTCTTTTAACATGATTCAATTTTGTTAAAAAAAGAACCAAAACCTTGCTCTGAAGGTGTTCACGGCATATTTTATAAGCTTCAAAAGAATAATGCTTAAAGATGATTGTTTTATTAGCCATTTTATCAAGTTCATAAATTTCTCCACTTAAATCGTGTCTTTTTTCTTCCACCAAATAATATTGTAATGAATGGAAGTCTGTTTCATCAAGAAAATGAAACTCTTCATGAAAGCCAAAAGTTATTATCTAGATTATATTTGGAATGGACGAATCTAATTCATTTTTCATTTCTTACACTTGACGTCTCACCAGGTATGCCAAAAATATATGTTGGCTTTTTTTCCTACGAAGGAAAATACCATAAATGCGAACGTGCAAGCAAGGATTGAAAAATCCTTACAAATTAAATTCAAGCTAATTATCAATCAATTGTGTTGACAGTTGTTTTGCCTCAATTAAGAGAACTTCAAAATTGCAAAGTATGGAGAAAAGAAAAATTAAAAGAATAAGAAAGGAGGCGGAGAAAGATGACTGAATGAACAATCGGGATGATTGAGTGAACAATCAAACTAATCATTAATTTACCTCTACTCCTATGCTCCGAAAAAAAGTGCATAAAATAAAGTGTAGAAAATTTACCTCTACTCCTATGTTTTGAAAATGAAGTGCAAGAAATATAAATGACAAGAAAATAGAAATCAATTTTCTTTGATTTGAGTTATGGATTCCTTTACAATGTAGCCATGAATGGCTATTTATAGGAAAATATTTATAGGAAAAAACTACTTAATAACTACCACATCCTTCCATCTCTCGCATTTCACATTCTATGATCTTCCACTTCATCTCTATGTCTCCATAACTTCCTTTAACCTCCAATTCATGCTCCATGTTCTCCACTTTGTCCTCCATCATCTTTTCACACGTATTTAATGATTCATAACTTCTCATAACCTCTAAATGAGTAGGAGAGTGTCACGTGTTTAGCAATTATATAAATAACAACTAATAATAAAATTATTTATTTATGGTGCCAACATTACCCCCCTCAACTCTTTCAGAATGAGGAACCTCAAATTCATGAAGAGTTGTACAACAATTTAGACCATATTTAGTAATTAATTAATGTATTCGAAGGGAGAAACGCATTTGAAGGTTCTTTTAACATGATTCAATTTTGTTAAAATCAAGAACCAAAACCTTTATCCAAAGGTGCATATGACATATTTTAGAAGCTTTAAAAGAACAATGTTTCAAGATGATTGTTTTATTAACCATTTTATCAAGTTCATGAATTTCTCCAATTAAAACGTGTCTTTTTTCTTCCATCAAATAATATGGTAATGGATGGAAGTTTGTTTCATCAAGAAAATGAATCTCTTCATGAAAATCCAAAATTTTTTATCTACACCAAAAGATTTCATCTAGACTATTTGGAATGGACGAATCTAATTCATTTTTTTTTTTCTTGCACTTGACGTCTCACTGGGCGTACCAAAAATATATGTTGCCTTTTTTGTCCTATGAAGGAATACCATAAATGCGAGTGTGTTAGTAAGAATTAAAAAATCTTTACAAATTAAATTTAAACCAATTATCAATTGATTGTGTTGACAGTTCTTTGCCTCAATGAAGAGGACTTTAAAATTGTCAAGTGTGGATAAAAGAAAAATTAAAAGAAGAAGGATGGAAATGGAGATGGAGATGGAGATGGAGAGATGATTGAGTGAACAATCAAACTAACCATTAATTTATCTCTACTACTATGTTTCAAAAAGGAAGTGTATAAAATAAAGTGCAGAAAATTTATCTCTACTCCTATGTTTTAAAAATGAAGTACATAAAATAAAGTGCAGGGAATATAAATGATAAGAAAAATAAAAATCAATTGAATTTGATTTGAGTTCTGGATCCCTTTACAATGTAGTTATGAATGGCTATTTATAGGCAAATATTTATAGAAAAAAACTACCTAACAACCACCATATCCTTTCATCTACACACTTCATACTCCATGATCTTTCACTTCATCTCTATGTCTCCATAACTTCTTTATCTCCAATTCATGGTTCATGTTCTCCACTCCGTCCTCCATGATCTTTTTACATGTATTTAATGATTCATAACTTCTCATAATCTCTAAATGTGTAGGAGAATGCTACGTGTCGTGCAATTATATAGATAATAACTGATAACAAAATTATTTATTTATGGTGCTAACAATACTGGAAATAGGAGTCCTTCAACTAATGGAGCCATGTGGATGATTTTCTGAAGAATAATAATAAATAAGGTAAATCACATTGACTTTATAAAAAAAAGAAAGAAAAAAATACAAGTATTTTTACCGTTTTAGTATAATTATTATAAGAACTTTCTTTTTAGTAAATTTAAATAAATCGAAATTAATGCAAATGATATAAACATCCAAGGATAAATAAGAAAAAAGGGACAAATTGTGACAGTGGTCCCTACACTTTGGTCATTGTGTCATTTTGGTTTTTATAATTTCAATTGGCTCGATTTTGACTATGAATTTATGATTTTGTTTCAATTTGGTCTAATTGATTACAACTCTTAGCATTTTTTATAAAAAAAAAAAATGTATATAAGTGGCATGTGTCATATTTTTTAGAGTGAAATTATAAATTTACTAATTTCAGTAAGTTAACCGCAACCAATTTCGTGATTATTTTCAATCAAAACCAATAACAACATTATCAATTGGATCAAATTGACAAAAAATTTAAAATTAAGAGTCAAAATTGTGTCAATTGAAAGTGCAGAAACTAAAATGATACAAGTGACAAAATGTAGCGAGCACCAGTAATTTGTCCTAAGAAAAAAATATATAATTCAATATAAAAAGAGATAACAACATTATTTTTCATCCACATAACTAACAAAATATTGATAAAATTATATAAATTAAAATTAAAAAAATAAGATATAATTATATTAAAACCGTGAAATTTTTTAGGGATATTTTTTTAAAGTCTTTGATATTAGATTTTATAAGATAAATGACATACGATATTTTCATAATAGTTAAGGTCCCTCAACATTTTTACAGATGAAATTCGACTTAGAGAAAATTTGCCAAACTTAGAGAAATTTCGGTCCCGATATAGAGAAATTTATCTGATTTCATAGAGAATTTTTGAAATCTCTCTGGTATGATTACAAAAAAAATTTATCGAGGGACTTTAGCTAATAAAAAATATCTTGGACTTCTCCTACTACACAAAGTTAGAGAGGAATGTTTCACTAATTTTCTCAATTTTTTTATATTTTATTCAAACTTGTGATAAAATAGTTATAAGAGCATCTACATCAAGCTGACTATGGTTTTAGGACAAAATTTGCTTAACAAGGTGCAAAATCACTCCTCCATCAATTTCGCTACGCTCAAAATTAAATTTGGCATTGCTACACTAAATCACTTCATATAGCGATGCACTATTTACAGGTTATACAATATTTTATTATTTATTCTTAAGAGTGACCGAACATTCTACTGGTCATCCGGCCGAACATTCTGCCGAACGACCGACTACTACACCATTTTTTTTTTGGAATATGAAATATAATATTTTATTATTTATTACAAGTCATTCAACCAAACATCCTACCGACTGGCCTGTTCTGTACCATTATTATTATTATTATTATTATTATTGAAGAATATGACAACTTTTCCTAAAATCTTCTAGAAGCTGCTTTGGACAGGATTATTTGCTTAATCCAATAAATCATAAAATTAAATTTTAGAATAAAGAGTTACAAATAATAAATAATGATAAATAAAATAATAAAAAAAAATTAATTAGAATTTAGTTCAAAATTTGTTAAGCGTCCCGTGGATGCTCTAATGTGAGGATTTTACGCAGTCGCTATTTCAACCTCCTAAACTCCATAGCCCAAAAAAAAAAAAATCCAAAGACTAAAGTGCAAAAGAGCCGCCCGTCAATTAAGGCCTTGGGATCAACTTAGAAAAGGATTTATTTATTTATTTATTTTAATGTGAGGGGGTGTGGCACATTTGAGGCATATGCCCCAAGGTCTCAAGTTTCATTCTCTTTGGGCCACCTGCTTAGGTTACAATGCATGTGGTGGGAAGGTGAAACATTCCTAGGCCATGTGTGGGATATATTAATAAGTACACACTTTTTTATCTTTTTATTTTTTTTCTATCACATTATCTTTTTACATTTTTGTAAATCTTTTCGTAAAAAATTAAAAAGTGTACTTATTTAGATCATTCCAGACCACCTCCTAATATTAGAAGTGCGGATTTGAATCCCTACTTGTGTACAAGTCCATGATTTATTGTTATATGGTTGAGTAGTCTTATTGTGTAGCAATCATCTAAGAGTAACATCTAAAGTCTCAGTTCCTTATAGATTCTAGTCCCAAAAATTACCCCCCTGTAGTTAAACTTTTTGAAAATATAAAAAAAATTTCGGGAAAAATAAAAAAAGAATTAAAAAACAAAAATATAACCTGTTTCACTAACATAAACTTTTTTAAACACATTTTCTAAGGATAAATTACACTTTGTCATTTTATGTTGGGTCATGTTTTCACTTTAACACTTAAAGTTTTTATTTTGACCCTTCATATTTTAAGTTTTTCTTACTTTACTCATAAAACTAACTTTTATTCAAAATTAGATAGAAAATGTCATAATAACTGTCACATAATATAAAAATATATTATTATATTAAAATTTAAATTTACGTCAGATGTGTGAGTTATATATGATAAAATATTTTTACACTGTTAATCTGTCATTTTTTTTTTGTCTAATTTTGAAAAGAAATTAACTTGAGGAGTGGGTGTGTAGAATTGAGGGTGTATGTGGATGTGGGTGTGCGGAGAAATTCTGTGTGTGCGCGCGTGCAAGTAAGTGTTGTGTTGGACGCCTAGAGAGTGTGCACTTGTGTGTGTTGTGGTGTTAAGAAATAAGGTGCGTGTGTATAGGTGTAATGTTATGAGAGTTGTTTTCTATGGTTTTGTGGAGCGAGAGAGAGAGAGAGAGAGAGAGAGAGAGTGAGAGCTTGAGAATTCAAGAGTGAGAGATGGAGAGCTCACCTTAGAAAGAGAAACCCATATTTGTGTTGGAAATTGGAAGATGAAGAAGAAGGCGTAAGGGAAAATCATCCATAATCTTGAAATTAAAGCTTAAGGTATGTGATTAATACTCAATTCAGGTAGAATCTTCACCTTATACTTGAAATTAAGAAGCGTTTAAGATCAATTTCATGGAATTTGTAGGCAAATGGATTTTGAATAAGAATTTAAGTTTGGATTCACATTCATGAAATTAAAAGGAGTTTAGCAAAAGATGAAGAAATTGAGCTTTAATGATAAAATATGAAAGATTATGTAATGTTTCATCATTTTGAGTTTGAATTTAAGAATCCATACATGCATGCGAGTTCATGTCTTGTATATTGCTTTAGAAATTCTTGAAGTTGTGGCCTCCACTTCATGTTTGAAGAGTTAAGAGTTGAAGAATTTGAATTAATAATGGATTCATGATTTTGGGTTTGGATTTTGAACTATTGATGCATGAAAGTCTTGAATTGCATTTTATTTTAGAAATAATATAAGTTTCTATATTCAATTTCACGTTTTATTCTTCAAAGAAAAAAAAATTGGAAATCTTTACATGCATGGAAGTTTTGGATTTAACCATATTAAATTGTTAAGAGTTTGAGCAAATGGTTTACAAATGATTATAAAATTATGTTTTCCAAAGTATATTCATGTTTTTGATCAAGCCATACTAGACCCCAAGTTATGAAAATAAGTTTGGAAGCCATTTTTATGAAATTAGAAGTTTTGAAAATCGCAGACCGCTCGAGCAGTCGAGTTATCGCTCGAGTGCACTTTGAAGGCAACCAGAAAATATTTTCGCAGGTCTAAAAATATTGTGAACCCATGTTCACCGCTCGAGCAGTTACCCTGTTTTGTCACGTTTTGGAAAATCATTATGTGTTTGTATTTTCGTTCTCATCTTTTTCCAAGTATTTCTAGGCTTGATTTAAGTCTCATGAGAGATTAATGAGTAACAATCGACACAAATAAATGAATAAGAAAGAGAAGTTATATGTGATAAAGAGAGCAATATTTGTGTTTCGATATGTTTATGTCCTTTGTGTAAGTTGGACATCCGAAGAGTTATATCGATGCAACTCACTGTGAGTAACGTTATTGTAAAGATATGTTCATATGAATTATATTCGAAATGTTATTTGATAAGTTATGATTTTTGAAACGATGTTTTGTTTAAGTGAATGAATGTCCTATGTTTGAATCTACTATGGCATCCAATAAAAGTCCTAAGTCATGGGGGGCAACGTGTTAATGCGGGTCCATGACATCTATGTGATTACGAGATCTTAGTAGCTATTTGACAAAGTGGTGTTATGTTTAATAATCGGTGACCGGGGCCGATTACTCTAGTCGGAAGACGATATGTTATGTTCTGTTGGATGTACTATTATTATGTTAAGATATGAGACTAATTTGTTATGATCTGTTTTACGTGTATAATATGCTTGGAATTCGTTCACTAGCCTCTTTACCTTAATGTTACTCACTGGACTCTAGCTTACCCATCTTCCTTATATATATTTGTAGTTAAGCAACTAGAAGGTCAACATTGTAATTTGCCTCGGAGTCTGTCCTTTTGTCAGGCCACCTAAGATGTGCCTCCGTGTCGAAGCCATAGTTTTGTTTTGTTAAGGGCTTTATATTTTCTTTAAGTCTAATTTGTATGTGTGTGTGAGTTGTATAAGATATGTATTATATATGTATATGTGTATAATAGATGTTTTAAATATTTCAGTTCATCATGTATGCACAACTCAATGGACAATATTATTCTGTTATGCTTCTGCTTTAGGCCCTGTTATTATTTAAATATTTTTGAAATTCTGTCTTTGAAGCCGTAGGTAATTTTAGGTTATTGGCCGGTCATGATTCTAGCCTATAGGGGCGGGTTCGGTTCCAGTCGAGACACACACACACACACACACAAACACACACACACACACTCACACTCTCACTCTCACTCTCTCTCTCTACATAGCGATGGATCTCCATCAATCTATTGGTGAAGATCTAGTTAAACTAGATCTGTTGTCTATAAAAATATATATATATATATCAATTAATAAATTTATCAATGTATATTTTTGTGTGTAAGTGTGTGTGTTTCTATAAATGAATAACTAAGTGTGAGCGTGAGTAACTAATTAAATGATCTTATTGTTAAAAAAAATGGTTTTATATAGACATATTTTTTAACTCAATTTGGGTGGACCCCAAACGTGTTTTGGGGTGGGTCCGAAGAGGTGACGAGGTGAAGTGGTGAAGATGGAACGTCAAAACCATTTATGAGTGAATGGGAAGATGACGTCGTTTTTGGGTTTAACATTTATTTTTTAGATAAAATTCTTTTGAATTTTTTCAATAAAAATTATTGTGTAAATTTAATTTAATTCTAAATTCAAATTTTGGATTCATATGTTGTTTCCTAAAGTTTGTAATTGTGGGAATTTAATTTAATTCTAAATTCTAATTTTTAGTTCCTAAGTGATTTCCTAAAAATTGATTAAACTATTTAAATAGTTTAATAAAGTTATTTCATTCAGTGAAAGGTTTTATTGAATTAACTATTCTAATAGTTTAATTATAAAAGTTTCAAACAGTTTGATTAACTGTTGCACCTACGGATCACTATTCAAATTATTTGAAAGTGTGGTCAACGGCTTTTTGAATTCAAATTCAGAGATGGTCCAAGGTGTGCACCTTTTCACTTTGGAAATAAACCTCTTCAGGTGAGTTCCTTGTGCCTATATATACTATCTTTCTAGCAGTGGTTTGGGATCCGAAAAAACAGTCTAAAAATATTTCTGGTTGTCTGACTTGTAATCATTGGTGCATTGGTGCATTATTCTTCATTTTAGGATTATAATAAAATTCAGAGAGTAAGAACACAGGTTTAGTTCGCCGAACAAATTGTTTGGAGTACTACTACAATTTGTGAAGATCATTGTATCCTGAGAGATAGACGCCACTCAACCGTAAGTATCGTAGCGGGGCGAATCTGTCTTAAGGACAGAGTGTCACACACTCGACTTGGTCTTGTAATTTTTATTTGGTTCGACAAAATAAATCTGATATGTTATTTATTTATTTTGTTTGAATTTATTTCAAGTTATTTTATTTACACAGAAGATTGTTCCAACAATCTTAAGACAGAATCGAATTATTCTGTTTACAGAATTTTTCGTTTGTTTCCCTTTTTCTTTCTTCGTAAATAATTTCGAAAGAAAATTATTTTTTGTGGATTTACAAAATAATATTCTGGTTGAAAAAATAAATAGTGATTATATGCTATTTGACAGATAGTAATAATATACTGTCTCTTTTCTTTGACAACAACTAGTAGTACGATACTGGTGTCATTAACAATTCAGAATATATTTTTGTGGAATTTTTTCAGAAATTAATTTTGGGTTTTAGAAATTATTTTCTGAGTTTTCATTAATTAAAATTCTGTTTTCAGTATTTTAATTATTGGAGTGTAACAAGAGATTTAAATTTCTGTGTGAAATTAATTTGGTTAAATAAAATTTTATTTTTCCAAATTAATTGAAAAATAAAAGTTATATTTTTATTTCTTTTATTTTATAGAATTTAATTTCTTGTGTGGAATTAATTTGGTTAAATAAAATTTTATTTTATTTCCAAATTAATTGAAAAATAAAAGTTATATTCTTCTTTCATTTATTTTACAGAATTTTATTTTCTGTGTGGAATTACTTTGGTTAAATAAAATTTTATTTTATTTCCAAATTAATTGAAAAATAAAAGTTATAGTTTTTATTTCTTTTATTTTCTGTGTGGAATTAATTTGTTTAAATAAAATTTTATTTTATTTCCAAATTAATTGAAAAATAAAAGTTATAGTTTTTATTTCTTTTATTTTCTGTGTGGAATTAATTTGTTTAAATAAAATTTTATTTTATTTTCAAATTAATTGGAAAATAGAAGTTACATTCTTGTTTCTTTTATTTTTATAGAATTTAATTCTGTGCATTTGGTTTAATTTTCTGTGTAGTGTAAATTCTAATTATAATTTTGTTTTATAAATTAGAATTGATGGCTACTGAAACAAATGCCCAAACAAGTACTCTTGTGGTGGGCTGATTGCACCAACCCCCTCTCCTGTGATGACAGTACCGGTAAATCACGGTGAAAACCCAAAGAAGTTCTCAGGAACTGACTTTTAAAGATAGCTACAGAAAATGTTGTTCTATCTTACAACTCGAACTGGCTGCTTCTCCGTGAAGATACTCCTATCCTGAAAGAGGATGAAACCGACAGGCAAGTGGTTGCTGCAGTTGATGCTTGGAAACATGCCGATTTCCTTTGCCGGAATTACGTCTTGAACGGACTTGACAACACATTATACAACGTCTACAGTCCAATCAAGACAGCAAAGGAACTTTGGGAATCGTTAGAGAAAAAGTACAAAACGGAAGATGCCGGCTCAAAGAAATTTGTGGTTGGCAGATTCTTGGATTTTGTTATGGTTGATTCAAAAACTGTGATCAGCCAAGCTCAAGATTTCCAACTCATTCTGCATGACATTCACGCAGAAGGTATGTCTCTCTGTGAATCCTTTCAAGTTGCAGCTTTAATTGAAAAATTACCTAAAGGCTGAAAGGAATTCAAGAACTACCTTAAACACAAGCGCAAAGAAATTTCTATGGATGAGTTAATTGTGCGTTTAAGGATTGAGGAGGACAACCGCAATTCTGAAAAGCGGGCTGGTAAGAATCCTATGGAGTCTAAGGCAAATGTGGTGGAACATGCTTCAAAAACTAAGAAACGTAAGTCTTCTAGAGAAAGTTCATCACAAGGCTCTAAAGGGGGGGGATAATAAAAAATACAAGTTTCATGGCAAATGTTACATCTGTGACAAAGAGGGACATCGAGCCAAAGATTGCCATAACAAAGGCAAAAGTAAGAAAAGAACAGGCAAGAAGCCTGCTCAAGCCCATATGACCGAAGTGGACAATATTTTCAATGGTGTAGATGACATCATTCTTTCTGCAGTTATTTCCGAGGCAAATCTTGTCAGAAATCCTAAAGAATAATAGGTGGACATTGGTGCTACTCGCCATATTTGTGTTGACAAAAAGATGTTCACATCTTACTCTACAGTGGACAATGGTGAACAACTTTTTATGGGCAACTCCTCAACTTCCAAAGTTGAAAGACAAGGAAAGATTGTTCTCAAGATAACATCAGGAAAGGAACTCACTCTTAACAATGTGCTGCATGTACCGGACATTCGCAAGAATCTTGTTTCCGGATCTTTGTTGAGTAAGAATGGGTTTAGGCTAGTATTTGAGAGTGATAAGTTTGTACTTACTAAGAATGGGATGTATGTAGGAAAATGTTACATGTCTGATGGCCTTTTCAAGTTAAATGTAATGACTGTTGCACCCTTTATTATTAATAATACTACATCTTCTTCTTACTTGCTTGAGTCTTCAAATTTATGGCATGGTAGACTAGGACATGTTAATTATGGATCTTTGCGTAGATTAATTAATATGGAATGTTTACCTAAATTTGATATTGATTCAAATCATAAATGTGAAATTTGTGTTAAGGCAAAATTATCTAAAACTCCTTTTCATTCAATTGAAAGAAGTACGGAACTACTTGAATTAATTCATAGTGACATTTGTGATTTTAAATCAATTCAAACCAGAGGTGGAAAAAAGTATGTAATTACTTTTATAGATGACTATACTAGATATAGTTATATTTATTTAATTCGAACCAAGGATGAAACTTTGGAAACTTTCATTCAATATAAGAATGAAGTTGAAAATCAACTTGGTAAGAAAGTCAAGAAACTTAGAAGTGATAGAGGTGGTGAATATGAATCACCTTTTGATGAATTTTGTAAAGAACATGGAATAATTCATCAAACCACCGCTCCTTACTCACCTCAGCAAAATAGAATTGCTGAAAGGAAAAATAGGACTTTAAAAGAAATGATGAATGCCATGTTAATAAGTTCCGGATTATCTCAGAACTTGTGGGGGGAAGCAATACTTTCTGCTAATTATATTTTTAATAAAATATCCCGAAAGAAAGTAAATCAAATCTCTTATGAATTGTGGCATGGAAGAGTACCATCCTACAAATACTTAAAGGTATGGGGATGTTTGGCTAAAGTGGCTATTCCTAGTCCTAAAAAGACTAAGATAGGTCCTAAGACCATTGATTGCATTTTTATTGGTTATGCTAAGAATAGTAGTGCATATCGGTTTTTGATTTATAAATCAGAACATACCGAAATGCATGTAAATACTATTATTGAGTCAAGGAATGCATCATTCTTTGAACATGTATTTCCAAAGAAGACTGGACAAGAGACTAGTAACAATAAAAGATCTCATGATGCCATTATTGGTTAGGATCAAGAACATGATTAAGAACAAGAGTTAGATCAAAATGAGGAAGAGGAACCTAGGCGTAGTAAACGTGCTAGAACCTCAAAATCATTTGGTCCAGATTTTCTTACATATTTGTTAGAAAATGAGCCTTTAACCTTTAAAGAGGCTATGTCCAGTCCTGAAGCTCCTTTATGGAAAGAAACTGTCAATAGTGAAATTGAATCCATCTTGCAAAATCACACTTGGGAATTGGTGGATTTGCCACCAGGTTGTAAACCTCTTGGGTACAAGTGGATTTTCAAAAGAAAATTGAAAGCAGATGGATCAATCGACAAATACAAGGCAAGACTTGTAGTCAAAGGTTTTAGACAGAAAGAAGGTCTAGATTACTTTGACACATACTCACCGGTTACTAGAATAACATCCATTAGAATGCTAATTGCCATTGCATCTCTATACAATCTAGAAATTCATCAAATGGATGTTAAAACCGCTTTCTTAAATGGTGAGTTACATGAAGAAATTTACATGGAACAACCAGAAGGGTTTTCTGTTCCAGGGAAAGAAAAGAAAGTGTGTAAATTGGTTAAATCATTATATTGTTTAAAACAAGCCCCAAAGCAATGGCATGAGAAATTTGACAAGGCAATGATGTCAAATGGTTTTAAAATTAATAAGTGTGACAAATGTGTTTATATTAAAAACATAGACAACGGTTTTGTCATTGTATGTCTTTATGTAGATGATATGCTCATCATTGGTAGTAATAATGATATGATTAAAACTACTAAGAAAATGTTGAATAAACATTTTGACATGAAGGACATGGACATTGCTGATGTAATTCTTGGTATGAAAATTACTAAAACATCAGAAGGTTATACATTGTCACAATCTCATTACATTGAGAAAATACTTGACAAATTTAGCAAAGATGATGATCATCTTGCTAGAACTCCTGTAGATGTTAATTTGTATCTTTCTAAGAATATATAGGAAAGTATTTCTCAATTAGAGTATGCCCAAATTATTGGAAGCTTAATGTACTTGATGAACTACACTCGTCCAGATATAGCTTATGCAGTAAGTAAATTAAGTAGATATACGAGTAATCCAGGAGTAGAACACTGGAAAGCAATTATAAGGGTTCTAAAATATCTCCGATTCACTTGTAATATTGGGCTGAATTATACTAGATATCCAGCAGTACTTGAAGGATACTGTGATGCAAATTGGATATCGGATACTAAAGACTCGAAGTCCACCAGTGGATATGTCTTTACTCTTGGTGGGGCGGCTGTATCTTAGAAATCTTGCAAACAGACTTGTATTGCTAGGTCTACTATGGAATCTGAATTCATAGCCTTAGACAAAGCAGGGGAAGAGGCAGAATGGCTTCGCCACTTCCTTGAAGATATTTCAATTTGGCCAAAACTAGTGCCTGCTATATGCCTACATTGTGATAGTTAATCAGCAATTGGTAGAGTACAGAGTCATATGTATAACGGTAAGTCACAACACATTCGTCGTTGACATAACACTGTAAGACAACTACTCTCTAATGGAATTATTTCCATAGAATATGTTAAGTCTAAAGACAACATAGCGGATCCACTAACCAAAGGGTTAGCAAGAGAGTTAGTTGAGAATTCATCGAGGGGAATGGGACTTAAGCCTATTAAATAAGAGTTACCACAACGGCAACCCAACCTAGTTGACTGGAGATCCCAAGATCTAGGTTCAAATGGACAACCGAGTTGTGAATGACTCAGAAAGATCACTGGGGAGTCTAACTCCTACCCATTTCTTTGATGAAAAAGTGATGTCTGCAGTGTTTTAGGTTAATTAAAACTTTTAATGATTTTTATATCTAGGTAAACCTAGTGGAGTATGGCAGGATACTCTTCATAAGAATCACCTATGTGAGTGTGAACTGGGCCAGCTCTGTGAGATTTGTGAAGGGCTACAATTCTCTAGAGCACTCATGAAAACCAGGTTGTTCAGGGCCAAAATGAACACAATAGTGAGAACTAAACTGTGTCTGGGAATATACTGTGTGAGTTCTATTGTCTTGGTTTATACAAACGGCTGAACAGTTCAAGACATCGTGTTCACTGATTAGCTAGTAAATCCGATAGTGTCTCACAAAGGAAGGTTCAAAGCCAAAAGCTACCTATCCTTTGCAGAATATTTTCAATTTCTAAACTCTCTGATTAGATCATGTTGTTGCATTTTCTCTCCGTCAACTTCCATTCATGTGGGGGATTGTTAGAAAAAATAGTTTTATATAGGCATATTTTTTAACCCAATTTGGGTGGACCCCAAACGTGTTTTGGGGTGGGTCCGAAGAGGTGAAGTGGTGAAGACGGAACGTCAAAACCATTTATGAGTGAATGGGAAGATGACGTCGTTTTTGGGTTTAACATTAATTTTTTAGATAAAATTCTTTTGAATTTTTTCAATAAAAATTATTGTGAGAATTTAATTTAATTCTAAATTCAAATTTTGGGTTCATATGTGGTTTTCTAAAGTTTGTAATTGTGGGAATTTAATTTAATTCTAAATTCTAATTTTTAGTTCCTAAGTGATTTCCTAAAAATTGATTAAACTATTTAAATAGTTTAATAAAGTTATTTCATTCAGTGAAAGGTTTTATTGAATCAACTATTCTAATAGTTTAATTATAAAAGTTTCAAACAGTTTAATTAACTGTTGCACCTATGGATCACTATTCAAATTATTTGAAAGTGTGGTCAACGGCTTTTTGAATTCAAATTCAGAGGTTGTCCAAGGTGTGCACCTTTTCACTTTGGAAATAAACCTCTTCGGGTGAGTTCCTTGTGCCTATATATACTATCTTTCTAGCAGTGGTTTGGGATCCGGAAAAACAGTCTAAAAATATTTCTGGTTGTCTGACTTGTAATCTTTGGTGCATTGGTACATTATTCTTCATTTTAGTATTATAAAAAAATTCAGAGAGTAAGAACACAGGTTTAGTTCGCCGAACAAATTGTTTGGAGTACTACTATAATTTGTGAAGATCATTGTATCACCGGAGAGAGGACGCCACTACAAGGGCGAATCTGTCTTAAAGACAGAGTGTCACACACTCGACTTGGTCTTGTAATTTTTATTTGGTTCGACAAAATAAATCTGGTATGTTATTTATTTATTTTGTTTGAATTTATTTCAAGTTATTTTATTTACACAGAAGATTATTTCAACACTTGTAACTACTGATACATGTTATCAATGATAAATTTATCATTGTTAAAATTTCCTTATCTTTCTTCAACTCATCTCCCCTTTCTCTTATCACCACCAGATCTAAGGAATTGGCAGGAACAATGACGTGGTGGAGATAGATGTTTTATTAAAAAATGATTAGAGAATTATTGAAAAACATCGTAGGAGGCAGTTGCTGGCACTTGAAGACGAAGGCTAGATATCGCTAGCGAGAAGAGAGGGGAATCATGACAGTGTTGATATTAGAGATGAAAAAGGTAAAGGCTAAGCATTTTTAAGATATTGATAGGCGATAAAACAAACATAACTTACAAGTAAATAAGTCTGCCAGCCGGTAAGTGCCCCAAGAGGTTAGCTTGGTACGGCTTGTCCATTTATAAATGTTAATTTTAATTTTATATTATTTATTTACAAAATAAATTAGAAAAATAATAAAATATAAGTAAAGTATATATACTTGTTTTTAGGGCTTTATTTAGATTATTTGTTAAGAGATCATATTTTATTTTACAATGGAATTTTATTAACGTTCTAAAGTTTCAAATTTAAATAATGAATGTTACATTTACTTAATAGCTCTTCAAGATAATAATAATAAATAAAAAAAAATTAAATAACAATTCATATCTAATATCTATTGGGTTAAGTGAGCAAACTTGAGATTTAGAAATTATTTAGGATGGTCAGATTAGATTCTATGTCAACCTAGGTCAGATTTAAAATGACATATATACCCTTATTATATAGTATAATTCTGACTGGACTTCTTGTTTATTCGCCCTATGTGGCACATACATTGTGTGCGGATAATACATATGAATTGTTAGTTATATATTTTTGGCTTTACAATTTTATCTTGATAATTTTGAAAAAAAAAATTCAAAAAATAAAACTAATTTTTATTGGACAATTTTAAAATTAAAATAAAATAACTTACAAATTTGACAAAGTTAAAATTAAGCGACAAACCTTTTATCTTTGAAAATGATGTGCTATGTTTCATGTCAAATATATAAAATGTCAAAATTTAATAAGCGATCCTATTTCTCTTGTGATCGGACCACAAAATGAAATTTATATTTGACTTGTTTGTGAAAAACGTAATGACATTTGCGCCATTAGAATATTTGTCATGTCTTAAAATTTAGACAATTAAATATTAAATTAAGACCAAATCTCAATTAATATTCTATCATTCAAATTCTAAGGGTGAAACAAAATCTAAATGTTCTCATCTCTATAAAGTTTAAGTAAACTTCAATGCTTAAGAAAAAAATACAAGGGATAAAAAAATTAACAAACACCAACCAAATCATTCATCATAAATTTATAACTATCCAATACCTTCAGCATTAAATTTGAAACAAATAGTCAAAACAACTTATATAATGTAAAGTCAGAAAATAATTCACAATGCCAAATTATCAAAATACTAAGGTCATAAAATAAATAAATAAATAAACTAATATCAACACTAAACTTCAGAAAACAAAAGAAGTCCGAAAGACATGTCTTACAGCCGTAGTTATTTCTTGTCACCACCCGCTTCATACTTAAATCATTCAAATTGACCAAAATTTAAAGAACAAAAGTTGTACATAATCAAATTTCTTAAAAGGTAACATGAAAGGTTTTAGTAGGAACTGAACAGGTTGAGAGAAAAACTTGATAGAAGAATCTAGACAGAATTAGACCGAAAAACCTGAAGCTGAAAATGAAAAAAAACTGTCTTAAGATGATTTTTTTCAGAAAAGTTCAAAACATGAAAAGTGTTCATAATAATGTTTTACTTCATTTTAAGCGAAATCAATGAACATGAGCTTGTTTCATGGCTTAAAACAATATTTAAAGTCGCATTGCTAAAATGAATAAAAACTATTATAACTAAGATCATTCGATTACAAAATCTAATTGATCCCTTTTACTAAAAAGTTAAAATAGAAAAGTTGTCTAGAATTACGTACACATGCTTTTGCCCAAAGTTTGTAATTTAACGAGGTTGTTTACTTCTTCTTTTTTTGCGATGTACAAATCAAAACAATTCAAATTATACTAATAAGTTCATATTTAATTCTTTGTACCTTAACTCCACTACTTCGGTCCTTCACTTCCGGCCCGCACATATATTCCATGTGCCTCCTGTATACCTAACATCGCTCCAAAGCCAAACTTGTACGGGGATGCCGTCCTGAGTTTGACCCACACTCCCCGGACGGTTAGCATATACGTACGTACGCAAATCAAAGCACTTACCTACTCCTGAGAACAAGGCAACAATATATATATACACACAACTCCTCATCTACTCATGAGAACAAACATAATAATGCCAAGCTTATGCCATTCAATCATAATTCTCACTTTGTTTTTATTATTACACTATTTTCTCACTAGTACTTAAATAAATAACAATTCATAGAGTCATAGTGGAGTATTCGAAATTTATCTATGCATTCCTAGTTTATTTTAATTTCATTTATCCATAAGTGTGATTACATCCATAAAATAAATATATATAAAAACTCTAAACCTTACATACAGAATTAACCAAAATAATTGAAATCAACCCATCATCTTTATGCTAATACAATATTAAACCAACATTAAAGAAACAAATAAAAATAAATAATAACAATAAAATAAACATAAATTAAAGAAAGTGTGTTTTACACTCATAATTATTTTTGAAGATCAAAGAATCATTTTGAGAATTAATAAAACCACCAAAATAAAATCCTAACCCCTCTCTCTCTCTCTCTCTGTTTTTTTTTTTTTTTTTTTCCTTCACTTTTTTTTTGGCCTCTTACAATTATAACCTAATCACTATTATATAACCTAATTTCCTATTATCACCATAACATCTTTGATATATATACATATAAAGATGAAACTTTTACATTTAAAATATATATACATATATAAATATTCAGATTAATTATAATTAATTAAATATCATATTAAATTTTCATGTATTCACGCAATTAATAAAGCTAAAAAAAAATAAAGTAATAATAACAATAATAAATAATGACTTAAAAAAAATTAGGGTCACTACAATAATATTATAAATTAGAATATTTGAACATTATAATATGTTAAAATTTAAATTTGACATTTTCTGAGTGGTTGGAGACACTATTACTCTCTTTTATATGAATAATATGCTCAATATGTCTTACAAAATAAGCGATTCAAATCATTGAGATGAGATTGACATTGACCGGGTTCATCTTAATGATCCAAATCATTTACTTTGTAGAATGTATCAAGCATAACCTTCATACAAAAAAAAAAAAAAATTTCATCAAAAATTGATAGGACATTTGATCAAACATAATTTATTTAAAATATTGGACGACTTATTCTTAAAATTATACTTTCAATTTACTTTAAATAAAAATGATCTAATTGTGTCAATAATCATATCATATTAATTTAATTTAATTTTCAATGTAGTGGTCGTCAGTTGTTTGTGACTCCTTGGCCCAACTAGGTTGAATTACTCTAGAGCCTAGTCCTTCAACAACTTCTAGAATCAAGGTCTAGACTAGAAGTAACAAACCCATTTAGCTCTCATTCTTCTCTTCTTGAATCTACTCACCTTGGATGTGCTTTTCATTCTTCTTCGCATGTTCTTCGATACCAACAATATCTTTACCATTGTACTTTGCTCCTTGAGAACAATTCCTTGTCGTGACAGTTTTTCTTCTACATCGTCGTCAATTTTTTCCTCTTTTGGTATTCATCTTTTCTTCGTTTCTCACAAACGGTACCAAATTAAGTGTGCTAAAATTTGATCTAACCGTGTACGATTAATAAGATCTTCTTCTTCTAAAAATTTGTTTTTTGAAGTTGATCTTCTAAATGAATCCGTCGAGAATTTACAAGACAAAACACTGTCGGTGGCCTATCCACTGGATGGGCACTTTGATACTAAAATCAACAATTCTCTCTCTCTAGAGAATACTCAATAGAATAAATACTGAAAGCTACATGCATAATAATATGTAATGTACACCTTAACTTAAGGGGATGTGCTCTTTATATAGGAGTGCCCTGCTTCATCAACCTAAGTAGGAGTGTTCGCGGATCGGATTTATGTGGTTTGCGGTTCGGTTTTGATCCGCCCGCATCTATGCAGTTTGGGAAAAAGTCAAACCACAACTGCCCGTAGTGCGGTTTGCGGTTTGTGCAGATAGGTTTGCGGATGTGCGGGCGGTTATGGGCGGTTTGCTGTTTGAATTTTTTTCCTTTGAAAATTAACATAGATATTGTTTAATTTTAACTTCACACACACTGAGACTGCCTACAGATTGAATGGAATTGTCACTTATGTCACCCATCAGTTTAACATCCATGATTTGCACAGTTTTTATTTTGTAATATAAGAGCATTGTGTTAATCAAACATAAAAATCAGTTTAGAAAAAAGGTACTCTTTTTTTCTTTTTTCTTTTTTGTGGATAAATAAGTTTAAAAAAAAGTACTTTGAATCATTTAAATCATTAACCAAAGTGCAACTTAGGTAAGACTACAAGTCAATTAAGTAAAACAAATGCAGAACATATAATGGAAGTTGTAAATTCTTCCAAGTAAATAAACGGCCAGGTTTTTCCAAATATATATATAGTGCGGGCGGTTGTGGCCAGTTGCGGGTCAAACCCATAACCCGCCCACAAACCGCAAAATTGAATTATTTCAAACCACACCTTAACCTATTGTATTTGTAAAACCGTCTATACGTGTGCCGGTAGAGTCAGGTAGGACGAGTTGTGCGGGTCGGATAACCTTATGCCCAGTCCTAATCCTAAGTCCTTTTCCATCTAAAACTTTGCTTGCCTATTAAGTATTAATTCCTCTTCCTAATTGGGTTGGGTTTAATCTCATCAAGAGTTCCATTCATACCCAACTTAGGAGTCATATCTCCATTGAGATTCCATCACATAGGAGTCATAATTAGGATTTGACTAATGTCACTATTTCAACTAATATTATCCTCTCACATGGCACTACAATCCAAAGTTGTACCACATAGACGAGATCTTAAACTCACGTGGTCCTACTTAAAAATACGTCTCCACAATATAAACAAACTTTATAAAATCAAAAATACTAGACACCAAGTAATTTATCAAAAAAATTAGAGTAATGCTAGATATTCCAAAAAAATTTATCAAAATTTTTATCAAATATTTCACATATGTGTGTAACCCGTATAAGAAATTTGACATAAATTTTGGTAAATTTTTTGAGATCTCTAGTATTTTTCAAAAATTATCAACACACATGGGTGTGGACGCATGTGAGTGTTTGATAATTTTTTTGATAAATTATTTGGTGACTCTTGTTGACTCTTTTAATTATTCAAATGGTATATTTTATAAGAGTAATGCTAGAGTTACACAATACCTCCAAGTGGATTAAAAATTGAGAGAAGCCATTCATTCCCCCTTAAGAAAAACAAAGAGAACATGAAAATTCGTTCCTATGTGATGGTCTGATTTTATAATTAAAATATTACTTAAATATATGATCCGTTACTAGCTGTAGTAGACGACAATGGATAAAAGCAGAATTAGGAAACGGTGTTGTTTTGACAATAGAATTCATTACGGATTTTATTTTAATGGTTTGAATTATTTATTTTTTAGTTTATAATGTGTAAATTATCTATCAAAAAAATCAATTCAATCTACTGAACTTAATAGTCCAATCACAACACAATCGTGTTTGTTTAGGGGGGATTGTAATGCAATGATTGTTAGTTGTGAAATAAATAATTATTAGATTATTTGATTGAAAATAATGACCTAGTAAATCTATTGAACATGAAGTGAAATCCTATGAAACAAACACCTTAAGACCTAATAATCCAATAACCAACCCAACTAATGAACTCATAACGAGAAGAAATTAATAACATGACAACAAACCAACAACAAACATAATAAAGAGATTCTATATTATGAGATAATTATTAATATTAAATATTTATTTATTTATTTATTTATTTTCAAGGATTGACTCATTGTCCTCCTGGTTAAAGGTTTACAAACAGGTGGCTTATGCATTAAAAAGTTAATTGTAGTAAAATATATTAAAATAAGATATTAGTATTTTCGAATTGCATAGATTATTTATAAAATATTGTTAATCATATAATTACAGATGTCTCGGGATAATATTTTTTTCGAGGAAGTTGATTAAACCTTACTTCAGCCAATCATATCACAAAAAAATTGAACGAATTAGTTATATATACATATTTAAAAAATGACACAATAGATAAACTCAACTATGTAAGCTTATTTAATAAATTTGCATCTAAAAATGCAATAAAAGTAAAATTAATTGATATATTTTGCTCAAATTTGTATTTGGTTATTATAACTTTAAATTTTGTTTAATATTAATTCTTGTTGTAAACTGAATTATACTAAACTATATATCTCCAAAATCAATTCTCGTAATAATATTTTCATGTCTTGTCAAATGTAAATTAAGTTTTATTATACAATTTTGGTGATTACGTATACAAACAGATTTTGTATGAATACTAGTAAATACAAAAAAATAAATTAGAAATACTTTATTATTTTATTATATATATAATTTTTTTGACATTAATTATGCATAAATGACCTATTTTTAAAAGTTTGTCCCTCAAAGCCAACCCTGCTCAAAAGTGGGTAGGTTTAAAAAATATAATCAACCCAATTTAACCCAACTCATGCACACTCATTATTGTACAAATTGTGTAATTTAAATAAAATAAACAAATAGATTCGTACTTAATTAAATTGATTTACAAAAAATCATGGGACTCAATCATACAACTTAATGAACAGAAATACATCTAACAAAAGTAAGGAAAAGAAAACAAACTGAAACTTATGTGATACTACAGTCTCTTTAAAACAAATTCATTGCCTCACCATAGGTGCTGGAGGTATGTCAGCGTCTATCTCCTAAGATACGATAGTTGGAACCTGCAAATGTAAAAGTACTTTCTATTTAGCTCTGGAAAACTAACAATGACAACACTCTCTCACACAGAAAGAATATTACAGGAGCAAACTGACTATAATATGAGAGTAAAGAATTTATGTGTTGACAACCAAAGAAATTGGTCTCTATTTATACAAAAAAGGGAGAAATGAGAAGCCTTCCAGCCATGAAGGTTGGCAACAAATGCAATCAAAACTGTCCAACTAATGAGCAAAATTGATGGGACAATTAGTCTATAAGTTATATACTCTATATACACATGCGTGTATATCTGTAGCCACCTAACATACTTGGCCCAAAAAATATTAGGTTAATGGGCCACTAATTTGGCCCAGCCCAAACTAACCCATTCTAGCAAGCCTCAAGTCCAAACCCAAGTCCCAAGATCCAAGATCCACGACCCACAGACTCAACCTAATTCCGTTAGGGAGGGCGAGCGGCGTGCGCGTTTGCATAACCACTAGTGTGTCCGGTATGGCCTTAGAACACTAACCTGATTCGGTGAGTGGTTTTAAAGAATTCGACCTTGTCAATTCTTAAAGAAGCGGCCTCACTTCGCGCTTACATAGGTGACCTATATAAGGTATCTTACTATACTACGATTGACTATTCACATTACTTAGGTCATTAAAAGCATTAGTTTAACCTTCCACCCCCCACAAGGTATCATTATATAAAGAAATGAGCAAGAGGATTTGCCTCTTCAGTGACTCACCCATTACATGCAGTTAGGCTATCCTTTTGAATCTAGATCTTGGGATCTCCAGTCAGTTAGATTGGGTTTTTCGTTCCGATAACATTTACTAAAGGTCTTAACCCCATTCTTCTTGACGATGTTTTTACTAACTCTTGAGTTAACCCTTTGGTTAGCGGATCCACAATGTTGTCCTTAGACTTTACATAACCCTTTGAATCTAAATCTTGGGATCTCCAGTCAGCTAGAGTGGGTTTTTCGTTTCAATAACATTTACTAGAGGTCTTAACTCCATTTCTCTTGACGATGTTTTTACTAACTCTTGAGTTAACCCTTTGGTTAGAGAATCCACAATGTTTTCCTTAGACTTCACATAGTCTAGAGAGACAACTCCATTAGAGAGTAATTGTCATACGAAATTATGTCTACGACAGATATGTCTAGACTTTTCATTATACATATTATTTTGTACTCGACCAATTGTCGATTGGCTATCACAATGAATACAGATAGCTAGCACATGTTTCGGCCAATATGGAATATATTCAACGAATTGGCGAAACCATTTAGCTTCTTTAGTTGCTTTATCCAAAGCAACAAACTCAGATTTCATTGTTGATCTCGATATATATGTTTGATAGGAAGATTTTCAAGACACGGCTGTCTCTCCAAGGGTACATAACCACTAGTGGATTTGGAGTCCTTTATATCAAATATCCAATTAGCGTCACTATACCCTTCTAGTACTGCTGAGTATTTGGCATAACACAGTCCATAATCCTGGGTGTAGCATAGATAACCTAACACCCACATAATGTCCTTTCAATGAGTAGCATTCGGATTGCTCGTGTATCTACTAAGCCTACTAATAGAGTAGGCTATATCCAACCTAGTACAACTCATCAGATACATCAAACTTCCAATGACCAGAGAATATTCTAGATGCTCTCACCATTATTGTTGGTCAAGTGTAGACTCAAGTATACCGATGTCCTAGACATACTCATATCTAATTTACTAAATTTCTCAAGTATCTTCTCAACATAGTGAGATTGAGAAGGTACAATACCACCAGATGTTCTGATAATCTTAATATCCAGAATCATATTTGCAAGGCCTATATTTTTCATGTCAAACTTAGAGTTTAACAATCTCTTGGTAATTCTAATCATTTCATCATTATTACCAACAATGAGTATGTCATTGACGTATGGACATAAAATGACATAACCTCTATCAGTGTCCTTGACATATACGCATTTATCAAACTCATTGATTCTAAACCCATTTGATAACATAGCATTGTCAAACTTCTCATGCCATTGCTTAGGAGTTTGCTTCAAACCATACAATGATTTGACAAGCTTATAGACTTTCTTATTTTGCCTTAAAGCTGAAAACCTCTCGAGTTGCTCCATATAGATTTCTTCATCTAAATGTCCATTTAAGAAAGCTATCTTTACATCCATTTGATGTATCTCCAGACCACTTAAAGCTGCTATTGCAATCACCATGCGAATAGATGTAATCCTTATCACATGTGAATACATATTAAAGTAATCTAGGCCTTCTCGTTTCCTGTATCATTTGATAACTAGCTTAGCTTATACTTATCACCCATCTACTTTCATCTTTCTCCTAGAGATCTACTTATTTCCCAAGGCCTTACTGCCTAGGGGTAGATAAACTAATTCCCATGTATGATTCTGTAAGATGGAGTCAATTTCACTATTAATCACTTTTTTCCACAAAGGACTTTCAGGTGAAGTTACAGCTTCATGTAAAGTTCTAGGTTCCCTCTCTAACATATAAGTCAAGAAGTCTGGACCAAAGGACTTGAAAGTCTTGTTCCTTTTATTCTTTCTTGGCTAATCTACTTTCTCATCTTGATCGCTATCATTAGGATCATCTTCAAGTTCCTTTTAAGAACTTTGATCTTCTCCTTAGGTTCGGCAAAGAAACACGTCCTTAAAAAAAGATGCATTCATTAACTCCATAATAGTATTCATTGACTCCTTAGGTTTGGCAAAGAAACACGTCCTTAAAGAAATGCATGCGTCTTTTTTTGCTTTTGATGGTGACACGTAATTCGGGCATGATCGAGCTGAGGATTTTGTGTGGACCAAACATTATTCGGTTTGAAAATATCATCAACCCAATTTGTACACAACCCTATGAGTATTTTTTATGGTTAAGTCAATTGACTTATAAAGACAAAAATTAGTTTTAGACTAAAGAAAAATACTCCTTCATTGATAAGTCAAAATCATTGCTAAAAAATAACAATGTTAAATCTTGAGTTAAATTTGGCTAAACGTTTGGCAAAACTATTTTGTTACCACATTAGATTTCTTACCAAAGCTCAATTTCACAAATCAAAACTTTACCAAAAATTCTAAAACTATAGATAATTTACAAATTACAAAAACTTAATAATACTAAAAAATTATAATTATAATTACATATATTAATTACTCATAATATGTCTTCTCAAGACTTGGAACTTTATAGGAGCAACATTTATTGCATCTCTTGTGATTAATTAGCTATAATTCACTACATCTACCACTTCAATGGTTAAAAAATTAGTTGAGTTTAACATTTGATTGTGCTGAAATGATATGTCATTATTAAAGTGATATAGCTACTTTTTTTTTTCACCATAATCAGTTAAAATATGATTATGATTTTGATAAAACGTTTTAGAATAATGTTATATGTATTAATTAATATATTAATTAGTATATTAATAGATGATATGACATACGTTTAAAAGTTCTGGATATTTCTACTTTGTATAATAAGTGAGGTCAATAATAATGACATAATATTAGTTAGTACACTAATATATACACAATGCATGTAACACCACAAAATATTTTAATTTGGACCATTAGACATGCAATAACTACTCAAATCAATATTAGAAACCGCGACTATCTGTTAAAAGAAAAGGATCATTTTAAAGTAGGCACTCTTAAAATGACGTGTTTTATATAATGGAAATTTTATGCGAGTGAAAAAAAAAAAAAAATACACTATCAACACACGAGAGTGTAAGTGCATCTGTGATGTGATGCAAATAAAAGACTGTGAAGGTGCAAATGTCACTTATACCCCTCATGTGTTGATAATTTTTTTTCTTATAATATTTGTAGTATTAATTATTACAAATATTATAACTAAATTATTTTTAATTATAAGTAAAAAATGGAATGGATCATAACTAATCACCCGATAATGTATAACAAAATACTGTTTTAATCATAATTACAATAATTAGTCATAACTAGTATAATATACTGAATCATAATTAAATTATAACTAAACTAAAACTATAATAAAATTAAATATCACAAATATCATAATAGGGCACCACTATGTTTGGAATGAGAGACTTTTAATTAAAAAATCAAAAATTATCAAATCATCCTATCTACTTTGTGTATGTCTTCTTATGAAAAAAATTTAAAAATTACGAACCAAGGGGTGTCCTACACGGAATTCTGCAACGCGAAAGGCAACTAGGAGAACATGAACATTCGTTCCACTCCACTGGCCGCCAGCAATTAAATATTGCGGAATATGCGGTCTGATTTATAAGCCCTGCTTTGATTATTATTTTGGAGTTAAAAAAAAAGTATAAAATAATAAAATAGATTAAATGAGTTAATAAGATAAAATATCACATCTAATTTATAATTATTATATTTTTTTTCTCACAAAAGTTAAAAAAAATAACAAAATCTAAACCAAACGAGACTAAAAAATCTAAGCTAAAAAAGTCCAAATATAAAAAAAATTGATTATATTAATCAATGCCAAACGAATCTTAAATTAAATATTACAGAATATACGATCACTCCCAAGCACAAAATTATATATCAATGATTCTTTTTAGTTACTTTTAGATCCTAAATATATATACAGAAGACATTGCAAGGGAGAATTACATACAGGTGGAAGAGGGAAAAAAAATTATTAGTACAAGGAAGGATGCGAGTGACACTTGTACCCTTACAACCTTTCATTTTCAGTCCATCACAGACATATTTGCACCCCATGTGTTTGTAATTTTTTTTTCCTTACAACCTTTCATTTTCATAGTACCGCAGACACATTTGCATCCCATATGTTTGCAATTTTTTTTTCTCTTCTTTCACATGGATGTAGTTTGCCCTATATTGCAATGTATGTTCTTAAAAAGGTGTGTATTGTAAAAAAAAATTATAATTTTTACAGCAAAAGTTATAATTTTTTTTGTTTAATAAAAATTATAAATGATAAAATTATAATGTGCACCTTTAAAATTATTAATAATAAAGTTATGTTTTTTATAATAAAAATTAGACCTTTTAAAATGAACAAAAAATTGTAAATCATATGTCGAGTAAAGAAATTGTACTTATGTATGAAGTACATACAATATATAAATTTAGGAAGATTTTACTATACACACCCATATACCTTATGCTCCTTTAGTTAAGTTATTTTTTTTTTTAGTTATAACTAAATTTTTTTTAATTATTGTTTTAAGATTTTGGTTATGAGTATTTTTTATTTATTTATTTTATTTATAACTCAAAAAGTATGCAACTATGTCATTTTCTTCTATAGTTATAAGATGTATATTTGAGGGATGTGAACCATAGTTTTTCTCATAAATTTATATATACAAGGGTAAATTACACCATTGATCTCTCTAATTTTTTAGTGAAGTTTTACTTTAATTCCCTTAATTTTAATTTGAACAATTTAAATTTTATATTTTTAATTTTGTTGCAATGTAATCCTTTTGTCATGTGCTTGAACAAAAAAAATAATGTACAAAATTACAAAAATCAAAGTGAAATTAAAAGAAACCATAGAAATCATTGGTGTAATTTATTTTTTTACACTGATGCTCCGTATAATTTATTTTAAATTTCACTTTGATCCTTTTACTTTTACACGTAATAAAATTAAAACTGTAAAATTCAAATTATTGAAATTAAAGTAAAAATAATTAAAGTGATATTTTACCAAAATTATAAGAACTAATAACATTAGAAAAACACATACCTATGTAAGTCATTTGATTAAATATTTAGTAGAAATATATTAACATCCTTAGCATTACTCAAAAAATAATTTGACATAGGCTTGTGCAAAATACTACTCAATCCTTTAAAATCGTACCCATTTTGACTAATCCGCACCGCTTTAGCGAATTGAACTTTGTAATTTGTAATCCGTTTTCGAAATCGCTTCGCTTCGCTATAGGTAATACGTATAGATTTTTTAACTTCTAATAAAATATTAAACTAAAAATAAGTATGAAAGAGATTTAAGATATAAAATTTATTACAAATTAATAGTTATATGTAAAATTAATTTGTATAATATATATAAAAATATTATATAAATTATATAAATACTTAATAATTAATTAAAAATATCCTTCAATCCATCCTACACTATCCAAATCATATTTTATCAATCTTTTTTAGTTTACAATAATACTTGAAACCCCCATAAATTTTGACTCCCATATAGCCAGATATTATATATATATTTTTTCCTTTGTTCTCCTCTCTCTCTCTCTCTCTCTCTCTCTCTCTCAAAAGTGTTGGTCTGAAACATAATCCTTTAGCTTATGATTTAAGAGTGATTTAGGATGATCTAATAAGTGCGTTTTTTAATTTTTTTTAAGATATGAATTACATATAAATTAAGTTGGAGTGATATGTTAAAAAGATAATATGATTTAAATAAGGTCATATAATTTAAATAAAATTTCTTTAACTTTCTAAATTTTTTAAAATTGTGACAAACAACGAGTAAAATCGCTCTAGCCGCATCCGAATCTGATCGACTTGTATGTAGCGTTTTTCTGTGGGGGCCACATGTTCCTTTCCCAAATATCACATGTACGCCCTCTCCCGCCCATGTTTTTAACAACATATTTTTTTTCTTCAAAGAATGTTTTTAACACCAATTGTCCTCCATTAAATCCCCATAATTTTTTAGTATCATAATTTTTATATACTCAAATCTCTCTTCTCTCTCTCTTTATATACTTCAATTTCTTAGATATTATTCCCCATGTCGGTTTGTAACAATTTCCGTAGCAGCAAAATGTCGGTTCTGTTAATAATAATAATATTACCGACAAAATCACACACTATTCGAGCTTCAAATGGGCATTCAATGGCAGACACACCAAGCTCATGCATACAACGCAAATTGACAAAAAAAAAAGTAAAAGAAAAAGTTAGGTATGTTCCTTTATTGAAGTAACGCTTCGATGTATCTCTATCAACCCATTCAGATCCCCGAGAAAGTGGTCCAAAGCAGATAAAAAACAACAAACTCATCATGGAATGTAAATCGTTCGTAGAATCGTAACTGCTTTGCTTAGCTATAACTATTCTTCACTTATTTTTTCCATATTTTAATTTTGGGGTTTTTTTTTTTTTTGGTTGTTTGTAAATGAGTGCTTAAATGGAACTTAACTAAATCGATAATCTTCAATTAAGATTGACATTGCTTAAGAATGGGCTTTGATTGATTGTTGTCTCAAATAAAATCGAAGTCATTTTCTGGGGAAGAAAACAGTGAGTACCAATCAAACAACTGGAAAAAGGACAAAAATGGGGACCCAAATCAAGGAAAAGGTCCCCATGGCGTTTGAAAAAGTAACGGCAAAAATGGGTAGGCGATTTGGCGTGAACTGAGAATGGAGGGGCAGTGTACCATCTTAGAGAGAAGGGGCCATGTTCTCATCACGTGGCTCGGCCTATAAACCAGACTCATTGGTGTCTGATTCATCTTCATGGTCTCAAGTTGTAATTCTGGAGATCAGTTTTGGTAAGTCCTTGTTCAAAGCTGGGTAATCAATCTGTGAGCTGTGAATTAAGTTTTATGTACAGGTATAACTAACTTTCTCTTTGTTTGGTTCTAGAAGTTTTGGGTTTTTTTTTTTTTTTTTTTTTTCAAAAGGTGTGAGCTAGAAGGAAGTAGAGATAGGTTTTGCTATAACTTTCTCTTTCCCTTTTTTTATTGCATTGGCTTTTCTTCCCATGAAGGTTTTGCTATATTTTTTCTCAGTTTGGTGGGAGTGTGGAAAATCTAGTCATCTTTCTTCTTTGTTTGTTTGACAGTGTATATTATATTCATACAGGCAGAGAGAGAGAGAGAGAAGGTTATTATGGTCATTAAAATTGCCTTTATTCCCTCGAGCTCATCTTGTTGTGATTGATTTTTTAACTTGACTCTTGTTGGGTCATGTGTCTTGTGATTGTGGTGACTTTCCTTCATATTAATTTTTAACACATTCTCTCTCTGTCCCTTTGTTTGGGTCATGTCTCCTTTTTTTTTTTTTTTTTTTAAATAGTTTGTGCCCTCGGTCTTTATGATTTTGCTAGGTTATTTGTGTTCAAGAGTTCGACATTTTGTGTTTGGTATGTTTTGCTTGATTTGGGGCAATAGTGAGTTATCAGTTTCTTTCCCTTCTCATCATCACACAACAGAAGAAGAAAAAAAAAATTGTACAGAGGTAAAAAAAAAAAAAACCACTCTTGAACATTTAAGAACTTTCAACTGAATAATTGTGGTGTCTGTGAGGTACAATACCTTTGGCATTCACTTTTCATTTGGAGATTTCTTGCTTTCTTTGATTTTCTTATTCACTTTTCATTTGGAATTTATTGCTTTATTGGATTTTTTCACAAAGGCTAAAAGTCTGCTAAAAAGTTGATGGGAATGATGAAGGTATGGATGTCATGTGGGTTTATTGAAAAGTTGTGAAAGTGTGTTGCTTTAATCTCTTTTAGATAATGATGGAGTAAAGTAGAGATTTGGGTCGGTCTCTTTGGGTTCTTTGAAATGTTCCTCTATTTCTGTTTAAAATTTCAGTCTCTGTATATACCCTCAATGTTTCTATTGTTCCAGTGAAGATCTGCACCTAGCTGGTCTCGACCAACAAAAAAAAAAAGTTGAAGATTGAGGCCTAAGAAGCATGGATCTTGACTACTCGAAGTGTTGGAGCACTTCCAAGGTTTGTCCACAACTTTTGTTCCATTTAAAGATATATTTACAATTCATATAATTATGAGCCTATCCCTTAGTTTCTTGCTGTTTGATTGGACATGATTAACCTACAAAATTTCAATTCTTAATGTGAGTGAATGGTGAACATTCACATCGTAGATTTGTACTATGCTTTCTTTACTGAACAGTTATGAGAAATTGCTTGCTAAATTGTATTTCAGAAGGATTCTTGGAAGACAACTTTGCTCTTAGCTTATCAAAGTCTTGGTGTAGTATACGGGGATCTGAGCATTTCCCCTCTCTATGTTTACAAGAACACGTTTGCAGAAGACATTCATCACTCAGAGACGAATGAAGAGATTTTTGGTGTTCTTTCATTTGTTTTCTGGACTCTAACTCTAGTTCCTTTGTTCAAATATGTCTTTATAGTTCTTCGAGCTGATGACAATGGAGAGGGTGGGTACTATAATAATCTGATAAACATCCAAATCATTTGGTCACAAAACTGAGTTTTCTATGTTCATAATATTGTAGGTGGTACTTTTGCGCTCTATTCCCTAATATGCAGGCATGCTAAAGTAAGCCTTCTGCCCAACCGTCAAGTTGCCGATGAAGCACTCTCCACGTATAAACTAGAGCACCCTCCGGAGAAAAAGAAGAGCTCGAGGGTAAAATTGTTGCTCGAGAAGCACAAATCCTTGCACACTGCTTTGCTAATCTTGGTTCTACTTGGCACATGTATGGTAATTGGAGATGGCTTGCTCACTCCAGCCATTTCAGGTACTTTCTCTTTTCTTTTAGACTATTTTTTAATTTGCTACCATTATCTCCTAATTTTCTGACTACCTGTTTCTGTTGCAGTTTTCTCTGCTGTTTCTGGCCTTGAGTTATCCATGTCTAAGGAACATCATCAATGTAAGCTCTCTAGCATACAAAGAAAGTATTAGTTAATATTTAATCATTGATTCCAGTACGTAGAGAACCTTGCAGGCTGTTCAGATGACAATCCAACAGAATTAATTGAATTTATCGGGCGGGGGGGGGGGGGGGGGGGGTGGGGTTTGTAATTTTTTGCAAGTTTGTGTTCAAACAGAGTCGAAATAATGCTACTTACCTTGTTTTTCTTATTATTAATATGATTAGAGAAATATATAAATCCATCAGAGATTTGAAAAATATATTATTTCTCTTTGTTTTATTGGGTTAATGATATCGTCTCTTCATTACTGCTTCCTTTGTACTTGTATTTTCCTATTTGATGAACTGATTTACCGTTGTTGAATTGCAATTCTGTTTTTGAGTAAATTGATGTCTATGAATTTTGACAAAGTTATAAGAGGAGTCAAGATGTGGTATGCTTTCTACAGTTCAATGTGATATTGGATAACAGGATCCACTTGCTTATTCTGATCCATTTAGTGAAGAGAAACTATGTGGCCTACAATGCCAAGGGGACCATCAAATTTGTCCAAATGTTCTGCTTTGGCCCTTTCCTGTCATTTCTTGCCTTATCCCTTTCAAGTTATTTTGGGGGATTATAGGAACACCATGCATGCTTACCTAATGTTTCTCTTGATCTGTACCAAGTGAGCTGAGAGTGATGATGGATCTGTCCTTGATTTTGACCTCCATCATAGCAGTTCAGAGTGGTGATAGATGATTTAATAAATTTCATTCTAAGTGGAAAAAACATACACAAGTGATAAGTCTTAAGATTATGCAGTGACACCTAGGGACTAAAGTTCTTGATAACAAAAATTTTGACCGGATGAAATTAAAATTTTCCATCGGAGTTCTCTTCGTGAGGGAAAATTTATATAAGTGGGTTTTATCCAATCTCTCTTATGGCACATACATTTTTGCACCTATGTTTATTCTTAAACAAGAATTTATCCATGGAAGCACCTATCTTTATTCTTGAACAAGGATTTACCCATGGAAATTAAAAAAATAAGTAATACAGATATAGAATAGTTAACTTGTGTTAATTGGCTAAATTATTTCCGATGTTATTGTTGACTCTTGCTGCATATTCACATACCCTTTCCTGTACTGTGCTTGTTAACATGCATCTATCAGAAATTGAAGCAACTATACTACTAATATTTTTTTTTTCTTTGAGCAATTATATGAGATTTACCTTCACCAAGTAGTTCATGATTTTGAGTGTTTGTTGTCAGAGAATTAGGCTTAAAAGTTTCTAAACTGTGTATTTTTGCTTGTTATGTAATTAAATGTCAGGTTTTTTGGTTTGTAACTGGTTTCACTTTACCCTTTATGCTCCTTACATCTGTATCTATGCCTCCATTTGCAGATGCGATGGTTCCAATTACCTGCTTCATATTAGTATGCCTATTTGCATTACAACATTATGGCACGCACCGTGTTGGTTTTGTTTTTGCTCCACTGGTGTTGACTTGGCTACTATGCATCAGTTCCCTTGGCTTGTACAATATACTCCACTGGAACCCACATGTTTATAAAGCCCTTTCCCCATATTACATGTTCAAGTTCTTAAAGAAGACACGAAAAAGTGGATGGATGTCATTGGGTGGAATTTTATTGTGCATAACAGGTGAGTTTGGAAAACAGTTGTACGAGGAAAATTCTCATGCTTTCCATTTTGTTAGTCCTTCAGGTGAGTTAGTTCTTTGTGATTAGCAAGATATCCTGGCAGGCGATATCTATGATCCAAAATTCTATTGCTAAATGGTATTGGATGTAGGTGAATTTTTTGTCTATGACAGAAACTGCAGAGTCTCAGAGAAATGGCCTTTTGTTTTTAAAAAATATATAATTTGTCTTATAGGATTTATTCCTTTTCAAGAATTCAATTTAAGAGTACGTAAAATTAAGTGCTTCAGCAATAGTCTTTTTTTGGTAAGTGGTCTTTGTAATAATCAAAGCACTTGCTAGGATTTACATGGGTATGTCATTTGACCTGTTGACACAGAAGTGTCCGAGTAATATTTGTAGTTTTACTTGAATATGGGGAATGTTCAAGGCGGGCCGTCCCATTGCCAGACTGGTCATCATTGGGGATTAATTGGGATTGTCAATTCAGTATTAATCCAAAGCAAATTTTTGATAACAAGAATATTAAATCTATGTGACATGTATTCCAGTAGGCACCAACCATGAACATGTCTATATGTTTTAGTTTTTGTACATTTAGCAATTCTGATTATTGTCCATGTTTCAATTTCTTTTAGTGCTAATTACAGCAGAAGTCCCTGTAGTTTGCTTTTTGTGTAGGAAGAGCAAATACGGAATGGGTTTGGGAGAGGCAGTGGCTAAGAAGCACAGGCACAGATACGGATGCAGACACGGACACGGACACGGACACGGATGTAGACATAGGACATGGTGATTTCAAAAAATTAGGGATACGGATACGGCGGGGACACGGCAATAAAATATGTTTTCATATATTTTTATTTGCTATCTAAATTAATATTATATCCACAAACAACCAATATTAACAAAAACTAATTCTAATTCTATTTTTTTTTAAACACTTTTAAATTAACACTTACAATTTATATCTTTTTTTATAGATGATCTATTAAGTATTTAAATTAAAAATATATATATATATATATATTAAACATTCAATATTCATCAAAAGTACTAAATAAAATGGAGGAAAAGATAACTTGGCATGTTCCTAGTGTGTCCCCCAACTGTCCCCTGAAAATAAATTAATTAAATAAGGGAGACACGCCATGTGGTGTGTCCCATACGTGTCCCCGAAGTGTCCGTGTGTTCTCGAAGTGTCTGTGTGTCTGACATGGATATAACATCTGTTTTGAAGTGTCAGTGCTTCATGGGGCGGTGGGCTGTGACGATGGTTTTAAATGGGTTTATGGTGTATGCAATCAAAGTGTAAATTGGGTGTTTAGCTTGGAATGGTATTGGGAGTGGCGGTGGCCACTGGTGATGGATTTAAATGGGGTTATGGTATATGCAATCAAAGTGTAAATTGGGTGTTGAGGTTCGTAGAATGGGTGAGAGAGAGAGAGAGAGAGAGAGAGTATCATGTTGCCATGCCTTGCGGGCACAAAGGAAAGGCAGCATTGATCAGGAGTTTGTCGCCAATGAAGCTGCTAGTAAATGTTTTGGGGGGTGGTAATAGTGGTGGGCAATAACATTGTTTAAGCAAGGCAGGCAGTGGTTAGGCTCTTGTATGCAATATATGTATATGTATCATACAATGGATTAAGCATATACAAATTGTAAAATTAAAGGCAAATTTGTTGCAATTTGAATTATAAGGACTAAATTGACACAAGTGGCTAACTATAGGGATTACTGGTGTAATTTGCCAGTCCTTTTATTATTAATTAAGAACTTGGTTAATTTTGTGCCACTGACATGCATAGTATTGTGAAAACTCAGTAGCTCAACAGCAAATGAGCCAACACATTTTTCAACTGTACTTGCAGGCTCAGAGGCAATGTTTGCTGATCTTGGCCACTTCTCGTATGCTGCAATTCAGGTGCATCTTGCCAGAATGTTTAATTTCTCTGATTGAATGTTTTGTGCTGGCACCATCTTCTCTATCCAACCAAAAGATGTCTCTTGCCTACAAAAAGGAAAAGTTCTCACTCTTTACCAATTGCAGATTGCTTTCACCTTTTTGGTTTATCCGGCACTTATTTTGGCATATATGGGTCAAGCTGCCTATTTGTCACAGCATCACCAGACCAATTACCAGATCAATTATTATGTCTCAGTCCCAGGTATAATGTTGGCATTGTGACACTAGTTAGACTGTCATCCAATTGTGATGTGCTTTATTAGATTGTCCACATAGTTGGCAAGCTTTGCCCACCTCAAATGGCGCAAAGAGATCAACAGTTGCATAGATTAGTATAATAGTTGCCTCCTATTTTATTTTATTTAGTGTTTACTATTGAAGTAACATAATGGTTGCACACTCTTTTGCTCACAGAAAGTGTGAGGTGGCCAGTGCTTGTAGTAGCAATCCTTGCTTCCGTTGTGGGAAGTCAAGCGATCATAAGTGGAACATTCTCCATCATCAACCAGAGTCAATCACTTGGTTGTTTTCCAAGGGTCAAGGTTGTTCACACTTCTGATAAGATACACGGTCAAATCTACATCCCTGAGATCAACTGGATGCTGATGATCCTCTGCATTGCTGTGACCATTGGATTCAGAGATACAAAACATATGGGCAATGCATCAGGTAAACTATGCTTTCAATCTGTTATCAGTTGGATCATCTTCTGGATTCCCTAGCATAAGGTAAATATGCTGTTCTATTGCAGGGTTGGCAGTTATGGCAGTGATGCTCGTGACCACGTGCCTCACTTCGTTGGTTATTATGCTTTGTTGGCACAAACCCCCTATAGTAGCTCTTATCTTCCTACTCTTCTTTGGCTCATTTGAATTACTCTATTTCTCGGCTTCACTTATTAAGTTCCTTGAGGGTGCTTGGCTGCCCATCCTCCTAGCTCTCTTTCTTGTCACCATCATGTTTGTTTGGCATTATGCTACCATCAAGAAATATGAATACGACTTGCACAACAAGGTTTCATTGGAATGGTTATTAGCCTTGGGTCCAAGTTTGGGCATTGCTCGAGTCCCAGGGATTGGCATTGTGTTCACTGATCTCACCTCTGGCATCCCCGCAAACTTCTCGCGCTTTGTCACCAACTTACCCGCCTTCCATCGCGTCCTTGTCTTCGTGTGTGTAAAATCAGTTCCTGTCCCTTACGTGCCACCTGCCGAGCGGTATCTCGTGGGTCGGGTGGGTCCCTCAGCTCACCGGTCGTACAGGTGTATCGTCCGTTACGGGTACCGTGACGTTCACCAGGATGTCGATTCTTTCGAATCCGAACTTGTTAACAAGCTGGCCGATTTCATCCGCTATGATTGGTGTAGGAGGCATGGAAACCAGGATGATGGGTGTCGATCTGGTGGATCATCATCATCAAGTGAGTGTAGATTGGCAGTGATAGGAATGGTGGCGCTCTCTGGCATGCCAGCTTTTGAGATAGAGGAAAGTGTGCAACCACAGAGTGTATCAGGAAGTTTCCCAACCATAGAGAGCGTGACAGATCTCATTGAGATGGAGCGTGTTGTGGAAAGAAGAGTGAGGTTTGCAATCGACGAGTCTGATTCTGATGAACGGTCTGATTTGGATATGCAATTGAAAGAAGAGCTGCAAGACTTGTTTGCCGCTCAACAAGCCGGGACTGCTTTCATTCTCGGGCATTCACATGTCAAGGCAAAACAAGGGTCATCTCTTATGAAGAGATTGGCCATCAATTTCGGGTATAATTTCCTGAGGAGGAATTGCCGGGGAGCGGATGTTGTGCTCAGGGTGCCTCCAGTGTCTCTCCTTGAGGTGGGCATGGTCTATGTTGTGTAGATGCTACAAATGTAGCTAAGAGCTGTATGAGAAAATCCCAAAACTCAGATAGGTGTATTCCAGGAAGGTAAATTGAGCAGGTTAACTAGATCAATGCTATGCTGTAGAAAAAAGCAAACAGTGCATCTCAAAATGTAGTGGTTTGCAATTAACAAGATAAGAAAGAAAAGTAAGAAAAAGTAATCTCTCATCATCATCTTCTTCTTCTTCGTCTTCTTTATGTTTTGTTTTGTTTGATTTTTTTCTATTTTTTTTTGGGTAAATTATACAAATAGTCTCTATAGTTTAGGACTTGTGTCACTTTGATTCCTGACTTTTTAATTGTGATACATTTGATCCTGATTTTTTAATCTTGTTTCAAATAAGGATAATTAAAGATATTATTTTTTAATTTTAAGGATAAAATCGTCAATTTAATAAAATATAAACTAATTTGATAAAAATAAATGTTAGAAAAATATTTTTAATTTTTTTCAAATTATTTTTATCCACTAATATAAAATTATGTAAAATTGATAAAAAATAATAAAAATTACATGATTGATTTTTAAAAAATAATTTTATATGATTATCATCCAAACACATAATAAAAATTAATTTGGTAAAAAAAATAAATAAATATCTAAAAGATTTATCAATTTTACATAATTTTATTTTTTGTTGATAGGAATAATTTTTACAAAATTCAAAAATATTTGTTTGACTTTTATTTTTATCAAATTAGTTTATATTTTATCAAATTGACGATTTTACCCTTAAAAAATTTAATGATATCTTCAATTGTCCTTATTTGGAACAAGATTCAAAATTCAAAATCAAATGTGTCACAATTGAAAAATCAGAGATCAAAGTGGCACAAATTCCAAACTATAGGGACTATTAGTGTAATTCAACCCTTTTTTTTTTTTTGGTGAGATGTTAAGATGTGACCTATATGACTTCTTATGGCATACATGATTTTGCAGAGGAAGTGGTTACTTGTGGTTATTCATATTTTAGATGATTTTTCATAGGCTGTTTATAAAAAAATGATAATTCCAGGTTTCTGATAATTTGCCCTAGAAATCTGCCCCTTTATTTTTTTGGCCAAAGCCAAGTTAACAGGTTAAATGTGATACTTCCTTTGTAGCATTTCAGCAAATTTTTGAGTGTTTTGTATTATTTGCTTTTGAGAGTGTAAACACAGATTTTGGGAACTGAACTGCAGACTTCGAATTCAGAGCCTTGTGAAACTTTCTGTGTGTTTGGTTGTGTTTTCGTTTTTTATTTTTGTTTTTTGTATTTTTGAAAGCAAAAATAATAAATTTGAGAACACCATTTTCATATATATGTTTTTTTTTTGAAAAATTAGTAATACATCCTCCAATATAAATACATATGAGATCTAATCCACACAAAAAGATCACAGTTTAATAAAATTTCAAAGGTGAAGTCCATATTCTTTGGTTTTACATTTTTTTATGACTAAGTTATCCTAATGTTGTGTTTGGTTGAGAAATTTGGAAAGGGATTTAAAAAGAAAAAAGAAAAAGAAAAAAAGGTGTATGAAATCAGGTGAAATGTAGGTATATTTTATTTACATTTCACCTACCTTTTCCTTTTTTCTTTTCAAATCCCTTTCTAAATCCCCCAATCAACCACAACCTTACACAATTAGAGAAATTTTAGTGAAAGAAAATTTCTCTACCAAGTCAGAGAAATTCTAGTCAGAGAAATTTCACGCAAATAAATTTCAGTCAAAGAAATGAAAATTTCTCTGACTTGGGTTAGTGAAATTTTATTTATTTATCTGAATTTCATATTCATCATAGATCTTGTTTGATAGTTCTTAATGAGAGAATTTTTTTTTTTTTTTTAAAAAAAAAGAGATATGTAAATCGAAATTATTGAATTTTAAATCATTCCACAACAAAACAACGTTTCTCTGCTTTAGTATGGGGTATTTTGGTCTAAGAATAACTTCCACAAATTTAAAGGACTTAAATTATGAAATTTTTTTTTTTTTTTATCCTTGTACTAGTAAAAATTTTTAACGAGGGAGCTCTAACTAATAAAATTCCTATGTTTTTTTTAGTAGAAACAATTTTTGAAGATCAGTCATTTTTAGGTCCGGCAGTGAATGCCTTACGAGCTTCAATTATTGATCATTCATAAGATATTCTTTCTGATCCTCGGTTTCACTTCAACTCTGCCCACACATAATCAAACGGATATATGTCTTTGTTGTTTGTACATGTGTTTTTGTATTATTTAAAAGTAAGTTTTAAGTAGGGCATATCATCAAAATGCTCCTCTCAAATTTCAATAGTCTATTAAAGTGCCACGTACTCTCCTACCCAACCACTAGCTTTTCTAAGTGGTAGTCATGCAATGTAATACTAGTTGGCAGTATTATCCTCTGGTGGCTGGTGGTTCAACAAAGCAAAAAAGGATACCCACACACCAAATTGTGTCCCTTGTTTGTGTCTTAAGAAATAAAAAATAAAAAATAAAAAATTTGATACCAGTGGTATGCCACAAATACATTTTTACAATTTATTTATGTGAGTTCAGCATGAAATTCATATGAATAAATAACTAAAATGAATTTGTGATGGTGCAAGTGACACTAAATAATTTTCAATTTCAAAGTTTTTTAGTACAATGTGGTAAAAAAATTTCACAATTTCGAGACACGTGACTATTCTCTGCCTTCAAATTTATCTATCTTGACATATTTCTTCACAATATAATAAAAATTACGAGACGTAATCGTACGATTGAAAATGAATTGAGATATAAACAAACAACAATGATTCATCCCACTAAAAACATCACCACTAATAGCACTAATGCATTAAAAAAGTAAAAAAAAAATAAAAAAAATACAACTCCAAAACCAAAATATCACATCATTACTGGCGGGACCCACTGCCACCTAATTAGTGGGAGCACTAATTAGTGCTCCCAAGCATTTTTCATAAAAAAATTTAGAACCGAAGAATTAAGAAGAGAGAATCTCGTGCCCACATATAGCTACCTATATAAGAGGTGCATAGAGGGTTGAATCTTTTGAGTTTGAAGAAAACAAACATGGGACTCGGGGCTCTCCCCTTGTCACCCTCCTCACATAATGCTTTTTTCCCAAATTTAGGAGTAAATTACCAGAGCCTGACCAAACATGGTGTTAAAAGAACAGTGAAATTCAGAAGAGTTTTTTCAGCAAAATTAGAGGAAAATGAGAAGGAAGAAGAACCCAAGAAGGAGAAGAGCAAGCAATCATTGTTTGGGATGGTGACAGATGCTCTTGACTTTTCACAGGTTAGGTCAGAAGAGGATGCCCTACTCCTTGATGAGGCTAGAGAAGCCACCAAGTCTGGGGAGAAGATGAACAGGGAACAGGTAAACACATACTGAATTTATTTATTTTTAAAGTTATGTTTGGATGTTGGAATTGGAGAGGAATTTGTAAAGAGAAGAAAAGAAGATGAAAAAAAAAATTAACTTTCTATTTTATTTTTGTTTTTCATAACAGATCCAAACACGATTTTGAGTTTCTTTGTGTATGTTTGAGCTACTAGTGTTTCTTTTTAAGTGGTAAAGTGGATGTTCTCATGTCATGCAGTATGGAGCTCTAAGAAGGAAGATTGGAGGAACATACAAGGATTTCTTTAAATCTTACGTTGATGGTAAGAATACATATAGGTGATGTTTGATTCACAAGATTAATAGTGAAGTATTAATAATTCTATTAAATTAGTGTGGTATTCACTATCCAATAAGATTAATATTCATTGGATTAATAATCCCACCCATATCCCATTACTAATAATCCTACAAATTTGTTGGATTGATTATCCATTAGATTAATAATCTTAAACCAAAATGTAAAAACAAACATAGGATAATTGGGCCCACGGATTAATAATCCTAATCCTATGCTCTAATCCACCCAATCAAACATGCTCATAAGTTATTAATTGGCTCACATAACTATTTAAATAATAGTTTAGCCTAATTATATATATACTAAATGTTGAGATTTTCATGTGAGTTGAAATTGACAGTTACAGATTGAATCAGTTGTTACAGAAGAATCTATACTTGAAATTATAAAGAGAAAATTTAAAAATAAAATTATATGATACAAAAGTGTCAATACCAACTCAACCATTTGCATTATATAATAGAATAGATATACATATTCTTTCTTTGTTTAATATCTTACGTTTACTTGTGTCCATAATTTATTGACTAATTAAAACTTACTTTATCAGTCACTCAATGGGTACAAAAATTGAGTTGAGGATAAGCATATCTTTGAACTAGAAAACTTTCACTAATTTCCAACCAAAAAGAAAATGAAAATTTGCTGGTTTACTTTCCTAGTTGAAATCTAGTAATTTAATTTTGCTGAATCATTATTCCTAAAAATGCTTTGCTTTTTGTTTACTAGAATGCATAGGATAGGAAATGAAATATGAACTTTTAATGTTATCAGTAGTCCATAAAGGAGCTGTGATTGTAGGACCCAAAATTCTTCATTTCCTAAAGTTCTTTGTTTTCATTTTCTTTTCTTTTTTTTTTTCTTTTTTTTATATTTTATGTTTTTGTTTTTTGGTCATCGGCATGACACTTGAAGAGAGGATAAGGTTCACAGAAAGAGAATCATACCTTCCATAAATGCAACCTTTACGTAAACATTAATTATTTTGAATCCATTGAAAAAAATAAAAAACATTTTGAACCAATCAAAAAATCAAATATTATTTCCATCCAGGAAATGTAGAAATCAAAACTTACACTATGTTTAGGAATCTAGGAGAGAAAAGAAAAAAAATGATTACTTACGCTATAAGAGAAAAGAAATGAAATGAAATTATTGTGATTTCTCTTTTTTTTGTTTGGATAAGGAAGAAATAAAAGAAAATAAATTATTATAATTTCTCTCATTCTTGTTTAATTAGATTTCATTAAGATAAAAGAAAAGAAATTCTTTTATGTTATATTATCAAAATAATCTTTTTATATTTTCAATCATTTTATTTCTTTTATTTTTATAGGGACAAAATTGATATTATGAAAATAATGGTTTCTTTTCTCTTCCAATCTCTCCACTTTTGGAAAGATTGAAATGAGGCTTCTAAGAGAAATAAATTTCTCTCCATTTCTCTCTATTTCTTCCCATTTCTCTCTACTTAGGTTATCCAAACAAGTAAGAGAAATACATATCTCTCCATTTCTTTTCTTTTCTCTCCAAATCACTCAATCCAAACATAGCGTTAATTCTGGGGTTTTGATTTGTGGCACTAATTTGGGTGGCACTAATGCCCCTAATTTCCATATAAGGCAAAAAAAAAAAAAAAAAAAGCAAAACAGTTACCAGAAAAGGAAATTAGGGGCATTAGTGCCCCCAAATTAGTGCCACAAAACATTTTCCTTAACGACCATGATTGGGGGCTCGAATGGGGGAGCCCCGAATCCCCCGAATTACTTAAACAAGTAAAAAAAAAAAAAAAAAAAAGAAAAAAAAAAAAAAAAAAACAGTTTTCCAAAAAAGGAAATTAGGGGGATTAGGGGAAGAAAAATTAGGGGGATTTTTCATTTTCCTTTCCTTAATTCTGCCTCATTGACCATATTTATTTATTTATTTCCATTGCCTAGTAATTTGGAGTTAATTTCCAATCGACAACAGAATCAACTCAAAGCCTGCCTTAATTGACTATGTTTATTTCCATTGCCTAGTAATATTATCTAGCATTTTTGAAAAATATGTCAGCAATATTGCACAAATTAATGTCTTTCATTTTTAACAGCCATTTTTCTCCTAACCTTAAATCATTTTTTTTTCTTTTTTTTTTCCCCCTTAAATTAGTGGATGGACAATACGTTGAAGAAGGCTGGATCGACAAAACCTGCAAAATCTGCAAGAAGGATACGAGGGGTGAACCGAGGCAAGTCGACAAGTTAGGTAGATATGTTCATGTAGCATGTTTAGAAAAACCTCAATCTGGGAATTTCTTTACTAGACTCTTCTCAGGATGAAGCATGTCATGGAAATATGAAATTTTAGTGTTTTTATTTTTCATTTTTTAGTAGCATAGCTTGATGGAAGAGCATTGCATCGTGTAACTTCAATGTTATGATGAGATACATATTTCTCTTTTGAATTTAATACTTTGTTGTGCTTGTTAAAGAATGATAGTTTATTTGGGATTCTTCCTTTCTTGAAACAGAACAAACAAAGATAGAATCAATAGACAAATGATTAATACTCATTTTCTTTTACGAGAAATCGAAGAATTTATTGAGAATCCTATAAGATCCATTGTTCTTTTTTCTCTAACAAATGGTTAGAGCTTCATCAGAGTTTAAATACTATTGAAAGGTCATTATGCTGTGTTTAGTTAAGGGATTTTGAAAGGAATTTAGAAAGAGAAAGGAAAAAAGTGAGTGAAACTATATGAAATGTAGGTATATTTTATTCATATTTCATCTATATTTTCCCTTCTTTTTTCAAATTCCTTCCCAAAATTTTCAACTAAACACAGCATTAAAGATTTTCAAATATGTAAGATGGCTACAACCTAAGGGAAGGGGGGAGTGGGTTAGGGGTTCAAACCTGTGTCAACAGGGGCAGAGGTATAGATGGTCTAGGGGGGTCACGTGTCCCCTTGGATTTTGGATTTTTTTTTTTTTTTTTTTTTTTTTGTTGCAAATATAAAGAAAATATTTTAAATAAAAAAATTTATAAAAATATTATTTAGAGTGAAATATCAATGATATTTTTAAAATTATGAGAACAATAATTATTGTTTTAATTGAAAATAAAGAGAGTAAGCTAAGTCATATTATTATCTATAAAAATTTCAATATAATGGTGATGTCTATCATTATTGACATGCAAATATAATTAAGCTTAATGAAAATGTGGAATTTATTAGATTGTTACATATATTTGACATGTGGGATTCATCCTCCATGTGTTTCTTTATTATTGGTTAATAATATCACATGTCAATGATGACGTAATATTATAATTTTATTGAATTTTTACTCAAATTTTGTATAAATAGTTACTTTATCATTATATAATTTTAAAACTTATATCTGTGACTTTTTTTATATTATCCATGATACACTATTTACAAATAATATATGTATATATATATATATATATTTTTTATCTTTTTTGAAGTCCATCTTAAAAATTTATGTACAAAATTTTTGGAAAAATTTTCAATATTATAATTAGTAAGTGTCCCATCTCATTTAATTTTTGACTCCGTTACTACATGTCAAGTCTTATCACAACCCTTTACTCATGCTTATTACGAAAGGAAACAGATTATTTTAATAATTTTTTTGACTTTTTACAAAAAGATGTATAAAAAAATAAAAAAAATAATATGACAATTTATAATGACTTTTTAACTTTTTAATTAAAACTAAAACTTGCCAAATGAAACCTTATTTTCTTGATGTATAGTTCTTAAGCATGTTGATGCCATTAGGCACCAGAGGGCACATATTGATGAGTAGTGATTTAGAGCATTAAATTTGGAACTCTAAAAACATTACTAATGAGTTGGTAATGTAAAAAAAAAAAAACAAACAAACAAAATAAAATAAAAGTTAAACTATCACATTAGTGGTGGAGTTTACATAATGTCACATCATTAATGATGCATTAGTGATGCTAAATTAATGATATGAAACATTTTTCCATATTGATTTGGATGGGGGAATTAATGCATTTTCCTCCTGATAACTGACATAATATTTTCTTATTATTACACAGCTTTTTAAGTTCTTGTTTGATTGATTTGTCAACTTCATAAAAGAAAGATTAATTGGATACCTAAAATTGTGTATTGGAATGCTATGTTATATGGATTCGGGTCGGATACTTGATATTTGTATAAAGGGATAGGACATGTGTCGGATATTTTTTAATAGATATTTCTTATATAATTGTATATAATATTTATATGTACATATTATTGTATATTGCTATAAATGTTTTTTTAACATTATAAGTTATATATAACACCATTTTATTTTACATATTTGATTAAGGGAAGTGATAAATCCCCCGAATGGGGGTTCCCCGAATCCCCCGTTTTTCCCTTTCAAGTAAAAAAAAAAAAAAAAAAAAAAAAAGAAAACAGAAAACAAAAAAAAAACAGTTTGCCAAAATTGGCAATTAGGGGGATTCGGTGCATCCCTTTTCGAGCTCCCACCCATTACACTTTGATTAAAAATATAAAAATATGACATTATTTTGCCTATTTACGTACTCTTAAATTTATGATTTGATAAGTTCGACCTCTAAATATATACTCGCACTTGACACCTATATCCGAATCCATGTAACGTAGTTGTAATGTGCACTAAAATGTTCAATTAATTTAGTTATGTTTGATATATTTTGCATGCCATGAGATTATAGCCATTTGATAGGTCTAACTTTCTTTTCTTTCTTTTATTTTAATATATATATTTTTTTTAACAATTTGATGTTTGTAAATGACTCAATTTATTTCAACTCCTATATGAATGTATACAACAAATAAACATTATGTGTATTCATGCGTATATGTACGTAGTATAGTGATGGAAGTTGTAGATAATTCAAGTTGCGTGACCCTTTAACTCTCATTCATGAGCCTTATTTTAAGGATTTTGGATTGGCCATCCAAACTTTTTTTTGATAACTTGGTATTCGGTGTACTGGACTAACTAATCCAGGGATCAAGTGTTTGGACTTGGTGGAATCATTTTGGAGCCGATTTCGGTGATCCAAACTATTCAATTTTTAAAACTCATTAAGTAGAATATTAATGCAAAAAAATTAAAATAATTAGATATCAGTAAATATCTATTTGAATCACATTTGTATTATAAAAAATGAGTGACTACTCTTAAATTTATAATTGTCATCGATTTTTATAATTGTCAAACCAAAAAATAATAATTGCCATCAATTTTTAAAAACTTTATCAAATTATAAGATAAAAATAATTCAAACAAATTATAAAAAAAAAATCTAAGAAAAATTATAATTTAACATACTATAGTATTAAAATACGAAATTTTAGCAATGTTAATTCAATAAATTAGAATAAAATGTCATTTTGGCACATCCAACAAACTTTCTCTTTTTCACTTGCCTGTCTTTTTCTACCATTCCCATTTTGTCCCAAATAATCACAATTTTGTGATTAAAAATTAATTTAATATGAAAATTTATAAAGATCAATATAATCATTTCACCCATTATACAAAAAAAAAAAAAAAAAGAGGTTAGTTACACTTTTCATCTTTATAATTTGATTAAATTTTAGTTTAGCTCCTATAGTTTCAAATTGAATAATATGGTCCAAAACTTTAAGTTTAGTTTCAATTTGGTATTTCCTTCTAAATTGGAGATTAAAATTAATAATTTTAAGACACTTGTCAATATTCTAATGTGTACACATAGACAAAATTAACAAAAATTTAAATAGAATGACCAAATTAAAATTAAACTTAAAGTGTAGAGACTAAATTATTCAAATTAAAATAAGGATAAACTTCACTGTACCCCCTTATGGTTTGAGTCGGGTGCGGATTACCCCTAACATTCGGAAGTCACCACATAACCCTCTTGTGGTTGGTGGACCAAAATGCACCGGTCACTTTTCCATCCAAGTTAACGGACCGTGTAGTTCAAATGCCCATACAGAGAGTAAGCTACATTTTAAGACCAAAATAACCCTTGAACATCTTTAAATTTGAAAAGGCATGCCATGGGTCTTCCTTATTCTCTCTCTAAAATTACAACCCTACCATTCCTCTACCTCTCATGATCACAAGCGATTTGGATCGGCGATTTGGACCCTAACCCATACACCATGGTGACTAACCTAGATATGCAATTTAATCTTCACAAATATATATATATATATATATGTATATGTATGTCATTCACTGTGATATAATCAACTACGTTTATATATATATTATTCAACTGAGGTATATATATATTAATCAACTGAGTTTATATATATTATTCAACTAGGGTATATATATTAATTTTGGGTTGGGTTAGGTTGTACATCATCGTCGTAAGCAGAGAGAGAGAGAGAACTGTTAAAAGAATTTTTTTTAAAATATATTTTGAGAATATATATACACTTCATTTTTACTTTTTAACAGTGAATATATACACATATATACACTAAAGATGAAACTTCATATACATACTTGTAAGAAAAAGTAAGATCAAACCTTATAAATATATAACAGTGAATATAAAAGAAGTGAGGAATATACTTCCTGGAATGTTAGAGGATTCAATGAATCCTCTAAAATAAAAGAAGTGAGGAATTTTGTACTGAAAAATGATATCAAAGTCTTTGGTCTTTTGGAAATAAAAATTAAACCCTTTAGGGAGAAGAAAGTTTTTGAATTTTTTTTTATAAAATTGGGGTTTTTTGTCTAATTCACTAATTGATGTAAAAGCTAGAGTGTAGGTTTGCTGGGACCCAACTTTTTGTATATCCATTGCATTAAAATGTCCAGTCAGTATATCTTTTGCAAAATCACTGTTTTAGATGGGGATATCAAGCTCTATGGTCTTTTTTGTGTATGCTAAAAATAAACATGTTTTGAGGGTTCCCTTGTTCAAAGATGTTCTTGCTCTTTCCTCTAAATGTTCTTGTTCACCTCTTGTGTGTTTGGGAGATTTTAATGCTATTAGGTGCCCAACTGTGAAAGCTGGGGGTTCTTCTTCTTGGACTGGTCTTAAAGAGGAGTTTAACACTTGTATTGTAGTGATTCGCTTTTGCTACTATTGAGTATGTCGGGATCGATTGCCGGTCGTCACTGGCGAGGTCGGTATGACACTCCTTTGTGGGTTCAAGGGCAGCGTCCTGGCGGAAATCGAGTTGCCCGGTCAACTTGCGGGGGTCCAAGGGGCAGCGTTCCCGAAGCAACAATGCAAAATGCATTAGAAGTTGCTTGTCTGCTCGAACGGCCGTTTATGCGTTCGAGCGGAGAATGTTTAGTTTCAGAAGTTTGACCTATCTGCAAAAATACTAGGAAAGTGTATTTGACGCTCGAACGGGGCTTTCCATGCTCGAGCGGACCATGTTATATCAGTTTGTGAATTTGATATTTCAGATCACTTTTGTATATATATCTCTCTCTAAAAACCCTTTTCTCTCCATTCTTTCTACATTTCCCTACACCAAATTGGATCAAAACCTTGATTTCTTAAGATTCATTAGAGTTCTGCCATAAGTTCTTCATCAAAGTTGGTCAACTTCTCGAGTGCTTCGTTGTGTGCGGTGAAGATCAAGTTTTGACACCATTGATTTTGGAGGTTTTATCTCATTTCTTCTTCAAAACTTAAGGTTGGGATTTTCTTAGAGTTATATATATATTTTTCCAAGATCTATATGATTTTCAAAATCATCTTTCGATAGCTTTGAAAATTGATTGTTGATTCAAGAAGTTGAGCGATTTTGAAAGTGGGTTTGTCTTTTATTCTTTTAAAATGATCTTATGGGTTTTGATTTTCGTTGATTGAAGAAAAGATGATTTTTGAAAGTTTTCTTTCAAAGGATTTGAGTTATATAGTTTTGGTGAGAAAACCTAGAATTTGGGAATTTTTTAAAAGAGACTGAAAATCCATGAATAATATTGTTGTATTTATTTTGTGTGTCAAAATAAATTGATGTTTGGAAAATTTCTTATTTATATTTATATAAATGATGAATTTTAGGAAATATGAAAATTGTTGTTCATTTTGAAAATTATTGTTCAAAACGTTGAAATAGTCTTGAAATGACTAATTGTTGAGGATACTTGAGAAGAGGGAATTGTGTTATTCCTTGGATGGTGAATTGAAATAAAAGTATTTATATTCATATTGTGTTATTGGCATAACAATTCATTTGATTACATTAAACTTTAAAAGTTGATTTGAAAACTTGCATTGAGAAAAGAATGTTGAGAAACAAGTTTTCATGAAATGATTTTGGGATAAATACGTTGGTAAGTCTTGATAGGTGGTGTAGATGATATTGAACAAGTTAGCCTGAGAGTCCGGGGTGAAAGACCGAAAACCCGCGTGGATAGGTGTCGAGCTTTCTGGTTAATACCGATAAAAATGACAATTTTGTAGTACTTGTATAGTCTACTTGCAGACATCGACTTAAGGATTACCAGAGTCGTATTTACCGCCCTTGAAATAAATTGTTAAGTTTTGAACAATTGAAATTGCATGACGTCATTGAGCATGTTAGTTTTCAAAAGATGAAAATGTGATTTATCTTCAAAAAGGGACATAACATGGCAGGTGCATTTCATCTCTTGAGACTTGTGACACCCAAATGTTTTAAATTTAACATTACAATAAATAGAATTTAGAAATAAAAAATAAATAAATAAATAATAATAATAATAATAAAATAAATAAATAAATAAATGCATAATTTAGGAAATTGAAAATTTTATTGTTAAGGAAATACGTTGTGAAACACCACACATTAAATATTTTAGTAAGTGGTAAGTGAGGTTTTATAGTTGGGTAGTGAGGTTTTTAGACATGAACCTAACTTATAGTCATATATAATTTTAGGAGTCATCATGAATTACCAAAAAAGGTAATAACTTTTAAATTAGTAAAATGTTCAAAATAAGTCCTAAGTCCTAAGAGAGCAGAATAGTCAATGGTCAAAGTAAAGAGATAAAATCAAACAAGTTAATAAATAAATAGATATGGGTGGACCGGAGTGAATCAGGATGATTAGCAAGATTTACACGCGTCAAATATACGGAACTTTCTGTAACTTGTTACTCACGGATTACTTTCCTATAAATAGGGAAGAATGGCATGTTTAAGGCAACGGAAAAAAGAAATAGAAAGTAGAATAGAGGACGGCACGGGTGAGGATCTTGAGTGGTGGAAAGAAAGAATAAAGAAATTAATTTAAGGTGAGTTATATTATACCTTGAGTTACTAAAATGTATTTTACTTATGTTTTGACTTACCATATTTATTTTATACAAGTTATGTTTTATAAATTATTATAAACTATATTAATATTTCAGTTACGTAGATTACTTTCTGAGCCCTATTTGCTTAAAAGGAAACCCATAGATACATTTGTTTTACTTTTAAAGAATATTTGACTATGACCTTATAAACAATTACGTTTTCTAAGTGCCAGCACGGGAGTCCCACGCATTGGGAGACTTAAATAACCATTGGCCCCTGCTTGACCACTTTACGGTCCCCTGTTTGTCATGAATCCATTGACCCCTGTAGTGATTGTCACTTAGTGACCCCTGTTCTGTTCTGTTATGTACCGTGGTTATAGTTAATTATTTCAGTTTCTAGCACTTAATTAATTTGTGTATTCAACTCAAAATATGTTAATGTTTTAGCTTAAATAAATATCCATGGCTATTTTGTGCCCCTACACTCACAGTATAATATTTCTCACTCTGCTATGTGCTTATAGCTGTTACCCCTTTCAAGTGACGAGATTTAGCGAGATCAAGATGGAAAATGAATCGCTGTGTTGTTTTGTTTTTTTAAGATTTCTATCTTTTTATTATCAGACTCTTGTAATACAATGAAGTTCAAACGACTATGTTTTGTTTCCTTTTAAATAAACAGTTGGTACCCAATTATTTTATTTAATTTATCCGCTTGCGTTGCAACTACAGAATTGTCCGAATTATTTTATTTTTATCTTGTTACGACACCGAGCCTTTGGGTGCCGAGTTTGGGTCGTGACAAGACTTGTATAAAATGTATATACTTTGTTAAGGATTTCCTACTGGACTTTATGCTCACCCTACGGGATTTTTATGCTGGAAAAGATGTGGTGATGCCGCCTAACTAAAGGCGAGGAAATGTGTGTTGAGAGTACCAGACTCTCATTTTGTTGTGACTCTATGTGTAAGCCAAGGGCTGTATGTATGTGGATTTGAATAACCATTTTATGTAACTAGCTCAAGCCTTGGAAACTCGTAAACCTTTGAGGGTATTTATTTGTTTATTTACTCGTTGTTGGATTAATATATTGTTGCATGAAGAACTATTGTATCATGTAATGTAAGTTTGGAGATTTATATTTGATTTTCTTTGAAAGAGCCATGATTGTTATATTATCATTTGGGCTAGAAATTTGGGGCGTTACATGTATTTTGTCTGCTGAGCTCACTGATCTGTCTTATACAGGCTACCAATTTACTTGGGCCAATAAAAGAGGGTATGGTGCCTTTATTACTTCAAAGCTGGACAGGGCCTTTGTGAATGAATCTTGGCTCACAACTTTCCTTCACTCCTGTAGACAGCGCCCGCGTGGGACCTCGACTGCTACAGTTCGGACTCCCCTTTTTTGTTTGTTGCGGTTCGTAATCTGAACCAAAGAGTCCAACTCTGGCAAATCGTTTTGAGAAAAAACAGATTTTGAAAAGAAGTGCCAAACATGGACTGCTTTGCCAGATACAGAGTCGCCACCTAAATATTTTTTAAAATAGGAAATTTAGGAAACCCTGACTCGGTGCCGAAGGCCACGTGTCCGTCATCACCAAAGTTGTCTTGGCTCGGGAGCTTAGGTACGATCGGGGAAGGTCAGCTATGAGCACCCCCTTTCGCCCGGTCCGAAGACCGGCCTCTACTAACCGTGATATCCGATTTTGAAAACATTATGTGTTCTTATTCCGATTATTAGCCTAGAATTACTATGTTATGCGCGCAGCAAACAAGTATAGACTAGATTGCTTAATTTGGAAACAAACATTGCATATCTGTTCGTTTTGAAAGCGTTTCGGATTTTGCTACTCGCAAGTATGCTAAAACATGAATTTCAACGAGTTTTTCCAACTCAAACAATCCAACCTCCACCCACAGGCATTCAAACAGTTTATCTCATGTAAGCAACTAGCCGCATGGTAAGCCTACTATCATGTTAGCATTCACACGCATGCGAGATGCTAAAGCATAAAAACTCACCTAGTACTCCGTGCCAAAACAATAAACTAGTTAGCAAAAATGCATGCCCTAGTTCATGTTAGAGTGACTAATGCATCGCATGCAATGATGTAATCTAGACAGGCTCGGCTATCCTAAGCATGGCATGTGAAATGCTACAAGTAACGAGTATTCAATTTGGAAATTGAAATACAATGCAGTTAGCATGATATACCGAGCCCAGTGCATGTAAGACAGATGTATGGATGCACGCATGCTATCATACTGTTATGCTAATTTAAATATGCCCTAAACTAATCATCGTAAGCAAGTAAATAAAAGGGAAGAAAGAAATGGGGGTTGGAAGGCATACACGCCACTCACACACACTTATTACAGATTTGCCCTCACACGGAGAGACCAAAAGAATATACAGTCCCAAAATAACACAGTCCAAATACATAATAAATTATTACAAAAAATTCTAATTTAAATTGAATTCAATGTAAAAAGAAAGGGGCCTCAGCCTTGCCTCGGGATACGCGGATGATGCATGCTCGATCCATCTTGCTCGGAAAACCCGTGTCATGCCACTGTTGCTTCTGTTTTTACTGCCCTGTCTCTCCAAAAATTTCCAAAGTCCCAGAATACCTTCCTTGCATGCTGCTGTACACCACCGGCTGGAGGACATGCCCACCGGCCATCCAAAATTTCCATCGGCTGCTGGGAAGATTATCGGCCATCCATATAGTGTCGGTCGGCACTCTAGATTGCCGGTCGGCATAAAATTCCTGCAGAGGACAGTTTTGACAGCAACAGCAGACAGACAGTGCAAGACATGGAGTTTTGAGCATATGTAAGCATGGCTAATGCTTCCTATCATGCTTGGGACTCAAGGAAGCATGACCCTTGGTTCTTGGGCTATCAATTATACACCTTGGTGCATGATAGCCTAAGAAACCAAGATTGCATTTCAATGTCAATATGCATGCAACACACAAATGAGACCAAAACCTTATCATGCCTAGATCAAAGGCCTTGGTGACCAAGAGTTGAGACAAGTTGCACCACTCGTAGTGTGAACTTATCTCAACCCTTATACTTGGTTTGACACCCCAAACCAAGACATGGAATGCATGTACACAACAAGGCTCAAATGATGTAATATGACATGAAATGCAAGACATGCCAAATGCAATGCAACATGTTATAGCAAGTGTGCAATACTAGGCATGCAAGATGCAAAGTGTGATGCAAACATGGACAATTCTTGTAAAAGAACTAGCATATAACAAGGCTTTGCAAATCAAGCATGCAACAAACATGATTCAAGCAAGCAATAGTAGACTTAAACCATAATGGGACAGACCTCAAACCTCCCCAAAACAGTGGCAAAAGTGCCCAAAATGATGGACCAATTCTCATGCAAACATGCAAACAAATGGGCCCAAAACCAAGGCATAAACAAGAGGCTTTTCACTACCATCAACATGACCATTCATAACATGTATTAGGCCACCAAAAACAGATCCTTAGCATACAAAAATACACACACACTTTGATATGGCAGCCCTAAAATACCCTAAACATACAAGTATGCATAAGGCATATTCCTAGGCATAAAGGAGCACATCCTTAAAGCATGAAATAGGTCACGTATGCGAATATATAAACATGATTTATGGACTGAAATATGATCCTAAATGATGCCAAATCATGAGGATGGTCCAAGCTAAGCATGTTAGAGGCCAATATGCTTAAGGCTTACAAGTCAAAACACAAAGCAACCACATCAAGCACACCAAACATGGCAAAATCAGTGGCTCACAGCCCTTAAACATGACAAGTCATGACCAAAGACTTCAAGAAGCTAAGCCAAAACATGAAGATATGCAAGGCTAAACATATGATATATTTCTAGGGAAAATGGAGGATTACTAAGCAAGTATAAAAAGCATGCTAAGGACCACAAAATCACTTTTGGACATAGATGAAATATCACCCAAAACACCCAAAAAAAACTCTAAAATGGTGCCAAGAACAAGCAAGCATGCATGTTCCCTTTTAAGCCAAAGGCAAAGGCAAAAGAGGGACAAAGGGGAGAGGGGTGTCCCTCCCCTATACAAGACTTCAAACCACCTTCTTTACCACTAAAAATCCACTGGTTTTCAGTGGTGAAGGGACCCAAAACAACAAGGCAAATAAAGCTCAAAGTAAAGACACCAAATAGGCCAAGGTAAGGCCTAAAAGGGTGAGTTTGCACTCAAACCACAAAATGACCTTAATGAAAGTTCAAAAGCAAGAAAATCTAAGACTTTTTTCAGTTATACACAAAGCTCAAAACACAAAGCAAGATAGGTAAAAACTTGTTGCAAAAATGAGGAATCTAAAGTAAAGTGCTCACCCTTGAAGAACACTTGAAGAACAGGTGGTGCAGCCCTCCTCTATTGATCAAAACCAGTCCAAAAACTCAACAAACAACCCTCCAAGCCTCCCAATTTCGAGCTAAGGTGTAATGGTGTGTGTATTGGTGCAAAAGTAAGGTAAAACCACACTTTTAGGCCTAAAAACACACACACAAGAGGAGAGAGAGGGAAAATGTAGAGAGAGGGAGATATATGGCAGATATAGATATAGAAGCTCTGGTTTTTTTTGATCAAAAATGGCCAACCCCTCTCAAAGGGAGAGAGGTGGTGTTTATATAGGCCAAGTCCAAGCCAAATGACTTAATGACTAAGCAAAGGGAAAGGTTCAAGGGGGCCAAAAGGGTCTAGGCTTCTTGGGAAAGTTAAGACAGCTGGCCAAGCTTCTCCAAGAAGCTTGGCCAAAGGTTCAAGCTTCTAGAAGCTTTAAGGGTTCAAAGGTGCAAAGTGGTCACTCCTGTGCACGGGGATGAGTGATGGTGTATTCCAGCTAGCACAGCTAGCATGTACCATGCCTCAGGGGTTCAAAGGGTACACGCCGGCCACCAAAAAAAATTATCGGCACAAAAAGGTGCCGGTCGGCAACATATAATGCCGACCTGCCAAATATTTTAACAAAACAGTGCCGGCGGTAGACATATGCGGCCGGTGATGGTAGGGAAAGGCCGGTGGGGTGTGGGGATGGCCAACAAGCCATTCCCTGCCCTTCAAGACAAAACACAGGTATTTGGTGCAAAACCAAACACAAAACGGTCGAGTTCGGGGATCCTGAGGCAGGGCGCGTAGTCGAGACCTCCGGGAACTCCAAACGAACACAAACATGGATAATCACCGAGTGTTCAAACGGTGACGCCCAAGTCTTGAGGACGGTCAAAAATGGGGTGTCTCTTGAGATATTATCCAAGGAGGTTACTGACTAGGAGATCAAAGATACTTTTTAGTCTCTTAAGGCGAATAAGGCCCCGAGTCCTAATAGGTTCCCTGCTAGTTTCTTTAGAAAAGCTTGGGATGTGATGGGTGAGGATATTGTCAGCGCCACTAAATCTTTTTTCACATTCGGGGAGCTTTTCCAGGAAATTAACAACACCATCATTCCTTTGGTGCCTAAAGTTTTTAACCCGTCAAAAGTTTGGGACTATCGGCCCATATCCTGTTGTAATACCATCTATAAGTGTATTGCTAAGATCATAGCAAATAGACTTAAAATGGTCCTTCCAAATCTTGTTGACCCTGTCCAGTCTGCCTTTGTCCAAGGGAGAAGAATTTCGGACAATATTTTTTTGTCCCAAGAGTTGATGAGAGGTTACCATAGGAATTCTTCTACTCCTAGGTGTACCATGAAAGTGGATATCATGAAGGCTTATGACAATGTGAGGTGGGATTTTATGATTGATGTCTTAAGGGCTATGGGCTTCCCACCTTGCTTTATCTACTGGATCCGGGCTTGTATGACTAGCCCTTCTTTTTCCATTTGTATTAATGGGAGTCTGCAGGGGTATTTTAAGGGGGCCAGGGGTCTTAGACAATGAGATCCTATGTCCCCCTACCTTTTTATGTTAGCTATGGAGATCCTCTTTAGGATCATGCATGAAAAGTCTTCTCACCCGTGCTTTAAATTTCATTGGAGGTATACAAAGACTAAAATTGTTAACCTCTGTTTTGTAGATGATCTTATGATCTTCTGTAAAAGGGATACCTTCACTGTCCGGGCTATTAAGGAGGGCCTTGTCGAATTCCAAGCCCTCTTGGGTCTCTCTCCTAGCCCCAACAAGAGCCATGTCTTCTTCTCTAGGTGTAAGAAGAAGTTAAGGGATGATATTATGAATATTTTGCAATTCCCTGAGGGTTTCCTTCTTGTTAGATACCTTGGGGTCCCCCTTATTGCGTCTAAGCTTAAGGCCTGTGATTGTAAGCAACTTGTTGAGAGAATTACCAAACAAATTAAGAGTTGGACCAACAAATGTCTCTCATATGCTGGTAGACTGCAACTGATCCAATCCATCATTTTCTCTATGCAAGTCTATTGGGCCTCTTTCTTTATACTTCCCAAAAAGGTTGTGAAAGAGATTGAGAGTCTGTTTAGATCATTTTTTTGGTCTGGGTGTGATCTTAAGAAGCATGGGGCTAGGGTCTCTTGGGATAAAGTTTGTTCCCCTAAGAAGGGGGGCTTAGGCCTCAAATCTATGGAGGTGTGGAATAGGGTTTCTATTGCTGAGCATGTTTGGTTCTTGTTTTCTGGGGATGAGCAATCTATGTGGTGTCAATGGGTCAAATCTTATTTGTTAAAGAGTAGAAGTTTTTGGCAAATCAAACTGCCATCAGACTCCTCTTGGGTTTGGAGGAAAATCTGGCATAGACCCATTATTTATCCTCACATGAAGTATATTGTTGGGGATGGACAGAGGATTTTCCTTTGGTATGACAATTGGCACCCCTTTGGCTCTCTTTAGGCTAAGTTTGGGGATAGGATCATACATAATTCTGCTCTTAATGGGGAGTCTAAGTTTAGTAGGATTATATCCAATCTTTCTTGGAAGTGGCCTTTTTTCCTTACAGCGGATATCCGTGAGCTGATTCAGTCCACTCCACATACTCTTATCCCTGGCAGTGGGGCCTGATAAGTTTATTTGGGTTCCATCTTCTAATGGGGAATTTTCTATCAAATCTGCTTGAAATGCTTGAAGGCTCTCTTTTGATAAGGTCCTTTGGTCTGATTTGTTATGGAATGATGTGTCCATCCCTACGGCAAGTTTTATTGCTTGGTTGGCCATTTAAAATAGACTTAGCACTGGGGATAGACTTAAGTTTTTTGGCATTTCCCCTGTTGCTACTTGTCATTTGTGCTAGTATCATACTGAGAACCATTACCATTTGTTCTTTTATTGTCCTTTCTCTGAGAAAGTTTGGCTAAATGCGAAAGATAAACTAAATGTGGCTTGGCCTGTGATGCAATGGCCTGACTTGGTTTCTCATATCAACAAAACCGTTAAAGGTAAGTCTCTTGGTTCCATAATTTCTAGGCTTGCTTTCACTTGCTCTGTCTATCTCATTTGGCTTGAAAGGAATAATAGAATTTTCACCACAGAGAAAATCCCTAAAGAAGTTGTTGCCTTGAATATTTTTAATATAATCAGGTTCAGGGTCTTGTCACTTAAAAATGTTAAGAGAAATCCAAATGATGCATAGTTTTTGTCCACCTGGAGATTGCCAGATTCTATTCTCAAAACAGTCCCCTCATTGTGATATACTGTATATATGTTGCTAAATTTTGCAGGTGGGGGTATCCTTGAAAGTGGCCTCTCCAAGACTTGTTGTGTGGAGTAATGGGAGGTTTTGTGGGTTGAGTGTGATGAGATCTCTATATCCAAGGTTGAGTGACTGTAAGCTACTAAAAAGTTTTTCCTTAACTGTTTGTTTGCAGGTTATCAAGCTAGCCTAATCTTAGGAAAAGTGGGTTGAGTGTTTGTGAGATCTATATTAGGCAGTGGAGGTTTGTGAGCTTGTGGGTTGAGTGATGTGAGTAACAGTTATATTCTGTTTCTAACCGTTGTGCCCGCAGGGAACAAAGCTGGTAGTTTTGTGAGGGAGTTATTTGTTGAGGGGTTGAGTAGAGAGAGATATACATTATTGAAGAGCTTTTTGCTTCATTTTTCTTCACCTCTGTGCTCGGCTATTTTTATTCTTTGCTGAGCTTGAGTGCTTATATGTGGGTTGAGATTGTGAGGTCATATAAAGTGAGTCTTGATATAGATCTAAGCATAATTTCTTGTAGGGTTTATTTATTCCTATTGGTGTTCATAGGTAGTGATGAGGTGTGTTGGAGGTTGCTCTGTTTGGTGAGAGCTTCTTGAGGGCCAAGCTACATATTTGCGCCAACCCTTTTAGCTGTTCTTAAATAGGTTTGCTGGTGTCTTTATTTTTCTGAATTTGTACAGATCTGTGTCTGCTATTTGTCTGCCGTAACTGCTATCGCTTCACCGATCTGTCTGCATATCTGTCTCGCTTCATCGATATGTTGTCGATCTCGATCTTGTTGCTATGAATTGCAATATCTTGCAGCTCTTTTGGTTTGCTGTTGTGCTGATTAGCTGCAATGTGTTTTTGTTTTTGTTTTTGTTTTAGATTGCTTTGTGTCTAGATGCTAGCCTTTTTGTCTTAGCTTTTATTTCTGTTTTTAGCTGTTGGTCTTTTGTTTTGTATAGTTTTGCAGGGCCTAGGGCATTCCCCTTGATTTCATGTAATTTTTCTGTTTTTATTTTTTGACTTATTCACCAAAAAAAAAAAAAAAAGAATATATATACACTTCATAAAAACTATATTTTTTTTAAATATAGTTTGTTCTTAAGGGTCTTAATAGATTTTAGGAATATATACACCTATATATATGTTACAGTTGGTAGCATGAAGTTAAATCAAGTGTTTTGTTGAATGGAAGTGGAAATTTGTTAAATGGGTATGAAAGAAGAAGAAGAAAATGAAAAGAGAGAAAGAGAGAAAGAGAGAGAGAGAGAGAGAAGAAAAAGGATATAACATTTCTGGGTATGATGAAGAAGAAAAGAAGGAAGAGAGAGAGAGTAAGTGTATAACTGTCAATTTACAAATTCTGTTAACAGATGTTAATGTGCATTTTAGTCCACCAACCACAATGGGGTTATGTGGTGATTTTCGAATGTTAGGGGTGATCTGCACCCAGCCCAAACCATAGAAGGATAAAATGAAGTTTGCCCTTAAAATAATAAGAACTAAAATAAAATTTAGGGCAAACTTCACTTTACCCCATATGGTTTGGGTTGGGTGCGGTTTACCACCTGATATTCGGAAATCACCACATAACCCCCCCTGTGGTTGATGGACTAAAACGCACACTAACTTTTGTTAACAGAAGTTGTAAATTGACAACTATACTTTCATCTTCATCTTGTTTCTCTCTCTCTCTCTCAATTTCAAACTTTATATGTGTATATATATACATATATATATACAATCACATCTTCATCTTCTTCAACGCCTTTATTAAAACCCATAATAATCATAAATCTTTTTGGATCAAAGCTAAAGAAGGGTTCAGAGAATTAGGATCGTCCCATTAAATTTAATGATATAATATCCAATAATATGCATATATATATATAAAGGATAGTCTAATTATTATTTGAGAAATTATACAAACACTTTTTAATTGTATTTGCCTCAGATTCAAACCAAAATGGGATCAAGAAAAAGTTTGATTGCGTTGTATAAATATGCATATATATATAGAGAGTTTGATTCAGAAGTTATACAACTAAAAAAAAGATATATATATATATATAAAGTTGATTCAAAAGTTATAAAACTAAAAAAAAAATTTGATTGGGTTGTATATATATATAAAGTTTGATTCAGATGTTATAAACAATGCCATCAATATCCAAATTTATAAACCTCTATCTAGGAAAAAAAAAGAAGAAAAAAGAGAAGAAGATGAAAGATGGTTTGATCTAAATTCTATGTTTTCTTTCTTTGATGAATATAATTAATTGAGTGATTTGGTAAGAAATATTGAACCAGTTTCAGTTTATAAATCTCATCTTCACTGTACATATATACTCCCTCCGTCCCAAAATAGTAGTCCCTTATTTCATTTTTCATTATTCTAAAATATTAGTCCCTTTTCAAAAGTCAAAGACAAAAATAATATGAATTTCCTATTTTACCCTTCTTTTAAATTCATTAACAATATAAAAAGTATAGTTTTAACAATTGATATTCTAAAAAAAATGTACTATTAAAGAATAATTTTGAAAAATCAATTTTTTTAAAGTGCAATAATTGTACTATCAAAAAAAAGTTGGATTCCCCAAAAGGGAGTATATGTGTGTGTGTGTGTAAAATATAATTTTGGAGATTATGTGGGACAAGGTTTAAGGATAGCGTGTGAGGGAAGGGGCTGCGGTTGTGGTGTGATGGATATAGGTGGTGGTTTAAGGGAAGGAGAGAGAGAGAGAGAGAGAGAGAGAGAAAAGAGGTGAAGAAAAAGAAGGTTGAAAATAGAATGCAATCTTTTGTAAATTTGAAGAGGTAAAAAGGGTATTTTCATGATAAAAACGAACTCACTCTCTATAGAGACGCGTAACTTTCACATTCTGTTATTTTAAACAGAAAAGCTAACTATGCGTTTTAATCCATCAATCACAGGGAGGTTATGTAGTGATTTCGGAATGTTAAGGGGGTAAACTACACTCGGCTCAAATCATGGGAGATAAAGTGAAGGTTGCCCTAAAATTTAAATTATAAGAATAAAAAGTACAATTATCCCTAAAAAAAAGATTGGAGTTGTTCTAAGACATCATCAATTTTCAACAAATCAGAAATGCACCAAATGGGCCTAAGGTAGCAGGGTCGTAAGCCCAAATTTGGCGGGAAGGCCCACATAGTTGGCGGGAAAACACACCCATTTCAGCAGGAAACCAACAACCCTATTTTTTTTTTAAGTATATATTATCCATTGTGTTTGGGATTTGACAAATTGAACCGTGTGTGTAGAATTAGATTTTTTAAAATTTTTTTTTAATTCTTATCTTGTTTAGTTAGTATTTAAAGTTATGGATAATACGATTCACATGCATATTACAATATAAATTTTCAATTGTATTTATACAAAAAGTGCTGTTGAAATAACAACTACAATTGTCATTGTCATTGATTCTACTAGTAAAGATGTATATCTTGGCTTGATTCTTGTTGAAGCAATAGTATTTTTAAGAATTTTCAGAATCCTCAAAAATTTCAAAATTGGTTCCACTTTTATGAAAATGGAAACGATAAGGAAAACAAGTTTTCATTTCTAGTTTAAAATAAAATAAAATAAAAACAAAAACAGTAATAGAAACCAGAAAAAAATATTTTTATTTATATATATATGTAATTTGATGACAAGTTTGAATTACTTTTGTCAATTTGATTGGAAGTATATAAAATTACAGTTTATTATGTGTGAGTTAATTTTGATAGGTTGTGTAGAATCTAAATCCAACATAATGATAATACTCATTGAATGATACTGCTTAATTAAAATCTTAACTACGCCACTGCTGATCGATAATATTTTCTTGATAAATTGTTTGCATGTGTACCTAATTTACTAGAAGGTTGCACACACACACGTGAAATGCGTGTGTAGAAATGACGGTCATAACAGTCATCTGTGAAAAAAATTTGACTGTAGATGGATGGAAGAAAGCAAAATGTGCAACAAAAAATCTGGATATAGTTACATAGGGATATTTGGGTATGAGAAACATAGCTTCAAAGCATGTTTTGAGTTGTGTGTTTCATATAATAGAATAGATATAGCTGGATTATTGTATTGGACTGCTCTGATCTGATAGTTGAACTGAATAAAAAAGAGTGATTTAGTGCAGGAGGCTCATGTTAAAGTAGTGTCTTGGGAATACAAGTTATCTGTATTCTTGTTCTCTTTTTTATGCTTTACTGAATAATTGTATGATAATTCAGGTGCCAATACTTAATGCTGTGAGTGTCCGATTGATTCAACCCAATACTCTAGTTCGGTCCAGGGAATGATACAAGACATGCTGGGAAATGAGTTCTATGTTGGCGCCTATAAGGTATTTGGCCTCCTTATATCCTGGTGAACCATCCTGTTATTTTTATCCCTAAACTTTGAGCTTCTAAAATTTGTCTTGTGTCATTTGTAGGATGGAGCAAGATGGACAACAAACAAATTTACAGATGTTTCTCAATTTCCCATGGGTTCATTTTCTAATATGCGGGTCTGGGAACGCCGCCTGCTGTATTGCGTTCCTGTGAGTTTTGGGTTTTACTCTTTTTTTGCCTCTTGGTCTACTCGACTCTTAGCACACAGGAAGTCACTAATTAGATGCGTATTTACTTTTAACTGTTAGTGGTATGGTATGCCAACACTTGATGAGTAGTATGTTTCAGCAGGCCTTACCCATTTAGTGGGCTTATTCAACTTTGAATTTTTTTTAGATCTTTAGCTGTTGGGAAGAATTTTTTTTTGTCAATTGTGCACAAAATATTGTTGATGATTGGTTTCTTAAGTGTGTTAACTTTTCTTATTTTTAGGTCCCGGGGCAGAATTCATGGATTGAATCTTCATCAAAAGTTGTGCTAAATCAATGCACAAATCGGACATTCCCACAAAGGGAGAAGCACCAGAGGAAGGATGATGCAGCCATTGACTACGTGGATATGCAGGTACTTTCCATCTTTCCCCCCTTTATTTTCTTCTTTTAATTACATGTCAATTATTATCTTTCAATCAGTCATTTAAGAATCTTCATTTAGAGCATCTCCTGTCCTTCACCAAGTTTGATAAATAAAAAGCTAAAAGTGAGTTCGAACCGTTTTTATCAAAGCTTGGAACTCATTTCCAAGCTTCAGTGGGTTCCTCTAAAAATTTGGATGCCGAAGCACTGAAAGCTTGGAGATGGTATTTGGCAAGTCTAAGATCATTACCACATTCAATTGCATCAGAAATGCAGAAGGTACGACTTACTCCAATACTCATACATTAGTTTTGTGCCTGTTGTACTGGCACCTTGATGTTGTGCTACAAGTGCCCTTGAAATGCAGACTTCTAATTTGGGTTCGTTTTCAATGAAAGTGCAAGTTTGTGTCTATCCCTTGTCTTGATGAAGTTGTGTATGTTGCAGGTGGTAGAAGATGACTTGATTGCAGTTAGGCAAGCAGATCGGAGCTTAGGCAGCCAAGATTTTAGCAGGTTAGTTGCAAAATGTATTATATATATATATATATTTTGCCCTAGTAATTTATGAGTGTTTGTAATTTTTTTGCTTGCAGATGGTTGACAATGGGCTGTTTAATGTCTCTGAGCTTTGTCGAAACTAGTCTGTCATTAGAACACTGGCAAATGGTGAAGGAACTTCAGAGGCTAAGAAGGGAGAGACTCCAATGAAGCATATGTATTTAGTTGGTAGGAATGGAAAAGGGTTGTAAATGATGTAAACTGTAGTTGCCCATATGAGGATCAGCTCCAAATTTTTATTTTGTAACTACAAAGATGAGTTGAATCCATTTGTTTCTCCTCACTTGTAAAATACTGAACTTGGTTGTTCTATTTGTAAGCATAAAGATAATGGATAAACCAGCTGGATTGTTGGATGTCCAAATGCTCTCAAACATTATTATCAACAGAGGAGATTGATGTAAGGAAGTGCAACAACCAATGTGGTTGGTGATGATACATCCAGCATGAAGGTGAAGCCTTTGACAATATTCCATGTTGATGATTCTTTTTGTTAAAAATAAAAGCAGAAATAATGTTTGGTACAGATGTTATTTCAAAACATAAAATATAAAAACAAAAAAACAGAACAAATTTGATGGCAAGAAGGGGTAACAGATGAAAGATGAAACAATCAATTGTGGTTAGTTGGTCACTCTTGTATACTCTCTATTGTGAGGCATTACTAAAGGCAAACCTTTGGCTCTTTCTTGTATTGATATTGTGGTTTTTAGTGTTGGTTTGTAGGTAAATGTTTGATATAATTTCCTTGAGATTGTAAATAATCTTTTATCCATTGACATAAATAATAATGAAATGTAAAATTATTTTCAAAACGAGTAAATTTTTTTCCCAATTTTTTTTGTCCAAAATTTGAAAATTGTTTATATTTTGGAAAAGATTAGAGATTTTATTTTTTATCACATTGGGTGTGCAAAATCAAATTTTAAAATAAAAACATAGGCTGTCATATAAAAATAATTTGGGCATAAAAAAAACAAGTGACAACGTTACCAAGTAAGTAGTGTACTGTATAGAATAAAATAGTTTAGGATAATAAACGAACCAGATAGATTTGAGTTGATTAAATTTTTGTTATATTGAGCTAAAAAATTCAACTGGAGATTAGCTCAGCTTATTAATATTAATCAAATTTGAGTTTGGCTCAAAACTTGATAATGATTTTTTTTTTCAATTATTTATATTAATCAAATATATATAGGGGAATTCTAATATACACATTTTTAAAAATGATGTACCATAAATACCCCTAATTATGCTATTTTTTTTAATTATGACCAATTTTCTTCTTTAATTGATAATGATTTTTTTTTCCAATTATTTATATTAATCAAATATAGGGAAATTGTAATACATCCCTAGTTATGTCATTTTTTCTTTAGTTATGACTAATTTTCTTTTTCAGTTATGACATTTTTTAGTTATACCTCATATTGTGTTTAGTTATGATATTTTTTGGGAATTGGCTTCCCTCCAGTCCGTGATCGGACTAGAGGGTGCTGTTGGGCTCGTGGGGGCCACCACGGGTCTTGTTTCAATAATCTGAATCGTTCTATGTGTAGAACTCATCGAGTACTATATGACTGCAAAAAATCACGTTGATAAGATATTGATAACTATGTTATTGGATTAGATTTTTGTCAATCGTTTATTTTTTCACCTTCCATTTTTTTAATACACAAAACTTATTTGATCATGTAGGTGCCATTTGGTAACACTTACGTTTTCAGTTTTCTGTTTATATTTATAAAAATTTTAAAAACTCAAATAAAAACTTGTTTAGTAAAATTTTTGATTTATAAATCAGTAGTCTCAGTTTATAAATTTAGCCAAAAAATGAAAACACAAAAAATGTGTTTCTATTTTGAGTTTTCAGTTTTTTTTTTTTTTTTTTACCACCCAACACTAGCAATCACCCGCCACCATTTTTCACCATTGTCTTCGGTCACTACCACCCATTCCTCGCCGCCGCCGCCGCCGCCGCCGCCACCACCACCACCACTCATCACCCACCTACAGCCACCTGCCACCTGCCACCCACCCGCCACCACCATCCACCATCCACCACCACCACCATCACCTACCATCTACCCACCACCCACCTGCCACCACTACCCACAACCCACTACCACCACCACCACCACCCACTTGCCACGACCACCACCACCACCACCACCCACTCGCTACCACCTACCACCCGTTACTGTCACCCACCCACCCACCACCACCACCACCACCCGCCACCACTCGTCATCTACCACCCACCTGCCGCCACCACTCGCCATCCGCCACCCACCTGCCGCCACCACCATCACCACCACCCACTCGCTACCACCTACCACCCGTCACCATCCCCCACCCACCCACCATCACCACCCACCACCCACCCGGCCAAGACCCACCACCACCCCACTACCACCGCCCCCCGCCACCCACCACACGTCACCACCATCCACCCGCTACCACCCACCACCCACCACTACCCGCCATCCGCCATCCACCTGCCACCATCACTCACCACACGCCGTCACCACCCACTCGCTACTACTTATTACCCGCCACCGTCGCGCACCCACTCACCACCACCACCACCACCACCACCACCACCCGCCACCTACCTGCCACCACCACCCACCCGCCATTCGCCACCCACTACCACCACCACCCTCCACCACCACCACTACCACCACCCACTCGCTACCACTTGCCACTGTCACCCACCCACCCACCACCACCAACTACCCACCACCCACCGTCACCACTTTCTACCACCGTTTTCCGCCGCCACTTGCCATTTCTCACTTTTTTTTTATATTTTTAAATTTTTTAAAACATTTTGTCAATTACCAAACGCGTTTGTAGTTTATGTTTTTCTAAAAATAAACAAAAAATAAACAAAAACCAGTTTATAAAATTTTTATAAATATAAACTGAAAACGTAAACGTTACCAAACACACCCGTAACTATCAATATTCGATTAACGTGATTTGTTACAAGTAAATAGTACTCGACAAGTTCTACACATTAAACGGTCCAGATTATCAAAACGAGACCCATGGTGGGCCCACACCTGCCCAACAGCACCCTCCAATCTATGCCAAACCCTATTTTTTTTGGAACAAAATTACCCACAAGTCTTTTTTGAGAAGTGTGTATTCTATTTAATCCCAAAACATTTTAGATAGACTTAAAAAGTCCTATACCCATTTATCTTCTCCTCTTTTTCTACATCTTTCTTCTTCTCTTTATCTCTCTTTCTTTGATATTGGTGACAACCACGATGACTACGCCTTCCTTCTTTTCTTTCTCTTTCTCGTTCTAATCTACAGTCACTTATGCCCACCATTGATTGGGGTTCATAGGCAATTACCTAGCATCAACTCATTTCTTTGCGCTCATCGACGACAAAGAAAATGAGTAGATTTACTCAAATCTAATGTAAATTCGGCTAGATTCAAATCAAAAAATAGTTGTCGGAATACAAATATCTCTTTATATATATATATATATCTCTTTCCTTCGATCTCTCAGTTTTAATCTTTTTTTTCCCTCTATATTACACACTTCTATTTTCTTGTTATAATGGAGAACATTTTCAAGTTTTGAACAAGTTATTTTCGAGTTTTCATTACAGACGCTGAAAACTGTAAAATTTTACAATTTCAGTATTTTTTGGTGCTGAAATGAATCATTTTTTAGAACTGTAAAATTTTACAGTTTCATAACTTTTTTAGAACTGTAAAATCTTAAAATTTCATAACATGTTTTTTAGTTTGATTAATAAGGATAAATACTTAATAGAATCATACTTTGAAACTGTAATATGTTATAGTTTTAAAACTTGTTTTCGTTTTGATCAATATTGAAAATTATTTGTTTAAACCCTACAAAAATTAAAAATAACATATATATATATATATTTTCATTGTTACTATTTGTTGCTTTCTTCTTTCAGTTTATTAATATTTAACACATTTTGTTTTGCTTTTTCACTTTGATTTCTCGGTTTATTCTTTTTCTTTTTGTTTTTCCGACAATATTTTGGACATTTCGGTGAACCTCGGACAATATTCTTAATATCTAGCAAACATTCTAGACATTCCAATGACTTTCGGTGATGTTCAGAACATTACGGCGATACTTCGGCGAATTTCTGGTAATATTCCGATGACTTTCCAGTGATATTGAACATTTTAGCGAGTCTTTTTGGACTAGATGGATTTTAAACTTTATGTATGAGACTTATTAGTAAGTTTTTTTTTTTATTTTTTATTTTAATTATGACTCAAAAAATTGAAGTTATACCATTTTTATTTTTAGTTATAAAAGGTATGCACTATAGTATTTCCCATGTATATATATATATTATATTTGTGTTACTTATATAAATATATTAAATATACATATTTTATATAATTTAATATATATAATATAGTTTTCTTTTTTAAATAGAAATAATATTTTTCTTATTATTATTTTAGTAAAAATAAACTCAGTGTATTTATTAAACTAACCTCAAATTCTGATTCGTGCTTACTTAACGAATTAAGTTGAGTCGAGTCTGCAAACCTTTTAATTATTTTATATTCTTAAAATGTATATTTAAATAAAAATAATTAATATAAAATATAACTTATAATCCAATACAAGTGAAAATTACGACATGAATACGCGTTAGACAGATGTGTTTATTTTAGAAGTGCAGTAAAATAGAAGGGGTGTATTTAACAATAAGAAGGGGTTTAATATACTATAATAGTAATACTTGTGTGAACGATTTAACAATTAAGAAGAAGAAGAACATTAAAATAAAAAGAAGAAGAAGAAAATTGCTGATGCCTGTTGACCTCGTACCAAGAAATGCCAAGAGCAGGTTTTACAATCACAAACTCCATCAAATTCCAAATCCAAATCCATCGTTGTCTTCTTCCTTCTCTCCGATCCATTCATTTGTCACAGACAGAAAACAAGAAGAAGAAGAAGAAGAAGAAGAAGAAATGATGAACAAGTCTCGCATCGAAGCGATCTTGTCCCTGTTCGTCAATGTTCATCCTCATGAGACCTCCGCATTGCTCTACTCCTCCTCCTGTTTCTTCTTCGTAATCTCTCTCTCTCTCTCTCTCTATCTCTCTCTCTCATCAGTGATGTGTTTGGGTTCTGAGAATGTCTCAGGAAATTCTTGATTGTGCTTTTTAGGTATTTCTATGCTTGTTGTAATTATAGTTTGATTTGCAGATTTTAAGTGCATACTTTGTGGTTCTTCCATTACGCGATGAAGGTGCGATATCATTAGGGTTAGGTAATCTTCCAGGGCTTTTCGTGGGTTCCTTAGCCCTCACACTGGTTGCTGCCCCGGTTTCCACTCTCATCTTTTCGCTGCCTAATCTTTCCAAAGGAAAGGTCAGTATTTTCACAACTTCCGTAAATTTAGTCCACACATTTTTATTTTTTGGTCTAATTTTTGGGTATTTTTTTTTGTTTTTGTTTTGGGCTTACTAGTATTGCTTTTTAGGTTTTTCTTAGAGGAATATATAGATTGAGTTCATAGTATAGTGGCATGGTATTGATAACTATACTCATCATATCGATTATTGAATGTCTTTATACAAAATTGATAATTATACGCATCATATTGTTTTTTGGCATTTGGTTGACCCTTGAAACAAAAATATTTTATTATCTGAAAGAGAAATTTTGATTCATCACTCGTTTGGCATGATGGGCTAGGGTGAGTTGGGGCTAAAATAGTCACAAAAAGACAAAATTAGCTTTTAGCCCAGGCTAAAAAATGTTATATTCAAACCATAATAATTTTATTTTTTCTCTTACAAAAAGTTAAAAAAGCTAAAAAGCCTTTCCTAAATGAGGTTTTTTAGCCTCGGACTAAAATAGCCAAAAAGTCAAAAAGCCAATCCACATCCCAAACGAAGTAGTGTCATTTATGATTTTTTAGTGAACTAAGATGAAAAGGCCAAATGTGTTGAAAAGGTAGTGAGTGATGACTTGGAATTTTTAAAGGTAAGTCATTTTTGGGAAATGATGTAAAATTATTTTACTTACTTTTTGTTCAACCAAATAACGGAAAATGAGTGAAATATTTTTGAGAAAAATATTTTACATCAAAACAACTGGAGGCTTAATGACAGTGCTACAAACATGTCATGGGAAGATCATTTTTTTAAAGATTGGATATTAAAAACATCAGGTATACAAACACTACAACTTTTGTACCAACACCAACTCTGGTCTAGTTTCTTGTTGAAGCAAACCCCATTGGTATTTGTTCTAAAGAACAAGGGCTAATTAATAAGTTATTATATTTAATTAAGGGAAATTATTTGAGGCTCACAAAAAGCTTCCACAAGTTAACTCACAATGATATGATATAATAGGTGTCAACTTTTGATTTGTTACACAACGAATGATATAAAGCTCAACTCTTTTGCCCCATAAATGTGGGTCTCAAGCATTTCTGTTAACTAAGAGATTAAACAATCAATAAGGTAAAATTATTACCAATTTTTTCGGTGTCACATTGAAGATGTGTGGTGTGAAGGTCTCATCAACAGACTGAAAAATTCTAAAAAGGAATAATTGCATATAAGCCTTTGCGTAATGATCAATGCACAGTCAAATGATGTGTGGACTGAAATTGCACTTCAGTAGTAATGAGGTCTTCTTTCTATCCTAAGTTCCCAACAATTGACTGTTTTCTCTTTGTGATTATTCATTTTCTAGAATACAAAGCTGACCATCAGCAGTGGGGGTTTGTGTTCTTTTACATATCATCATGTAACAGCGTCTTTTTGATATTTCAGGCCTTGGTCTTGATACACAGATTTTTTGGTGTGTCCCTTGTTTTATTTTTCATTCTATGGCATTCTTCTTCGCCTGAACATACACTTTCCAATTTGAAGGTATGACAAGAATTCCATGACAAGGAAATCTTTTATTTATCACTGGCAATTTAATTCTGCTTCTTGTGTTGTTTGACCCTATCATTTTTCCATTTCTAGCGTTTGATTTCCATGTCCCCCGCTATAAAAGAAGAGCTAAAAGTTGATGTTAATCAAGCCACTCCTGCATATTCTGAAGGTTGGGGATGGGGTGACCATGGATGGTTTTATGTCTCAGTCAGAATCAGTTTGTTCCTTTGGGTATGATGGTATTTATTCTTTGGGTTGAGCTACTTGCGGTTGGTTTTTGCTGTCAATTACTGTTAAATATTTTCAAAGTTTAGCTACTATAGGAATTCTTTCCTTTGCAGGTGGCTTTGCTGAATCTTATTACTATCTCTTCAACTTGGGCTAGAGTAATTGATGTGATGGACAGTGAGGTCTGTATGCTGCCGTGTGGTGTTTAGTGATAAGTGCGACTTTTTGTGGAGCGCTTAGTGATAAGTGCAACTTTTTGTGCATAATTTAATTCTGTTTGTTATCCAGTCAGGTTCAAGATTGTTTGGGTTTGTTGGCGCTGGTGCTACACTTGGCCAGCTTTTTGGTTCATTGTTTGCCACAGGAATGGCCTGGATGGGACCATGTATGCATGCTTTCTTCCTTTATTTGGAAATCAGGAGTCCATAAACATTCTTTTGCTTCCTTCTTATTTATTTATGTATTTATAAAAAAAATTTGTCCTTTTTTGTACTCATTTCTTCAGATTTACTCCTAGTTGCTGCTCTGTTGATGGAACTTGCTTCACAGTCATCAAAAAGGATCAATAAGGATATATCCCATCTCTCTGAGGAATTGTCTCCCATGAGGTCGGTTATCTGTCATTTCTCTTGTTTTTTTTTCTTCTTCTGATGGTGACTTTTGAGCTTCATGTTAATACTTTGGTGTGTTTCATTATTGGAAATACAAACTTGGAAGCTGTAATTAGGACTGAATTTATTTAGCTATTTATTTATTTATTTAGGTAAATTGGGATATGGGATTTAAAATATTGAAGTTTTCTTTTGCTATTTACATTTTTCTTGGTTCTGTGTGCGCATGCATGTTTAGGGATTACAAGATTACTATTATAGATTGTAAATACAACTGTAACAACTTTTGTTTGATTTATCTTGCGATTAACAGACTTTAAAATATAAATGAATGATTATATTAAAAAACATGGTAATTTCAGACAAGAGGTATGTTATATAACAATTTTGTGACAGTCAAGATCTTAGCATATATAATGCCTGAAGAAGCTCTAAGATCAGCTACTTAATGGGTTGCTATAATCTTATACATGTGCAGTATATAAAATTTTGTCTTCTCTTTTTGGAGGTTGGGATGGTAGTTAAGCCAGTAGTATTCAAAAGCAAGCATTTTGGGGAGAAAAAGAAAAAGAAAAAAAAAGAAGATAAATTCACCAAGTACAAATTTGTATATGACCATTTAGATATACAATATGTTTTGGTTGGTCTTGAAGGCTTTCAAAAGCTAACACATGTACTGTCTAATCTAATGTATGTGCTTTTCCCTTTTTTTCTTTTACATTAGCTTTTACAATCTCCATATATTGCGCTGGTATGCAGAAAAGAGATGTTTATCAGAAATATTTTATGCTGTGAATATATTGGTTCCCTTTGTTTGAACTGCTAAATGTGTCTATATTTTTAATAATGTACTTGATTGATCTTTTATAGTTGAAAGCTATTTGGAGTGACTTTAAAAGCCAAATGTCCTTTTCTTCTTGACTTGGTTCTTTTGGCTCTTAGGAAAGCTGAACTTGATCAACGTAATGAGGATGGACAAACTGCACATACACCTAGAGGATCTTCCCCTAAGTTGTCCACTCCTGTGGTGAAGCCTCATCTTTGGGCTATATTAGATGGAGTTCGGCTTATTTTGTCCTCAACATATTTGTTATACGTGTCGTTATTTCTGTGGCTAAGTGCCGTTGTCTCTTCATTCTTTTATTTTCAGGTAAGAATAGGCTTCATTTCAAAATTCTTCTTTCTGTTTTGTAGTTTGTTGAAGTTTATAAAGCAGCCTCTTAATTTATATCGTTAATTTTGACTGGGTCGCATGAAGATCATTTGTTGTCTTATAATTTTATTAAAAGTAAGATGGGTTAATTACACTTAGCATAGCACTTACACTTTCACGAAAATTTCACTTTGGCCCCTTCAAATCAACCCCTTGCACTTTAGGTCAAGTTGTAATGTCACCCTTCTAAAATTGGCAAAAGAGCCATACGTGACATTTTTTTGAGAACACAATTTAAAGTGGATAGACCAAAATTAGATTTTTGGTGAAAGTGCATGCGTGCTAATGAGGTGGGAAGATGGTTGATTTTACGAATTTTCCCTAAAAAAATAAAGGTTATAGCTCATTGTCTTTTTTGATCAACCTTATTGACTCCAAATAGACATATGTATAACATTGCAACTTGTCAATCATCACAATTGAAAGTGGAAGGTTCAAAGTGTGATTTTGGTGAAAGTGCAGGGGTGCTAAGTGTAATTAATAATAATAAAAAATCTCATTTGTTGTCATATAAAGTTCAAGTGTATTTCTTGTTTCTTTTTTACATTTGATCTCAAAACTTGTCATCAATGGATTTGTTTATATGGTTCTAACAATTACAGAGACCAAGACAATATTATCTATGATATGTTCTAAAATCCCCCTTCCATTATTGAACCGTTACAAGACATGTTAACGTGAAGTTACAAACTTTTTAAATCTTCATTTTACCTTTGATTAAATCAAACACGGTCGTAAAATATTAATTATAATTGCGCCGCTCATATGTTGTATCGTGTCACCTTAAGCCCCATCACCATCAATCTCCTCCTCCCTCTACCAGTACATCTATAAACCATGATTAAGAAAATTGCAATCCTGATTATACGATCCTACAATCCTAGATTGCCCAAATGATCCAAATTGGTATAAAATCAGTATTATAACAAAATTGCAAGTAGAATCATATAGAATTGCCAGTCAGATTGATCCATACCCAAACTCCCATGACCATAGTAATAAGAAAAAACAAAAGGTGAAACAAATTGTAAAGGGACAACTAAGTTCACTATCATGGTCCTTGATGATTTCACAACCTTTTGCTTCTATTGAAGGTAACAATATAGAATTTCTTCACCAATTTTAGAGTTTGTATAGAGATGGTATTAAATTGCCTTTTTTATTCTTTTTACTAAGATCGAATTTTGTATTTGAATATTTTTTTCTTTCCTACTGACTCTTCTGTCCCATAAACTGCAGAAAGTAACTGTTATTGCCATGACTGTTGCAAGCCCTGTTGGCAGAAGAAAATTGTTTGCCCAGATCAATAGTTTTATTGCTATTTTTATCCTTGCTGGACAACTTACTTTAACGGTATGCTTTACTAACTAATTTAGTATTTACAAGTTTCAAGACATTATGTCAAAATGTTTGCTTGATGGGATATCTGGGAGCTACTGGAAGAAAATGACACCATTCTGCCCCAATAATGTGTTTAGTTTCTTCACTCCCATGTCTGTGCACTGTCATGGTTTAAAACTGCTACCTTTTTATGATATCAATTTTAGTTTATCCTCCAAATTCAACTTGAACCCCCTTCCCTCAAGGGAACTTCAGCGTCATTGTGCTTCACTTTGTAATACTCATTAAAGACTATATGTCATGACAAACTTGTCTCCCACTCTTGACTATGATCTTTAACGTACATGTGTTTTTAGGCTTTTTAAGCGGAAGTCAAGTTTCTACTCTAACATATTGCTGCATGAAAACCCCCTTGTGGTGTAATTTTGAATGTAATGAGATAATAATGGTCATTTCATTTCTAAATGAGGGGGAAGTGGGGCAAATCCCTCTCTGCTGAAATTATTGTAGGAATCCAGCTTGTATGGCTTCCAACTTGCTCTAATTACTGGCAATTAACTTGGAGTAAAGCACACAAATAAAATGTAGGACTACGGTAGAGCCTTAGCGCAACTCTATTGATATAGGACAACTTTGAGTACTCAAAATATGGCATCCAGCATCCTTGTGAATGTTCTATGGTGGGAAAAATGTTACGTAAAGTTAGGGTTTTTAAATAGCAGAAGGAAGAGTGCACGGTTTGTGGATGAAGAGGAAGAACATGCTTGATTTGCAAACTTTTAGCTTGCATGATTTTATGAGAACCTAGGGTTTTAAGGGTTTGGACAATAATTAAGTGCCAGTTTCGTAACTTTCTTTCTTCCTTTTTTTTTTTTTTTTCCCCAAAAAAATTTGAAAATTGGAAACCAAAATGCTTTTGACTAAACTGTGGGTTATGGAATTAAATCAACGGCCGAAGATAGTGAAAGAGGTTAGTGTTTATTAGGTCTTATGTGCAAGAGTGTTGATGCTGACTTTTGGATTGTTATGGTAATGTGAATAGTACCTTTCTTGTTTGCTGTAGGTTTTGGTTGTTCGGTTTAAGTCTTGGTGTATGGATTGACTGGGCTAGCTAAGGATTGAAAACAGTAGCTTTTATAATATGGATACATATCATTAGGTGTCGAAAAAATCACAAGAAAGGAGGAGAAAACCAAAGGCTTACCTTCGGAAGGTTTAAGCAAATCTCATACAAAACACAATCACAAATTTTCTGAAGCTCAACTCCTATTGCATATAGATTACATAGGTTTCTATTGGGTTGTTTCCAATTCTACTCCAACTATGACTTCTAATCCTACTCCAACTATGACTGTGCTTCCAAGTAGAAAATTTAAACCAATTGGGGCTAAGCTTAGTTGGTCAAAACTCTTGCATCTTACTAGAAGGCCAAGGGTTCAAGTGTTCCTCCTCAGGCTGCAGCTTTTGATGTACCAAAAAAAGTAAGAAATTTTGATCTTTTGACTACTAAGTAAGATGATTCCAAACATAATAAAACATTGCGCTCGGCTATGGATCTCTCTCTCTCTCTCTCTCTCTCTCTGTATTTAATCTCAGCTTTTGTGTAATATTGGGAGAGCATTAATTTCTTCTGCAATTGATTTTCTCTATCTCGTCTCTGGTGATTCAGGACGGTGCTGTAAGGGCTGTTCTGGGGCTGAAAGTGCTGAAATTTAAGAAAGAAAGAAAGGAGGAGAAGGAGATAAGTCTAGGAATTACTCCTAGAATCTCTTAGGCATCACACCTAGGGTTTGATTGCATTACACAATCCATACGAAAACTTTAAAGTTCTAAAAATTCTATAAAATATTAAGTTTATATTGAATTAATAGCATTACATGAAGGAAGGGAAAATGAGTGAGAGAGCGAGGTTGAGTGTTTTCGGTGGGGGAGCTTCTGAGTTGCGTATCGAACAGAAGCTCATCACCATTCAGGTGGATGCTAAATCCAGAGGAGGCTTAGTGGAGATTATTGAAAGGAATCGATTCCGGAGTTACACTTTGAAGATCGATCTGGGGGGTGTTTCTTGGGCCATTACAGCTTTGCGTCAGGTATGGGGCCAACATTGGGACCGATCCTTCTTCTCCAAATACACAAGTAGCTCAGCAGTTTTTTTGGTTCAGAAATTCAGTAACAAGGGAGGTATCTTTGTTGAGATGTCAAAATGGGAGGCAGGGGTGAAACGCAGTAACATCATCATTCCAGCTGGGGCTGATAGTCAGGGATGGCAGGCTATGGCCACGATGTTGGAACGAATCATTCATGGAGGCTTCAGGGTTTCGGATGTTGAAAGGAATGTGAGGTCTACAGACAAGGGGGGCCATAATAAAAATAATCAATTTGGTTTCAGTAGTCGTAAAGGAAATTCAGAAGGAAACAGGTCTATTTTTCAAGAAACAGGGGCAAACAGAGCAGTCTCATATGCTGATGTTCTTAAATCCCGATCAAATAGTGCGGATGGCAATAACTTTTTTTTGGAGATGCGCAAGATGGTGGTCTGTACCAGAACGAATTTCTTTGATGACTGGGCTCAGATTGAAAAGGAATTAAATAGATCGTTTAAAACTTCAATAGTTTTGAGGCCTTTTCAACTTAATAAGGCTATGTTTTTTGCAGAAAACTCCGATGAAGCTGATTACTACGGTGCTCAAGGAGTATGTTTTTTTCACAAAAGCATTGCTGTGAGATTGGATAGGTGGTCGGAGGAAGTATTCAGTAAAGACGCTGTCATCGCTTCAAATAGAGGCTGGATTTCCGTCTGTGACTTACCTTTCAATCTCTGGAAGGACAGAGTTTTTGAATGGATTGGGTCAAAGTGTGGTGGGTTGATTGAGGTGGATCGCAGAACCAGAAATTTTGGAAATCTCTTCGAGGCTCGATTGAAGGTTAAAGGGTATGGAAATGGGTTCTTACCTGCAAATCTCCATGTTCAGATCGACGAGATTTCGGTGGTAGTGAGATTAAAGGCTCTGTCAAAGCCTGTCGGCAGAAGGAAGGTTCATCGGCAATGGAGATTTCCAGGGGAACCCAGTACGGAGAAGACGGCGAGAGTCTCGAGGGGCTTTTGACACGTGGCACGAAGGAGATGAGAAGTCAGTTGGGAGACACGCTCGAGGGGGGTGAAGATAATGGAGGAATTGCAAGGGTCAATCGGGGAGGTCAACCTGGGAAGGTTAATTGCAATGGGCTTGGTTTTAATTCTAATGGGCTTGGTAATGAGGTGGGCTCAGCCCACGAACTGTTAGTATCAAACTTTAGTCGTGATGGTGGGCCTGTGGTCTCAGTCCCACATGCTTCTCATTCTCACACGAATAAGGGCCCAACTGTTTTTGAAAAATCAGCAGCTGAGCTGCCTTTTGAAAGGGGCCCAAATGCTTTTATAGGCCCAAGGGTCTCTTTTTCAAACCCGATTGTGGTTTCGGGACCGGGGCTCAAACGGGTTAAAGGTTGCGATGGAGAAGATGGTCTTCGATGCCGTTCAGCGATGAAGGAGTCTACTCAATTTCCACCATGCGATGGTTCAGATCAAGTCGATAGTGCTATACAAATCTTGTCACCCACTCACAGAGATATGTATACAGAGGAAATCCATTTAGGGCTGGCAAATGTTGTCGATAGATCAGTGGGGGATTTACAGGGGTTCAATGCAAGGTCAGAGACTGGAATTCAGGAATTGATGGAAGTGATCAGGACCTCGGAAAAGCAGATTAGTGAGGTGGAAGAGGGCCATTTTGAGATACATGAGGTATTGCAAAATTTGGAGGAGTATGGATCATCTGCAAGCTCCGAATCGAGGTCTGAAGGGGAAATTAGTGAGGATGAGCAAGTAGATAGTGATTGGGATCTCAACCGTTTTTTTAATGTAGACTGTACCACTTTGGATCATCCCCCTAGTCGTTCTAAACCCATTAAGTTTTTCTGAGACCGTCCTAACCACATTAAAATCCCCCCTTACACACCAATTTGGTGAACACAACCCAAATAATCCAGCTAGCTCCTCCCAAAAATCTTGTCTCCTAGAAGGCCTGTTAGGGCCATAAACCCCTGTCAACCACCATTCCGAATTATCTAAGTTCCTAAACCTAATTGATAGCGAAAACTCCCCCACTATTGTTTCACACTCAGAAACAACTCTCTCATCCCACAATATCAAAACTCCCCCTGATCTACCACTTGCAGGCAAACACACCCATCTCCTATGTCTAACCCCCCAAAGACTTTGCATAAACCTTCTCTCGCATACTTCTACTTTAGTCTCCTGTAAAACAACAATATCCGGTTGGTGATGTCTAAGAAAATCCTTAATAACACCCCTCTTTTTCCGAGAGCCCAGGCCCCCAACATTCCCACTAAATATCCTCATAAGGAAACCTTATCTCCCTAACGCCCCTTTTCCTCTCGTAATTCACTGAACTTGCTAAATTCCTTAATTCCCTTACCCCTTTTTTACTACTATCACCTTCTTTTCTAATAACTGACCCCCTTGTGGACCTATTACTCACCCTTCCCGACCCAAACATATCCTTAATTCTCACTAATGACAACCCCATGACCTGCAATAATTGCAAAAAATGTGGAATCTCACTCTCCTCAATTGGGCAAGTTGCGTACTTACTCAACTCATTCAACCATCTTTCTGTTTCTTCTTTCTCTCCACTAAAGACCTGGCCCCCTTGTCAAAGTGATTTTTGGAAATCCTACACTGATTATCTTTCACCTGACCTTGAGATATATTTGCATGTAAGGACTCAGACACTAAGGTAGAGTCAATCACTGTGGCCCTCGGGATAGCAGCTATAACCCCTTGTACAGCAGTATCAACTAATGAGACATCAAGAACAGGACACAAAGAATTGGACTGAAGAGGCGAAGACAACCCATCCTGAACCCCACCCCCAGAAGAGGAAAAATCTGGAAGAGCATGTAACCCCCCATGAAAAGATGAACCTGCTACACCTTGGGTAATGGAAGAATTGACCTGATTCAAAGCTTCAGAAACCTTGTGCAATACCAGATTTACTTGGTCTAACCTCCAAGAGAATTTGGTATGCTGTAGGCTGGATAGATTTCTATATTCCTTGGGGTGGGATGGGGTTTTTCCCAATTCAAGACAAGAATCGCTGCCTAGAGTAGTTTTAGATCACTGTCCTATTGTGCTCGAAAGTTGTCCATTAAAATGGGGTCTGACGCCTTTTAGATTTGAGAACATGTGGTTGGAGCATGTAGGTTTTAAGCGAAATTTTGAGGAATGGTGGTTCAATGCAAGTTGTCACGGTTGGGAAGGTTTTAAATTTATGAGAAAGTTGAAGATGGTCAAGGAGAAGGTAAAGTGTTGGAATAGGGAGGTGTTTGGGCCTTTGGAATCTTCAAAAAAGGGAGTAATGAATAGAATAGTAGAGTTAGATGAGTTGGAGACGTATGGGGGTTTAGTCGAGTCATTGAGGAGGGAAAGGTCTGAGTGTAGATTGAAACTGGAGGAGCTGACTTTTAGAGAGCAAATTCTTTGGGCTCAAAAAGCATAGATCAAATGGTTGAAGGAAGGGGACGTTAGTTCAAAATTTTTTCACAAGGTTGCAGATGGGAAAAGAAAAAAGAAGTTCATCAAGAGATTAGAAATAAGTCCAGGGGTTGTGGAGGATAGGGAGAATCAGATTGTCAGTGGCATTTATGAGTTTTATTCCCAACTTTATTCGAAGGAAGAGATGAGTAGACCGGGGATTGAAGGGCTGGAATGGGGAACCATTGATCCGGAAGTTGTAGTATGGCTTGAAAGGCCTTTTGATGAAACAGAGATTCGAGAGGCGGTTTTTGATTGTGAGAGAGATAAAGCTCCAGGTCCGGATGGTTTCTCTATGGCTGTCTTTCAAGATTGCTGGGAGGTGGTGAAAGAGGATTTGTTGAGAGTGTTTTTGGAATTTTATGAGTCGGGGATTGTTAATTTGAGCTCAAATGCCACATTCATCTGTTTAATTCCTAAGAAAGTCAATGCCATTAGAATTGGAGATTTCAGACCTATCAGTTTGGTAACGTCATTGTATAAGATTTTGGGCAAGGTTTTATCAAAAAGACTAAGGATGTCTTTAGGGGATACGGTGTCTAGGGTGCAGGGGGCTTTTGTGAAAGGAAGACAAATTTTAGATGTTGCCTTAGTGGCAAATGAAGTAGTGGAGGAATATAGGAGTTCAGGGAGGGAGGGGCTTATTTTTAAGGTGGATTTTGAAAAGGCATATGACAATGTGGATAGGCAATTTTTAGATTTCGTAATGGATAAGAAAGGATACGGGGGGCGGTGGAGATCTTGGATTAGGGGATGTTTGTCGACTTGCAATATGTCAGTCATAGTTAATGGTAAACCAGGGGAGTGTTTTAGGGCTACGCGAGGGCTTCGACAAGGGGACCCACTTTCTCCCTTTCTTTTTATTTTAGTGGCGGATGTTTTGGGCAGAATGGTTGATAGAGCTAAAGAAACAGGTCTTGTTGAGGGGTTGGAGGTGGGGAGGGATAGAGTTAGTGTGACCCATTTACAATATGCGGATGATACTATATTTTTTTCCACAGGGGATGAAAATCAGATACTTAACCTTTATTCGATCTTGAGAATTTTTGGGCTTATTTCGGGGCTCAAGGTTAATTTGGGAAAAAGTAGTGTGGTGGGAATTAATATGCAGCAAGGTCAACTTTAGAATAGGGCGTCTCTTTTAGGTTGTGGTATAGAGTCCCTTCCGATTAAGTATTTGGGCCTCCCATTGGGGGGTAATCCTAGAAGTGAAGCTTTTTGGAATCCAGTAATGGAAAAGATTGGTAAAAGGTTGGAAGGTTGGAGTAAGGCTTTATTATCTCGAGGGGGAAGGTATACTTTGGTTAAGACTGTTTTGAGCGGAATTCCTATCTATTATTTATCTTTGTTCAAGATTCCGGTTAAGGTAGCAAGGTCAATAGAAAAGTTGATGCGGGATTTTCTTTGGGAAGGTAAGGATGAGGGGAAAAAGGATCATTTGGTGAATTGGGAGGTGGTGTCGTTACCTAAGGAGAAAGGGGGTTTGGCTATTGGTAACATTGTAGCTAGGAATTTGGCCCTTCTTGGCAAGTGGTTATGGAGATTTCCACTGGAGATTGATTCACTATGGCATTCGGTTATAAGGAGCAAATACGGGTTTCAAGACAATGGGAGGGATTCACGAGTGGTTTTACGGGGTAGTTGCCGTGCTCCTTGGAAGGCAATTTCTCAAATTTTCTCGTGTTGGTCTCGACATCTTTCTGTAAGGGTGGGTAATGGGGAAATGGTTCGGTTTTGGGAAGATGTTTGGATGGGTCCATCTTCTTTTGCTGCAGATTTTCCGCATCTTTATTGAGTGGCTCGGTCTCATAATTCTTCAATTGCTTCCATGGCTTGCTCTCTCTTAGCTCCAATTGCTTGGAATTTTGACTTTTCTCGAAATCTTAATGATAGGGAGGCTTCACAGTTGGTTTCTGTATTATCTAGAATTGATCACTTCTCTCTATCTCCTCTTTTGGAGGATAAGAGGGTTTGGGCTCTTCATTCGTCCGGAATATTTTCTTCTAAGTCTTTTTTTGATTACATCATCGATAGTCCTCAAATCCCTCAATTTCCTTTTTGTAAAAAAGTTTGGAAGGCTTGTGCTCCCTTAAAGGTAAAGGTGTTCATGTGGGCCTTGGTTCATGGGGGTATTTTGACAAATGATACATTGCAGAAAAGGAGACCCAACCGTTTTTTAAACCCTCAGTGGTGCATTCTGTGTTGTAAGAGCGGGGAATCCGTGGATCATTTATTCTTGCATTGTCCAATAGCTTTGAAGTTATGGCATAGATTGTTTTGTGTTGGAAGTGGTATGTGGGTGGCCCCGAAAAAGAGTGTGCATATGCTCCTAATTAACTTTCAAACATTTGGAAGATCGAAGAGAGCCAAAATTTTATGGACTTGTGCTGTCTTTGCCACTTTTTGGGTGCTATGGTGGGAGCGAAATCAGAGGTTGTTTGAAGATAAGTTTCGGGAGGTGGATTGTTTATGGGATCATGTTTGTCACTTATCTTCTTTTTGGGCGTCGGGGAACTCTTTATTTAAGGGAGTTCCACTCTTTTTGTTAGCTAGAGATTGGTTGGCAGTGTGTGCTTTGTAAGGTTTTGCTTGTTTTTTGCTTGTTTTTAGCCGGTTAGGGGCTTTTTTGTTTGTCTTTTCATTGCTTTGTATTGTGAGGATGCCTCATCCTCCTCCTTCTCTTTCAGTTTTATTAATAAAATTTTTGTTGTTCATCAAAAAAAAAAATAATAATAAAACATATATATAATCAAGGGCGATTGTACAACCTAGGGATCGAACATCCTGGAATTTATACTCCCTCCGTTCCAAAATATTAGTCCCTTATTTCATTTTTCATTGTCTCAAAATATTAGTCCCTTTTCAAAAATCAAGGAATAAAATAATATGAATTTATTATTTTGTCCTTTTAAATTCATTAATAACACACAAAATATAATTATGACAATTGATATTCTCAAAAAAATGTACTATCAAAGGGTAATTTTGGAAATTAATATGTTTAAAATATAATAATTGTACTATCAAAAAAAGTTGAATTCCCCAAAAGGGGCCATTATTTTGGGACAGAGAGAGTATATATATATGTAATTTTGCCCAAAGCATTATGTTGAACACCCTAATCCACTTTCCTGAACACCCAGCCTAGTTGAACATCTACCTAGCCCACTTTCTTAAACACTCAACCCGACCCAGCCCATAACCCTTTAATCAATATATATGCTTTGTGAAGTGAACAAACATGTTTTGGAGCTTTGTTTCCTCAACTTGAGCAAAGTACCTCTTTGACAAAATTATCCATGTATTTATTTCTTATCTTAAATCTTAGGCTTAATTTTGTTCATAATTTATTGACCAATTAAAAACTTATTTTATAACTTACGGCACAAATCAACCACAGAGAAATCCGACTCTACAAGAAAAAAATTTCATTTTATCATGCTAGTTATAGCGACCCCAGTCTTTTCCCATTTGATTATTGTATCCGGACTTATGTTTCGTGGATTCCGTTGTCATATTGTTGTTGATGTTGTCCTTTATTTCTTCAGTTGCGAGTTATGGGATTTGTTGAGCAGGTTGATTACAGGTTGGTTGGGTTTAGAAACCAAGTGTTGATGTCCAGTTTTCTGCTTGGTCGCTCGAGCGAGCTCCTCTTCCCCCGAGCGAGGCTTTTGTTTTTGGTCCGTCGCTCGAGCGAGCCTTTCTTGGCTCGGCGAGATTGCGTCGATACTTGACACGAGCGGTGTTCGCTAGCTCGAGCGAGCTTATCTTCGCCGAGCGAAGCTTTTGTTCTTCGCTCGGCGAGCCTTTCTTGGCTCGGCGAGATTTTTGTGTCTGGTCGCTCGGCGGCCGGGTCTTCGCCGGCGAGCCTATTTTGTTTAAATCTGTGGCGTGTTTGAGATCATATTTTCATCTCTTTCGGTTTATGAAACCCTAGGTTCTGAGTTCTCTCTCTCCAACTCACCTTCTCTCCTAGGATTGATCTATCTAGAGTGGATTTCTACCTAGTTCCTTCACAAATAAGATAGAGAGTGAGGGCTTTCATTTAATCTGAGCAATTGTTGGGTTGGAGCACTTTGAAGTTTGGGCATCGTCTTCATCTTCCCTCTTTTTGAGTTATTTCTTCGAGGTAGGGATTTCCTACTCCATTTATACGTTTTAATCCTAAGTGGTGGTATTTTGGTATATGGGGGTAGTTTGGGAATTTTGGGAGAAACCTTAGGGTTTGTCATAGATTAATTTATATAATTAATTTAAGGGAAAATTGTGATATTGGGTTTAATTCATGAGATTGGGAAACTTAGTGATTTAACTATGTAATTGGGTAGTCTAAATACTTACCTATGAGAATGATGAAATTTCATTGTGTTGTTATATTTATTGCTTGTTTAGAAATAATTGTTTTGGGCTATCGGTGGAGGATAGCCATTGATTGTTGTAGACCTTGCATGCGGCTTAAGTATAACTGAAATTGAGTCATTTATTTGACTGTTGAATTAATACAGAATATTCGTGTATTGACTATGTGTTGTGTATGTCAAGTATTGATTATGTTGCATATGCATTTGGTTTTGGAGGAGATAGGGGATGAACTCCACGGTTTAGGGGAAGATAGGGGATGGACCTCTAAACCGGATTTGTTGGGAGGAGATAGGGGATGGACTCCAGTAGCATCACATATGTGGGTGCTTATTGATAATAGAAATATTTCTATTAGTCGTTGATATGATACATCACCACCATGTGTATCAGTAGGGAAGTATGGAAGTGGATTTGATTGAGATTGTTATAACACCAGCATGTGTGTTTATTTTGTTATAAGAAAGGTTCAACTTGATCTGTCATCCTTGTTGAGTTGTTTGGCCAGGTTCTGAGCCATGTCTGTATAAATGGAAGGTGTATTGTGTCATAGACCATGTGTCATAGACAATGTAGACATTTGTGTCATAAAATTTTAAATTGATTACCTTGTGTTAACCATGTATCGGGTGCTACTGCTTTAGTTAATTCTTATGCTTGGTTTAGTATTTCTCTACTGGGCTGTGGCTCACCGTATATGGGAACTTCATTTTCAGGTTCAGGTGGTTCACTACCTCCCAAGACTTAGCTTGTGAGAATTTGGACTTGAAGACTTGTTTTATATGTTTTATTTGTTTTATTTGAACTATATAAACATTCAAGCCTAGGGCTTTATTTGTTTTGAGTTAGAACTCATGGAATTGTGTCCAAGTGTTGGCTTGGCAAGATGTAAGCCCGTAGGGCATTTATTTTGATGTTTTATTTCGTAATACTCTGATGAATGAAATAATATAATGTTTTCTTTTAATAATGTATGTTATGTTTTATATTTAATGGGCTAAATTTTGAGGGCGTCACAACTTGGTATCAGAGCGTACCGGGTTCGAATACTTTGGGTACGTGGGAAGTGATTAGTATCACAATGGGTTCGTCTCGCTTGATAGAGACTTAGTGTAATGATTACATGCTTATATGATAACATGTTTATGTGACTATGTGGGTATGGAATGTAGTTTCTAGGATGTTGATTGGACTCTTGAGTCTCTGAAAGTCTTGTTGGAAAGGCACTTGATCAATGTTGTTTCCAATCGGAACTTTAGTGACGCCTCGGGACTATCATTATCCAGGAATGAAATTCGTAGGTGCTTATGTGATTATGTGCTTACGTGGTGTGATTTATTGTTGTCCAATGTATTAGGGCCTTGAGTGTCATAGTTTTGGCATATTATTTAGAGTGCTAACGTCTTTGTTTCCTTTATTAGGATGTCGGGCGAGGACGAGGTCGTGGTAGGCGTGGTAAGGCGGGCGGCAGAAGTGCCTATCTGGGAGAAATTCCGGCGATTCGAGGAGGTGTTGGCGAGCCAATGTGGCGAGCCAAGATGGGAGACGAGTTATGGGCGCTTTGGCCCAAGAGATAGCAGAGCTTCGAAGTCGATGGGCATTCTTAGGGCTCGAGAATCGAGCTCGGTTGTTGTGGCGAATCTGAGACCTTCTTTTACGAAGAGAGTTCTTCGGTCTCACCGGACGAGTTTTAGGTGATCCTAGCGAGCCGCTTAAGGCGACGAATGGCTCGAGCAGACAAAACGTTTGAGATGCTAGGCATCGAAGCGAGGCTTGAAGGTGACCTTGGCATCTTTTCGGTGAAGGGATCTTGGTCAATGGTGGAAGTTCACCAAGGGTCGTGTGGAGGTACTTGGAAGGCTTTTGTTGGCGCTTTTGGAGAAGTACATCTCCATTTCAGAGAAGTTGAGATCGATTACGCCATCTTGAAGCGAAACGGTTTATCGATGGCGAGTTTGAAATTGCATTCACTAGTTTGTCGAGTTTGCACTGAGTTGGTGGCGGAACAGATTGCATTGAGTTTGAGAAGAAGTTGAGGCGTGGCCTCATCTTTGAGAGTTGTCGGTCTATGATTCGGGATTTTGGGCGTTTGGTTGATCTGTGACCCATCACGAGACTATGATCGAGGAAGAGGAAAAGCGAAGGCTCCAAGAGGAGTCGGGATGGTGAGTGAGGCGAGACAGAGGGTTTCACTCCTCGGCTGACCTCAGAGTAGTTTTTCTAGATCTACTTTTCCAGTGCCGAGTGCTAGTTTTGGGAAAGGCAGTCAGGGAGACATTACCTGTTTCAAGTGTGGTCAGCTGGGCCACAAGTCTCCAGTTTGTCCTCAGAGGGGAGGAGTTCAGAGAGCAGCATCTTCTTCGGCTCGATCTTAGAGCCAGAGTCAGGGCAGAGGCCCCTTTCCCAGAAACTACGTGGCCTAAAAACTTCACCTCTTCTAGCCAGAATTCACACTTCCCAAACTTAGCATAAAGCTTATGGGCTCTAAGTAACTCAAGCACCACTCTCAAGTGACGGAGCAGGCAGCTGACTCTGAGTCTGCCTCGAACCAGATGCACCAGACGTGCCACCCAACTGTGGGCAAAACCTCTTCATGTGCCCCGGTTGACCGCACTGAAAACAAGAGAGCGACTGGCCTCTGCCCTGACTCTGGCTCTGAGATCGAGCCGAAGAAGATGCTGCTCTCTGAACTCCTCCCTTCTGAGGACAAACTGGAGACTTGTGGCCCAGCTGACCACACTTGAAACAGGTAATGTCTCCTCGACCGCTTTCCCTAACTAGCACTCAAGACCTTGGAAAAGTAGATCTAGAAAACTACTCGAGGTCAGCCGAGGAGTGAAACCTCTGTCTTCTCGCCTCACTCGACCATCCCGACTCCTCTTGGAGCCTTTACGCTTTTCCCTCTTCACGATCATAGTCTCGGTATGGGTCACGATCAACCAAACGCCCAAAATCCCGAATCATAGACCCGACAACTCTCAGCATGAGGCCACGCCTCAACTTCTTCTCAAACTCAATGCAACGGCGTTCCTCAGTCGCCACCAACTCAGGTGCAAACCTGGACAAACTAGTGAATGCAGCCTCAAACTCGGCCACTGATAAACTGTTCTGCTCAAGATGGCAGAACTGATCTCTCAACTTCTCCTGAACAGCTGGAGACAGGTACTTCTCCTGAAAAGCGTCAACAAAAGCCTTCCAAGTACCTCCAATATGACCCTTGGTGAACTTCCACCATTGACCCGCATCCCCTTTCAGCTGAAAAGATGCCAAGGTCACCTTCAGTGCCTCGTCTTCGATGCCTAGCATCTCAAACGTTTTCGTTGTCTGTTCGAGCCATTCGTCTGCCTTAAGCGGCTCGCTAGGATCACCTAAAAACTCGTCCGGTGAGACCGAAGAACTCTCTTCGTAAAAGAAGGTCCTCAGATTCCGCCACAACAACCTCGAGCACGATTCGAGCCCTAAGAATGCCCACTGAGTCCCTGAAAGCTCCTGCTATCTCTTGGGCCAAAGCGCCCATAACCTGCTGTCCTACTGGCTCGGCCACATTGGCCTGGCCAACACCCTCCTGAACTGCCGGAATTTTCTCCGGTATAGGCACTTCCTGCCTGGCCTGCCTACCACGCCTACCACGACCTCGTCCTCGTCCTGACATCCTAATAAAGGAAACAAAGACGTTAGCACTCTAAATAATATGCCAAAACTATGACACTCGCGTCCTAATACATTGGACAACAATAAATCACACCACGTAAGCACATAATCACATAAGCACCTACGAATTTCATTCCTGGATAATGATAGTCCCGAGGCGTCACTAAAGTTCCGATTGGAAACAACATTGATCAAGTGCTTTTCCAACAAGACTTTCAGAGACTCAAGGGTCCAATCAACATCCTAGAAACTACATTCCATACCCACATAGTCACATAAACATGTTATCATATAAGCATGTAATCATTACACTAAGTCTCTATCAAGCGAGACGAACCCATTGTGATACTAATCACTTCCCACGTACCCAAAGTATTCGAGGTTTGATGAGGTTTGGGAAGAGCGGGAAGTTGTCCCCTCGGTTTATTGGGCCTTTTGAGATCCTTGAGAGGATTGGCGAGGCTGCTTATCGTTTAGCTTTGCCACCGCAGTTATCCGGAGTTCATGACATGTTTCATGTGAGTATGCTTCGGAAGTATGAGCCAGATCCGTCACATGTGTTGGATTGGACTGATTTAGTTGTTGATGAGGATGTCTCGTATGAGGAGAGACCGGTACGAGTTTTGGATAGGCGGGATCAAGTTTTGCGTGGCAAGACTATCCCTTTGGTGAAAGTTCTGTGGAAGCATCACGGAGTGGAGGAAGCCACTTGGGAACGTGAGTTGGAAGTCCGTGAGAAATATCCGGATTTGTTTATTGATTTGTAATCTTGTACTTAGATTATATAATATTGCGGAACTTGAGAATTTTATATATGTCTTAAGTTGGAAAACATTGAGAATGTTTTGATTTAATGTTAACATTTTGAAACTTGCCTCATAATGGGAGTAGAATATAACATTTATATGTTGAATATGTTGTTTATATCATGGAATTGAATATGATATGGAAATTGTTAACATTGAAAGGGATAATCCATTATATTGATGCAGGTTAAAATATATGTTGATTTATACATACTGTGAGATGCCTCTTGATAAGAGATGAAGTGACCGGTATTGGGTCAAGTGTTGTTTATTGTTTTATAATATCATTGGGAATTGAGAAAAACCTGTTTTTACAAACTTATGCTTAATTTCGGGGACGAAATTCTTTTAAGGGGGGGAGGTTATAGCGACCCCAGTCTTTTCCCATTTGATTATTGTATTCGGACTTATGTTTTGTGGATTCCGTTATCATATTGTTGTTGATGTTGTCCTTTATTTCTTTAGTTGCGAGTTATGGGATTTGTTGGGCAGGTTGATTACAGGTTGGTTGGGTTTAGAAACCAAGTGTTGATGTCCAGTTTTCTGCTTGGTCGCTCGAGCGAGCTTCTCTTCGCGCGAGCGAGGCTTTTGTTTTTGGTCCGTCGCTCGAGCGAGCCTTTCTTGCTCGGCGAGATTGCGTCGATACTTGACCTGAGAGCAATGTTCGCTAGCTCGAGCGAGCTTGTCTTCGCTCGAGCGAACTGTTTTGTTCTTCGCACGAGCGAGCCTTCCTTGGCTCGGCGAGATTTTACGTATGCAGTCGCTCGGCGGCCGGGTCTTCGCTTCGGCGAGCCTATTTTGTTTAAATACGCAGCGTGTTTGAGATCATATTTTGACCTCTTTCAGTTTATGAAACCCTAGGTTACGAGTTCTCTCTCTCCCAACTCACCTTCTCTCCTAGGATTGATCTATCTAGAGTGGATTTCTACCCTAGTTCCTTCACAAATAAGATAGAGGAGAGTGAGGGCTTTCATTTAATCTGAGCAATTGTTGGGTTGGAGCACTTTGAAGTTTGGGCATCGTCTTCATCTTCCCTCTTTTTGAGTTATTTCTTCGAGGTAGGGATTTCCTACTCCATTTATACGTTTTAATCCTAAGTGGTGGTATTTTGGTATATGGGGGTAGTTTGGGAATTTTGGGAGAAACCTTAGGGTTTGTCATAGATTAATTTATATAATTAATTTAAGGGAAAATTGTGATATTGGGTTTAATTCATGAGATTGGGAAACTTAGTGATTTAACTATGTAATTGGGTAGTCTAAATACTTACCTATGAGAATGATGAAATTTCATTGTGTTGTTATATTTATTGCTTGTTTAGAAATAATTGTTTTGGGCTATCGGTGGAGGATAGCCATTGATTGTTGTAGACCTTGCATGCGGCTTAAGTATAACTGAAATTGAGTCATTTATTTGACTGTTGAATTAATACAGAATATTCGTGTATTGACTATGTGTTGTGTATGTCAAGTATTGATTATGTTGCATATGCATTTGGTTTTGGAGGAGATAGGGGATGAACTCCACGGTTTAGGGGAAGATAGGGGATGGACCTCTAAACTGGATTTGTTGGGAGGAGATAGGGGATGGACTCCAGTAGCATCACATATGTGGGTGCTTATTGATAATAGAAATATTTCTATTAGTCGTTGATATGATACATCACCACCATGTGTATCAGTAGGGAAGTATGGAAGTGGATTTGATTGAGATTGTTATAACACCAGCATGTGTGTTTATTTTGTTATAAGAAAGGTTCAACCTGATCTGTCATCCTTGTTGAGTTGTTTGGCCAGGTTCTGAGCCATGTCTGTATAAATGGAAGGTGTATTGTGTCATAGACCATGTGTCATAGACAATGTAGACATTTGTGTCATAAAATTTTAAATTGATTACCTTGTGTTAACCATGTATCGGGTGCTACTGCTTTAGTTAATTCTTATGCTTGGTTTAGTATTTCTCTACTGGGCTGTGGCTCACCCTATATGGGAACTTCATTTTCAGGTTCAGGTGGTTCACTACCTCCCAAAACTTAGCTTGTGAGAATTTGGATTTGAAGACTTGCTTTATATGTTTTATTTGTTTTATTTGAACTATATAAACATTCAAGCCTAGGGCTTTATTTGTTTTGAGTTAGAACTCATGGAATTGTGTCCAAGTGTTGGCTTGGCAAGATGTAAGCCCGTAGGGCATTTATTTTGATGTTTTATTTCGTAATACTCTGATGAATGAAATAATATAATGTTTTCTTTTAATAATGTATGTTATGTTTTATATTTAATGGGCTAAATTTTGAGGGCGTCACACTAGTGATAAAAACAAAATATATTTATGTAAATTTTTGTATCTACTCTACATTTTATTTTTTGAAAAAATGATACCAATATATTAGAAATTTATTTTATTTATTTATTTGTGTATGATTTGAGAAGTCTAAAAAAATTAAAATTTTAGATGTCTACCTTAAAAAAAATTCGAGGAGTACCCACTTTGAACACCTTGAAAAAAATTCCTAGAGTTGCCACTGTATAAAGACCCATTTTGCAAGTTGACCCAAAACAAGAATGAATGTAAATAACAATCCTAAGCACTTGGGCACTTTCTTTGGACCAAAAAAGATTCTTGATGATCATGGGACCCATGGTTTTCGTTTTGGACTTCCAAGATCTATTATACTTATGTTGCAATAGATGTGGCATCATTTATGCTCTGCTGCTCTTGTTCAAAACTCTGCTGGGATGGATTTCCAGTCATTGAACTTATTATTATTTTTTAAGAATCCTTAGCCAATATTCAGTGTATCCTTTCCTTGCAGTTTCCAGCATCATGTTTTTCTTTGTGCACATGTTTACATTTCCTTCATTTTATTATTTTTTTTAAAGTGGGATAATTCTGTATTGTCATTTTATTGACTTTTCTACCTGTCAATTTGTTTCTTTCGATTACAGGGGCGCATACTTACTGTTGCTGGTGTTACTGTAGCAATATGCTCTGCTCCATTTGTTGCTTTTGTAAATTTGGTTTCTGTAGCTGTGTGGCCAACATGGATTGCAGTTGCCATCTCTGAGACCTTGCGGAAGGTTTGTCTTGTATAATTGCTTGATTTATGTATCTATCTTTATATTTTGGTTAGACCATGCTTTCTCATCTAGCAGGCAGCTATTTCAGAGAAATCCGTGGTTGACAAAGTTAAAATCAACTGGGTATATGACAAGGGGGACTGAGTCAAAGGTCATTATGTCATTGTAGCATCAATGATCTTATAGTTTGCATTCTCTTTGCTTTGCAGGTGGTTACTTACGTTGTAACCAGACCTGGGAGAGAACTTCTTTTCACAGTCGTCTCACAAGAGGAGAAATACAAAGCTAAGGCATGAATACTTTGTTCCAGTAGATTTTAACTTTCTTTGATTATTGGAATCATGGGCTTGTCATGTTATTGATGTTGAAATTTGTGATGTTTTATTGCATGAATGAATAACACTTCTTTTCTGTTAATTCCATAACATTGTTTCATCACAAGCCAATTTATAATGTCACATTAGATATCTATATAGAATTTTTCTTGCATGTCCAAAATTCCTAGTTATTGAAATGCCATATACATTGAGCATGGCTTACCAAACACAAAATGCTCTGCAGGTATGCATAGATGTAATTGTTCAAAGGCTTGGAGATGCTACAGCAGCAGGACTCTACAAGCTCCTTTTCAGCACTCTAAATGGGAAAGCATCGACCGTTTCTCTCTATGCCCTGCCAGTATGTATAAGTTGTTTTATTCTTGATTCAGTATGTTGTTTTAATTGATAATTTGGTTGTAGTTGCTTAATACCTTGTTTGTGTCAACATATTTTGTTGATATTGTGGTTACGTGGTATCACCTTGCCATGTGGTATGACCGCATCTTCTCTAGATTATCTCCACATTGTCATATGTATATCCGTGTCAAAGCTTAAATCACTTTGCCAAACACGTCTGCTCAAATTTTGAATGTGTATTCAGTAACCTAGTTATCAGAAAGAAGATGGATAATCTGAATCCCATCCCCCCGCCCAAAAAAAAAAAAAAGGCGTGGTCGAAAAAATGGGGGTCAACATAAGCATATATATTACATATCCTTTTTCTTTCTTTCTTGTGGGTCAACATAAGCATATATATTACATATCCTTTCTTTCTTTCTTTCTTCTTCTTCTTCTTCTTCTTCTTCTTCTTCTTATTTATTTATTTATTTATTTTATTTACATTTTCTGGGGTAGGGTATGGTGGGCCAAGGGTTTTGTTGAGTGATTTGACTTGTGACCAAGAAGAGTAAAACTTCCTTCCTTGTCTGTTTGGTTTGTTATCAGGTCTGCTTATTGTGGTTATTCACGGCATTTCATTTAGGCCACCGCCAAACAGAACTTGCAAAGCTCCGGCCTGTCTCCACCTGAAGTTCTCTGGGAGATTGTTTTGTGTACAGTTTGATATAGAGATTATTAGGCCCGCTAAATCACAATTGTCTGATTATAATGTAACATGATTTTGAATAATCATATAATATTTAGTGTCTGGAAGAGCTCATTGTCATCCCATAGTCCATACGTACTTTACTGACAAAACAAAAAATTACTCAGTAGCATTCTCTTGCTGAAGTGCTCCTATAGGTATGCATTCTTGGTGTGTGCTACGTACCTAGCTACCCCTTGTTTGGTCTGCTGTTTGTGAAATCTCTCTCTCTCTCTCTCTGGGTTGTTGGACATTGTGAAAGCCATCTTATCTGCTTTCCATTGCATTAGTGTCTGGGAAATTTCTTGTGAATCATATTCAACTTTATGCACCAGGCTTATGTTACAGTAGGATTTAGTGACGACAAGATGTACACAATTGAAGGCACTAACGGTAACCCTTTATCGTTCCGTCAAGTCATCCAATCTAAACTAAGTAAAAAAAATGTCTCTGGAAGGTAGTAGCTGTGGTAGAAAAAAATTATAATCACCACTCTGTTTGGTCTAGGAGTTTTTAAATATAGTTTTTTGGGGGTTTTTTGGATGTAGAGCTTCAATAATGTTGTATCTGCAAGGACAAGTTTTTGGCGCCAAAGATTTCTCTTCCGACTACTGTTAGGTTATTCAGTTTTTAAAATTAGATTTTGAGTTTTTAATTCGTATTTTTGTTATTTTTAATGAATTTTTTTTAGTATTTTGAACTTTTTTTTTATTCTTTAGGTGCATTTAATTTAGATGTACTGAAAAAGTAAAGTATTTCTGGAGAAGTTTTTATAAAATTCAATAAATACAAAAAATATGAAAATGTATTGAATTTATATATATTTGTATTTTGTAATATTTATTGAATTTTTAATTTTTTTTTAATACAAATTTCTTATTTTTTGAGTACATTTAGATTAGATGTATCTAAAATAAAAATAAATAAATAAAATATTAAAAAATTATGAATGAAAAGTTAAAAATTAAAATTTTGATTTTGAGAACTAAACAACAAAATAACTTTGAACTGCTGAAATCTCCTATGTGAAGGTTTGACAATTTATTAATTTGCACTGAAAGTTACTGAACACAATCCTTATTACAGCATCTCTACGAAATCTTTGTAGTGATTTTTGGCTAGGAAAATGTTTTAGAGTTCTAAAAGAATAATTCTAATTTGTCTTTTTTTCCACTATGGTATGTTTTTTTTTTTTTTTTTGTTGGCACTGCCAATTATACAGATCTCCCTTTAGAGCTCTATCACTGCTCTTTTGGCTATACCCTTATAAAAAATTCCATCGTGTCTTGGAGCAAAACTTTGACAAAGCCCAATCTTCAGTCAAAATTAACACAAGATTTGGCTTTGTCAAATTTGTCATATTGGTAAAAACAATCATGGCCATTAGATATTTTTTGAGAAATAGATCAATCCAATGGTCAAAAAATGACATGAGAGTTGGTTGTGTCAAAATAACTGAACCACTAAAATGGTATAACTTAAAAATGGTGTTTTTGGCACTATAACAAGTCAAAAAATGGTTTTGGCATATGTATTTTGACTCTGTTGGATCAAGCGATTATCATCTCACCAAAATCCATAGGTAGTGGTGAAGATTTAATTTTATTTCTTTAATCTTTAAAAGGGTACAGTATCAAGCGCCACAAGTCGATTGTGACTCGACGTCACTTTAGACCTTTGCCACAGCAAGATGCTGGCCTCAACCTAGGCCAACAATCTGCTCTCCCCCCAAGTACATGCTCGCAAGCAGGATGCCCTCTAGGAGAATCAAATTTAAGACTATTCTGTTACTAATTGTAGGATCAAGCGCTTACTATTTCACCAAAATCTATAGATAGTAGTAAATGCGTAACTTTATTTGTTTAAAGGGTATAGTGTCAAGCGTCACAAGTCGACTGTGACTCGGCTTCATCCTAGACATTTGCCATGGCAGGATGTTGGCCCCAACCCAAGCCGACAATTCTCACCATTAGAGTTGCTCTTAAGTCTCATTTCCTAAAGAATTTTGTCACTGAGGGTCTAAAGAGCATTTGTCTTATAAAAGTATGTCACAAAAAATGTACACTCAATTTAAGTTTTGTTAAGTAATGCTTTTAAGGTATTGGTTAAGAAAGATCATTTTATGAATAGACTCCAAATCTTGAATTATGTAATGCTAGTTTGATCAACGAAATTATATATGATAAGTATTTGGGTTGGAAAAAATTAAGCATCTCATTAAATAGGCTACGTTTGGACAGACAAGTGTCCCTTTGCATAGATCAATGTCTTTTTTGGCTTAAAAAGATTTAAATAAAAAATGAAGAAAAAGGAGATGGTGGTTATGAATGAAAATAGGAATGGCCAGTCAATTTGGGTTGGCGAGAACAATCAGGAGAAAAAAATAAAAGTAAAAAAAAAATTATGGAGATGATGGCTGCTGAAGATAACCTTGGGTTAGAGGGAAAAAGTAGTAGGGAAAGGAAAAAAATAAAATGGAGGTAAAATAGGAGTACTGGTAATAATTCCATGGACTTCTCACTGTTTTAGATTCCGCTAACAAATTTTAAATTTTTTACATTTTTTTGGACACTTCACTTAGGTCCCATTTGAGAATAGACTATTTTAGTTGGCATTTTAATTTTTTTTTATTATTTTAGCTTAACTAAAAAAGTTGTGTTTGGAATGATAGTTGTTGTTGTTGTTGTTTTTTTTTTTTTTTTTTGTATACTTGATTTGATGATTGTGAGAGAAAAAGTGAAATAATTATAATTTAGATATGACATTTTATCTTATTAATTATTTTAACCTATTTTATTTTTATTGACTATTTTAGTCCAAACCATACTTCCCAAACAGAGCCTTAATATCAAAATTAACTCACTCTATTAAATCCTAACCTCATTCACACTCCTACTCCCACTCCCAACTCTAGCCACCCTCTTCAATTTTGGCTAACACCCTTGCCTCTCTTTACCCCCTTTGTTATCGTTATTGCCATCGCTACCGCCACTGCCATTGCCAATTGATCTTTATCACTCTCTGTGGTTTGCATGAGTTGCATATGTGAGGGCGCCCAAGGATAGGGAGGGCTAGAGAGGCGTACAAGGGGTGGGCGTAAGGGTGGGGGTTGCAAAGGTATTGGGGCCATGGTGAAGATTGGCCGGGGAATGGACGAGAGAAGTTAGGAGGGGTTGGAGGGTGGTAGCCGTAGTTAGAGTGGGTAAGGGAGAATGGATGGAGTTGGTGGTGACTGGGTAGGTTTAGGGTTAAGGTTTGAGAGGTTAGAGATAAAGGCGAAATTGAAATTTTATGATTGAATAAAATTAATAATATTTTATTTTTTTGAATAGTTGGGGTTCAAAAAATAAATTAGGGTGCTATTGGTGGGTTTGTATTAAAGAGAGAAAATATAGAAAGAAAAAAAAATTCAAAAAGAAGGTGACGGTGGAGGGTAGGATTGTTTGGGCTGGATAGAGAAAATAGAATAATTTTAAGGGTAAATTACTCAGAAGTCTTGATAGAAAGACTTGTTCCTCATTTAGTCTCATAACCTTGTAAATCCAAAAATTCTAAGCATTCTTCATTCTTCTCTTTTTTTTTTTTGATATATGCTCACTGGTGACCGAAGACCACAATCTAAAACTCTTTCCTTTGTCTCTTTCTCTTTTTGATATATACTTACTGACCACCGACGACCACCGTCGATTGGGGTTCACCGGCAACCATTGACTACCGACCCTTTGCTTCTCTCTCATAGACAGTGAATGAGAAGAGTTTTTGGCGATATTTTTAATATAGATATACTCAAATCTGGCCAAGATTATCAAACAACTCACCAAAATGTTCAGATTTAGAGCAGATCTGAGTTGCTCTACATCAGATTCGGTCAAATCTAAACCAAAAATAGTTATCAGAGTACAGTCCTCTTCTTTATGTTTGTCTTTCTTCTTTGATCTCTCAATTTTTCTTGTTTTTCTCTGCTACACACTTCTCTTTTCTTAGATTAATGAGAAAAATTTTCAAATTTTGAGCAAATATGTTTCGAGTTTTAGTTATAAGCGATGAAAACTATAAAATTTTGCAATTTTGAAGATACGTTTATGCTTTTCTCTATAACTTTAGCGTTTTTTTTTTCTTCTTTACTTTATTAAAATAATAAAAAAAAAATATTGACAAACTGAAAAATTATAAACCCTTAGAAACTATTGATTTGGGATCTCTACCATCGTCGTGACGTGAAATTATGTTTTAATAAATTACAAATGAGCAAACCGATAATTTTTTCAATTTTGAAACAGCAAATTTGTGTAGTTTAATAAACAATAAACTCAACCTTTAAATTTTTACAATTTTGTGTATTGAAAATGCTCTGTATGATAAAGAGTTTTTGTTTTTTTCATGTTTTGTGATGTTGGGAGGATGTGGTTAATTTTACTATGTTTTCGCTTTAATTTCTCCTTCTTCTTCTTTTTTTTTTTTTTTTTTTTTTTTTTTCAGCAATGTTTTGGATGTTGTGACGATTTTTTTGGTGACATTCAGAACATTCCAACGAATTTGTGGCCATACTTTGACGATTTTTCGACGATGTTGTACATTCCAACAAGTCTTTGGTGATTGTCAGACGGAAGTTTGGCAGTGGTCCGACAGTGGTAGGATATGGCAGCGTTTTCAAATTTAAAAAAAATATATAAAATATAATTTTTTAGTAACAATTAAAAATGTGTAGAAGTAATTAATGCAAGTGTCTTATTTTGGGATTAAATAAATTTTGAACTTTGTATATAGAACCAACAAGGGAGTGCCCCTAATTTTAAACATGTTTAAAATTGGGTAAACATTATATAAACTAATGAGATTTTATAAATTTTTTTGTTCAAATGTGGCAACTATCAATTGTTATAGTATGTGTCGTTTTTATAGCAAAATGTTATTGCCATGTACTACATCAATAAATAGGAAAATATTATAAAATTTGTTAGTTTATGTAGCATTTTACCTTTAAATGATACATTTTTTTTAATAAATTATAAATACACCTCCTGAGATCTGATTAAAATACGAATCGGACCCCTGTGGTTCTAAAAATTACATTTCATCCATTGAGACTTCTAATTTCATAAAAAATTGCTCATTTTATTAATAAATCATCAAATCAATTAACAGTTTTTAATGATGTTAGAAATATATTTTAATTAATAATTTAAGTAATTTTATTATTGTATAGGAAATCAATTATGAATTTTATTTTTTTAGTTAATTATGTTAAATAAAAAATTCTGACAATGGGATATTTGTAATTTTTCAAATCACAGGGGGTGTATTTGTAATTTATCCCTTTTTTTGTAGATTAAAATTAAACAAATTAAAATAAAATTTGGGTTAAATTGTAGCAACTATTGATGTAATTTTTCCAAAGAAAAAACGGGGTAAATTACCTTTCACCCAATTTTTGGTTAGGCTATTTTTTATGTTTTGACCTTTTGACTTTTAAAATGTGATACTTACATCTTATTGTACAAATTAAAATGTAACTGTTAACTTCAGGCCGGTCCTGAGATTTAGGGGGTTTAAGGCGAACTTTGAAAATGGGGGCCTCACTTACATTGAGAAAAACAAAAATTATGAATAAAATGATAAGTTATAACTTTTTTATATGTTTGTAGCCACAAAAAAAATTTACTTGCACATATAATCATTAAAATTATAAATAAAACAATTTAATGAAACAAAATTAGGGCAAAAAAATAAGGAAAAAATTATTCAATTAAAACTGATAAAGACCTAGGTAAAAAAATTTGGACAAAATTATTTATTCTACTAAAATCTAATAGATAAAGAAGGTTAAAAAAAAATAAAAATAGGGCCCATATATTGTATGTATTGTTTTTCTTGGGCCCAAACATTTTTTTTATATATCTATTTTCATTTTAATAAATATAAGCAAAAAAACTATACTTATAAATAAAAATGGGTTAAACCATACATGGACCTAATAAAATATTTTGGGACCCTTTAAATTGATCCTAAAATCAAAAAAAAAAAAAATATTGAGCCTATAATATTTTACCAAATTTGGAGGTCCTATTTTGGGGCCAAAATTTTGGGGCCTAAGGCCCAGGTCTTACTGGCCTTAGGCCAGGGCCAGCCTTGGTTAACTTCTGAGTCAATGATAATGGGCGTATGTGAGAAAAAAAGCCAAAAAAAAAAAAAAAAAAAGAATAAATTACTCTCACAAAATCAGATAATACCGCACAAGGGTGTGTTGATCAAATATAATTAAAATCAAATAATGTGATGAATAAATAAAAGAAAATTGTGAAGGATCAATAGATTATAAGGTTGACAAAGTTCACATAAGTAAATGCAATGATAAAGAAGAAGATTTACTCAAATGCAGTTGATAAAAACTTAAAACTCCTTTCAAAGCCCACACATGTGAGAGGTAAAATAAAGGTGGTGTGACGATATAATTAAAATGGAAAAATTATGATGGTATGTCTTGATTTTTGTATAATTTTAAATGGTTCAATTTTAATATTTAATTGTGAAATGTGTGTCAATTAAGTTCAATAAATAACTTCTGGGAATTATCGTAATTGCTTGCACTAACTCGTGCTTGTCGTTTTCCACCATGACAAGTCTCTCTTTACTTTCAACTCCCGTTAAATTAGTATGAATATTTTTGGACGCAAGTTTAACATGTGTTTTGTGTTCAAAACTTACATTCAACATACGTTGCACTTAAAAAAATTTCACCAATTTATAATTAATAAAATTACATTTTGACATGTTGTTTCTCCATCACTATCCATTGCCACATGTCTACCAAAGAACTTGGTAAAGAGGAGACAGGAAAATAATATATGGAGACAGGAAGAATCCTCTACATTGCAAACTTTGCTTGAAGATTAATTTATTAATTGGGTATTTTTTTTTATAACCCATCTCTCACAATTGATTCATATTGGTTCCAAACATGACTGTTTATTCTTGGGGAAAAAAGAAAATGAAAAGTTGGTGGGAGAGAATAAATTCTTGGTTGGTTGTTATTATCATGCATGCATTGATTACGTGAACACACTGTGCATGCGTCATCTCAAATAAACCATTTTGTACTCTTTTTGACCCTTTTCTCATTAAAATCAAAGTTCAACTTCAAAGAACACATACCATTTTTTATTAGTATAAAGGAATTTTATGTGATTATTTTATCTCCAAATAAAATTATTGTTTAGGGATTGCAGAATTCTATAAAAATATATATATATATATATAAACAATAACGGTAAATCATGTACACACAAGAATATAAGATTTACATAATTTATTTTAAAATTAGAGATACATCCACAGTTGTTACGATCTCATTATAATAAAAAGGGTAAATTATATTAATTTTCCCTAATTTTTTTTAAAAAAATACAATAAATTCTTTAATTTTGATATAATTACATTGATCTCCTATTTAGTAAGGCTAAAAAGACTAAAACATGCAAATAGTGTGACAATACAAAATAAACAATATAAAATATACATTTCAATATAAAATTCATGATAACATTATTTTTTCTTCAATATGACTGTGTGGAAGTGGATATGGAATACTTCTCTGATCCAAATGAGCTCTTGGGTAATCCTCCTTGTTGTCACTTGAAATAGAAATAAAACTCCGAACGGTAGTATCGGAATTAGCATTCTGACAGACAAGTTAGTCTCTGTAGAAAAGTTGGTGTTTTTTAGTTTCTTGAGATTTAAGGTTTTTTTTTTTGCACATATCTCTTTCTCCAACCTCTTCCCTCATATTATATAGTTACTCTCCTCGATCTTTACTCCATGCAGCTTAACCCTTCATCATCATTTTGTCAGGCCCATCCCCTTACTATATTTCCTTGAAAGGGACATCCTAATCCCATCTAATGGGCCCGTGGTGTGACTCGTTTGACATATTCGGCTCCTGTATTTGATATAGCTATCTGCTATTTGGCGCTCCCCGATATTTTTATGCTTAATTCTTTGATGCACTGTTGGCCATTTTCAAGTATATTAATTCTTTGGCTCCCACAAATGACTAATGAGTTGCTAATGAAAATAGAGTCAACACTACAGGAAAATACACCATTGGCGACCATTTTTGGCGACTAAAACAAATTTAGTCGCCAAATGTTACGGATTTGGCTACCAAAAATAAATTTAGTCGGCAAAAGTCAATTTTTTAGCTACTAATTGTTTTTAGTCGGGAAATATTGATTATTGGCGACTAAAAAAAAATTTAGTAGCTAAAAATATCACAATTGGCGACTAAAAAAAATTTAGTCGGCAAAAATGACAGAAATTGGCGACAAAATTTTTTTTTAGTCGCCGTAGGTATGCTTTTGGCTACTAAAGGCCTTAGTCGGCAAATGTTTTAATAAAAAATTAATTTTTTGTCTTTGGCGACTAAATATTTAGTCGCCAAAAGATGATTTTCAGCGACAAAAAATCTGTTAGTCGCCGTAGGTATACTTTTGGCTACCAAATCCATTAGTCGCCAAATGTTTTAATAAAAAATTAATTTTTGTCTTTGGCGACTAAACATTTAGTCGCCAAAAGGTGATTTTCAGCGACAAAAAATCTGTTAGTCGCCGTAGGTATACATTTGGCTACCAAATCTATTAGTCGCCAAATGTTTTAATAAAAAATTAATATTTGTCTTTGGCGACTAAACATTTAGTCGCCAAAAGTAGATTTTCAGCGACAAAAATGCTTTTAGTCGCCAGAGGTACACATTCGCTACTAAATCTTTTAGTCGGGAAATGTTTTAATAAAAAATTAAATTTGTCTTTGGCGACTAAACATTTAGTCGCCAAAAGTTGAATTTCTTTTATTTTATTTGATTTTTTTAAAAATTAAGTAAATCTATTTTTTTTAAATTAAATAAATAAAATATCAACAAAAATATATGTTATTTTTTAATTAAAATTTTAAATAAATTTATTTAAAAAAATATTAATAATTAAATAATGAAATTAAATAAAACATCTATTAAAATTTAAATAATGAAATTAAATAAAATAAAACATCAATAAAATTTAAATATTTTGTGGCAGAATTTAAATAATGAAATTAAATAAAATAAAACATCAAAAAAATTTAAAACACGGGTTGAGCTGGCTCATAATTTTTTGAAACATTTTTTCCTTCTTTTTTTTTAATTTTCTTTCTTTCTTTCTTTCTTTTCTTTCTTATTATAAAATATAAGAATATAAAATTAAAAGCTCAATTTGTGATTATATTTTTCAGTAAAAAAAATATTAGGACAAATATTTAAGATAATTTAATATTTTTAATTTATAATTTTATTACTTATATTTTTATTTAAATATCATTTAAATATATTTGTTACTTTAATTTAATTTTTTTTAATAATGAATTTTGCGACGATAAAATATACAATTTCCAAATCCGCGCCTCTATTCTACCCATGAACAATAGAGACGATTCGCAAAAAAAAAAGAGTATTTGTGACGATACCAGCTGCATTTGCAAAAATATATATATATATATATATATAAAATGGTCATAAAAAATATATACCATTGCAAAAAAAAAATATATATATACGTTGTCCTACTCTTTTCAACATTTCTCTTTTCACACATTTTTTCATCTTTCTATCTCTCTGTCTCTCTTCTCTTTCTCTCTCATACTCATAACTCTTCTCTGCTACATTTGTCCTGCTCTCTGTCTCTCTTATCTCTCTCACTCATCACTCTTCTTTTGTCTGTTTGTCTCTTTCTTTCTCTGTCTCTCTTCTCTCTCTCTCTCTATCTCTTTCTATGTCTTTCTCTCGATCATCTCTTTTCGCTCTTTTTCTCTTTTTGTCTATCTCTTACTCATATCTTGTTTCTCTCTGCTCTATCTCTTTCTCTTTTCTACTCTGTCTGTCTTTATCTCTGTCTCTTTATTTCTAAATTTTGTAATTTTTTTTTTCATAAACTGAGTCATAAAACTCCAATAAAGTAAAAAGTATAAACAATAAATAAAATAAAAAATATTAATTTAACTAGCCTGATCTATTTTTCACATCTCTTTTCTCTCTGCATTTCTCTTTGTCTCTCTCTCTCTCTTTATCTCTGTCATTTCATCTCTCATCTCTATCTTTCTCTCTGTCTCTCGCTCATCTCTTCTCTTTATGTCTCTCTTGCTCATCTCTTCTCTCTATCTCTCTCTGTCTCTCTCGCTCATTTCTCTTCTCGCTATCTGTGGTAGCCGAATAATTGGAAAAGACGGAGGAGGTATAACTTAGAAGTTTGACGGTAGCCGGAGGAGGTATTTCTCTTCTCTCTATCGTTCATCTCTTTTCGCTCTCTTTCTATATGTCTCTCTCATCTCTTGTTTATCTCTATTTTTCTATATGTCTCTCTCTATCTATTTCTCTCTCTGTCTCTATATCTCTTTCTCTCTTTATCTCTCTCTCTTTCATCACTGTCTCTCTTTCTCTCTCTATCCTGCTCTCACTCATTTCTCTCACTCACCACCAATCTCCTCTACCACCTTCACCACTACTGCAAACACTATTCCATCACCACCATTACTTCTACTGTCGCCACTTCACCTCTACGACTACCATTACTACTACTATCGCTACCACTCCACTACCACCACTACCACTACTGCCACTACTACTACCACTACCTCTCTTTCACCCATGTCACTCCATTTACACTACCATTACCACAACTTCACCACTAATCTCTTTCGCCATCACCATCACCATCACCACCACCACCACCACCACCACCATCATCTCTTATCCACCACAGAAAAAAAAAATTTAGTGAAAAATATTTTTCATTGACTACAGAAAATTAACTTTTATTCTAGTGAAAAATATTTTTCATTAAAATATATATGAAACAAATAAATTTTCAACTTTAATAACGAAAAGAAAATAAAAATTATTATTTATTTATTTTTATTATTTAAATATTCATTTATAATGAAATTTTTTTAAATTTTTTTTTTTCTCATCCCGCATCCTCGGTTCCCCCCATTTTTTCCATTCCCGCGCCTCCCCCCCCCCCAAAAAAATCCTCAATGTCTTTAGAACCCAAAAAAACCCTAAATCTAATCGTCTCCCTCACATCACTCTCTCAGTCGCCTCTCTCTCTCTCACCCGAGCCGAAGCCGAAGCTCCCGATCGCAAAAATGGTGATCTCTCTCTCTCGCTCTCTCTGTGTTTTCTCTGTACTCTCTCTCTCTCGAAAATTTGAGTTTGTTTTTATGGAACAGCCGTCGCACAAGACCTTCATGATCAAGAAGCTAGCGAAGAAGATGAGGCAGAACAGGCCGATCCCTCACTGAATCCGCATGAGGACTGACAACACCATCAGGTTCTCTCTCTCTCTCTCTCTCTCAATTCGTTGATTTTGTATTTGTTGTTGCTTAAAGACAAGTGATACGAGCTTTATGTTTTGCATTTTGGGATTTTATTTGTAAGGAACTCATTAAGAGTCCTTAATCATAGATAATGTTGATGGTTTTTAAGCTTTTTGATTAATTTTAGAAGCAACCACGCACACACACACACACACACACACACACACACACACACACACACACACACACACATATATATATATATATATAAAGTTAGGTTTTGCTTTAAAAAGTTCGATATCAGTCATTTTAACTCTGTATCAGCTTTATTTTCATCTCCATTTTTCTCTTTGAGTTGGGTTTCATCGCAAAATCAAGCAATGCCTTCATTCTCTTGTTCTGTATTTTGGGGACTGTTCTTAGTTCGTTAGACCCATTTTATTTATTTATTTATTTATAGATACAGCTTGTATTTGAGGTTAGAAAATGTATAATCTTTGATGGAAGATTGAGAAAACTGATTAATGTTTGTTTCCAGCTGAAGATTAGAAATGAAGTTGTGTAGTCTGTTATTAGTAATTGTGATGCTTCTATTTCAATTTAGTCTGTTATGAAAATATAATGAGTTATATCAATAAAAAAAAAAAAAAAAATCAATCAACAACAGTTAATTTGTAGTGTTATAAGTTCAGAATCTGTTTTGATTAAATACAAATTGAAGATGATAAGGATAACAAGATCCCACAAAGACTACATGGGAGCCCACATGTGGTGAAGAACAAATCACCTATCTCCTAGCAAAGACAATGAAATATTTTAAGGCTAGACTATGAATTCAAAAATAGATTTGATGACATGGAGACTAGCTTTAATTGTGCAACTAAATTCCCAGCTCGAAGATGCAAGTAGGGGCAGACCCAAAAAATATATAAAAGGAGGCCAACAATGTATTGTTGCCTTAGCTTCTTGTCTCACACAAAACACATAGTTCTTGAGAAGCTGTAGCCATGTGGGAACTATTTGGATGCTGTAGTTTTTGCGCTCCCAAAAAAGAACTCAGAAAAATGTTCTGACAGTGAAATTGATTTTTTTTTTTTTTTTTTTTGGGGTGCTTATGAGAATGTTTACTGCTATGCAAGTTGTGTAGTTATGTATCCTGTCCATCAGGCAATTACTTGTGGCACTTCTTTTCCCATAAGATTATTATTATTATTATTATTATTGGTTTTGTTTGGTGTTAAATAAATTAGTTTTAATTCATCAGACACTGGTTTCAGTTTTTTTTTTCATTCTCTGGTTTCAGTTTTTTTTTTTTTATTCTGTTTTTGTAGGGAAACTTCTCCACTAATTGGACTATTTAATTCTGTTCATTTCTCTGCATGAAAATTGGCCTATTTGATTGATGAAAATTGGCCTATTCTTGTAAATAATCATATTTATTAAATTAGAATTCGTGATGTCTTCTCTTCTTGATTATGCACTCTTGCCTTGAACTTGAGTAATTTAGATTGGGTTATTATTTTTTATTGAGTTAGAATGTCTTCTATTTTTTGTTGGGTTTGGGTCTTGGCAGCATTGATGTCTATGTTATATAAGCATTGATGTCTTGGCAACATGTGCTCAATGACATATTTGTAGTAGCCACTGATGTAGTATTTTGAAGTATGCCTTGTGATATGATATTGAAGTGTCCATAAGTGTATGTGGATTGTTTTATTTTTCTATCTAACTTTTCATTAATTTTCCTTACTACATATTTTGAATTAATTAAATGAGAATTGTTTGACAGGAACGCTGTCTTTTGCTGCCTCATACATAACTACTGTAGCCGCATCAGCAAGCATCTCATAATCTACTGGTTTGAAGGCATTTGTGCAGACTTTGAAAGGTGAGTTTGCATTGGCATGTTGGAGAGGCTTAATAGAATCATTGTCTTCTTGGTGGCTTATTGTTTCTTTTGATATGCAATTTTCTCTTTTGGTGTACCTGCTTGAAAATTTACTCCAAATAGGACAATCAATTAGAAGAGATATACTTGTCCTCTTCCATTTGAATGATCCCATAAAATTCTCAACTCAACTTTTATATGTGTGAAAATAGAGATATATATATATACATATATGCGTGTTGTAGAATCTTATATACACTTAACAATGTATATAAGTGTGCGTAATGTGTGTTATTATTATGTTTTTCCAATTACATCTGTAGTATTGAGTTAGGAATTCTTTCTTTTTACTGGAAAATGGGTCTTCAATAATTATTAATGGATGTCTAAAATCAAGCTTACTAGTAATTGATCAGTTAATATGTTACTTACAGCTTTTTCAACCGGATCTTTGTCAAACTTAACGATTTGTTCATAGAGCCGTAGGTTGGTTTCAAAATAATCCCACAACTTCAAAATTAATTTAATTATGTCCACAGTATCAAAAAACACAGCATTTCCATACTTGATGAAATATGCCCTGTCACTTTATCAATCATAAATTTAATGTTGTGAGCTTGAGCAGCTGCTGCTGGAGCTGCTTGAGTTGCTATCTTGGTTGAATTAAATTGGTTGAATGAATCAATTTTTCCTAGCTGAGTTGCTATCTTAGGCTATCCCAGATAATTTTGAGGAGCTGCTGCTGGAGCTGCTTGAGTTGCTATCTTAGGCTATCCCGATCAATTTTGCAATTCTCTGAGCTTATTATTACTATATATTTTTCCTCCGAAAATTTGAAACCAAGCTGCATTGCATATTTCTGCCATGCAAAATAATTAACTATACTTTTGACAGGTGCTTTTTATTTTTGAATCCATCCTCCTGCCTATGGTTTAGTAGGAATTGATAACTCTTATAAAATTGGACCTCTGTTATTATTTATTTTGTCTTATTAATTTCCAGTTGGTCTTGTCTTATTGTTGAATGAACATCCTATTCATGCATTTGCAGAATCTGGAAATCCATCCTCCTGCCTATGGTTCTTTCTGCTTCCTTCTTTGTCCCCACATGGGTATGTTTTTGTTCTTTCTCATACTGCTCTGATTAGAACAGTGTAAAAGACATGAAATTGTTGCAGCATGAATTAATACAGCATCTCACTTTCTCATTATATGTAAGAGAAATGTTAAAAACTCACAATTTAGATTGCTAAATTCACCCATAATGAGGTGGGAAGGGAGCGGAGCCTTACATAGTTGAATTTGTTACAAATAAAAAATTGACGCCTAGCATGCCATGTCATTTTAGGTCAAATTATCAGAGAAATGAAGGGGTTGAATCCAGGAATACATAGCTGCCAGAATATGTACAAGGAATGTACAATCAAAGCCCATGTTTGTTGAATAAAATTGCTAATTAGGGGCTGTCTTCAAGCATATGCAGCTGTATCTCTAACACGCTCCTTCAAGTTTGGACCGTGAATTTTATCCCAGACAACATGACAATCAATTTTAATGTGTTTGGTATGTTGAGGGAAGAGATGTCCAAACAGGCCCTAAGTTGTTGATAATTCATAATGCATGCAATCTATAATACTCTTCCTCCTACAGTTCAGTTTTGTAGGTGGCTTGCTTGGAAGAACAAGGTCAAAACTGTAGTGTTCTTGCAGAGAATTGGAGTCCTTAATGGCAATGCATCTACACTTTGTGGTTTGTCCAAGAATGAGGAGGAATCATCACTTCACGTGCCACAGCATTGTCCCTTTGTTTGGAGGGTGTGTCTGCCATTTTGAGTTGGTGGGGTTCACAATGGGCTATCCGTAGTGTGTGTGTGTGTTTGGTGGGGGCAGCCATCCTAACAATAACTCTTTGGTCCTTGTGGAAACTCATAAATGAATGTATATTTAAGAATGCAGCATTAGAATTGTATATTTTACACTCCAATTTTATTTACTAATTTTAGGATTGATTATCAGGTTGATCTTTTGTATTACATATGTCGAATGGAGGGATTATATTTTGTATTACTAAATTATTGAGGTTGGAATATACTTGGGTTGTATGGAATTTGTATTACATATGTGGAATGGAATGGAATGGAATTGGATGTCGAATGGAATTTTTGGCATGTACATTGTCGAATGGTTGATAATATATATTTAGTATTGATGGATTTTATTGTTTATACATTGTATAGGTTGTATTAATAATGAATACAGGTGGTTCAGAAATTTAAAAAAAAAAAAAAAAAAAAATTCTAATATAGTATTTGGCTACTAACTATTTTGGTAGCCAAAAACTTTTTCAAATGTTTTGGCCACTAATATTGTAGTAGCAAAATGAATACAGCATCCTTTGGCGACTAAATGCCATGGTCGGCAAATAGTTCAAATTAGTTTTGTTTTAACTTTCGGCGACTAATATTTTGGTCGCCAAAAATATCACTTTTGCCGACTAACCCAACTTTAGTAGCCAAAAGTTGACATTTGGCGACCAATAATTTAGTAGCTAAAAATTAGGTTTTCAGCGACTATCTTTTTAGTCGCCGAAGGGTAACATTTGCCGACTACACAAATTAGTAGCCAAAGGTTAGATTTTCAGCGACCAAACTCGAGTTTAGTCGCTAAAACATTCGCCGACAAGGTTTAGGCGACTAAGTTGGCGACAAAAAAATTTAGTCGCTAATTGGTTTTGGCGACTAAAAAAGTGCCCTTTGGCGACTAATATTTTGGTCGGCGAAAGTCTAATTTCTTGTAGTGCAAGTGTTATGCGAATTAAATCTCAAAAAAATCCGATATAATTATATGCTAAACTTATGGGACTTACAATAATTTTTTTAAACTTTAAGAAAAGTTATTTTAATTTACGCTAATAAAAAAAGAGTTACAACCGAGATAACGAGATAGTTGTCCTCTCAATTATATATATACATCAAATTAGGAGTACCTATGACAAAAGTCAAAATATTAGAATAGTCTTACTTTACAATTCGAACTATTTGCAACATAGAGTAGTTAGTGTTCTGTATTGTGATCTGGATATGGCTTATCCCACGATAACTTATCTGGCTTATACCATCTGGGAGCCAAAAATAGTATAAGGAGATATTTAAGAGCAGGCAACACAAGGACACACAACAAAAAACAGCTTCTAAAAACATTTATGCAAAAAACATAGAAGAAGAAATAAACAAGAATTGTGAATCGCTCGTAAGCACAACATTTACATAATTCATTTTAAAAATTAGAGGCACATTCACAATGGTTGCAATTTTACTATAATAAAAAATAGTGAAAAGCGAGATACAAAAATAATTATTTCCTCAACTACATATATGTATAGTTATGTATTGTTAGGGGTACAAGTCACAAGTAAGAAAATAATAAAATACCCTTATTCTAAAATTTGGATTACAAGTCAAAAGTTGAATTTACAGTTGAGTGTCCAATGATATTTAGGGAAAATTACAAACACACTCCCTGAAGTTTACTTAAATTACAAATTATCCCATTTAGTTCTAGAAATTACATTATGCCCCCTAAGACTTCTAATTTCATAACAAATAGGTCCTTTTATTAATAAATCATCAAATTAATTAATAGTTTTTAATAATGTTAAAATTTTATTTCAATTAATAGTTCAGATAATTTTATTATTGTATAGGTGAATAATTAGAAATTTCATTTTTTCAATCAATTCTATTAAATAAAAAATTCTAATAGGGAGGTATTTGTAATTTTTCAAATCACAGGGGGTAATTCATATTTTAAGCAAACCTCAAGGGGTGTATTTGTAATTTACCCTTATATTTAACATAGTCCACACTATCCTCAACAATTATATTACCCACATTATGTGATCTGGAATAACTTATTCCAAACACTATGTTATCTTGTATACATAGAATTATTTTGTTCCAATAATGTTGAGACAACTTATTCGAGGATAACTCATCCCATCTGAACAGAACGGAAGAGAACGGTGGGTTATTTACATTTTGTGTGAGTGATTTTCTGACCACACTGCCAACTCAGTATTCAGCTGGAGAGCACTGGCAGAATAGATGGCACTTGGCTGACCTGCAACAGAAAGAGAAGAATCCCACGGTGGTTCGCCACCCGGGGGTACTCCGACGATCAAGTCAGTACTCAATATCTCTCAAAGATAAATCAACTATTCAACTCACAAGCTTGAGTATCAAAAAGTATACCTTAGACCCATGAGGGTGCCTCTCTTTTATAGCCAATACAAACCTAGTCTCAATAGGAGCCTGGCCCTAATGGACTTAGGATTACTGCTAATCTGGGACTCCCAGTGGGATTAGGATAAACTCTCTAAGAGTCTTATCTTTACCTAAACTGAAGTCTTCTCCCAATCTAGGACTCTTGTCCATATCCAGGTTGAGTTCCCTCTTCATTCTAGGACTCTTGTCCCCTGTCCGCTTATCTCGGATTCCGATATCTTCAGAGGTAACCTCGGCCCATCCGAGATGACCTCGGCACAACGACCAAGACACGTGGCACCTTGGCTGACACGTCGGCGTCACCTTGCCATGTGTTGGTACTCAGAAAATATATCCCCATAACTGCCCCCTAGGTTCTATTACCTCGGCATTCTGAGGTGATGGAACCTATACTGTTCGTTCATCTGTGCCCCTCTGTCCAAGATCAAACTCGCCGACCTCAAAGTTCCCTGGACTTTACTATCCACTTCTGTCAAGTATCAAGCTTCATGTTTTTCAAGCTATTCGAGATCATACCTCTTAGCCGAGGTTTCTAGTTTCATTAATTCATAAACTCCAAGAGCTTTGCATCCGCTTTATTCACATTTTTTGGTGGGCTCTTGATTTCCAGTCATCTATTTGACTTCGGCGATCTTCATATCGGCGTTCACTTATCTTGGTAGGTTCATAAACTCTTTTATTAAACTCAATCTTTCATAACTCTTCTGAATCCGTTTACTTGCCCTCTGTTGTCTTCTATTTTTCGTCTGTTTTCAAGTTTTTTGAAATTTTTAAATGCCTGGTATTGTTTTTGTCATATCCACGTTCTGTTGCTAGCATTGTGTCTGGGTCATTACTTTCTTGTTTCTTCATATACTTATTTAGCGCCTGTGCACTTGGCTTTATCTTTAAACTTCATCGTCTTATTGACTATGATTTTTCTCTTTTTTCATTCAATCCTCTGGCATTTTCTCTTTCTTAGCTCTTTTGCTTAAATCTGTCATTGTTCCAAGCTTTCAAGCTTCAGAATCGCTTTCGCTTTCTCCTCCGGTGAAGCTTACGTCATTTTGTCATTGTCGCGATTTCGCAATTCTCATTCCGACTTCCCTCTTTCTGGTAAGCCACTGTTCCTCCTGGTTTTATTACTTGTTGCTTTCCAAGAAGCTCTGCTTCATTGTTAACCACCATTGCTGTTTTACCCGTTGTTTCCAAATCATCTTCTTGAATACACACTGTTCACATATCTGTTGATTTCTGCCACTGTTCTCGGCTTAACACACCTATGCAATCTTTTTGTCTTGATTTCTTGATAGCTTCACCACCATTTTTGATTTTCGAATTACATTTCTTGTTTCTGTTTTCTGTGTCTTTTTTCAGATTTTTGCTTTCAATCCTTGCCTTCAAAACTCCGAGGTGCCAATTGCCGAGAAGAGCTTTGATCAAACTCTTTAGGAGATTGATGCTGAGCTCGTGGCTGAGAAGGTTGCTGAGAAGTTCTTTCCAACTGTCTTCTGGGGGTGAGACACAACCTGCCGCTGATGCCGAGTAGTTTGCTTCCTTCTTGAAATTGATGCCGAGGTAACGGTAGAGAAGCTCCTCCAACTGACTGCCGAGGTTGAACCATCATCGTTCGTCGAAGCAGATCAGTCTGACGTTCTTGCTTTCAGTCCCTAGTTCTTTAACGTCTTTATTTTTGTATCTGCCAACCTTCTCAGCTCTTAACAAACTAGTTGGTCATCTCGGATGATCATATCTCGGAAACGTCTTTCAGTGTTATCTCGGCTATACCAAACTTGTAAATTGCTTCAAATTTCAACAAGTGGTAGACTTCATAATCTTTGGTTAACTCATCTTGTAATTTGCTCAAAATTTTCAACAAGTGTAAACATTCCTTGCTCCTTAATTATCATTCCTTCCCCCTGCATCTTCTCCCTGCCCCCTAATGTGAACATAAGTTGCACTTAGAAAAGTTGGCTTCGTGCCGTAGTCACAGACCTGATGTGTTCTTCTTTTGCCGATGTATTAAAACTTCTGGTATTTAATTCGCCCTCTGTAGACCCTCTTTCTCTTGGCCTTTGCAAACTATCATCGCTGTTTCTTGAAGCATTTATTCCTTTCACAATTCTGGTCACTACTTCTGGCGTGCACTTAGTGGTTCTGTTCTAATCAAAACGACGTTTGACTCCGGCGAATCTTTTGCCGACATTTAACTTTGTGCACTTTTTAACTTGTAAATTCTCTCAGAATTTCAACAAGTGTTAACATCATTCGTTTTAACTTCGGTTAAACATCATCTCGGCTTAACTTCGGTTAAGCATCACCTCAGTTTAACTTCGGTTAAACATCATCTTGGCTTAACTTCGGTTAAACATCACCTCAGTTTAACTTCGGTTAAACATTATCTCGATTTTTGAGGTTTTTCCTTTTTTGTCGCTTGTACTCTTGTACCTTCTTGTTTTTTAGATAATGTAAGCTCTGCATATGGCCGATGTGCCTCATTGTTCTTGAATGTCTAATTTAACTTTCCTTCTCTGAATGCTTGTGCCTTTCTCTTTTCTTGACTGCCTTTGCATGATTCTATATTTAGAATATTTTGCGTGCCTTTCATTCTTTGCCTCCTTTGTGCAATCTTCTCGGGGTTACATACCTCGGGTATAATAACTACAAGCTTTACTTCGGCAAGATACTGACTTGCAAACTTTTCATAAATTTCAACAAGTGTAAAACATATACTATTCAATGTTAATTCTGCAAACTTTTCATAAGTTTCAACAAGTGTTTTAAACAGTGATCTCGGTCTAACCTACTTGTAAATTGCTACAAATTTCAACAAGTGTTTAAACAATAATCTCGGTTTAACAACTTGTAAATTGCTACAAATTTCAACAAGGATTAACATATACTGTAAACTTTTCTCAAGTTATAACAAGTGCTAAACAATGATCTACTTGTAAATTGTTACAAATTTCAACAAGGGTTTAAACAATATACTTAGCTTTTACCTCAACCTGTAAATTGCTGCAAATTTCAACAGATGATCATATGTCGGCTTAACTTTAACTTGTAAATTGCTACAAATTTCAACAAGTGTTAAGCATCTTTTTTGGTTTAGCCAACCAGTAGATTGCCATAAGTCTATAAGTAATAACATCGGCTTCACTTCGACTTGTAAATTGCTACAAATTTCAACAAGCGAAGAGAAACATTAATCTCGGCTTAACTCCCACTTGTAAATTGCTACAAATTTCAACAAGTGGTAAACTTTGTATCGGTTTGACCAACTTGTAAATTGCTACAAATTTCAACAAGCGATAAACTTTGCATCGGTTTGACCAATTTGTAAATTGCTACAAATTTCAACAAGTGGTAAACTTTGTATCGATTTGACCAACTTGTAAATTGCTACAAATTTCAACAAGTGGTAAACTTTGTATCTTTGCCTTCTCTCTTCTCGGACTTAAGCGCCGAGATCTTGTCTGCTGGAATCTTGGATTTGCTCACTCAGGCTAAGCTCTTTTTCAGGCCTACTCATTTAGGCCGAGATCATGTCTTCTCGGATCCGGGGTCTGGAATCCAGGATCTGCTCACTCAGGTTGAGCTCTTCTATACTTGAATGCTATCTCCTTGGGAGCGCTCATGCCCCCTGTTTTTGCATCCCTTCTGGAAGGGTCTTCGTTCCTCCGCAGGTATCTATCCTTCCATACCTGGAGGTCATCTTCGTTGTAGTATCCGCTTCGATCTGTTGTCTTTGGTGCGTCACCTTCCTGGCCGGCGTCTTTCACTCCGTGACTCTAGTCACGAGTTTCTGTATTGTGGTCGTCCCCTTCAACGTCAAGGTCGATAGGTCTCCTACTCCTAGCAGGAGTGTTGTCTTCAATCTGATCCTTCTGTCCGTTATTGAGCATCTATTCTTCTTTCTTTCCCACAGATGGCGCCAAATTGTGTGACTGATTTTCTGACCACACTGCCAACTCAGTATTCAGCTGGAGAGCACTGGCAAAATAGATGGCACTTGGCTGACCTGCAACAGAAAGAGAAGAATCCCACGGTGGTTCGCCACCCGGGGGTACTCCGACGATCAAGTCAGTACTCAATATCTCTCAAAGATAAATCAACTATTCAACTCACAAGCTTGAGTATCAAAAAGCATACCTTAGACCCATGAGGGTGCCTCTCTTTTATGGCCAATACAAACCTAGTCCCAATAGGAGCCTGGCCCTAATGAACTTAGGATTACTGCTAATCTGGGACTCCTAGTGGGATTAGGATAAACTCTCTAAGAGTCTTATCTTTACCCAAACTGAAGTCTTCTCCCAATCTAGGACTCTTGTCCATATCCAGGTTGAGTTCCCTCTTCATTCTAGGACTCTTGTCCCCTATCCACTTATCTCGGATTCCGATATCTTCAGAGGTAACCTCGGCCCATCCGAGATGACCTCGGCACAACGACCAAGACACGTGGCACCTCGGCTGACACGTCGGCGTCACCTTGCCATGTGTTGGTACTCAGAAAATATATCCCCACACATTTATACTCATCTAGTCTTCTCAAATATAACACAAAAGTAAAGAATTCTTTTTGTATAAACCAACCACATTACATGTTGTAGGGAAAAATAAATTGTGTATGAAAAAGACACTTAGAAATAAAGAAGAAAAGCAGAACATTTAAAGGTAAGGCACATTCAGTACTTTCTTTAAGATAGTAATTTCTCTTCTATTATACAAAAAGGTCTCTTGAAAATTATACCATGATACAATGCTTATATTCAGAAAACAATACTAAGGTTGTATTCCTTAGTTGTTTTCCCAACCAGAACCTTTAACCCATAAAATCAAAATAGGAACAGAGAAGGAAAAAATCAGGGACTATGGGCTCTTGGGATAAGTCCCTTTTATGGAACTTGAAGAGGCATTACTATAGACACTCACTAATTATGAAATTCAAATGTTTAAACTCGGTCCAATGTCTATTAACCGATTGTCGGTTAGGATTTGAAATTGAAATCTTTAACTATTTTATACAAATGGTCTAAAATTGTATTGCCTGGTTGTTTATTTGAATATTTTATTTATTTATTTCTCTTTTCTTTCTTTATATATATATACATATATATATCGAATGAACTAAAAGTTCCATCTCATGGATATCTTCAAAGAAATACCTCCAATGGAAGCTTGAAGGAATATAGAAAGTCATTCTTCTATTTATAGTAGATGAGAGCACACTCATTTGCTCAAGCTTTCAATGTGGAAATCAAGTTAAAAATTTGAATTCCAAGTGCATAGAAGGAAAACGAAATATTGAATTCCTTCCAAAATGAAAGTGTAGAAATTCCTTTAAATTCCAATGTGGAATTCAAGAAAGCAAACAAAAATAAAAATATAGAGATTATAATTATTATTATTAAATAATATATAACATTACAAATACTTTGCATGCACACCAAAATTTCTTATCTTGATCATCTCTAAAAGGAACCTACTTTATTATCTAATCTTCCTTTCTGGGTCATAAAGATTCCCTACTATATATATATATATATATATAATATTTAAAAGTTCTGTCAAGGGTATAATATTATGGGAGTGAGCCTTTGTTTACACCTTAGGAAAATCTGTTTAGCACTTAGAAAATCTTAGGGGGTGAACATGTAGACTTGTTGATTGAATTGAATTGAATACGGGCGTATCAGAACTAGTGAACCTAGTTCAAGGTATAGGAATGTTTGAACATTTTTGACTTCTAACATAGAGAAATGACTTTGTGTGGCTTTGAAGAACTGCAACTAATTCGGATATTGCCCCAATGAAGAGGGCTTTTAACAAATTTATTAAGTGCTAAGGATAACTGGACCAAATTGCAACTTGTATTGATTGATAAATAAAGTGCAATTGTTAATCTAAGATAATTGAGATAAACAACTAATTGCATGAAATTAAATTGCTTTGTAAAGATAATGCTGTAAAAGCTATGATAAAAGCTATGAAACTAAGATAGATAAAAACTATGAAACTAAGATAAATGTATTGAATCTCTTGGTTGAGTTGTTTGGTGCTGGACTCCTTCAAATGTTGCACTTGGAGCCCTTTATATATTGTTGGGAATGCTCCCATTTCTGCTCAACGTGGCAGCCTCTCCTTGTGACATGTGTCATTGATCCTTAGCTTGATCCTCAAGAATAAGAACAATTTTGACATTTGAACGCTAATACCTATCTTTGTAACTTTGACTTCATTCATCAAGCTCAAATAGGCTGTCATGTGTCCCTCAAGAATCAAATTTGAACTTTTTTTGCATGATTTAGGGAAAATTCTCATTTGAATTGATTCTCAAAGCCTCTTCATTTGCCATGTATGATTATTCATAAGAAATCCAAAAATTCGATCTTGCATTATTTGGGGAAAATGGTTCATCCATTGTAGTATTTTGTTAATCTCACATATCTTCTCAAGCTAACACGTGTCCCATAAAAACCCTACTTGCCTTGAGTTGGGAAAATTGATTCAACTTTTGTAGCTTTGTTGTTGATTTGCTAAATCTTCAGATCCCATGTAATCTTCATCCATAGTAGCTACTTAGTAACAAACTAAACTATAAGACAACATTTTGGGAGATAAACCTCAATATCCTTCTACTTCTTAGGAACGATTGAGACTTCACTTTATTCTTCAAATCTAAATTAATTAATTAATGAACCCAAAGACTTGGTTAATTTAATTAATTAAAATAAATCAATTACTTTCTGCTGCCATTTCACTTGATCTCGATGGTGGATCTCCAAAAATCTGTGACACTTCATCTTCCATCGTCACGTGGCATTAATAATTTGGGAAATTGCCACGTGGCAATTTTTTTCCAACGAGCGTACAAACAGCCTTACACCATCACACATTGTGGAACTTGAAGTTGGTGCTATCCTTTATAAATGTGACACCGTGGTGTAAGTCTTTGAAAGTGTGTCCCAAATTTATTTTAATAATTCGAACTGTTCATAGTATAGGGTTTGTTGAGTAAATCATCCATGAAAAAATTTAAGTTAATTAGACATCTGTAACCCACAACATGACCACATTTATGTTTAAGAAAAATAAATGGTTAACATGATTTTAATAAATTTTTAAAGTTATTATTCGGTTTAATCATAGGGTTATATTTATCCGATCAAATTTATTTTTTGCGTGAATGATATACTCAACAAACCCTATAATATAAAACGGTCCGCATCATCAAAATATTATCTGAATAAATCTCACAGGGTATGACAACGCATGAATGTTGTCATAGCACCCACCCCAAATCCCATATTGTGAAGTCCCATTGCGAATAGACCGTAAGATAGTACTAAAAAAAAGAGTCTATAATCTTATTGTGTGTTTTTTTTTTTTTTTAGTTGTCCTCTCAATTATATATATACATAAAATTAGGAGTACCTATGACAAAAGTCAAAATACTAAAATAGTCTTACTTTACAATTCGAACTATTTGCAACCGAGAGTAGTTAGTGTCCTGTATTGTGATCTGGATATGGCTTATCCCACGACAACTTATCCGGCTTATCCCATATGCGAGCCAAAAATAGTATAAGGAGATATTTAAGAGTAGGCAACACAAGGACACACAACAGAAAACAGCTTCTAAAAACATTTATACAAAAAACATAGAAGAAGAAATAAACAAGAATTGTGAATCACTCGTAACCACAACATTTACATAATTCATTTTAAAAATTAGAGGCACATTCACAATGGTTGCAAGTTTACTATAATAAAAAATAGTTAAAAGCGAGATACGTACAGAAATAACTATTACCTCAACTACATATATGTATTGTTATATATAGTTAGGGGTACAAGTCACAAGAAAACAATAAAATACCCTTACTCTAAAATTTGGATTACAAGTCAAAAGTTGAATTTATAGTTGAGTGAGTGTTTAATAATATTTAACATAGTCCACACTATCCTCAACAATTATATTACTCACATTATGTGATCTGGAATAACTTATTCCAAACACTATGTTATCTTGTATATATAGAATTATTTTGTTCCAGATAGTGTTGAGACAACTTATTCGAGGATAACTTATCCCATCCGAAGAGAACTGTGGGCTTATTTACATTTATATGCTTTGTCACTCTCATCTAGTCTTCTCAAATATAACACAAAAGTAACAAGTTCTTTTTATATAAAACAACCATATTACATCGTATAGGAAAAATAAACTGTGTATGAAAAAGACACTCAAAAATAAAGAGAAAAAAAGCAGAACATTCAAAAGTAACGCACATTCATGGTACTTTCTTTAAGATAGTAATTTTCCCTCTATTATACAAAAAGGTCTCTTGAAAATTATATCTCCATGATACAATGTCTATATTCAGAAAATAATACTAAAGTTGTATTCCCTAATTATTTTCTGAACCAGAACCTTTAACCCAGAAAATCAAAATAGAAACAAAGAAGGAAAAAACCAATGACTATGGGTTGGGTTAAGTCCCTTTTATGGAACTCGAACAGACACTAACAAAGAAGGGATGCATCATTTGCTATAGACATTAAAATGAAATTCAAATGTTTAAATTTGGTCCAACGTCCATTAATGGATTGTTGGTTAGGATTTGAAATTGAAATCTTTAACTATTTTATACAAATGGTCTAAAATTGTATTGTCTGATCTGTTTATTTGAATATTTTATTTATTTATTTATTTCTCTTTTCTTTCTATATATATATATATATAAATATCAAATAAATTAGAAGTTCTATCTCATGCATATCTTCAAAGGAAGACCTTCAATGGAAGCTTGACATTGTGTTTGGTTGGAGGATTTGAAGAGGGATTTGGAAAGGGAAAGAGAAAAATTTGGTGAAATGTGAATAAAATATACATACATTTCACATAGTTTCACACACATTTTTCCTTTCTCTTTTCAAATCCCTCTCCAAATCCCTCAACCAAACACAACATGAAGGAATATAGAAAGTCATTCCTCTATTTATAGTAGATGAGAGCACACTCATTTGCTCAAGATTTCAATGTGGAAATCAAGTTAAAAATTTGAATTCTAAGTGTATAGAAGGAAAACGAAATATTTAAGAAATTCCTTAAATTCCAATGCGGAATTCAAGAAAGCAAACAAAAATAAAAACATAAAGATTATTATTATTATTAGTAAATAATATGTAACATTACAAATACTTGCATGCACTCCAAAATTTCTTATCTTGATCATCTCTAAAGAGGACCTACTTTATTATCTAATCTTTCTTTCTGGGTCATAAAGATTCCCTACTATATATATATATATAATATTTAAAAGTTCTGTCAAGGGTATAATATTATGGGAGCGACCCTTTGTTTATTACACTTTAGGAAAATCTGTTTAGCACTTAGAAAACCTTAGGGTGAACATGTAGACTTGTTGATTGAATTGAATACGGGCGTATCAGAACTAGTGAACTTAGTTCAAGGTGTAGGAATATTTGAATATTTCTGACTTCTAACACAGAGAAATGATTTTGTGTGACTTTGAAGAACTGTCACTAATTCGGATATCGCCCCAATGAAGAGGACTTTTAACAAATTTATTAAGTGCTAAGGATAACTAGACCAAATTGCGACTTGTATTGATTGATAAATAAAGTACAATGGTTAATCTAAGATAATTGAGATAAACAACTAATTGCATGAAATTAAATTGCTTTGTAAAGATAACGCGTAAAAGCTATGAAACTAAGATAGATAAAAACTATGAAATTAAGATAAATGTATTGAATCTCTTGGTTGAGTTGTTTGGTGCTAGACCCCTTCAAATGTTGCACTTTGAGCTCTTTATATATTGTTGGGGATGCTCCCATATCTGCTCAACATGGCAGCCTCTCCTTGTGACATGTGTCATTGATCCTTAGCTTGATCCTCAAGAATACAGTTTTGACATTTGAACGCTAATGCATATCTTTGTAACTTTGACTTCGTTCATCGAGCTCCTATAAGCTGTCACGTGCCCCTTAAGAATCAAATTTGAACTTATTTTGCATGATTTAGGGAAAATGCTCATTTGAATTGATTCTCAAAGCCTCTTCATTTGCAATGTATGTTTATTCATAAGAAATCCAAAAATTCGATCTTGCATTATTTGGGGAAAATGGTTCCTCCATTGTAGTATTTTGTTGATCTCACATATCTTCTCAAGCTAACACGTGTCCCATAAAAACCCCACTTGCCTTGAGTTGGGAAAATTGATTTGACTTTGGTAGCCTTGTTGTTGATTTGCTAAATCTTCAGATATCATGTAATCTTCATCCATAGTAGCCACTTAGTAACGAACTAAAATATAAGACAACATTTTGGCAGATAAACCTCAATATCCTTCTAATTCTTAGGAACAATTGAGACTTCAATTTATTCATCAAATTTAAATTAATTAATTAATTAACCCAAAGACTTGGTTAATTTAATTAATTAAAATAAATCAATTACTTTTAGCTGCCATTTCACTTGATCTCGATGGTGGGTCCCCAAAAATCTTTGACTCTTCATCTTTCATCGTCACGTGGCATTAATAATTTGGGAAATTGCCACGTGGCAATTTTTGCCAAAAAGGATACAAATAGCCTTACACCATCACATATTGTGGAACCTGTTGGTGCTATTCTTTATAAATATGACACCGTGGTGTAAGTCTTTGAAAGTCTGTCTCAAAGTTATTTTAATAATTCAAACTATTCATAGTATAGGGTTTGTTGAGTAAATCATCCATAAAAAATTTCAAGTTAATTAGACATATGTAACCTACAACAAAACCACATTTATGTTTAAGAAAAATAAATGGTTAATATGATTTTAATAAAATTTTAAAGTTATTATTTGGCTTAATCATAGGGTTATATTTATCCGATCAAATTTATTTTTTACGTGAATGATATACTCAACAAACCCCATAATATAAACGGTCCGCATCATCAAAATATTATCTGAATAAATCTCACGGGGTGTGACAACCCATGAATGCTGTCACCCCAAATCCCATATTGTGAAGCTACTCCCATTGCGAATAGACCGTAAGATAGTACTAAAAAAGTGTCTATAATCTTTTTCATAATTTAACTTGAGAAGTGGTTTTATTGTAAGTTGAAATATTTATTGCAGACAACTAAACATAGTGAGAGCCATAGTTACAAATTAAGTTTTATTTTTATTTTTTTGGATTTGACTTACAAATTAAGTTGAAAGAATGAATAATATGAGTTTATTACAAAATGCCATTTGCTTAAATAGTTCACTTACAAATTAAGTTTTTTATTTTATAGATTTGACTTACAAATTAAGTTGAAAGAATGAATACAAAATGTCATTTGCTTAAAGATTTAATCTCTCTCATGCACACATACCTCCAAATGAGAGTATAATTTGAGGATATAATGGGGGAGTCAGCAAGATGTTGCAAATCATTAGAGATCATTAGCAATCTTTTTAACATAGAAAAAGTGATATTAATATAATGGGCAAAGTATTTAAAATAATATGTTAGAAAGATTATGATTGATTAGAATAAAACACCGGATATTTTGAATTCAAAGAAAGAGAGAAAAATATCTATAATATATACTCTCTCTTTTCTTTTTCTTTTTTTTATCGGCAAAAGAAAGATTTTATTGATAAGAAAGTGAAGTCACATAAACCAAGCTACGGGTCATAACTTGAAAGATGAATCCCAGCTAGGTTGACACTCAAAAGCAAGCGAAATCATGTGCAAGCCCCAGCAAAACACTGGAAACAAAAAAAAGAAGCGAGAAGCTAACTAAGAAAATACAAATGATAAGAAGAAACACTAAGATCTGGGACCTATGACACTTTTTTTCTTTGATTTGATTCTTCTAACAAGATCAATGTGCATCAAAAAGTCTGTAATTTAGAATCTCTGAAACCCTGATTTTGTTTTGATCCAATAAGCAACATGAATCTTAACCGTATCAATGAGCTTTTCCCAATTCACTTGGCCTTGTTTGAAGATGATTATTAGCTATATGTGAAACTAGTTCAACCCATGAATTTTCTTTAAAAAAATTATATTATACACCTTATCTCAGCTATAATTTTTAATTAGAAATGAAACAATTTCAGAATAGGAATTTTGTGGGAGAATGAAAATCTTAATATTAAGAATTGCATTACTAGTAATAAAAATATTTTATCAATGTTAATCAAGCATTTGACTTAGTCAAAAAATTTCTATGCAAAATGATTCAATTTTAAATAGTCTGAATCCAATTTTATTTATTTATTTATTTTTCATTTGAATGGCAAACATTTCTCCAAGAACATGAGATTTCCATGAGCAAGGGAATTAGTTGTTAGAAAAATTCAAACATAGTAACTAAATTATTTTAAGACAAACAGAAATTTAGTGATTACTTTCAGTCATAGTTGTTCACCAATTATTGTTGTTTTCTTCCAAAATTTGATGTTAGAAAACAAATTCAAACTTAATGCAAACAATGTACAATAATCCCACTTCTTTAAAGGTCCTTCTAGTTTAAACAAATCTCTCTTTTTGTATGAGTTTTTTTTTTTTTTTTGGCCACACAATAAAATGTTAGGAGGTTAGTAAGTTAGGTTGCAACAAAAGAGTCACAGTCGCTCTATCAATTCAATAATCACATTATTATTCTCATCTGTTTCAAACAGTGAAATTCTAGGAACTCATAATTACATTTCCATTAGCTCTCAAAATCTTATCCTCCAAACTGAGAAATTTACATCCCTAGTTATAATAATATTTAAAATAAAAAGAAAAGAAGAAGAAGATGAAAGCCATAGAAATTATTTGGATATTTCATCATTAGACACCAAAATGTAGTTTTCAACCAGTGATCAATTTATGCAATAGAAGTTTGATGCTTTCTTATGGCTAGATATAAATCAAGTTGTTTCACTTGATAACCTTATTGTGTGTCTTTTTCTTTAAAGATAGTTGGAAAACTCCACAAAATATCTAGTTGGTCCCTCCTTAGATACAACTTGAACCGGGTCAAACAAGTCTTAATCTTGCTTATTTATTTGAAAAATGTTAGAGATACTAAATTTTTTATCACATAAATGACCAACTGTCTTATATAGGTGTGGAGTCTACGACATTTGATCATTTATTTGGTAGAAAATTTAGGACTTATAGCATTTTCTTATTTATTTATGTATTTATTCTATTTGACTCAAATGGAAACCAAAAATTAAAAAATAAAACGAGTCTTGGTCTTGGTGCATGAATGGGAATATGGGATGGCAATTTATTTGTTAGATGCATATTTTTCAAACTTTACATTCACGCTAGAAAATGGATTGAAAAGGACCAAAATTCAAGGGTATTGATCCTCTCCATTACACACATACACTAATGTACGTGGCATCATCTAATTCGTTAGTTTAAAAATAAAATGATAGTTTGATGTAAATTGAAACAGTCATACTAAATGCACATAATTGAAATATAGAAAAGTACAAAAATATATTATGTGATTAAGATATTATTTTCGGTGCAACCCATATTCAAGATGAATGTTAATCATATAATACATATTTTGTACTCCTTTTTTGTTTTAATTTTATACATTTAACACTAAAATTGAAATGAAGATCTACATTTCATTGGTGTAAGTAGTGCTTGCGATGTCCTCAAATCTAATAATAATATGAGTTAATAGGTTTACTAGTTCTTGTTCCTACTTCAACAAATAAATATGATTCACTTTTAATTAGTACTTGATTAACACACCCCCGTGAGGTTCCAAGCTAATACTGAACGCCCCTTGATGCTCACGGAATTCTATATTTTCAAAATAGTGCTAGTTTACAATCTAATTTTAAATTTTAAACAATTAATTAGGGCTGAGGATAAAAATTAAAAAAATCGTAAACCAATCTGGTCCAGATCAAATCGCACGGTTTGATTTAATTTTCTCGATGCATAATTCAGTCTATAGTTTTATAATTGCGAATTTAGTTGAAACTGAACTGGATCGTTTAGATTATATATATAATTCGTTATTGAATGTAAGTATTAAAATATTTTATTAATATCAAATATATATGAATTATAACTCTCTACTAATACAAGTATATTTTTGTATAGTGATTGAACTAATTTTAAACAATCATGTAAACAGTTCTTAGGTTGTAAATAATATTTTTTTCATCATATTGTAAATAATAATAATATTTTTAAAATTCGTGATTCCAAATTGAACCGAATCATGGTGTAGTGGCTAAATTGAACTAATCCAAACCATACTCACCCTTATAATTAATTCACACAAGTATAAATATAAAACTGAATTGATACAGAGAATCCCAACCCCTAATTACCTATTCACCATCTATTGGGATAAATAATGTTTCTAGAAATGAAAAAGGCATGGCAAACATTAGTGGTTCCTCACCTAATAATTAATTATTGATTTATTTGAAATTTAGATCCCTATATAGTGGATCCTTTTCCATGGTTGAAACTGTCACTTGATTAAGACACCATGTGGTTTATGATACATCATATTATATTATTTTCTTATAACTGTAAACAGCCTGTTACTTTAATAGTTAAATATAAAACTATTCACACATTTTTGTTTCATAATGCATTTACAATCCTGGAGTCGCAAGTACCAGCCTTGCAAAGGCAAGTGAGGAGCTATATATCCATTTCCGATGTACCAAAAAAAAAAAAAAAAAAGAGCTATATATATAAATAAAATAAAAATGGGATTGGCTTTTTTGATTTTTTTTTTTTTTTTGGTTTTTTAAAATTTTCTATTTGATGGATCGGAAAGTATAAATTTAAAAAACAAAAATGCCCGGAAAGTACAAAAAATAAAAAATAGTTTTTTTGGGGGCTTAATTTTACCCTTTTCTTTAAAACTTTTTTTGGATTTTTATTTTTTATTTTTTAAATTTTTTTGATCAGCAAACAAAGACTTTATTGATTAAAAGGGCACAATACATGCAAAAACATCTGAAAGCACTACACCCAAGATTGGTGAGGAACCAATCAAAAGCACACAAAAAAGAAAAGAAAAAAAGACATAACAGTAATACACTCAGTAGAGCAAGACAGTAGAACCAAACTTCTCATCTCATGAGCAGAACAAGACTATAGCAGCACAAAAAAAAAAAAAAAAAAAAAGACATAACAGCAGCACCAAACTCATGAGCATAAGCACACCCTAGTAAACTTCTCTACCTATAAACAACATCTCACCTGATTCAGATTAGCCACAACATCATGCACTGTATAATGAATCTCTGGCAGTCCAGACTTGGCCCACAGCCCAACCAAGCTTTTCCATATTAGGCTGGCTCCCTTTAAAGACACAATCATTTCTTAACCTCCATACTGACTACAACATTGCAATTGGAACAAGCCTCCAAATCCTCATAACTGACTTCATAAATTTTGTTCCCAGCCACCATAACAGCATACCATCAACTGTAGCAGGAATGACCCAAGATACTCCCTACCATTGTAGCATAGATGACCAAACCTTCCAAATCTTCGAGCATTGCAATAGAATATGATCCACTGACTCTGTTTCCAGCTTGCAGAAAGGGCACAGATTCTCCACATTGCTACTTAAGGCCCCACACCTCTGTAAAAGACTAATTGTTTTAACCCTCCCCCTTCATGCCAACCATCTCAAAAATTGAGCTTTTGGTGTAGCCACACCTCTCCATATCAGTTTAGGAACCTACAATTTTGGGCCTTGAATCAACTCATACAATTTTCTCATAGATGCCACAGTGAATTGACCTGTAGGAGACGCAGTCCACCTGACTGAGTCTGGCAACTCCTCAATAAGTCTGGGAGCATTTCGAGTCAAGACTTGCAGCCTTTGAACCTCTTCTTCCTCTCAAGCAAAAGTGGTCTTGTAAACAATAAGTCTGGGAGCATTTCGAGTCAAGACTTGCAGCCTTTGAACCTCCTCTTCCTCCCAAGCAAAAAGTGGTCTTGTAAACAATAACCTCCAATTTCCTGAGATATCCCTCCTCTGCATGAAAGAGCTCAGATTCCCCTCTTTTTCTACAGATAGTCTAAACAACCTTGGGAACTTTACCTTTAATTGAACATTCAACAGCCACTTATCATGCCAAAAGTCAATCCTACACCCATTTCCAATCACAAGCTTGCAATTAGACTTAAAAAAATCAAATAGCTCAGCATTAGTCCTTGACACACTCAGAATATCACTCCAAACATTAGATTCTTTACCAGTCATTTCCATCACTGGTAACCATCTTCCACTAACTGCCCCATACTTGTTCATGATTACTTTTTTCCACAAAGATTCATCTTCCACCCCATATCTCCACCACCACTTAGGCCTCATTTGGGAACTCTCCCATTTAGCCAAAAAGTTAAAAAGTTACTAAATTAACCAAAAAGCCAACAACCCATACCAAAAAGTCAAAGATTATCTTTTCTCTCTACTTTTTGCACATCTTTTCGTAAAAAGTCAAAAAGTTATCTCAAACATATTAGTTTTTTTTAGCTCATATTTTAACCAAATAGCCAAAAAGTTACTAAATTAGCCTGTTCCCAAACGAGGCCTTAGTTAACATGAAATCATTAATGTCCCTCACCCTTCTTATGCCTAACCCTCCTTGCTCTTTGCTCAGTGTTACTTTCTTCCAGTTTACCAAATGAATCTTCCTTCGGATTTCTGAACTACTCTATAAAAATGTTGCCCTCAACTTATCAATTTCCTTAGCTACTCTTTTAGGTAATTTAAAGAGAGAAATGAAGTAACTAGGGAGACTATCAAGGGCAGATTTTATCAAAGTTAGCCGACCAACAAATGACAGCATCCTTCTCTTCCATAAGGCTAATTTAGCGTTTACCTTCTCCACCATAGGCTGCCAAGTCTTCTTTCTTCTTGGATTAGCACTTCTTGCACTCTAGCGGTTTGAGCGTATATCAGTCCGTAAAGTTACCTTTTTGACTCACTTTTTCATCTATTTCTCTCTCTAAACATTTCAAAACCCTAAGTGGAGACCTTTTCTTACTAGAACTCACATTCTCTCTACAAATATACCTAGATCCGTTGATTTCTCCACCCTAGTCTCTTTGACAAAAATGTAGAGCACTTCGAGAGCCTTCTTTTGATAGGAACAAAGTTGAGTTTCGGCGTTGTTAAGATTCCATCACTCTCTCTCTTGCCTTCTAGCTTCAAGGTAGGGATATCTTTGCACTTTCTTATGATTTTTAACTTAGTTATTTGTGTTTTTGAAACAACATGGTGATTTGGGGATTTTTGGACAAACCTAGGGTTTTGGATTGAAATAAAAAAAAATGGTTTTCAAATAAATTGTTGGAAATGATTGAGGAAATATATTTATTGTGGAGTTATGATGAAAAGATGGATTTTTATCCTTGGGATTGATTTATAAAGAAAAATGGGATTTTGCCATAAATTTATCAAATTTTGGTTTTGTATAGATAAATGAAATTGATGTTGGATTTGTGAAATTAGATTGTCATTGATGAGGATGGCAGAGTTGGATATGTACTATTTTGGAAAGTATAACCTTATTGGAAATTTATTTGTCTGTTTAGAGATATCTGTTTTGGGCTATCGGTGGAGAATAGCTATGATTGTTGTAAAAATTGCATGAGAACTAGGAGAATTGAAACTATTTTCTCATCCATTTGCATTGGGCATTGTTGCATATTTAACACATTGAAAATGTCTATTGTTTTGAGGGAAAATGGGTGAATACCTTGATGAATCTGAGTAGAGAGTGTGGTTACGGTATTATGTTAGCCTGCGTGTCCTTAGTGAAAGTCTAAAAACCTGCGCGACTAGGTGTCAAGTAAAAATGACAAATTGGTAGTGCTTATATAGCCTGCTTGCAGACACATACCTAGGGATTCCCAAAGTTGTATTCATAGTCCTGTTTTCTATTATAAATGAAATGATTTCTTGAATTGTGATATAAACTTGGCATTGCATGGTTTTGACAGGAGACATAAAATGATTTCGGTACGAGCATTGCATATGCATTCACCTTATATCTTTGTTAAGATTCATAAACTGTGTTAGATTATTTCTATTAGGTTTTAGCTCACCCTATGTGGAAAAATCATTTTCAGATGCTGATGATATGTCTCCGCCAAGAACATAGCTTGGGAGGAACTTGGAGCTGAATGTTTCTTCTTGTTTATTTGTTGTATTTCTTTCTGTACAAGCCTAGGGTTTTAACTGTATTGAGCTTGAACTCACTTCTGTTGTAACCAAGCATCGTCTTGAAAAGTTTATCCTTTAAAACATTTAATTACATGTTGAGCTTAGATTTCATATCTTTTTTCTGTAACACATGCTATAGATTCAGGGTTGGGACTCATGATTGTATAAGCGCATGTGTTAGCTTTTGTATATTTGAGATCATATGAAATGGAAGGGCATTATATTATGTATTGTATCTTTATTTCATTATTATTATGAGATGATTTTATTGCTAATTATTTCGGAGCGTGACACGGCAGTATCTTTTTACCTCCATCAAATCAGCCTCTCGCACTTCTCTACCTGACAACACGACGGTGACAACAACCCTTTTATACCACCACAACCGTCACTCTTCTTTGCAGAACTACCACCGAAACTGAAGAAGTTCTCGACTTGAAGGCAATCCAAATCTGAGAAGACTGAGAAAGAGATAGAGTGTTATGACCCAAACCCGCCGCTATGGGTTTAGCATCGCAACCGGCCAGTAATCCTTGGATTACCAAAGGCCTCTTGACAGATTAACATATAGTTAGGGGCTGCGGAAGCAAATATACAAAATATACGAGGTCCAATGAGCTATGGTGACATACATGGGATAGAATAGCTTGAAACTTTTTATAATTTACGAGTGAAGTCAACAGACATAATATTTACATATCACACTTAGGCGTATATGTCAAAAATCTCGCCCACAACTTAACAAACAAACACAGTCTAATAATGATTACAAAAACAGCCACAAAACTAGACTTCATTCGAAACCTCCTCGGGAGGCGCAAAGGTTGGTTGACAAAAACTGAAACATAGGCCGTCAACTCTAGCCCTGATCACGTGCCGACTCACCTACATATATAATATAAACAGTGAGTAGAAGCCCAATGAATAATAACGGAGTAAAGGATTTTAATGAATGAAGTCCATACAGATTCAGAAATCATAATTTAGATTCATATTTAGATTCATATTCATATTCTTGTTCAAATCAAATATAGAAATCAGAGCTCATGCTTAATTATACGTGGCACATCCATTAGCGCTAACAGAACAGATACAGAACAAATGCAGAACATATGGTGGTTATGAGTAACCAGTTCCATAAAGGAACCTCTAGATCCGTGTAACAGAGAATAAATATACTGAGCTCCATGATGGAGCCTCCGGTACGGGTAACAGATGACAGACATAAATAAGTTCCATAATGGAACCTCCGATACCAGGTAACAGCTAACAGATATCACATGATACTAAGGATGTCACAAATACATTGTCAAAAATTGGACAATCATTCATTGTACATAACATATCATTTCAGAAAATAGATTTTAATTCATCATACAGAAAGTAAATAAAGTTGAACGTAGCTTTACTAAGTTATTACTCACAGTTGGCTTCAGATGCAGACAGACAGAGCAGACTAATCAAACGGTTTATGGCACGTGATCTACATAAACACATAACAAAAACACACTTGAAACATCATTTTGAATTATACATAACTTACTTTCTTTGCTCTTAGCCTGTTTCTAGCCTTTAACCTCATTATGGAGTCTTAATCATGGCCTAGGAATGCCTAGGATGGAATGAGGATGCAAAAATGCACTTGAAAACATTTTCCAAAACTTGCTGAAAATAGGGTCCACGCTTGAGCGTGGGTTTCCTCGCTCGAGCGGACATGCAAAATGTGAAGGTTCGCTCGAGCGTGACTTCCCTCGCTCGAGCGGACTATAAACTTTGGAAAAGTATTAGTTGCATGTTTTTCACGCTCGACGGACGCTCGATCCCCGCTCGAGTGTGAGACTCAGACCCTCGCTCGAGCGTGGATTTCCTCGCTCGAACGAACTGTAAAACATATGAACTTCTGGATACATGTATTTCATGCTCAAGCGAGTATCATGTCGCTCGAGCGGAAGTGCACGCATTCAGAGTTCTCGCTCGAGCGTAGATTCAAATTCTAGAATTTCCAAATTTGATTCCCAAGCTTCAAACTCAAACCAAACACTTCAAAACTCAACATTTTGGGCCAAAACTTTAGGAAACTCATAGAAACTCATAAAACATGTTTTAAGGATCATTTCAAGAAATCATGGCCTAATGACATGCCAATTGTACAAAATTTCAACTCAAGATTTGTGTATAATCCATAAACAAGACATGTATGCATTCCTTTGAACTTAAGCTCCTCAAAACATGATCAAATGTTACAAAACAACATAAAACTCAATGATTTCCCGAAATTAAGGTGAATTCAAGACATACATGAGGGAATTCCTTGAAAACACTTTCAAAACATCATGAAATGCACATGCAAACACAAATTTATTCTCAATTCCAATCTTTAGCTCAATTCTCATGACAATCCACCTATCTCACTTGATCCTATGCATTAATCAACTAAATTATAAAACTATAGGCTAAAATTCTTACCTAAGGTTCTCAATTCCTTATAGTTTAGAGATATTCTTGAGCAATCCTCGAAGTCCGCTAGCAATTCTTCCAAACTTCAAGCTTGATCTCAACTCTCTCACTCTCTATTTCTCTCTCTCTCTCACGTTTTTCTCTTGGAGGCCCGAAGTGGGTAAGAAAACAAAAGGCTCAAATGAGGTGTATAAGCCTTATGTAGGCTTAAGTGAAAGTATAATTAAATAAAGCCAAATAAATGGACATTAAATTAAATTAATCTAATTTAATCGTTATGAATCGGATTTCAATTAAACCTACCATAAAATTCTAAAAATTCCAATTAACACATAAATCAAGCCAATTTCTAAATTAGATGCCAATAAGGCCTTCAATTCGCAAACCGAAACTAAAACATGGACAGATCTTTCTACACGAAACAGATCTAAACACAGATAATGCAACACACACACATGCAAGTTAATTCAGAATTCCTCCTTAATTACTGTTAGGCATAATTAATCATGGATTAATGTTAATCATAGGTCGGGGTTGTTACATAGAGAGAGTACGAGAAAGAAAAAGAGAGGAGGCTATGAGTTAGTCGAACTCACATGTACCACCGCCACGCCGTAGCTGTATCGTTGCCCTTCGGTGTCTACCTCTACCCCTGCGATGACTCCGACGAGTAACATAATTCTTTGGTTTTGGCAGTGGAGATAGAAACGATGAGAGAAAGAAAGAGAGAGATTAAGGTTAGATGAGAGAGAGTGTATTTATGAGAGAGTGTGAAAGAATTGAATCGGGTATATTACATATATATAGGGATAGTTTGGACATTTTGCACTAACGTGTCCTTATGGACAAAGGTTTTTTGCGCCTGGATGTTTAGACAAAGAAATTTTGATTTTTGATCTTTGGACCGAAAGCCCAAAAAAATAAGGGGGGATTACAATGGTGTAACGAAACATATTTACAATATATATATATATATATATAAATATTAATAATAAATAAAAAATTTCACTAATAATGTAATAGTTTTTTTAAAAAGTACACTGAATAGTAATTTTCCCAAAAAATAACAACAATACTATAGGGTTGGCTTTTTACTAATTGTTTTTGTTAGGTTTTTTTTTTTTTTTTTTCAATTTTAGTTTTTTTTCTTTTTTAACAATTTTCAAAGATTTTACACTTTTAAGTTCTATTCTACTTGACAGACCCGAAAGTATAAATTTTTAAAAAATATATCTAAAAAGATCAATAAATTGTTTGTGTGGGCGCAAGCTTATTTTTACTGTGTAAAACATTTTTTGAATTTTAAATTTTTTAAAACTTTTTAAATTTGTCTACACAAGACATACATGAAAAGAAAAAAAAAAAAAAAAAAAAATTAACATAATTTAAAATCAATATCACTAAAAACAAAAAATAAATAAACAAGTAACTTTTCTAATCGTGTGCCAAACACTCCTGATTAACAGATCAACGTATAAAAAGTTTCATTTTTTTTTTCTTCTTAATTTTATAATATAATGCACACTATTTCTCTGTTTATTTCGACATAAAATATTTTATACAAAATAATAATTTTCTTTTAAATTAATTTTACACAAAAAAATGTTTTTCTTTTTTATTTTTTTTTCAACGTTTAGTTAACACTTGAAACAAAATATTTTATTACCTAAAAGAGAATTTTTGATTCAAGAAAATGTCGTTTATGACTTTTCAGTGAGTATACTTATTTGAAAAGATCAAACGTGTTGAAAAGATAGTGAGTGGAGGTTAACTTTGTAAAAATTAATTTACAAAATTTTCAAAGGTAAGTTATTTTTAAAAAAATAATGTAAAAATATTTTTCTTAAAAAATGTTTTACTTATTTTTTATTTAGCCAAACAACAAAAACTAAGTTAATATTTTTGACAAAAATATTCAACGTCAACGAAACGTATAACAAATATTTTGTTAACTTCTTCATTTAAATGTTTGAACTTCCTTGTTCGTTGTATACCATTTATTTCGAATAAAAAGTTTTCAAACGCATCACAAAAAATACAAAATAATAAAAATGAAGCAAAAACTTTGACTTAAAATTAAAAGAGTAATGTATTTATACTAAGTATATTTTTTAATTTTTTGTAAAAAAAATGTAGCCAAAAAAAAAAAATAATAATAATCAACTTGTTTGGTTCCAATTTTCAAAAAACAGTTTCAAAAAATTTTACTTTTTTATTTTTTTTATTTTAATGTTTTCAATGAATTTTTTTAATATTTTAAGCATTTTTTTATAAAATTTTTAAACATACCTAATATAAATACACTTAAAAAGTATAGTATTTATGAAAAAAAATCTTTAAAAAATACACTAAATATCAAAAAATATAAAATAAATACAAAAATTCAGTACATTTTCATATTTTTGTGTATTTATTAATTTTTAAAAATATTTTTTCATAAATATTTTATTATTTTAGATATATCTAAGTAAGATGCATCTAAAAAGGCAAAAAAATTACTTAAAAATTTTAAAAATATTCTCTAAAAATAAAAAAATACAAAAAACAAAAAACTCAATTTTTAAAAAATTAAATTCAAAAAATTAAAACTAAACACAATAAATGTGATCTCAAAAAAATAAAAAATGTACTATTTCATAGGATGTCAAATAACTACTCATTCTCTCCTTCTCTCCTTCTCTCTCGCTTTCTATTATTTCTTTTTCCCCTATAAATGAAATTTTTGACAGACAAAATTAATAAAAACAAAACAATAATGTTACATCCTTCTAATTTATCACTCCTAATTTAATGATATTGAGATTAAATCTCACATGATGAAATTTTGATAAATCAAAATTTGACACTTGTCAAAAATATCATTATAGACAATTTTTAAAAATAGCACTGGTTTGATAAGTTGGGTTGATGCTAAAATAGTCATAAAAAAACAAAATGTCACTTTTAAATCATAATCATTTTATTTTTTCTCTTACAAAAAATTTAAAAAGTCAAAAATTTTATTCTCAATGAAACTTTTTAATCTCAAATTAAAATAGTTAAAAACCAACATATTCCAAAAAAAGACATAATAAATTAGGCGTCATTTTTATTAAGATTAAACAAGTTTTCAAATGCATCACAAAAACTAAAAAACAATAAAAATGAAGCAAAAACTGACTAAAAATTAAAAGGGCAATGTATTTACGCTACATATCCATAAAGAATCTAATTCTCTCTCTGTTTCTGCTATTTCTTTTCCCTACAAATTGAAATTTTGACAGACAAAATTAATAAAAACAAAAGAGAGATTTTTTAACTCTTAAACCATCTCAAACCTCAACAGCTTTAACACTCCCCTCCCTAGCAACTTCACTATTTGCACCATTGACCCCTTCAATATTATTATTATCACTACTACTACTTTTCACCCCCTTAAGAACCCCAAATTTCCTCAACAACCCCTCCCCCCAATCCCACAGATGCAAAATAATGTAAGTCCCAATTCCACCAATCAAACCGTATGCAATCGAGTAAGTCAACGGCATCAAAATCAACGTAACGAACGCCGGGATCGCCTCCCTCATGTCGTCCCATTCAATCTCCACCACCGATCTCATCATCAGAACGCCGACAAGAATCAACGGCGGCCCTACAGCCCACGGCGGAATTGAAGCCAGCAACGGCGTGAAGAAGAACGCCAGCAAGAAATAGCCCGCCACAGTTAACGCCGTCAACCCAGTTCTCCCTCCTTCCCTTATCCCCGTCGACGATTCGATAAACGCCGTCACCGGCGATGTACCCAACAACGAACCCACAACGATCGACGAAGCATCGGACATGAAAGCGAAGTATTGGCCTTCGAAATCACCATTTTCGTCTGTAAAACCCGCGAATCGAGCCATCGAATAGAGAGTTCCAGTGGTGTCCAGTATGTCTACGTACAGAAATGTGATCAGAGCTTCCCAAAAATGCCCCGTTCCCATGCTTTTGAAGCTGAGAGCTCCGGCTGTGTACTTGATTGAGTGAACATCCACCACTTTTTTAAAATATTGATAAGCCGTGTCGCCATCGGTGGTGTTTGGAAACACCGTCACGGTGGTGTTTCGAAACCACGACACGGCGGTGACGAAGATTATTCCGTAGATCATAGCACCCTTGATGTTTTTCACCATACAGTAAGCGATGATCACGAAACCCACAACGCCGAGCCAGAATGTAGGGCTTTCCATGCGACCGTTGAGGCAGAATATGCCGCCGGAGACTGTCCCGCCGGAGAGGAGGCTGACGGTGCCGTTTGCTGCTGTGACGACCGGAGCCAGGGAGGCGCGTGAGGAGCTTGGACATGCACCGAGTGTGACCAGCGTTGATGAGCTGTAACCGATGAGCCCGAGGCCTTGGTTGTTTTGTAATCCGATGAAAGCGAGGAAGAGTCCGATACCGGCGGAGGAAGAGATTCGTACCGGTTTCGGAACGAGTTTCGCGAGTTTCGCTCGTAACCCAATTGCTGAAATCATCAAGAAGATCATGCCTTCGATGAAAACAGCGGTGAGAGCGGAACGGTACGAGACGTTGCCGGAACCGTGAAAACCCACGACAGTATAAGCGAAATACGCGTTGGTTCCCATGCCCGGAGCAAGAGCCAGAGGAAGATTCGCGAACGTTCCCATTATCACACATCCGATGAGAGAAGAAGCGATGGTGGCGACGATGAGGTCTTTTCGGACCCGCTCGAGGCAAGCGGTGTAACCAGGATTGACCGGGTCGAATTTGCAGGAGGAGTCGGGTTGGATGAGGGTGAGGTTGCTGCCGGAGCAATTGGCGGCGGAGATGGTGGAGTCGGAGCAGAGGGGGATGCAGTCGGAGACGGAGCAGGTGGCGCCGGAGTCGGAGAGGATGGAGGCGTTGACGGCGAGGATGTAGGCCATGGTGAGGAAGGTGGCGGTGCCGGCGCGGAGCTCCGTCGTGAAGGTAGTGTTCCGTTCGGCCAGTTTGAACCGTTTTCCGACTCTGCTCTTCGCCATGAATATGTTGAGCCGGGTCAGTGGCGACCGGTTCGCCGGTCTACGGCTCTCCATCTCCATAATCTACGGCTGAAGTTTTTTTAGGTTGTTTATGTGTTTTTATACATATATATATATACACAGAGAGAGAGAGAGAGAGAGAGGAGATGAAGATTCTGTTATGGGAGGTATCTTGTATATATCCCCTAGCTAGCAGAGTATCTGAAAAGCAAGGAGTCAGGAGGATGACTTTGAAATTGTGAGGTTTGATAAGCAAACAACATGTGAAAATAAAATTTAAATAAGACTATTATTATTGGCACATCCACATTGACGTTAGCGTAGTCAATTATCTGACCTAAGAATTTTTTTATAAAGGGTTTACAAATTTTTAATTCACATTGATGTTAGCTTAATTCAAATTTTATGTTAATTTTTATTTTTAAATTCAACAATTTTGTTTATATATTTTAAAGTTAGTTTTAAGAGCATTCAATTTATAAATTCAAATTTAAATTTATTTAATTAAAAATATTTTATTCATAAAAATAAATTTAAATAAAATGATCAAAATACTCAGAAATATATATTGTACACATGGCTGAAACCAAATCCTAAGCTCTCTCATCCTCTCTCTCTTCTTCATTTCCCACCATGTCCCTCTCTCTAGTTCTACGTCTTGATCTGGTGATCTATTTCTCTCGGTCATCTCTTCATATATATATATATATATATATCTCTCTCTTCTTCCACCTCACCACCACATTCGTAGGTCTCCCACGGTATTCCTAGATTTTTTTTGGATCCAGTACTAATCCACTGAAGAAGTTGCAAGACGCATATGCAGGATCCTTTCCTAAGGGGATTTGTTACATTTACAAAGGCTCGAACTCGAGACATTTGCTTTAAGCGACCCAAGTCCCTTTTTACTTAGACCAACTCCCATTAATACCTCACCACTGTCACCACCACATTCATCAATACCATTTCTCATCAAACTAAATTTGACACAATAAACAACATATGATAGTATATATTTTATGCACATCATCTCAAATTTTAATAATAGCACAATTAAGGCTTTGTTTGGGAGTAGATTATTTTAGTAATTTTTTAACTTTTTAACTAAAATATGAAATAAAAAAAACTAATATGTTTCGAATAATTTTTTAACTTTTTACAAAAAGATGTGTAAAAAGTAAAGAGATTTTTTTTTTTTTTTGTATAAGTTATTGACTTTTTGATTTTTTTAGTAATTTTTTGACTTTTAGACTAAAACTGTTGTATGCCAAATGAGGCCTAAATAACAATAGCTAGAATTGCTCTAACAATGTTGTGTTATATTTGGTAGGATGCTTTGCAAATTGCAGTGTTACTGTTGTTAATCATGGTGAGAATAAATTAGTAAAAATGAAACTAAAACCTATTTTGACAATTGAGTTAAAGTCAACTTTTTAACTTTTTAATTTGTTTTAGGTCATACGACCTTTGTATTTTTTTTGCATATTTTTTTAAAACAAATCAAAAAAATTAAAAAATTAATTTTTAACTTATTTCTCAAAATAGGTCTAAATGTATTTATAAACAACTTGAAAAATTTTTTTATTAAAAAAATCAAAAAATTATTAAATTATTTGTCATCGTTAAAAAAAGTCAAATGTCACATTACTAAAAAAAAATCACTTTAATAACTTTTCAAATACATTAATTTTTTTAACTTCTAAAAAAATGAAAAAAAAAACAAAAAAGATATTAAAAAAGAAAAATGTTTTGGTGCCCGAATGAGCCCCGCCCCGAATGCCCCAAGAGAGAGAGAGAGGGAGGGAGAGAGAAGAGAGTGGAGAGGGAGATCGGAGAGGGAGATCGTTGCCGATCGTCGTCCGCCGTTGCTTGTTGCAATCGCCCGATCGTCGCCTGCTGCTTTCGCCAGCAGTTCATCGTTAAATGTCAGCCTCGCCTCGCCTCAAGTAGCTCCGCCTTTGCTCACGCCGCCCGCCTCCCCCGCCTCGGCCCGAGTTTGTTGGCCCCCTTCCCTCCCCCTCCTCTTCGTTTTCTTCTTCCTTCTGCTGAAAAAAAAAAAAAAAAAAAATTACAACCACAAAACGACGTCATTTCGTGATTTCGGGACATTTGGGAGAGCTGAATTCGAACTCTCAACCGCTTCTCATTAAAAAAATATAAATTAATATTAAAATAAAAAGCAAACTCAAACACCCCAGTAATAAAAGACAAAAAAAAGTAATTAAGATTCACTTTTGATAAATAATAAGTAGGGTCTGACTTTTTGCAAATGATTGAATCGAATTTGCTATCTCTAGTACACAGTTTGCGTTTGTGTTAATCAAAATGTAGTTCACAATTTGACATTTGATAGACGTGCGAACACACGGCCAGCCAGCTAGCATGAGCAATAACATTGTTCAAACATAAATAAACAAATAAATTAATTAATTATAAATATATTTTTTTAAATTTATTTAAAATATAAATTATTCTTTATAATTTAAAAAATTACAAATATTTCTTTGTCAAATTTTTTTTATTTAATAGAATTAATTAAAAATTAAAATTTTTAACTTTTTTCCTATATAAAAATAAAATTATTTAAATTATTCATTAAAATAAAATTTTAATACTATTAAAAATTGTTAATTAACTTGATGATTTATTAATAAAATGATATATTTGTTATAAAATTATAAACTTTAGAGATAGAATATAATTTCTAGAACTATATGAAATAATTCATAATTTAAATAACCTTCCGAGGGTGGGTTTGTAATTTACCAAAAAAAACAAAAAAAGGCCTAAGCAATAACAACGTGATGAAGTTGTCATATTTCAAGGCTTAAATAATGCAATACTGTTATAAATTGAGATATTTTTAGCACGCAAATTGTAAACAGATGAGAAAGTTACAAAATAATTATATTATAAATAAAATTATTTTTAATTTTTTGGTTTTTTATTCTGAACAGTTACTTAAGTGGTGATAGAGAGGATACTTAGATGTTAAGATAAGTGAAATTTCAAGTTTAAACATATGAAGAGACGTTTGCGTTGTACTAACATACTAACTGTTGTCTTGTAAAATAATGAAAATATTTTTTTGTGTAACTCTGACACTCGGGAAGAGTTGCACCAAACACATCCAAACACATGAATGGGATTTGCACAAGAGACTTATGTGAAAACAGAACTCTACTAAAACATGATTTTATCATATTTTTTAGAAAAGCAATTGGTATTTTTTTTTTTTAGTTGGAATGGTCACTGTTGTCATTTTTGAGCTCATATCGATGAGTCAAATTATTTATTTTGTCAGGTCTTTTGTAGAAATCATTTATACTAAAAATCAAATCAATTGGATATGGGAGCCACTCTATCGAATTACATTTATCTAAAAAATAATTTACAAATAACATAATTTTAAAAGTAGTCTGTTAGTTATTTTTCAAATATGTGTGATTTGATCGAGTAACGTTCGATATTCAATCAATTTGATTTTCATTATGTAAGATTTTCTCTAAAAGTCATACAAAATGAGTTCGAATTACTTATACGAAACAAAAATGGGTCTACAATGAGCTAGACTAGACTATTTAGTTAGATATCCAAACAGAAGAAAATCTAATCCTACCAAAAATAATACCTAAATTAAATATTGTGTGACTAAATTTTTTTTTAAATGTAGATCTCACTTTATATTAATTAAATTTATGACAAACATTCACTCTGTTTGGTTTAAGAGTTTGAAAAAACAATTTTCAAATTTTCAATCCATATTTTTTTCTACTATTTTTTGATATTTTAATCATTTTTTTCCCCCCGATTTAGATTTTCTTTATCTATATACATTTTAAAAGTATAACATTTGTCAAAAAAATCTTTTAAAAATTCACTAAATATAAAAAAAAATATTTTTAATAATTTTTGATATTTTTATAGATTTCTTTACAGTTTTTGTTTTTAACTTTCTAAGTGCATTTAAATTAAGTGTATTTAAAAAAAAAAATGACTAGAGTATGAATTTTTTTTACTAAAAACAACAAAATATGCAAAAATATATTTGTTTTATTTTATTTTTTTTAAAACTCCAAATCAAAGAGTGATTATTTTCGAGATAAGATTATTCTATAAAGGGTCATTTTTTTGATAAATCATCTTTCTAAGTGTTTTATTGCATCTAACACATATTCTTTTTTATTATTTCATTAAGTCATATTTAATATAATATGACGAAATCATCCTTTCTAATTTTTTGCACGTGTTTCTATTTTGAAACTAATACATAACAATAGTCCCTCATTTTATGGAGAAAATCTCTCTCTCATTCTAAAGAGAAAATAGTTCTCTTATTCTATGGAGAAAATCTCTCCCTTATTCTAAGGAGAAATCTCTTCTGCATTTCATGGAGAAAATCTCAAATTATGAATTTTGATCTTTTTTATAATTTCAAAATTAAAAATAACACAACAAAAAATCTGAATGAAAATTAAAATACAATGTGAATGTTCACAATAAAAAACAAATATACAACTAACTTTTAAAAAATACAAAACACATACTTAAGTATATTGTGAAAATACATAATAAACAACAAACATACAATTAACTTTTGAAAAAATAAAATTCATACCAAAATACAATGTGAATGTTCACAACTTATAATTAACATACAATTAGACTTAAAAAATAACTCATACCAATGTAAACATTTACATTGCAACATGAAAACATAAAACAAAATTGAAAAAAGTGAAAATCGATTACTTCAATTGTTCAATGGTAACAAAAATGATTGTTTAACTAACAAGTATAGTATCAAAAATAATAAACATACAATTATCTTTCGAAAAAACAAAACTAATACCAAAATGCAATATGAATGTTCATAATTTACAATTAATATACAACTAGGTTTAAAAAAATAAAAATAAACTCATACCAATGTGAACATTCACGCTGTAATTTGAAAACGTAAAATAAAATTAAAAAAAGTGAAAATCGACTATTTCGATTGTTCAATGGTAACAAAAATGATTATTCAATTAAGAAGTATAGTAAAAAAAATAAAATATAACTAACTTTTGAAAAGTTTCAAAAAAAACCTCATATCAAAATATAATGTGAATTTCACAATTTACAATTAACATACAACTAACCTTAGAAAAATTAAATTCATACCAATGTGAACATTCATACTGCAACATGAAACAAAATTGAAAGAAAAAAAAATTGACTATTTTAATTGTTTAATAATAACAAAAAATGATTGTTCAAATAATAAGTATAGTAACAAATAACCAATAATATGTGAACTTTCACATCTTGTAAAATATATAATTATATCCATATTTATATTCTAACATTCACACTGATTGATAAAAAAATAGAAACAATGGAAGTAATAGAATTAGAAATAAAAAAAAAAAAAAATTATTCACTCTAAAAACAAAAAAATATCATCCACATCATCATCTTCATCATCTTTATCATTATCACTATCATTAATAATCTATGCAATTTCATCATTCCATCAATCCAAATCAAACCAAACCCATCTTTAAAGAATATGTTTGTAACAAAATTGATTGGACATAAACAAAGTTTCGACTTACAACAATGGAGAAATATAGAGTTTCGAACATAAAGCAACAATGGACGAACATGGAACTTCAGACACAAAGTGACAATAGAAGAACACAAAGTTTTACTCCTAACAATGGATTAATATAATATTATTTCACTATCATGTGCAAACTAAAGTTTCTAAATCCTACCAAATAGAAAGTTTCAAAACCCTAGCACAATGAAATAATATCACAAATGTGAATGAAATTGATCAAAAAGACAAATGTAAATAATGATAACTACTAAAATAGAGGTAGCAACAAAAAAGAAATGTATATATCCTTTTTATATGTAATATATATCAATAATAGACAAAAGAGTATAATAATCTAACAAACAATATAAAAACGATCTTATAGAATAAAAGTATAAATATATAGAATTAACTAAGTCATAATTTTTCTTAATAGACTTATTGAATCAAAACACCTCTAAATAAAATTTATTAATAAAAAAACCCTTTTATGAATAATGTGAATGCTGTTGCAGTAAACAATTTTACGCAATGCTGAAAAACTTGGCCAAGTTTCGTATTAGAGCAATGTAAGTGGCGTGGACTTTGGAACAAATGAGTTGTGGGTTAATTGGCTACTACTACAACCTTCCGCAATTTGACTTGTCTGTCCAATGGCATACCCTAGGCTTAAGTTTCCGAGGGATATTGCAGCTTCGGTTTCACACTTGTTGTTATATATAGATATTTAATTTTAATTTTAATTTCTTTTATTTATTTATCACACAGTCAGAGAAAGAGCAATTACAAAATAGTGCTATACAATCAATAAGTCAAAGCTCTTGATTTACAATGTCCCTCTATACAAAATAATTATTTTATTTTTTTAAAACGCCTGATTAACCATGTAGATATTATATGCTTGTATAATTAGAAAATAAAGACTTGTGTGATAAAGTTTCTAAATATTGATTAAGCACACAATTACATAATATTCTAATCTCTATCGTAGTTTCAAATCTTGAGAATATTGTCATAAATAAAACAAATAAACAATAGGTATAGATAATCCCTTGTCAATGAATCATCTCTAATTCCAAACCAAAAATGATGAAACTAGAAAATGAGCTTTTTCTATACTCACGAAAAATTACTCTAGGTTCAGTTTATGCCTAGGAGAAATTTCATTGGATATGACCGACCAACATTGGAGTGAAAAGACAATATTATGATCTTATGTTTGACACTCGAGTTCCTAGAAAATATAGTTTATATTTGCTTACCAACCATAAATAAATCTTTGTGAGAGATAAAATTAAGCTCAAAATTGGCACATTAGCCGACCATGATATTGAGGAAGGGTACGGAGATTGACAATCTGGAGATAATCGGCAATATTAGAGTGCAACAATATAATGCTAATCAATAATGATGAAGCAATGCAAGCATAATGCATAGAGACCAAGCAAACACCAACTACCATGCTGACGTGTTACTCTTATTGGAGAATGGCCTAATCACTTCAGAAAGGTGTCCGATCTCCATAATAGTTGGATGATTGAACCAGCATATAAGAGAAATGCCTATTTTGAGAAGATGGTTATAATCAGTTTTTTGGTGAAAAGCTGATTATAAACAGATTATAATCAGCTTTTTTGTGAGAGAGGAAGTTGGTAATAATCTGAAAATCAGATTATTACCAACTTGCCAAAAGAGCCCAAAGTCTCTAATAATAATGATAGAGTAAACTACTAATAGGTCTTATTTTTGAGACTTATTATCCATTAAGTCCTATTAATAAATTTATTAAGTGATAAAGATAAATTTATCAGTCTTTTATTTTTATGAATAAATTTATAGTGATAAATTTATCAGTCTCTTTGTTTTTATGAATAAATTTATAGTGATAAATTTATCAATCTCTTATTTTTATAATGTTAAATTTATTAGTTAGGACCTGTAGGTAAATAAGTCTAGTTAATAGGACTGATTAGTAAGTACCCCATAATGATAAGCATCTTATTTTGTTTGGTTATCAAAAAAATGACAAGCATTTCCAAACATGGTCCAAAAGGCAAAGAAGTGATTGAAGTTCTATAGATAGGAGTTCCGCACTCATAAGGTTATTCGCTACTCACAATGCTTCTCTTTTTCCATTGAAGAACATCCTTAACTTGGGTATCAGAGTGCCCATTCCAGTCAACTCACCGACCAAATCACTCTAGTTGTTCGTTAAAGTTTTCAGTATTGTGATTCAGACTATGGGTGTATGTTGAGAAACATGAAACAAGATTTGACTTATCAAAATCTTAGAATCTCAAAGTTATGAAAGGGAATTTTTGTGAGTCTTTGAATGACAATCTTTATCAAATTTCTTATGTAATTTTTGCCTACCACATTTGACTTGACGGCAAGCGGATTGTGATCAAAGCCATGTGTCATTATGTCAGCAATGAGCTCTCTGAAGCCCAATTCATATTTCCGTGGTTCTCACAAGAACTAGCTATCAAGTATGTAATCTGTGACTACAATAAACCAAATGAATCCTAATATATATGTTGGTGATACTTACAAATAAAACACCAGAAAATACACAAAATAAAAGTTACAACAATTAATATAAGGGCTGAGGCGCGGGAAACTCGCTCTCTTTAAGGAGATTCAAGCCCTCTGCGGTTAGGCAAAGCCTCACACCGGTGCAGCAGAAAAATCTTGACTTGTCCCCCCCAGGATACAACAGCCCGACTAAGTCGTATGGTTCACCAATACTGCACAATTGGTTAAACCCAAAGCTTTATCTCACACACCCTTTTTTATTTGCCTAATAATCTCACACAAAACATAGCCAAAACAACCAAAAACTTCTTTACCTCTTATGGATATATATAAAATATGACACAAGTTCATTATAAATATAAGTGAAACCTTGGTGGAGAAGCTAGAGACTTGAATGGATAAGTCTTTGGTGGACAAAGACTTGGTGGTCATGGATAAGTCTTGGGAAGACTTGGAAGACTATGGCCATGCCTTATCTAGATGACTTGGAATGGATAAGCTGCAAAGACTTGGAGAAGACTAATGATGACTAGATGGATAAGTATGAGAAAGACCAAGACCAAGACTAAACTAGGAAGAAAAGAAAAGAAAAACCAACAATAACACAAGATAATATTAAAATACCTGCTAACATTCCCCCACCTATTTTGATATTATAGGTAACAAAGACTGAGATTATTAGGCAAATAAGGATATTATGCATCATGGTAGGTGTGCTCTGCATTGAACCTCCATTAGTGAAACAATAATATCTACTCCAGAGTCAATAGTATGCTCAGCATTGAACTATGACTGCTTAAGGGAAATAAATAATTATTACACACACATAATATTCCAAGTGTTCACAAAAGCTTTAAAAGCTAGCACGTTACGGCCTTGTGCGATCCCAGGATTCATGAGTGTATTTGAGAATTAGCCCAAATCTCATAGGTAGCGGCCCCACTACCACACTCACATAGGTGAATTCTGTCAAGGGTGCTCCTGTAACTATGACACCCCACTCAATAAGAGCTACAGAAATTCATTAAGAGTTTTTTAATAACTCAACCTCTACAACGTTACAGGATAAATGCACTTACATCATAGGGATGGGTAAAAGATAATTTAGTGCATTTCTCACGGCCATCATATGATCGTTTTTCTCGTTGAACCCAGTTACAGGATCTCTGGTCCCTGGGTTGAGTATCCTCATACATGGCTCCTGCTATATTCAATGGGCTTCAACCCCATCCCCCTTGATGTATTCCAGACTCTATCTCTTGCTAAGGCCTTAGTTAATGGATCTGCAAGATTATCACCAGATTTAATATAATCCACATTTATAATGCCATTATTCATATAAGATCTCACAGTACTGTGTTTTCTTCTGATAGGTCTGGATTTACCGTTATAATAACGGTTATTAACTCGACCAATTGCTGCGGTGCTATCACAATGAATCAATATAGGTGGAATCGGTTTTTCCCAACAAGAGACTTCATTTAACAAATCTCTCAACCAATTTGCTTCTTCACTAGCTGTAGCTAAAGCAATAAGCTCAGCCTCCATTGTTGAATTAGCAATAATGGTTTGTTTTTTCGATTTCCAACTTATAGCACCACCTCCCAATGTAAATAAGTAACCAGTGGTTGATAATGAATCACCTGACAGGGTATTCCAATCGGCATCACTGTAACCTTCAAGTACTGCAGGAAATTTATTATAAAACAAGCCATATTTTATGGTACCAGATAAATATTTCATAATACGCTCAATGGCTAGCCAGTGATCACTGCTAGGCTTGCTAGTAAACCTGCTAAGTACTCCAACTGCATAGGCAATGTCAGGTCTAGTACAATCAGTCGCATAACGCAAGCTACCAATCATACTAGCATATTCCTTTTGATTAATTACATCCTCATCATTTTCAATAGGAAATAAACGCACATGAGGATCAAAAGGAGTAAGAACATGCTTGCAGTTATAAAAATTATATTTTTTCAAAATTTTCTCAACATAATGCGACTGATCAAGAAATATACCATCACAATTTTTGGTAATTTTCATTCCCAAAATATAATTAGCCTCACCAAGATCTTTCATATCAAAGTGGCTGCTAAGCATATTTTTAGTTGCCATGATGATATGCAAATTAGAGCCAAATATAAGTAAATCATCAACATAGAGGCTAATAATGACATGTGAATTCTCTTCAGATTTATAATAAATGCATTTATCACATTCATTCGTTTTATAGCCATTCTCAATCATGCAGGAATCAAATTTCTCATGCCACTGTTTAGGGGCCTGTTTTAAGCCATAGAGGGATTTAACTAGCTTGCACACTTTGCTTTCTTGACCGGGTTCCACAAAACCCTCGGGTTGATCCATATAGATTTCTTCACCCAGGTCACCATTTAGAAAGGCTGTTTTAACATCCATTTGATGAATTTGTAGATTATGAATTGCAGCCACTGCAATTAATAATCTAATGGATGTAACTCTAGTAACCGGAGAAAATGTGTCAAAAAAGTCAAGATCTGCTTGTTGTTTAAAACCTTTTGCAACAAGTCTTGCTTTATATTTATCAATAGTTCCATCCGGTTTAAGTTTTTTTCTCAAAACCCATTTACAGCCAATAGTTTTACAACCTGGTGGTAAATCTACTAAAACCCAAGTTTTATTGGATAACAATGATTCCATCTCATCATTTACAGCCTCGTTCCAAAAAACAGAGTCAGGAGATGCTAAAGCTTCTTGTAAAGTTAATGGAGTTTCCTCCACATTAAAAACATGATAATCAGGGCCAAAATCTTTTTCTATTCTGGCTCTTTTACTCCTTCTAGGTTCAAAAACTATAGGATCTTGGTTTTGTAAAAGAGGAGTAGCGGAACCAGTTTCAGATAAAATATTTTCTTGATAATTTTGACCCCCACCATTTTTAGATTTAAAAGGAAATTTTTCTTCATGAAAAATTGCATCTCCTGATTCAAAAATTATTTTGTTTTCAAAATCAAAAAATCTATAGGCTGTACTATTTGTTGCATATCCAAGAAAAGCACAAGTGGCAGCTTTCACACCTAATTTAGGTCTTTTAGGGTCCACAAGTCTAACAAAAGCTAGACAACCCCAAACCCTCAAATATCTCAAATTTGGCTTATGCCCTTTCCACAACTCAAAAGGTGTAACTTTTGTTTTTTTATGTGGCACTCTATTCATGACATAACATGCAGTTAAAATTGCTTCTCCCCACAAATTTGAAGGAGCACGTGCTTCAATTAGCATAGCATTTGTTAAATCAGTTAAAGTTCTATTTTTCCTTTCTGCTACACCATTTGATGCAGGTGAATATGGTGGAGTAGTTTCATGGATTATTCCCAAAGACTGAGCAAACGAGTTGAATCCAAAAGATTCATATTCCCGACCTCTATCACTTCTATACCTTTTAATCTTTTTACCGAATTGATTTTCAATTTCAAGAAGGAATTCTTTAAATTTTTCAAAAGCATCACTTTTATTTTTCAACAAGTATACATAAGTGTATTTTGAAAAATCATCAATAAAAGTGATAAAATATCTATTTCCACCACGTGTTAAAATTCCTTCAAATTCACATAAATCAGTGTGAATTAGTTCTAACAATTCAGTATTTCTTACTACGCTTTTATGAGGCCTTTTAGTTATTTTTGTATTTGCGCAAACTTCACATTTCTCAAATTTATTTGTCAGTCTGGGAATTAATCCTAAACTACTCATGACTCCCACATATCGGCTATTAATATGACATAAACGAGCATGCCAAAAATTCATAGAAGACAGCATGTAAACAGAAACATGTACTTTCTTATTCTCAACATTTAATTTAAACATTCCATCACAGGCATACCCTTTTCCCACAAATATGCCTTTTTTAGTGATTACATATTGGTCAGATTCAATAGTCTGCTTGAAACCAGCTTTGTTGAGCAAATAACTCGACATCAAATTTTTTCTCATGGACGGTGTATACAACACATCTTTCAAAACAAGCACACGTCCAGAGGTAAAATTCAGCTCAACATCCCCGCACCCGAGCACCTTGGTTAAACTGGAGTCACCAAGCATAACAGTCTTCTCCTCATTAAAAGGAGTGAAATCTTTGAACCAGTCTTTATCATAGCAGACATGCCTATTGGCACCAGAGTCTGCCCACCACCCTTCCACAGATTGAACCATAAAAATATCTGTGATCATAGCCACAAATGGTTCCTCGGTAACATTAGCCTGTGGTCGAAACTGTTGTTTCCGAAATTTGCAAGTTCGAGCAATATGCCCACTTTTACCACACACAAAACATGTCACATTTGTTAAATCTTGTGAAGGGGGTTCTTGGTTCCATTTCTTTTGCCTCAGGTAATTTTTATTTTGTGGTCTTCCAGTATTTTTCCAAATTTTCTTAACTGGCTTCAAATGACTATTTTTATGAAATCGACCTTTAGGTAAATTATTTCCAGAAGTTAAATTTACCTTTGCAGTGGAATGCTCTTGTGTCATAAGAGCATCTTGTCCTCGAGCTTCCTCCTCCACCCGAATCCGTGTGATTAAAGTTTCCAAGGACGTCTCTTTTTGCTTATGGCGCATTGACTTCTGGAACTCCCTCCAAGATGATGGAAGTTTGTCAATAATACCTGCGACAACAAGATTGTCTCCAATTTTGATGCCTTCAGATCTAACTTCAGCCACTAGCATCTGAAAATCTTGGACTTGCTCCACCACTGATTTTCCATCTATCATCTGATAGCGAAAAAACCGGCTTGCCGCATATTTTTTAGCGCCTGCCTCTTCAGTGTCATATTTGTTCTGCAAGGCTTTCCAAATTTTCTTGGCAGTGGTGTAAGTAGTATCATAATAATCATAAAATTGATCTGAAAGACAGTTCAAAAGATAATATCGACATTTATACTCATCTGTGTTATATTTCTCGACTTTTTCAAGATGAGCAGCATACTCCTCGTCAGTCATCTCTTCAGTGGGGACTTTGTTCGGATTTTTCTCAGTTAGGATATACGCCACCTTGAGGAGACTGAGGTAGAAAAGCACCTTGCCTTTCCATCTCTTGAAATGGGCTCCCTTGAACCGGAAGGGCTTGTTGAGATCGCCGGTGTTGTCGTTGGGCTTCTCCAGTACTGGCTCCATGAACTTTTGCTATTTGAATCTCCTTAAAATTGTTGGTGATACTTACAAATAAAACACCAGAAAATACACAAAATAAAAGTTACAACAATTAATATAAGGGCTGAGGCGCGGGAAACTCGCTCTCTTTAAGGAGATTCAAGCCCTCTGCGGTTAGGCAAAGCCTCACACCGGTCTTGAAAAATCTTGACTTGTCCCCCAGATACAATGACTAAGTCGTATGGTTCACCAATACTGCACAATTGGTTAAACCCAAAGCTTTATCTCACACACCCTTTTTTATTTGCCTAATAATCTCACACAAAACATAGCCAAAACAACCAAAAACTTCTTTACCTCTTATGGATATATATAAAATATGACACAAGTTCATTAAAAATATAAGTGAAACCTTGGTGGAGAAGCTAGAGACTTGAATGGATAAGTCTTTGGTGGACAAAGACTTGGTGGTCATGGATAAGTCTTGGGAAGACTTGGAAGACTATGGCCATGCCTTATCTAGATGACTTGGAATGGATAAGCTGCAAAGACTTGGAGAAGACTAATGATGACTAGATGGATAAGTATGAGAAAGACCAAGACCAAGACTAAACTAGGAAGAAAAGAAAAGAAAAACCAACAATAACACAAGATAATATTAAAATACCTGCTAACAATATATATATGCAAATACCTCTATTCCAAAAGAGCCAGTTTGAATCTAGCAAATCATATGTAAAATTGTTAGCTATACAGAACATTTTCACAAAAATATTATAAAAAATTAGGCCCATTTTGAGAAGTGGGTTATAATCCACTTTCCATATTATAACTTACTTCCTCTCTCATAAAAAAGCTGCTTATAAGCAGCTTTTAACCAAAAAGCTGATTATAACCATCTTCCCAAAATAACCCTTAATTGTGTGTTTTAGATTCATTATACATATGAACTCTATAATATACATGAATTAAATTTGGACTATACAATAATTTTTTAGATATTTTTCTGTACACCAATTCTATCTCTAGATCTTTATTGAATCGCATTACATAGATATACATGCATACACACACACAGGGATAGAATTAGGAGAAGACTATGAGGGGCCATGGCCCCCTTATTTCTGTGAAAAATACTGTTTGTCATAATATTTTAAAAATATATATATCATTTTATACATAAAATGGCCCCCTAGTATAAGAAAATTCATATTTTATTATTCTCCCATCTTGCCTTCTTTTTCTATTTTGCACTAAAAAAATTTTCTTCATCCTATAAGAAATTGCTTCTATGGTATTTAATTTTTTTTTTATGTATATATAATTTATATATCATATTGTACATACATGTGTGTTTGTGTATTTGGTGATTTTTTTTTTCTGACCCCTTCGGCAATAAAATCTTGGTTTCGTCATATATATACATACATATATAAATGGGTTAATTATACTTTTAACCTTTATAGTTTAATCTAAATTTCATTTTAGTCTCTATAATTTCAAATTGAACAATTTGATCCCTCCACTTTAATATAATTTCAATTTAAGTCCTTTTGTCAAAATTCAAGGTTAAAATTAATAATTTTAGAACACTTACCAATTTTTTGAGATGTACATATAGATAAAATTAATAAAAATGTAAATGAAAATGACCAAATTAAAACTGAATTTAAAGTATAGAGATTAAATTATTCAAATTTAAATAATAAAAATTAAAATAAAATTTAAGTGAAATTATAAAATAAAAAAAAGGAAAATTTACCCATAAATCCTATTTTTTGAAAAGTTGAACCATTTAGTCCTAAAAGTTTTCTTATGCACCATTTAGTCCCATTTTATTTTAATAATATTATTCTTTAATTTTGATTATTATACAGATTACAATACTACCCATTTTGTGGAATGTTTATTTTCTAAAAATCTGTAACATTATGAAAACATATACATCAAACACCATTAGGCCACTTATACATCAAACACCAACGTATCTGGGCTTACATCAAACATCTCTCGCTCTGTTTCAACATCACCATTAGGCCTCTCTCTCTCCTACTTCTTTCTCCATCATTCTTGATCTTACCGTCTACCGACAATGTCCGTCACCGTAAGTCCACCGGCCGTCCGATCTTTCTGTCTTTCTCCATCCCAGGTGGGAATCCGACGGTTTAGGATGGCCGTCCGATCTAACGTTGTCACCGTCGCCCCAATCTTGACAAAGTTGCAGAAAGATTGCGCTACTCCTTTGCCCCTCTTGCGCCACGTGGCCGACTCCATGGCTGCCGACATGCGTGCTGGCCTCTCCTCTGACACTGGCCAATGCCATCGCGGTCCGCTCTCCCGACTCCAACGCTACCGTACTCTCTCTCATCAAAACCTTACTCTATATCTATTCGCGTGTAGATATATATATATATATATATATATATGTATGTATATCATGCACTTTGATGCTATGAGCTCTCGATGAATTCGAGCCCTAGTTGATCTCTAACACTCAACTCTCTCATCCCCTGTGGGATTTACAGCAATAGAACACAGGTTCGATTGATTTCTGTATGGGTAGTTTTATGTGTGTGTGTAGTCAATTTTCGATTGACTTCTAATTGATTTACTTAACAACTGTGATTTGGGATTTTTAGGGTTTTGATCGTTGAGCAAGATCAAGAAACCAGATTTTCTTGATGATGATGATGATGCTTATGATGAATTCGGAGGAACCCTAACCCTAACAGTATCTACAATGTCTCTCTCGTTAAACATCAGCGTCACTTTCGAATTCAATTTCGAATTCATGAGTTTTGGTTATGAGATATGGCACTGTACAATGAGAAGCTCTGGAACAAACACGCGAAACAATTCACACATGTGATCTGGAAAATGGGAGTCTGAAGAACGATGTTTGATGTTCGATTAGGCCCTGATGTTTGATGTTTGATAGTGGAGATGTTCAATGTTTGAAGAACAATGTTTGATGTTCGATTAAGCCCTGAAATTTAATTTTTTTGTTGATGTTGCTGGTTCGGAATGTTTGATGTTCATATGTTGATGATTAATGTTGGTGATGTTTGATGATGTTTTGTTAATGTTTGATGTTGTTGATGTTTTTTTTTGATGTTGTTGATTTTTTTTGTTGATATTGTTGGTCCTGAATGTTTGATGTTCATATGTTGATGATTAATGTTGGTGATGTTTGATGATGATTAATGTTGCTGATGTTGTTGATGTTTTTGTCAATATTTGAAGAACAATGTTTGATGTTCGATTAGGCCTGAAATTCAATTTTTTTGTTGATGTTGTTGGTCCGGAATATTTGATGTTCATATGTTGATGATTAATGTTGGTAATGTTTGATGTTTGATGATGTTTGATGTTGTTGATATTTTTGTTTGATGTATATGCCCTTTATGGTCAATTTCCATATAATGGGACCTTTCAGTCTATCAGAAAACTTTTAGGACTAAACAGTGTATAAGTTATTAATTTGGGATTTATTGGTGCATCACCCTAAAAAAAAAATAGTTGAAAGTACTAAGGCCTTGTTTGATTGGGGAGATTGGGGGGGGACTATCCACTATTTGGACTTGAGTCCAAATAGTGTTCCTTATCCGCCGTTTGATTTTTTTTTAGTCCGGCGGACTCCATGTCCGGCCAGACTCCATGTCCCCCATATGGGGGACTATCCTGTCCTGGGGGGGTGTGGGACAGAAAGTGGGGGACTAATCACTGTTTGGATTAGATGATGAAATGACCATTTTGACCATCTACTATTTAATTATGTATTATATTTAATAAAATTCAATAAAATTTAAATGTCTCAATTTAAAAATAAAATAATTTTATTTAACTTTTTATTGATGTTTTATTTATTTAATTTTTTGAAATAATTTTTTATGGATATTTTATTGATGTTTTATTTTAAAATTTTGTTTATGTTTTATTTAATTTCATTATTTAAATTTAATAGATGTTTTATTTAATTTCATTTTTTGATTATTATTTTTTTTAAAACAAATTTATTTAAAATCTTAATTAAAAAAAATAATATATATTTTTATTGATATTTTATTTATTTATTTATTTTTTTAAAAAATAAATTTATTTAATTGTGTAAAAAATAAAATAAAATAATTTTTTATTTAATCTAACTAAAAATAATTAAAATATTAAAGATATGTTTAATATTGCTATTACTTAGTAAACAATTAAAAAAGGGTAAAATAGTCATTTGTTCATTTATTCTATCCAGTCTGTCCAACCAAACGTTGGATTCACTAAAAATAGTCCGGGAGATTCACAGTCCGGACATCTAATCGTATGAAAAAACAAACACAGGATACATATCCAATCTAACCAAATAGTCCGGGGGATTCCAATCCCAAGACTCAAGTCCGATGGATTCTAATCCCTTCTTTTTCAGTCCGTCCAATCAAACACACCCTAAAAGTAATGCTCTAATAGTACCACTAATGATGTTACAGTAAACAAGACCCACTGTTTATTTTTATTTTTTTTTAACATTTCTAATATATTAGTACAATTAATATTTTTTTTTAATCGTATAAATCATTGTTGAAAAGTAAAAGGTGTAAGCAACCCTAGCCATTGTACCACACAATGCTACAAACGTAGGGAAACAAGGAGTCACCAAGCCCTAGTTGATGAAGTACAAAGCTTTAGATGTTTAGGGCCAATTTTAATGATGTCGTAGCTCCAAGGAGGTATCTCTCATAGGTATGGCAATTTCTCCTCTCGCGCTTGACGTTTATATTTTTGTTTCTTTATTTCTTATTTTATATATTTTTAATTTTTGTTACTTATCAATTACTATTCATAATGTATCATATTATTTTTTATTTTTATTAATACTTACTGTACCATGATTCATCATATTGCAAAATTAATTACCCTCCCAACCGTTGCCACCTCTCTACTTTATACTACCTCTGATATGACTTAAAGCGGAGGCGAGACATTCCATAAACCCATCTTCATCCTTTCCATCACATCCCATTCCAACCGTGTGTCATCTCTAATTCTTCTTTGTCAATAGTATACAATACTTATTAGATTCATCGCAAGTATAAAGAAGATCATACCCGAAATATATATATACATATATACACTAGTTTACGCAGGCATGTACATGGCACGTGTTGTTATTATAATATGTTTAAGTTTTGTATTTTTATAATTTTTAAAAAATTAAAATATTATTATATAAAATTGAATAGAATAAATTATTAAATATATGATAGAATTATGTGGTATGATATATATATTTTTTGATTTGTTATATATCCAATGATATCGATTCTAATTCTATTACCATATCACTTTGTGTGAATTTATGAGTCTTTAACATTTATTTCGAATTTAAAAAAAAATTATGGTGTGTAACTTTTCCCAACAAATAAATATAAAATAAATATTAAGATAATTTTCTTATCTAAAAAAAATTACTAAGATAAGTTACTGAACTAATAAAGAAGCAGAAGAAAATATATATATATATATACAAATGAATAATTTTATTAATACATAAATCATACTCGCATAACAAATGATCAATTTTATTAATAAATAAATCATTAAGTAAAGTAACAATTTTTAATGATAAGAAAAATATTTTTCAATTAACCCTTTTGTTAATAAATAAATCATTAAGTCAATTAACAATTTTTAATGATATGAGAAATATTTTTCAATAAATAATTTTGATAATTTATTATTGCATAGGAGAAATTTTCTTTTTCCTTGAGTATTGTGTTAAATTAAAATTTATAACAAACGATAGTTGTAATTTCTAGTATTATAAGATCAATTCATATTTTAAACAAACATTATGAGTGTATATGTAATTTGTCAAAAAATAAAATATTTATGTTTTATAATTAACCAAGAATGTTTGTATAATTACGAAAAAACCTGTTTTATAATTGACCAAGAATCTTTGCGTAATTACGAAAAAAACCTGTTGCATTATTGACCAAGAATGCTTGCATAATTACGGAAAAATCTTCACTCAACATATAGGCTACCATTAGAAAATTATTCAAAATAAAAGGACAAAATAAAAAAAAAAGATGAAACTCAAACAGCTAAGCGTCTCTTATACATATAGATATATATAAAATATATTTACACATAATATTATTAATTAGTATATAACTAGTATTATATAAAACTGTGAGTGGGAATATTGATGAATCCATTCCCACACTTGCCCCAAGAGGACATTTTCCTTTGGATGATTATGACAAGAGCAAATAAACAAATCAAATAATTGTAACAAAGCATTGGGCTTTTATTATATCAATTTTCCAATATGGTAACTTTAGGGAAAGCAATGGTAATGGTTACATCATGGGAATTAAAATTTCACTTATATCCAGATATGCTTAGTTGGGCCTACACCTCTTCCACTTATTTCATCATGTTAACTAGTGGCATACTGCCTGTTTTCTTTTATTAATTTGATAATGTCAATGAAATCTTTAAACTCAAGATTAATTTTTTTCATCTTTAATTGATCACTTCAAAGGTTACATTTGAATTTTAAATTTGTTAAGGAAAATATATATATATATATATTATATAAAGAAAACGAAATTGTAGTTAAACCAAAAAAAAAATGAGAACTTTTAACTAATATATATTCATTTTCAGTTTTCCTTTTTTTCTCATCCAAAAAAATAAAAAATAAAATTCTTGTTCTTTTTCTATCTTTTTATTTTTTATTTTTTTAAACTCATATACCTTATATCAAAATTATTAAAAGTTTTTAAATGAGAGCAATAACTTTATTATTTATATTTTCATTACATTCACTCACGTATAGTGAGACACTTTTTGTAAGTCTGTTATAAATGTGAAAATATTTTAAATTATTGGATAAGTGATAAGGTTCGAACCTCCGATTTATTTTTCACTCTGATAGCTAATGATTAACTCATCTAAAAATTTAAAACTTTTAAGCGAGAGACAATTATATTCTGGTCATATTATTTAGTACATAGAATAATTAATATATAACTTAAATTCATTGCGCGTGTAATAGAGATCCTACCCAACTTTATTATTTATTATTTAGATCCTCATTATATTTAATATACATAAATTTCAACAACAACAATTCCTTAATCATAAGGACCTTGTTAAATCCAAACATTGCTTTGGAGAAAAGGAAAAGAGAATGCAGTGTCCAAATGATGGCACAAGGCGATCATTTGGTAGTTTAAAAGTATAGTTACGCGATATTTTAAATAATTACAAAATATAAAAAAATATAATAAATAATAATTGATAAGAAAATATGAAAAATGTTTGAGGGTCACAAAAGGTGTGGCTCAAATGACTCAAATTTATCAAAACGATATCATTTTGGACTCAAAACTTATTAAAACGACGTCATTTTAACAAATTCAAATTATTTAAGCCACACTTTTTGAGACTGTCAACTACTGCCTTTATATAATACAATGGGTGTATAATTTTCCCGGAATAAGAGGGAGGAATGGAAATAAATGTGCAGATAGATAAGGTACCTACTACACTTTTAATGACCAGGAAACTATGAATGGTCCTCAAGTAGTGGAGGAGTGGCTTTTCTTATTTTTGTATTACTTTCACATTATGATTAGAAAGTTGGACATAGCTCTCCCTTCCCTCTCTCGTCTTCTTTTTTGCTAGTAGTGGGATGTGATGTGAGATGTAAGTACAAGTCGTTACAACTTGTTATACTCTCAATTATCTCTTCTCTCTCACTTATTCATATAAGATTCACTAATAATGTTAGATATTTATAATTTAAATTTTAAATTTATTTATAATGGTGTAATAAGAGAAGAAGATTTTATATAATTGAATATATGATAAATTAAAAATTAAAATGTATCTTATCATGAATAATACTATATATATACTAATTAGTGTACTAACAAATAATGTGACATAATTTAAAAAATTTTGAATAGTTGTAATTTGTATAATGGATGAGGTTATAATTTTAAAATAATAATATCATAGTAAATCTTAGTACATTAATTAATATATTAATTAGTACATAGAGCACTATCGTTGTACTATATCATTGTAAATTAAATTATAAAATATTTTTATAAATCTTAAACATTTTTCAAGACCTACTCTTTCCTAGATATTATTTTGGGTAAGATTCTCTCTCTCTCTCCTAGGTGTTACTTCAAGACTCTTTCTCTCTCTCATAGAAAGATAGCATTCAAAGGGAAAAAAAAGTAAACATTAAAATCCTCTGATTGTGATTGTCTGGAATAAATTATTTTAATATTTTTTTAACTTTTTAGGTAAAGATATAAAAAAAAAAAAAAAAAAAAAAAAAAGAGAGAGTAATATAATAATTTATAGTGACTTTTTAATTTTTTAGCTAAAATAGTTACTCTCTAATTGAGGCCTTGTTATGCATAGTAGATATTATCACTCCCTCCTTCATATGCGTAAGAATCAGTATGTTTGGCTTGAGACTTTTGGATTAAATTTTTTGAAAAGTGAGTTTTTTTTATTTTCGTGTTTTTTTTTTTTGTTTTTAGTGAATATTTTTAAAATTTTAAACATTTTTTTTACTTTTTTAGATGCACCTTACTTAGATGTATCTAAAAAGTAAAAAATTTGTGAAAAAATATTTTAAAAAACTAATAAATACAGAAAAATACAAAAAAATGTACTGAATTCTCATTTTTTTTTTATATTTTTGATATTTAGTGAATTTTTAAAAGGTTTTTTTTTATAAATTTTTTACTTCTTAGGTATATTTATGTTAGATATGTCTAAAAAGTAAAAAAAAAATTTACTTAAAATATTAAAAAAATTCAGTAAAAATAAAAAAACACGGAAAATAAGAAACTAAATTTTTCTGAAAAGTGTTTTTTGAAAAACCTAACCAAGCAAGCTGAATATTATTTAAATCACATATAATTTATGTTTTGTTTGTTTAATCTATTTAAATCACATATAAATGTGAAAATAAATTAAAAAATAACATGGCATTTTTAAGACCTTTGCAGCTGTTTATCTTGCTACTAGAATATCCACACAATTGCATTGGCCTCGAGAGATTAGGTTACGTATTGTTATACCGAGTTTGTTCATGAGATACCCTATGATTAAAAAATCAATGAACAAGTTGCCATCTGTTTTCATTTCAATATTGTGAACGTTTAAGTTTGTTATCTCTCAAAACCCCTAACTCTGTTGCAATGCTTGAATTTCAATATTTTGATTGAAATTAGGAAATAAGAAATGTTAGGGGTTATGAAAAAAATTTCATAAAAATAATCATGAAAGATTTGTAACCTTTTATATTACCTTGATTAGTGTATAGTGTTTTATTCTAAGTGTAATCCAAAAGTCACAAATCTTTCTTGATCATTTTCATAAAGAAGTCTGCTAAAATGCCTTGTCAGGATTGCCTTTTTGGACTCTACCAAGCATTGAGTTTAAAACTTTTCGATGTTGGGGAGTTTGATTTTTGTTCACACGCATTCTTGATTGATTATTCTACTAAGTCTATTATTTTAAGTGAAGTTTATTATTTCAAAAGAACTAATTGAAAAATGTAGTTTATATTCATTAAATTAACTTTGCTTTTAGGAATGTCTATTTGGCTATAAAATGCTTTAAATATGTATTTTGTAATTTTTTTTTTTATTTCAAGGGAAAATAATCATCAATATAATTTGGGCAAATTACATATACAAAAAATACAAGAAATCATATCATTCTGAATAAATTATATATATATAATCTGTTTATAATTTATTTTTTTAAAAAAACTTGCAAAGATATTAGAGAATGTGAACAACGGTAAATATGATTCAAAACTATCTCAGTGGGGTGGGTGGGTAGTTAAGTGAGAGAGTCGCTACGGTAGTGTCGTTAGGTATCCTTCATTTTCAACGAAATTAATTCCATCATGCGCATTGTGATCCGATTACATTTTAAAAAGTAAAATATTTAATTTCTGACTTTAAAAAAAGACAAAAATATTCAATTTCTGAGTTGCTAGGAATGTACGATGAAAAGAAGTATGGCTCTGAGTTATGACCTAGTTTTATTTATCAGTCTTTTTCAAATCTCAATTAGGTTGCGTTTAGTTAAAATTTTGAATTAATTTTTCAAAAATCCAAAACTTAAAATCTGTTTGGTTTAAGATTTTTGAAAACTCATCCAAAACTCAAAATTTAGAATTCATTTGGTTTTGGAAATTCACAAAATTGTAGAGGTGAGCATTGTCCAGATCGGACCGGTTTGGATTGAAATTAGGACTAATCCATAAACTATGGTTTTATAAAAAAAAATAAAACCAATACAAACCATTTAAATTATGGAACCAATCCAAACCGAACCATTTAAACATGGTTCGGTTCAGTTTTGAACCACAGTTTCAGACAATAAAAATCATGTAAGGTTCCGTTTGTTTTTAGAGGTAGAATAGAGGAGATTTATAGTGAATGGATTGTTAGTCAGGGGATTAAGTAAAATTATATTTGTTTTGATGATAGTTATTAGTGTAAGGATTGTTAAATTATTTTTATATAAAATAAATATAAAATAAAAAAATAGAAAAACATTAAACATTAATGTTTTAAAAAAAATGTCCAACATGTAAAAAATTTTAAAAAAATAAAAAATAAATAAAAAATTTCTAGAAAAAAATAAAACAAATAAAAATAATGATTTTTACTTAACAAAAAATACAAAAAATTAAACATTAATGTTTAAAAAAAAATGCCCAACATGTAAAAAATAAAAAATAAATAAATAATTTCTAGTTCGGTGGACTATTTTCTAATACTAAGTCTTGGAGGCCTATCTGAATCCCCTCTCCAAGGGGATTCATAATCCGGAGCTTATTATCAATTCCCTCACCATCTCTCAAAACAAACACAATGTTGGTAGGTCCCACCTCACTATCAATCACAATCTCCCTTCTAACTCTCCAAATAAATGGGGCCTAAGATTGTTCTAAAAATATTCAACACCTAGCAAATAAATATACAATAATGTTAGGTATTATGAAAAAATTATCATGAAAAGTCTTCATGAAGGTTCGTCACAGTTGGATTAGTTTGTATTGTTTTATTGTATATATACACTACAACAAAATGCAAATTTGGCGACCAAATTTCTCGACTAAAACATTTTTGGCCGCCAAAAGTCAGACCTTTAGCGACTAATTTTCCTATTGGTTGACAATGTTGTGAATTTTAGCTACTAAATTTTTTTTAGTAGCCATATATTAGTTATTGGCGACTTAAACAAAATTTAGTCGCTATAAATATGCAAAATAGGCGACTAAAAAGTTTTTAGTTGGCGTTTGTCAAAATTTTAGGCTACTGATTCTGCTTTTAGTCGGTGTACACTACCTTTTGCTGACCAAAAAAATTTTGTTGCTAAAAAATAGGGTTATTTATTTGGGAACTCTTTGCCGACTAAATAATTTAGTCGTTGATTAATTAGTTTTTGCCGACAAAAGAAATACTTAGTCGCTAAAGGTAGGAAATTTGTTTTGGAGGGAAGCATAAATATTGGCGCCCTCCCCTTTGTTTCACACACACACAGAGACCACTCACAAACACATAGACCACTCACAGACCACTCACCACCAAACCTGACGCCGGCTCCACCGTAGCACGTCGCTGGCCACTGTCGCTCCCCACCGTCGTAAGTTGCCACCGCCATTGCCGGAAATCACCATTGCCATTGCTGCAAATCACAAGTTTTTGTCGCTCTCTCTCTGTCGCTTTTGGTCTTCTCCCTCTCTGTCAACCTGGGTCTTCTCCCTCTCGAGCCATCTCTCTATTTCTCTTTCCCTCTCTCTTTTTCTCTCCTTCTCTTCCCGTATTTCCCCATCTCTCACACTTTATCTAGGGTTTATTTTTGTGTTGATTTCGTAAATAAGTTTGGTTAAAGTGTTTGATTTGTACGAAATTAATTAAATCTTGATGTCCAAAATGGGTTTGATTTTAGTTTTGTGAAATTATAGGTTTATTGTGTTTGAATTAAAATTATGGATTTTAGTTTTATGGATTTATTGGGTTTTTTTTTTGTGTGTTTGATGTTGTGACTACACACTCTTTCTCTCACTCTTTTATAGTTCCAATGACTTTTTCCATGTCCACTGCCTTGCCAATCAAATAAAGACTCTATTTCTGAACCTCTCTCTGATCTGGTAGATTTATTTGAAGAATGATACACGTATACTAAATACTCTCATACAAATATTTAAAAAATAAATAAAATAAATTATAAATAGCTCACAAAAGTCAAATAAACAAATAAATTTTTGTACAAGAAGGTTGAAAGATTGAAACTCATGCTCTTCTCTAATTTTGGTGTGGAGGAGAGATATTTATGTTGGTTTCCCCATGTTGGTGGGTCACAACCTGTCTCAATTCTTGTTCTTTTGTGTTTGTGTTTGTATGAGAAAAAAATGCTATCAATCATGAATATTTGAGGCGTGGATTTATTTTACAAATCATGTGTTTAGTATGAATTTAAAATTAGTAACATGTAAATCAAACTCAAATTTCTTGTGACTTCGTAAAGAATTATTTTTTTTTATTAATTTTTGAAAATATATAATATTATTTGTTTTGAGGAGGGATGGTTTAAATTTTGAAAGAAGTATTCCCACAATTGAGCTGCGACCATTCATCCCTCACCAAAGTAAGATTTATGAAAACAAAAATCAAATGGGTAACATCATAAAAATTTATGAAAACAAAAATGCTATGCAATTAGAATTGTCACGTCCCAAAAAAAAAAAAAAATACAAATAATCCATTTCATAAGATCTATGAATATAATAGAAATGATATACTTTTATTCATCAAAGTTTATATTACAAAAGGTATTACATGCATTATACATTCATAAACGTTTATCATGAATCTATAGCATGTAATATTAGTTAATAACAACAAAATAAATGCCCTATAGGCTTACATTTTTCCAAGATATCACTTGGTTACAACAAAAGAGAGTCCTAAGCTCTATACAAGTAAAGCCCTCAGCTTGAATAAACATTTAAACACAAAAATAACAAAATAGAGCCTTCAGCTCCTAAGTCATCCCAAGCTACGTCCTTGGAGGAGGCATGTCACCAGTACTTGAAAAATGGTTTTTCAAGTAGGGTAAGCCAAAACGCAATAGAGATAGACTAACACAATATATGAGGTTTAACTAAGATATAAGTGTCAGACATATATTCAATATTCATGACAATACATATTCTCCACATAAATATACGATACTGATATTCATATTTCAATCCATTCCCTTCTATCCATTTCGAGTTAATTCATTTTGTTTCAATTCATAGGCCAAGTTTATAATTTTCCGAATAACCCAACTGAGACTACAACTCAGTGGTTCTAAATCAACATAACAATCATACAAGTACTTCAATCTTGCCATTTTACGAAAATTTCGTCCGCGGGATCGGCATCCATGTATTCAAATGATTTCAGGATTTTCACCTTAGACATTCCGGCCAACTTAATTTTCAATGGAATCCATCTCCTATCTTCTCCCAAAACATGAAGTACATCACATTTCTTCTCCCAAACATTATACATATACAATGTATTTAAAAATACCGTCATATTCAATGACATTCAATTACACATATTCGATGTATTTAACATACCGTCATATTCAGTGACATAATTAAAGGATTAGTTTCAATTTACCTAATCCTCATGCAATTTTTACAGCAATTATGGCTATCCTTCACCGATAGCCCAAATACAGTTATTTCTAAACAGATATACAATCTTTATAACAGATAATTCATCAAATTTTCATAGGTGAATGATTTAACAAATCCAACTACACCATTCATTCATACATCCTCCCAATTTCACATTTCTCATACCAATTCCATTATTTATACAAGATAATTATTCAACACATATTAGGGAAAATTTTCCTCCTATTTCAAATATCATTCCAAAGGCTAAAATCAACTATTTTAACACAAGATACCCTCACATCCAAACCCCATAGTCATTTACATAACATCACATGGAAACCCCTCTTTTAGACTTGACATCAAACCTTAGGTTTTGTCAAAACACCCCCAAATCTCATCATTTATACATAACAACAAATACCTAGGTTAAAGATCATATTAAGATGTAGAATATCCCTATCTCAAGTGTAGAAGTCCAATGAAGAAGAGGAGGAACTTCAAGAATGACGAAATCAAACTTTAATCGGATGAAATGAAAGCTCTTGAGATGTTCCAACTCTTTATCAAAGAATGTAGGGTGTAGAGATCCTTAGATTTAGGTGTATTTGTAGAGAGCAGTTGAATTTCAGAGAGAGAAGGAGCTGGTTTAGGGTTTTTGTGAGAAAAGATACCAAAAAGTGATATAAAAATGGTCTGCTGCGAACTGATATACGCGAGGCTTGCTCGAGCGAAAGAGTTGTCGCTCGAGTGACCAAACATAATAAGTGACCTCGCTCAAGTGCAAGAAGCGTCGCTCGAGCGCAAAATAGATACCTTTAGAAGTTTTATAGACGCACACCGTCGCTCGAGCACAAGAAGTCTTGATCGAGTGAAGAAGCCAAAATCTGGGCAATAGCATTCTAGACCAACTAGCAACCAACCTGTCCCAAACATGCCCAAGACATTCCAATACTCAAATAGGAAAGGAAAAAGAGGTAAAGAGACATGATTCATGAATAACAGTATTAAGCCACGAAATTCGAGTCCGAAATACAATAAAGGTCGGTTCAAAACCGAAATCGCTATAATAATTGTGTTTAGAAAAATTTATTAGAAAAGAAAATATGTAGACTAAATTTATTTTGAGTATATCCAAGCTATATTAAATTTACATCTATACCTTATATTTCATTTTCTACACACTATTTTAATTAGTTCTTTTTTATTGCATAGCTTTTCGGCTATATATAAAGCTTATCTTGTTGCAAAAGAATGGATAAAAAGCAATGATATGGTTGATGTAGATTACAAATATATAAATCATATATACAAGTACATATACAAAAATATCAACACATATGAACCCATCACATACAAAAAAAATTTAAATGAATTTTTTTTAAAAAAAAATATACATATGGTGTTATATTGGCAAGTAACTTTGACTTTTGCAATGGTAAATTAGAATGCATGGTATAGATCGATGCAAAATATACATACTTAGAACACACATGTAAGTGTAATTAGTGTTTCATTTATGTGGATGTGAGTGTTTCATATTTGTGTTCATCAGATGCTCTTGATAATGCTTGTCTTTTTGATATTTGTTGTGTACTAAGGGATTGTTTGGGATATCCTAAATAAGTGTATTTTTTAACTTTTTGGACTAAAAAGTAGAGGAAAAAAAGATGGTGGTTTGGGATAACTTTTTGACTTTTTACGAAAAAATATGTATTAAAATATTGTATAAAATTATAAAATTACGATGCTGACACAAGCAGCAATATTGCGCTGCACAGTTTCTATCTCTTTCCAAATTTTTTATTTATTTATTTTTATTGGAATGTGTGGCTACAAGTGTGCCACGTTTTCTTTTTGACTTGGGAAGTTGTGGATGCACAGTTTTGTGTAACATTGTTTTTGTTTGTTTGTTTGTTTTTTTTTTCAAATGACAGATTTCTCGCAAAAAAGAGGTAAATAGTATGAACTTTTTTGCTTTTTTAATGACTTTTTGACTTTTTAGATGTTTTAGGTGATGCCAAACTAGCCCTTAATTTTAATTGCTTTGTCTTTCCTTATTTCCTTCTTTCATTTTTTTTTAGTTGCCAATTTTGCTTGAAAATTTATACAAAATAATTGATGCTTCTAATTGGATGCCTTCTGAAATGATTTTTGTTTATTTGGAGTTTGGCCTATTTTGGAAAGTTGGTAATAATTAGCTTTTTGGTAAAAAGCTACTTATAAGCAGCTTATAAGCAGCTTTTTTGTGAGAGAGGAAGTTGGTAATAATCTGAAAAGTAGATTATTACCAACTTCCCAAAAGAATATATATATATATATAGGACCTGTGGGGACAGACGAGATGTAATTAGCACATATAGGTTGGGAGTTGGAGTGAAAAATGCCGTAAACTTAGTCGAAAAAAGGCCGTTCGGGGGACGAAAATGCAAGGCAGCCCCCGAACCTCTCTATGGATGTCACGAGTAGCTTATTCGTGACATATAGGACCTGTGGAGACAGACGGGATGTAATTAGCACACGTAGGTTGGGAGTTGGAGTGAGAAACTCCATAAACTTAGTCGAAAAAAGCCGTTCAAGAGGTGAAAATACAAAGTAGCCCTCGAACCCCTCTATGGATGTCATGGGTAGCTTACTCATGAAATATAGGACCTGTGGGGACAGACAAGATGTAATTAGCATACGTAGGTTGGGAGTTGGAGTGAGAAATGTCGTAAACTTAGTCGAAAAGGCCGTTCAAGGAGGCGAAAATACAAAGCAGCCCCCGAACCCCTCTATGGATGTCACGGGTAGCTTCCTCGTAACATATAAGACCTGTAGGGATAGATGGGATGTAATTAGCGCACGTAGGTTAGGAGTTAGAAAAATGCAGTAAACTTAGTCGAAAAAGGCTGTTCCGGGGACGAAAATGCAAAGCAGCCCCCAAACCCCTGTATGGATGTCATGGATAGCTTTCTCGTGCCAAATATGACCTATGGGAACAGACATGATGTACATGTCTTTCCCACACCAGACAAGACTTGCTAGATTTCGGTAAAATGAAATAGGTTAAATGTGACGACCCCGACCTCCGAAATAATATATTATATTATTCTAATAAGTTTAATTGCATGATTGTGTATTTAATTGTTTGATTACATGCTTAATTTTGTAGTTATCTATTGTTACATGGAATATCTGTTCAAATTGACAACTTGGAGACAGAAGTTGGGAGCCTAGACGACTTCAGAAACTGAAATTGATTAGCTTAATAGACTAATTAGAATATTTAGAATTTTATGACAACTTTAATTGAAAATTTATTTGGATCAAAATAATTAGAATAAACTGATTGAATTAATTAGAATTGAGCCTAAATTACTTAACCTTAATCATACTTGATTAGGCTAAGCTAATCACACCATATAAATAGCTCTAATTAAGCTTATAGGCTCATATTTACACTATTGGCTGAGATTTTGAGAGAAAAGAAGGAGGGTTCAACACTTTACAGAGAGGAAGAAGAGATTTGAAGAGAATTGCTAGAAATTTGGTGAATTAAGCTAGGCCAATTCTTGTATTCAACACTAGGTATGGAATCCATCTTTAATTCTTGGAAATATTGCTAGAGAAGGCTAATTCAAATAGTTCCAACACTCTTTTGCATGTAATTTAGAGATATGTGTTAGATTTCCATGAATTGGGTGAAAAAGAGTTGAATTGTACACATGCATGAGCATTTTGAGTTAGAATCCATGAAATTCTCACATGTATGGCATTTTTGTAACCTAATTTGGAGGTTTGTTTTCATACATATCATGAGGGTTGATCAAGTTTTTGAAAGATTTAAGAAGATATAAAATCAATGTGATGCTTGCATGGTTTATAATATAAAAGTTTCAAACTTTTGGTTGTCAAAAAGATCATCATTGGAGTAACTGATTTCAAATTGGGAGTGTTTTCAAGTTATGCAACGATTTTCCATGTTTTTGCACCAGAAACACAAGTTTGGGTCCTTTGAATATTAGTTTTGAAGTTTAAACACAGTTCTAGAAATTCCAGAATTCGCACTGTTTGCTCGAGGGAGGAAAGTGTCACTCGAACGTGAAAATCGAGTTCCCAAAAGTTTTACAAAATTTTACAGATCGCTTGAGTGACCAAAGTGGCACTCGAGCGAGGACCCCTTTTTACTCAGTCTTCCGCTCGAGTGACCGTCGAGTGGGAATTTTACGCAACCAGTATTTTTTTCAAGTTTATAGACCGCTCGAGCGACGAAAGTTACACTCAAGCGACCACCCTTATTTTTGAACCCTTGCTTGAGTGAAGGAAGTTACGCTCGAGCGGAGACCCTATTTTCAGCAAATTTTGACTAACTTTTTTAAGTGCATATTTACATTCTCATGCCATTCCAAGTGTTCTTAGGCACCTTTTGGACTCACATAGTCATGAAACAAGCTAGAAACACATAGAGAGAATTGAATTAAAATGAAATGGTGTTTCAATTGTGCTTTTATTATGTGTTTTGTTTAGGTGGATGTCCGAGGCTTAGTGATACCACAAACCACTGTGAGTAATAATTCTATAAATATATGTTCAATTTATCTTTATTTTCGAAAATGTTATTACTATTGAAATGGATACGTGATTGATTGAATGAATTATTGAAACAATATGATAAATGATAGCATGGCCTATTGAAACGTTATTTTCTCATAATGAATGAAGTTCTGTTTCGAAATGATTTTGTGGCATCTATTGAATGTAGGCCCTTGCCTGGGGGTGACAATACCATGGCTAGGCCCTTGCCTGGGGAAACAATACCATGGTTTTGGATTGATTAACATGCAGAAATCTCTAGTGTTAGACTGTTATGGTCCGTTATCATTGGAATGTTGTTACTTCATGGATGTACCACATAAAACGATGTTGAAAGACCTTGATGATGAAATTAATGAATTATGAGAACAAAATGAAATTTGGTTTGGCAATATTATTGAGCTTCATTCATATAACCTCTTTATTCTGTTATTACTCACTAGGCTCTAGCTTACTATTTATTTATATATATATGTAGGTGGGCAAACTGAACATCAGAATTAAGAAAGCCTTGAGTCTACCCGGGTCAGCCTTTTGAGGAGTTTCCAAGAGAAGCAACTGGACTCAGTGGAGCCATGCTAGTTGAACCCCCTTTACTTGATAATGTTTTTGTATGTGTATCTTTTTGGGGTTTTTGTAATACTATAAAGTGTGGATGTTGAAGCTAATGTGGTTACTACAAGAAAAAGCACATTTGGCGACCAAATTTCCCGACCAAAAAAAATTTGGTCGCTGAAAGTATAATTTTCAGTGACCAAAATAGCATTAGTAGCCAAAAGTAAAGTCTTTTGGCGACTAAACAATTTTAGTAGCCAAAAGTCTACAATTGGCAACTAAAAATAAGTTTAGTCGCTAATTATATGGGTTTTAGTGACTAAAAAATTTTTAGTAGCCCAAAGTAAAGCTTTTTGGCGACTAAAAAAATTTAGTAGCTAAAAGTCTACAATTGGCGACTAAAAATAAGTTTGGTCGCTGATTATATGGGTTTTACCGACTAAAAAAATTTTAGTAGCCAAAAATAAAGCTTTTTGGTAACTAAAAATATTTTAGTAGCCAAAAGTTTACAATTGGCAACAAAAAAATAAGTTCAGTCGTCAAAAGTTAATTTTTTATTTTTATTTTGCTGCTAAATAGTTAATTACATAAATTATGTTCAATAAAATAATTATGTTTATACTTATATTTTTATATTAATATGGGTGTATGTACTATATAAATAATATATGTCACATATACAATCATGTGGTGCTATAGAGGTGTAATGGGAAGATTATGGTTCATAAGATTTATGGTGTGGAAGGTTGGTAGTTCGAGTCTCCGCAATAGCGGATCAAATTGTTCTACAACGAATTACTATTTTTTTTCACGTTTAAAGCTTTTGGCGACTAAAGGTGTTGGTCGGCGATTCCTTGACAATTGGCAACTAAAACATTGGTCGGTAAATGTATAATTTTAAAAAAAATTTAATTGACTATTAACGACCAAAATTTTGGTCGCTAAAGACTTGCTTTTTGCCAACCAAAGGTTTTTTGGTTAGCAAAACCTTCCAAGACTTTTCCCAACAGGGTTTTGGCGACAAACGTAGCGACCAAAATTTTTGGTCACAGAATGTCATTGGTGACCAAAAAACAGACAATTGGCGACCAATATGTTAGTCGCTAAAAGGGATTTTTTTTTTTTTTTTTGGTAGTGGGTGTATGTATATAAAAAGTGAATCTTTACTTAAGATATGAAGTCATTTTCATGTATGCACGGCTCAATGGAAAGATTTTCTGTTATTTTAGACTTCTGCTAAGCCTCGTATCTTATATTCAAGAGTCTATTTGTATGAGGCCGTGTGTAATCTATGATTACTGACCGGTCTTGACGCTAAATCTATAGGGGTGGGTTTTGGGTCTTGACATTAAAAGACTTACAATTTAAAACAAAGTCATTGGTCTACTAGGTATTCTTGAACTCCATTGCCAATTTCAAACGCACTCCAATCAACTCCATTTTTGGTTTTTCCCTTTTTGATACGTATAGTGAAGTTCATATATGGTCCAACATCTCAGTTTATACAGGTTCTTTAGCAGTAATGTAAGCAAGAAATTGTAAACTAATTCTAGTTTTTAAATTTATGTTTTTTTATTTTTACAATGATAGAATGAGCTATTTATCTTATTCTGGATTTGGAATCGGCCCACAACCCTCTTCTACCATATTCGAAGCTGCATCAAGAGCGCGTGATATGGAGATGGACGCCCTGAGATTGGAGATCCAAAACATGTACACATGATATGTTTTGTTATTAAGATTAATTGTTGGTTTGGATAGTATATGTATTTATTGGATTTTACTATATTTATGGATTCTTATTTTCTTTGATATGTATGGTTAATAGTTAAGTTTTGTATATGGTTGGAAATTAAATGCTACAGGTTGTGGAGAAATAATTTTATTGAATGGTTGAGAATTGAATGAATGAATGAATGAATTGATGAATAATTTTGTATATGCACAGGTTACAGGTGGCGCAAAAAACATTACAGAACAAATTATAAAAACTAAATGAGACCTTTTGGTGACTAAACAAATATCACAGGTTGGCTTTTGGCTACTAAAAGTTTAGTTGCAAATTGTAAAAAGGTAAAACTTTTGGCTACTAAACTTTTAGTCGCCAATTGTAAAAAGGAAACTTTTGGCTACTAAATTTTTAGTCGCCGAATCTCAAAAAGTAAAATTTTTGGCTACCAAATAGTTAGTCTCCAAACAAAGTAAAATTTTTGGCTACCAAATAGTTAGTCGCCAAACATACATGCTCAATTGGCTACTAAATAATTTAGTTGCTAAAAGTAAAAATATATATGTATTTAATTATTTTTAAAAAATATATGGCGAGTAAAGTTTTAGTCGCTAATAAGTTGCTAATAAGTCACTTTTGGCTACCAAAAAAGTTTTAGTCGCCGATTGTTTTCCCTGACGAACTATTGGTGACCAAATATATTAGTCGACAAAAGTGATTGGCGACTAAAATAAGGCTTTTGGTGACTAAAATTTTAGTCGCCAAAAGTAAAATTTCTTGTAGTGATAGTATGCAATCACCCTTGGATTAGTTCATGAAACTTTTCGTGATATTTATTCCATGATGCCTACCATTAATCATAAATATAAGTTCATCATCTAACAAATAAACATCAGTTTAACATCTAGTAAATAAAACTTTCATCTAACAAATATTTTGTTGTGACAATAACAGTTACAAAACTAAACTTATGCTAAAAAATTTAAATAATAATAAAAAAGCAACAACAACAAAAACATTAGCATAACACAACAACAACAACAGTAACCCAAATAAACTTTGTAATAATATTAATAAATTGATTATTAATAGTTAGTGATAGTTCCATTGAGAGAAGCGCCTCTTTCTTTTCAGAAAATCTAAAAATATTCGAGGTATTGATTCGTGATTATGTTTCAATTTTAAACAATGAATATTAATCCCAATCAAATAATCAACGACAGATTGACAACACGATTTAACATGAAAAAATTCACAATTGGAGCACCTCCAATTGTGATAAAAAATCACTAGTCAACGTCATAAAATAATTCACTAAGAAGACAAAAGGAATTATATACGAGTACCCTCAATTACCTAGTGAATCCACGACTAAATTGAACCAAACTCGATGTGCTTCTTCCACCACCGTCTTCACCTCAGAACTATTTTTCCCAACATTTAAATCTACAACGCTGATGTCAAATTCACGATGATGAGCCACTCCAGAATTCACCAAAGTTTCGAGCCTAAATTTCTTATAATCCACCTTTGAACACCTCTCTGTGAATAAACGAACAAAATCAACCTTTGATGTTTCTCAATATGTAATTCATTGATCAATTGATCACCTTCTATACATTAAGAAAACTCATATAAACCACCCTCCAATATAGCAAAATTTGTATTTTACACCACTCTGAGAATTTGAACAGGTTAAACCCTAAAAATCACAAATAGCGCACTTTATACTAAACAAAGTTGATCGCTCGAGCCACCACTTTGCCGCTTGAGCGGTGTGAGTATATAGGCCAACCGCTCGAGCGCAACATCCACCGCTCAAGCGGTGAAACATATTTTTCCAGAAGTTTACTTTGCAGGCAGAGATACTAGATGATTCACTTCACCGTTCGAGCGCATAAATAACCGCTCAAGCAATAAAAATAGTCAGTAAAGTGGCAAACAAAGAATGCTCAAAATACGAAATGTAAGCACAAACTCCTCTACACAAGCACAATTCGGGTTGGATTCGCATCTAAACACTCACAGTCTCACTAAAACGAAAGAGCAGATTATAACTGAAAGGAGTTTTGTCAAACGAGATTGTCAATTACAAAAACCTAACAATTTCTTTAGAGGGTTCTTTATTTGGGTTTTATCTATAAAAGGTTGGAATTGTATGCAGCGAGGTGTATGGCATAACGATAGGGTGTAAAGGGTTCAGATCGGATTCAATCTGGAACCATGTATCATAATTCGAAACCGATCTGTAAACAACGGATTGCTAATTTTTTAAACCAATCCGGAGCCACAAATTAGAAAAACTAACCGCACCTACCTAATTGGACTAAATCGTTTCGGATTGCGGATTTTTTGGTTCACGTGCTCACCCCTACAAAATTGATTTTGATTGGTTTTCAAGTATTTGCCAAATAATTTTTTATGTTTTAAATGTATATGATCTAGATAGACTTAAACAATAAATAAAATGTGAAAAACTCAAAAAACAAATTTAATAAATACATAAAACATTAAAATTGTATTAATTTTTAAACTGGGTCAATTTTTATTTTTATTTTTGCATATTTCTTATTATTCAGTAATTTTATAAAAAGTTACATTTAAATGTGAAATGTTTTAAATGTATGTAGATTGAGTGTACATAAAACCAAAAAAGAAGTGTTAAATTTTTTAAAACATTCATAAAAAATAAAAAAATATTGACTGAAACTTTACCTTATAGATTAGATTAGATGCATCTAAAAAGTAACTTTAGATTAGCTATATGAAAGGAGTAAACAAATTTGATTATAATATTACAAAAAAGTTTTGACTACAAGACAGAAAAATACAAGACTCAAAAAAACTTAAAAATTAATTTTGAAAACTCATAACTAAACAAATTTTGAATTTTTAAATTTCTAAAAACTATTTTCAACATATTTAGCTCAAAACTAATTCGAAAACTTATAACCAAATAAGTTTTGAATTTTCGACTCAAATTTGATTTATGTTTAATTTGCTAAACTTATTACTGATTATAAAAACAAATAAAACTTGAGCAAGTTAATACTGGGTTCAACTCAGTTTGTTAAAGGAAGAAAATATATTGTTATGATTTTAAACCACCTGATAATTTTCTTAAGGATGTATTTGGAATATGGATTCAAGTAGGGATTTAGAAAAGAAAAAGAAAAAGAAAACGTGTGAAATGTAGATAAAATATAATTATATTTCATTCACATTTTACTTGTCTTTTTCATTTCTATTTCCAAATTCATATCCAAATCCATGCTCCAAACATGGCCTAAGGGGAAATAAATACATTGAAAATATAGATTCTTCCATCACGTTCTAGAAATTATAAATATCAGAATTTTTTCAAGAAAAAATAAAATTACTCAAATATCATTTAATACCAAAATGAAATTTCATACTATCCTCATTTTCATCCACCCACCACTAAATCCCTCTTTCTATACCACCACAATATTCTCTAACCCTCAGCGGCGACACACCAAATGTTTGTAAACAATAATGGCAATGATGTTGATTTTGAGTGAGAGAGGGTGGTGCGATGATTGAGTAAAGTAGTGTTTTATTTGAGAGAAAATGAGAAATAAGAAAAGTGAGACTGAAGAAAGAAAGAAAAAAAGTGTTTAATTTTATAAAAATTAATATAGGTATAAAATTTAGTTTGACTTAACGGCTGATTAATAGAAAAGATTATTTTTTTTTATGTGATTGAAAGATAAAATATACTTTTTTAAACATGAAGAGAAATTTTATATTTTTAATAAATTTCAAAAATGTATTTTTAATTTACCAATTTCTTAATTTGGGGGTTAAAAATAGGGGAAATAATAGAAAAGTGTAACAGTAAAAAAAAAAATTAAAAAACAGTAAAAAAAAAAAAATTACACTTTAATAATTATAATGTTAAATAACCTAAGGAATTGTGACACTTTGGTAAGACTTTGGGGACATAAGTCCTGAGGTCCCAAGTTCCACACTTTCCAGGGTCAACTCTTAGGGGTTTGGTACAGTCATTCTAGGACAGCCCTCTAAGTGCTGGACGATCTGTATCTAGGATTTGAGTGTGGGGTCGAATCCTGACATTTGCATTCTCTGACTGAAATGGTGCGTGTGTTGTGAAATCAGTGCACACACTGGATGTTTGCCCGTTGTCCTACTCCAATTAATCGACATTAGGTAGTTAATTTCGAAATCAGCAGAAGACATGCTTAAGGACTTTACTCGTTAACCAAAAAAAAATTATAATGTTAAACTTTTTCATAATTTACCAAAAAAAAAAAAAGTTTCTGCCACTACTGTGGAGTTATTTCCCCTAAAAAAATATGTGATGCACATCATCAAAAATGTGCATAAGCCTAAAAGGGGAATCTGTTGATTGCAGCAAAGCCATCAACTAGACACCCTACCTTAGCCCGAGGGCATAAATTAGCTGTTAAGAGGCCCAGTTTGGGTATAGTCTGTCAAATCATTTTAAGAGATGTGGGGTACGTAAGAAATTTGTGAATAATACACAACTTTATTGATTTAAATTTGTTACTTTTAAATATTTAAAATGTGCGTTTTATTTATATATCCTAACAAAATTGTCACTCCTCCATTTAAAATGTGTGTTTTGTGCCATATATTCTAATAAATGGTCAAATGTTGTGAATGCATAGAATGATATGTGTATTTTCGTTTGACGGATTCTTGCTAATGATGATATCAAGACTATCAATAAAAAACTAAAATGTCAAAATATTTATAACTTTAATATATTTTTCACCTATCATAAAATACTTTAGTACACTTTTTCAACACTAATTGAAATTATTCCTATGGCATAAAAAAATAAAAAGTAATTAATACTTTGTATTGAAAAAAATATATTTTTTGTAATAGAAAAAGGCCTTTTGAAAATAATGGTTAATATTAATCAATACAAATTAATTGGATGACTTAAAAATTATAAATAAAAAAAATAGTGATTATTTTAAGGGTAAATTTCACTTTATCCTTTTGTGGTTTAGTCTATGTGCAAATTATCCCCCTCACATTTGGAAATAATCACATAGCTCTCTTGTGGTCTATGGATTCAAGTGTACCCCTAATGATTTAATGTAAAAGGCTAAGTACCCCTCTCTATATGTAACCTAAGTATGTGAACTATGAATATTTTTGTCATTTGTTTGGAAGATAAAGTGTACTTTAATCCCTGTATTTTATTCTACGTGTAATTTACTCTCTTAAAATTTGAAAATGAGCATATAATCCTCTTATGTCTGACACGTGATTCACACTTGCTGTTCAATTTGACATAATATTTAACAGTGAATTTCACTTCACAAACCATGAAGGAATTATGTGGTTATTTTCAAATGAAAAGGTGATAATCCATACATGAACAAAAGTACAAGAGGGTAAAAATTTGTCCTTAATTTAATTTAAACATGTTATCCACTTTTTATAAGCTCACATAATTATTTGACTATTACTCCTTACACCTTAGGCCCCTAAAGCTTCCCAAGTAATCCAATTGAAAATTATAATCATTCAAATAAAATATTAAGGACAAATTACGGTGGTAGTCCTTGTAGTTTAATTTCTGTGTCATTTTAGTTCCTATTATTTTAGTTTGCTCAATTTTGACTTTCAATTTATGACTTTGTCTCAATTTAATTCATTTGCTTACAATTGTTAACATTTTTTAATTAAAAAATATAAACATAAGTGACATATGTCGTACTTTTCAAGGCAAAATTATAAATTTGTTCGACTCAGTGAGTTAACTTTAACTAATTTAGTGATAATTTTCTATCAAAAACACTAACAACGTTATCAATTACCAAATTTACACAAAATCTAAAATTAAGGCACAAAATTGATCTAATTGAAAGTATATGGAACAAAATGACAGAAGAGAGAAAATGTATGAACTATCGGTGTAATTTGTCCAAATATTAATCATTCATTTTTTTCTAGCAAAATTACACTAGTTGTTTATTATATATATATATATGATTTCATGTCAACCAATTAAATTATATTTCTTGTTTAAAGTAAAAAATTTTAAAATGTGATTTAACACTAGACTAAATTGAATTATTAGATGATCATTAAAAGGGTATTAGATATTAAAAGGTAAATTGTGTGCCAAATCGAGTTTTTATAGGGTTAAATTTTTTTTTTTTTTTTATTATTAATTTTTTTTTCTTTGAAGGAAAATCACTATATAAAAGTGACTTCCCAATTTTTTTTATAGTGGCAGGATGGATTCCTTTGATCCAATAGCAGAGTGTAACGATGACATATCTTATGTAGTGTTTGTGAGTAAACAAAATGAGATTATTAATTGGATGGTGATAATACTTGCTCACTCTTCCATTTTGAATTCGGGTTTCTGGTATTGCAGTTGCGTGGGACTACTTAACGAGACCATGGATATCATGAAAGAGTTTTTTTTAACATGTATTGTAAGTTGTAAAAATTTAATTTTATTATAATCTTTTATAGTATGAGGGTGCAGGTTCAAATAGGAGTTTGATATCCTTTTATTACTACCTTATCATGAAAGTTGTATTGAGTGAGTTGGATTGAATTGGATGGTTTATTTGTGGTGATTGTCAGATTTGTAAATATGCATTTTTGGATTATACTTGTCTAATTTAATGTAATTATTGTCATATTTGTAAATCTAATATAGATTAAATTTTGGAAGAAAATAATTTCATTTAGGGGCGAATATGATCCGGATTAAACTAGTTTGGAATGAAATCAAGACCAATTCATGAACTTCCATGAAAATCAGAATCATACAACAATGTTCTAAAAACAATCAACATGTAGAAAATAAATGTAAGTTCATTATTTAACCAATAAACATAAGTTCAACATCTAACAAGTAAAACGCTCGTTTAACAAATCCTTTGTCGTGACAATAACAATTACAAAACTAAACTTATGCTAAATAATTTATAATAATAATAAAAAAAAAAACAACAACAACAAAAACAGCAGCACAACACGCAACAGCAACAACCCAAATCAACTTGTAATATTAATATAATTGATTATTGATAATGACTGGCAGTTCCAATGAGAGCAGCACATCTTTCTTTTCTTCAGAGGGTTCCTTATTTGGGTTTTATATATAAAAGACTGGGATTGTATGTAATGGGGTGTATGGTAGGATGGGATAATAAATAGTTTGGATCGGATTCAATCCGAAATCGTGTATCATAATCCGAAACCGATCCGTAAACAACGGATTGTTAATTTTTCAAACTAATCCGAAACCATGAATTAAAAAAACCAAACCAAACTTACCGGATTTGACTAGACTAGTTTGAATTATGGATTTTTCATTTCCCCTGCTCACCCCTAATTCCACCACTATACTATTTCTAAAAACAACTCATTGAATTTTCTATTAAATTAAAGGGTAGGTTTCTCTCAAGTTTAAATTAAAACATAAGAAAACTTGAAGGGTTTGTAAGGTCCTACCATGGGTCCTATTATGATAATCTAAATTATTTATTTTATATGATCCTTTGTATATATCATCTATAAAAAAAATTAAATCGAGAATCGTAGCATTTTTATTTTATTGTTTCTGTCTCTAAATAGATGTCTATTTTTAAAAATATACTTGCCGTTTATTTTTTTATAAATGAATCCAAAACAATTAAAAAGTTACGATTATTAGATTAATTTAATATTTTTTTTTTTATGTGTGATATGCACTAAAAATTCTACAAAATAAATTATTCAAATCATTAAAATATGACGTATAGAAAACCTCACGATCTTTTTAAGTTTTCTCAAGTTAAATTTAAATTTAAAAAAAATTCAACACTTGAATGAAAATAATTACAAATCTCTCAATGTGGTTTTGGCATATTCCAAACACAACATAACAGAGTTGGAAATATTTCGGTCCACTAACACACGCTCATATCATTGTGGCCGACACATTGTCAATTTAGTGGTCTCAAAACTTAAACACTCCATGTTTATATGATTTGAAAGAATTCTGTGTTTTCTATGCTTTCTGTTCTATTTGATTTGATTTGATTGCACCCCCATTATTATTCTCTTGTCTCTTTGAATAATATGATAGAGTCTTCTTATCTTCATATATGTATTATTATATATTTTTTTAAGTCATTTCTTCCTTTTTGTTTGTACCATTTTCCATGGAGTGAGATACAGCTTGTGATGGAAATATGTCCCCCCTCCATTGTTGATATGCTTCCCAGCTGTGCAGTATTATTTATGGGCCTTTGCATTGGACCCAAAATAAACTCCTATTAATTTTTTTTTTATTTATTTATAAAAAGAGTCCAACTTATATCAATTTATTGTAGAACTTGTATTTTGGAGAAATTTTTAAGTATAGATAGAGTAGGTGTCATATGATACCTTTCTCTTCTCTCATTAGTTGAGAGAGTGAGGGTTACATTTATGTGTTGGGTGATGGGAATGGGAGACTATGGTGTTTGTGATTGATTGTAGGCATCATGTGACATGTCACATGGTACCCTATTTACACTCAAGAATTTTTCTGTATTTTGGGTCTGGCTAAAATGAGTTATTATGGAACGGATGTTGTAATTTGAATCTCGTCGACCATCCTAATCAAATGCTAATGAGTCTCATTGATTATTGTAATAGTGACTAAAGGCATTATGGTTTTTTTTTTTTTTATTTCTATACAAACCCCTCTCCAAATTCAAGATCGAATTACACGAGATTTTAATTCTACTAAAATTGTGTTTGAATCTTAAATTTATATAGAAATTTGTAGAGGAAAGAGAAACGAGAAGAAAATGTAATTAAAAAATAAAAAGCTCGTTTTATGTTCATATTTGTCTTCCCATTCTTTTCTTTTCACAAATACTAAATAAATTTACGATCCGAACATAATTTAAGAGTAGGAGTTTTTGCTCTGGAAAGAGAGGAAGCCAATTTGGGTTGCCATTATGGTTGGGTTAAGGGGCTCCCATTCATTAGTAACGAGACTTAAAAGGAAGTAGCATGCATGACAAACTTACTTAAGGAATTGATTTTTTTTTTTTTTTGGGAGAGGTCTGTGTGTATAGGCGTTGAGGATCAGTATTTGTTGGCTAAGACAGACAAAGTAACAAATTTGGTACCAAGATTTACACCAGAAATGGATGTTTGCCAACAATCTGTAAACAGACAAGACAATGTTTGATCCAATAATGAACCAGTATATCATGAACTTGAAAATTTTCCCTCTAAACCACTCTGATACCCAGCATCAAGATCTCTGAGAGTGAATTGGGCCTTGAATGCCAACTGTAATAGAAATGATGGCTTACACACACACACACACACACACACACACAGAGGAGGGTTTGTCTGAAACAAAGGCATATATGCACGCACAGTTGAGACACGCACACACAAACACATAAAATTGTTTGCGGGTAGGCTGGAAGATGGAGAGGTTGAAGGTGGTGCTAAAGCTCCAATGTTGAACCACGAATACGATAGCCTAACCACCAACTAAACTACCAAGGATCTAAGAAACGCAGACACTTCTATAAAAGAGGCATGTCGTGTCGGACACGAGACTCTATGGGAACTCTTAAAAGTGTGTCACCCACTTCTTCAACGCGTCTTAATTAAAATTTAAATTCATAATATCAAGCATTTCTCCGAAACTTCAGCAATACATCTTTTAACTCTCTGAACACAGCCTATGTGATGAATCTCTTCTACATACGCTAGAGCTATTATCTATCTCAAAATCTGCATGGGTTGCCTACCAATGACCCAAGCAGTCAATCCACTGATAAAATCCAACCAACGTAAACCCAACCACAGCTTACGTTGACAAGCAACATTAATCCTTGAATGTCAACCATACCACAAAATATTGAGAAACAGAAAAGTTAAGCAGCACCAAAGAACCAGAAGTCTATAAATGATGTGTAAAATTGTTTGCTGATAAATGGAACGCTTGATGAGAGACCGAGAAATGGTACCTAAAATATATAGGAAAGATTGAGAAACATCTATAAATCCCAAGTTTTTAAGGGATTTTCGTTTATTGGTGCTGCAAAAATCTTTCTTAGAACCATTTTCTTTCCATTAACAATTGCTGAATGGAAAAGGTTGTTTCTTCACAATGTTTTTCTTACTTTCAGGATGTGATTTGAACAGCTGTCTGAATCAAAATTCGATGCTTACAAAGAACTTCACACGAATTTTGCTTCACAGAAACAGGTATTCGTTTATTTTCAATTTTTTGACTTCTATTCAAAGCTGCTACCATGTTGAGCCCAATCTCAAACAAACCAACCAAATAAACAAACAAAATGGGTAAAACATATTGTCTCATGACTGAAAGTCCTACCGAACCCTTGCTACCAAATATTATGGCGAAATGACACCATTAAGCGTGTGTTTTCAATATGAATAACACATACCTCCACAGCAATTAAACTACCATTAAATTACCAATATAAAGAAATCACTTAATCTACACTTGAATACCTAGAATTATTGTCATGAGCAAGTTGTTGGACCTTTTCCAGCATGGCTTTAGAAGTCTAGCAGCTTCCACACCAGAAGCATATTACTCTCTAGTCTAAAAAAGACATTCCGCGTTCCAGTTCCACTTTCTCCTGGAGTATTTTCTATGATGGTTTTTTCATTCTTTATGTGAATACTTTAAGGGTCTGTGTGATGTATTTACTTGAGAAAAAGAAAAACAGTTTTCTCCAGAACAACCAAATATAAACAGAAATGTTTACTAACTAGTTGCAACTAAAACAAACACACAAAAGAGAGATTGTACTTGATAAGGAGGAACTTCCCCATTAACAATAATGGATTAACCTTAGGCCAACTAGCACACATGCGTAAATAGACTATACAACGTCAATTTGAAACAATCAAAACAGCAAAACAAATTACCAATAACCATAAGATACCACCACTTACCTGCACTTTTAACCATTGTTGCTGTTAATGCTGTTGCTCGCCTTGCCAAGCCCAAACAATTTCCTTGAGAGCCGGTCTTATATCCTGTTTCAATATCTTCTGATACTCCAACGTATCACCTCTAGACCTTTTCACCTCCACCACATGGAAAGACGGAGTGATTTCAAATATTTCTATATCAATCGACAACGCCCCCCTTATACCTTCATTTGATTCTTCAAGCTTGAAAAATCCTCGATCCTTCTTCGCAACTTTCAGCTTCAGATGCCCGGCAATCTCCTCTGGTCTGGATATGATAGCAGAGGCAGGCTTTGCATATGTAAATTGTACTTCTTTTTGGTCATTTTCAACAAACAAACCAGACAAGTCAAACCCTGTTGAAAGAGAGACGATATCAAAAGCATTCAAATTTATAGGTTTGGGTAACTCAATTTTTTCCTCAGAACCAGCACTGCTATTCCCAAAAGGACTAAAAATGGCATCAGCATTCAATGGAGCAATTTCTTTACTTTCCAATTCAATGCTTTTGGATTTTGTGTTTAACCCTTTTTTGAACCAAGGATTTTCCATGATTTTGGCAATGGAAATCCTCGTGTATGGGTTAGGGTCAAGGATTCTGCACAAAAGTCTGCCCACGTCTAATGGAAACAATTAGGGCATTTGTAGTTTGCTTTGCTTATCTTCTGATACATCTCCATAAGGTTTGAATCATGAAACGGAAGATAACCCGCTAGAAGAACAAATAAGATCACCCCACAAAACCATATGTCAGCTTTAACTCCATCATACCCTTTTCTACAAATCACTTCAGGAGCAACATAAGATGGTGTTCCACACGTGGTGTGGAGCAATCCATCTTGACGCTTAGACTCGGCAAGGGCACTTAAGCCAAAATCCGTCACCTTTAGAGTCCCATTCTCATCAAGCAACAGATTTTCAGGTTTCAAATCCCGATGATAAACACCTCTTCCATGACAAAAATCAATGGCAGAAATCAATTGTTGAAAATACTTCCTTGCAATATCTTCCTTGAGCTTTCCTTTGGCCACTTTGTGAAAGAGCTCTCCGCCTTTGGCATATTCCATGATAAAGTATATCTTTGTTTTGGTGGCCATGACCTTGTAAAGCTGCACCACATTAGGGAACTTTACGAATCCCATAATGGATATTTGTCACTTAGTCTGATCAATCAAACCAACCTTCGAAACTCTCTATTTGTCAATTACTCTGATGGCCACACTCTGAGCAGATTTAAGGTTTCTCCCATAGTAAACCTTAGCAAAGTTACCTTGGCCTAATAATCTCCCAAAATCATACCTTTTCATCAATACATTCCCTTTATTTTCCATTTCAAAGTACTAAACTCTAGGTATAATTATAAATTATACTCCTGCTAGTATGATAAATGTTATTTACAGGGCAGGAGTCCTGTAAAGTGAAGAACTGAACCATCTTCACCAATCTCGTGCTTCAACACAACAGGAAGTTTGTAACTGCTGGCTTCATTGTGCATTTGAGCACAGAGCTTGAATGTGGTATGAATTGCATATCCAATTTCATTGAGGAGGAATACAGGTAAGCCAAATAGACAAACAATCTAGTAGTCTTTAGAGAAGGAATTATCAGCATTCAAGCCCATCTTTCCACATTCCCAGGTATTTGGCTTTCAATCATATGAAAAACTCAGAAAGTAATGTAGAAGCAAAGTGTCAAAATATTTCCTTGCAAATGAGAAACTGTGTAGGAAAAAGGATTGAAATCCATAGCAAATATGCTGAGTGCTGACAAATCTAAACACATAAATGAATCAACAGTCATGCTTACAATAGAGAGGGCAGGGGGTCAACAGTCACACACAGAAGTGCCTCAAATCTTCAGAAACAAAAGGGCAAAATGCACAGAAAAAAAAAAACAAGAAAAAAACACTAACAGACAAGAAATTGTTATACAATTGCTTCTAAACATTTGAAGTATAGTTATCAATGATCTGTCTGTCTATATGGATATATGGCACAGATGAGAAGCGCCAAACACAGCAATACCCTCCCAGTACAATCTCTATTATTATATTTTTGCTTTCTCATAATTCAAATTTACAACATAATTACATTATCTGTATCAAGTGTATATTCATTCCTTTCTTTTTTTTTTGATCAACAACAAAAGCTTTATTAATAAAACTGAAAAAGGGAGAAGAGGATGAGGCATCCTCTGAATACAAAACATTGAAAATACAACATGAAAAAGTTCCTAACCAACTAACAACAATCAAAAGCTTACAAAGCACACACCGCCAACCAATCTCTAGCTAACAAAAAGAGTAGAACTCCTTTAAATAAAGAGTTCCCCGACGCCCAAAAAGAAGATAAGTGACAAACATGATCCCATAAACAATCCACCTCCCGAAACTTATCCTCAAACAACCTTTGATTTCGCTCCCACCATAGCACCCAAAAAGTTGCAAAGACCACACAAGTCCATAAAATTTTGGCTCTCTTCGATCCACCAAATGTATGAAAATCAATTAAGAGCATATGCACACTCCTTTTTGGGGCCACCCACATATCGTTTCCAACACGAAACAATCTATGCCATAGATTCAAAGCTATTGGACAATGCAAGAATAAGTGATCCACGGATTCCCAACTCTTACAACACAGAATACACCACTGAGGATTTAAAAGACGATTTGGTCTCCTTTTCTGCAATGTATCATTGGTCAAAATTCCCCCATGAACCAAGGCCCACATGAACACCTTTATCTTTAAGGGAGCACAAGCCTTCCAAACTTTTTTACAAAAAGGGAATTGAGGAATTTGAGGATTATCAATGATGTAATCAAAAAAGGATTTACAAGAAAATATGCCGGACGGATGAAGTGCCCAAACCCTCACATCCTCCAAAAGAGAAGATAAAGAGAAGTGATCAACTCTAGATAATAAAGAAACCAACTGTGAAGTCTCCCTATCATTAAGATTTCTAGAAAAAACAAAATTCCAAGCAATTGGAGCTAAGAGAGAGCAAGCCATGAAAGCAATTGAAGAATTATGCGAACGAGCCACTCGATAAAGATGCGGAAAATCCGCAGCAAAAGAAGATTGACCCATCCAAACATCCTCCCAAAACCGAACAACTTCCCCATTACCCACCCTCACAGAAAGATGTCGAGACCAACATGTAAAAATTTGAGAAATTGACTTCCAAGTAGCACAGCAACTACCCCTTAAAACCACTCGTGAATCCCTACCATTGTCCTGAATCCCATATTTGCTTCTAATAACCGAATGCCATAATGAATCAATCTCCAGTGGAAATCTCCATAACCACTTGCCAAGAAGGGCCAAGTTCCTAGCTACAATGTTACCGATAGCCAAACCCCCTTTCTCCTTAGGTAACGACACCACCTCCCAATTCACCAAATGATCCTTTTTCCCCTCATCCTTACCTTCCCAAAGAAAATCCCGCATCAACTTTTCTATTGACCTCGCCACTTTAACCGGAATCTTGAACAAAGATAAATAATAGATAGGAATTCCGCTCAAAACAGTCTTAACCAAAGTGTACCTTCCCCCTCGAGATAGAAAAGCCTTGCTCCAGCCTTCCAATCTTTTGCCAATCTTTTCCATTACTGGAGTCCAAAAAGCTTCACTCCTAGGATTACCCCCCAAAGGAAGACCCAAATACTTAATCGGAAGGGACTCTATACCACAACCTAAAAGAGACGCCCTGTTCTGAAGTTGCTCTTACGGCATATTAATGCCCACCACACTACTTTTTCCCAAATTAACCTTGAGTCCCGAAATGAGCCCAAAAATTCTCAAGATCGAATACAGGTTGAGTATGTGGTTTTCATCTCCCGTAGAAAAAAAGATGGTATCATCCGCATATTGTAAATGGGTCACACTAACTCTATCCCTCCCCACCTCCAACCCCTCGACAAGACCTGTGTCTTTAGCTCTATCAACCATCCTGCCCAAAACATCCACCACCAAAATAAAAAGGAAGGGAGAAAGAGGATCCCCTTGTCGAAGCCCTCGCGAAGCCCTAAAACACTCCCCTGGTTTCCCATTAACTATAACTGACATATTGCAGGTCGATAAACAACCCCTAATCCAAGATCTCCACCTCTCTCCGTATCCTTTCTTATCCATAACAAAATCTAAAAATTGCCAATCCACATTGTCATATGCCTTCTCAAAATCAATCTTAAAAATAAGCCCTTCCCTCCCTGAACTCCTATATTCCTCCACTACTTCATTTGCCACCAAGGCAACATCTAAAATTTGTCTACCTTTCACAAAAGCCCCTTGCACCCTAGACACCGTATCCCCTAAAGACATCCTTAGTCTTTTTGATAAAACCTTTCCCAAAATCTTATACAATGACGTTACCAAACTAATAGGCCTAAAATCTCCAATTCTGACAGCATTGACTCTCTTAGGAATTAAACAGATGAATGTGGCATTCGAGCTCAAATTAACAATTCCCGACTCATAAAATTCCAAAAACGCTCTCAATAAATCCCCTTTCACCACCTCCCAACAATCTTGAAAGACAGCCATAGAAAAACCATCCGGACCTGGAGCTTTATCTCTCTCACAATCAAAAACCGCCTCTCGAATTTCTGTTTCATCAAAAGGCCTTTCAAGCCATATTGCAATTTCCGGATCAATGGTTCCCCATTCTAGTCCTTCAATCCCCGGTCTGCTCATCTCTTCCTTCGAATAAAGTTGGGAATAAAACTCATAAATGCCACTGACAATCTGATTCTCCCTGTCCTCCACAACCCCTGGACTTAATTCTAATCTCTTGATGAACTTCTTTTTTCTTTTCCCGTCTGCCACCTTGTGAAAAAATTTTGAACTAACGTCCCCTTCCTTTAACCATTTAATCTTTGCTTTTTGAGCCCAATAAATTTGCTCCCTAAAAGTCAACTCCTCTAGTTTCAATCTACACTCGGATCTTTCCTTTCTCAATGCCTCAGCTAAACCCCCATGCGCCTCCAAATCATCTAACTCTACTATTCTACTCATCACCTCCTTTTTTGAAGATGCCAAAATCCCAAACACCTCCCTATTCCAACACTTTACCTTCTCCTTGACCATCTTCAACTTTCTCATAAATTTAAAACCTTCCCAGCCGTAACAACTAGCATTGGACCACCATTCCTCAAAATTTCGCTTAAAACCTGCATGCTCCAACCACATATTCTCAAATCTAAAAGGCGTCGGACCCCATTTTAATGGACAACTTTCGAGCACGATAGGACAATGATCTAAAACTACTCTAGGCAACGATTCCTGTCTTGAATTGGGAAAAACCCCATCCCACCCCAAAGAATATAAAAATCTATCCAATCGGCAGCACACCAAATTCTCTTGGAGATTAGACCAAGTAAATCTGGTATTACACAAAGGAGGATCCACCAACTCACACCCTCGAATGAACGAGTCAAAATCTCTCATCCCCTAGTCGTTCTAATCCCATTAAGTTTTTCTGAAACCGTTCTAACCACATTAAAATCCCCCCCAACACACCAATTTGGTGAACACAACCCAAATAATCCGGCGATCTCCTCCCAAAAGTCCTTTCTCCTAGAAGGCCTGTTAGGGCCATAAACACCTGTCAACCACCACTCCGAATTATCTAAGTTCCTAAACCTAATTGATAGCGAAAACTCCCCCACTATTGTTTCACACTCAGAAACAATTCTCTCATCCCACAATATCAAAACACCCCCTGATCTACCACTTGCAGGCAAACACACCCATCTCCTATGTCTAACCCCCCAAAGGCTTTGCATAAACCTTCTCTCACATTTTTCTACTTTGGTCTCCTGTAAAACAACAATGTCCGGTTGATGATGTCTAAGAAAATCCTTAATAACACCCCTCTTTTTCCGAGAGCCCAGAACCCTCACATTCCAACTAAAAATCTTCATAAGGAAACCTTATCTCCCCTACCCGCCCCACTTCTCCTCTCGTAATTCACTGAACTTGCTAGATTCTTTAATTCCCTAGCCCCCTTTTTACTACTGTGGATCTATTACTCACCCTACCCGACCCAAACATATCCTTAATTCTAACTAATGACAACCCCATGACCTGCAAAAGTTGCAAAAACTGAGGAATCTCACTCTCCTCAATTGGGCAAGTTGCATACTTACTCAACTCGTTCAACCATCTTTCTGTTTCTTCCTTCTCTCCACTAAAACCCTGGCCCCCCTTGTGGGGGATTTACAGGGATTCAATGGGAGGACGGAGGCTGGAATTCAGGAATTGATGGAGGTGATAAGGAGCTCGGAAAAGCAGATTAATGAGGTGGAAGAGGGCCATTTCGAGATACACGAAGTATTGCAGAATTTGGAGGATTATGGATCATCTACAAGCTCGGAATCGAAGTCTGAAGGGGAAATTAGTGAGGGTGAGCAAGTAGATAGTGACTGGGATCTCAACCGTTTCTTTCATGTAGACTGCACCACTTTGGATGAGGATTCGGTAAGGCTCCTGAAGCTTTGAATCAGGTCAGTCCTTCTGCTACCCAAGGTTCAACTGTTTCACCTGTCCAAGAGGGGTTACATGTTATTCCAGATTTTTCTTATTCTGGGGATGGGGTTCGGGGTGGGAAGTCTTTGCCTCTTCAGTCCAACTCCTTTTGTACTGTTCAGGATGTCTCCTTTGTTGACACTGTTTTACAAGGGGTTACAGCTGATATCCCGAGGGCCACAGTGATGCAATCTACCTCAGTGTCTGAGTCCTTATGGATTTCCTTTCTTTTTAACTAGTTCAATTATTAACATCAAGCTACGTGGTTGGAAAGGTGCATTGATTATAAAAAAATGATACCTTTTATGGCTGAACCACCAGTCTCGTTCAAATGGACAACATGCTGATATCCCACATGGCAAAAAAGTCCAAAACATACCCATAACATAGTTGTTAAAAATTAATGTTTTATGTTCCCCTTTTTTTTTTTTCTTTTTTTTTTTGTCTAAATGTTTTTTGTTTTTTAATCAATTTTTTTTCTTTTTATTTTTAGATGCACCTAAAAAGTAAAATATTTTGTGAAGAAAACTGAAAATTTTCACTAAAGACGCCCCCAAAAAAAATGAAAAACAAAAAAATTAGCACATTTCCTTCTTTTCTTTTTCTTTTTTTTTTTTTTTTGTCTTTAGTGATTTTTCTTTTAGATTTCTTCATAATATTTTACATTTTAGGTACATCTAGATTAGATGCAGCTAAAAAATAAACTTAAATTAATTGACTAAAATATTTACAAAATTCACTAAAGACAAAAAAAAAAAAAAAAACGAAAAACAAAACACTCCAAAACATTTTTCAAAAACTAAACTAAACTAAACATAATGGGTTCCAAGTTTCAAATATAAATTTCACATATTTCCCTTGATTGATAATAAAAGAAAAATAAAAAATAGAAATGTGATCCACCAGGTTTCAAACAAATATGGGAATATTTGTGCCCAAAAAATAAAAAATGAGAATGATAGGATTCACACAAGCATCTCCAATCCTTCACATTTTCTTTCATCAAATTTATATTTGATGAAAAAGTACTAAAAAATCATCTCCCAAATTTTCACCAAATTTAAATTTGATGGAGGATTTTGATGAATTCTCAATTTGATGAAACAAATGAGTATTGATTTGATGAACATTTGATGAAATGATTGGAGATGATTGTTGAGTACTTTTACATCAAATTTAAATTTGATAAAAGAAAAGATGAAGGCTTGAAGATGCTCTAAAGAACTGCAAAATGCAAATTTCATCAATTTCATAGGGGAATATTTGTGCCCAAATATTCCGAGTTAAATGTAATATTTGAAACTTGGAATATTGGTGCAACCCCCCCCCCCCCCCCCCCCAAAAAAAAAAGGTGTGTGCGTGTGTGTGTGGGGGGGGGGGGGAATATAACAGTTTTCAGATAAAAAATGAGAATGACAGGATTCACGCAAGCAGACAATCCTTCACATTTTCTTTCATCAAATTTAAATTTGATGAAACAGTACTAAAAAATCACCTCCAATCCTTTCATCATCTCAAAATACTCATTTTTTTCATCAAATTGAAAACTAATCAAATTTAAATTTGGTGAAAATTTAAAAAGATGAAGCATTGGAAATAGATTTTTTTGTTCATCAAATTTGATCAAAAGTGAAATTTGGGATAAGATGAGAATTTTTAAAAACATTTTCATGAAAATTTCATGAAATGATTAGAGGAGTTCCTATCAAATCAAGCTTTTTACTCAACTTTGAAATTAAAGAACTGCAAAATGCAAATTTCATCAATTTCACATTCACAGAACAAAGATAAAACATATCAGAATATCAGATTGATGAAATTTGACATAATTGCAAAAACCCACAAATGAACACCAGCATTAAATCACATAAAAGTAATCATACTCTGTTTCAATTCATCCGAACCAGACATTATAGAATAAAGGGTCATTATTTAGACGAACAAAACAAACCATGATCAAACAGATTTTAAATCTATCACCCAAAAAAAAAAATTTACAAAGAGAACAGCTATATATATGAACGTATCAACATCAAAGAAGATAAATTGAAATCGAATCATTGAAGAAAAGCTCTATATAAACATATATTTAGGCAATAAATGGAACAAACACACCGAAAAACAAAATGGGTTTCATGAATCACCTGCAAAAGAGGAGAGCTTTCGAAAAAATCAGAATAGACGGGGAGAGATAGAAAGAGAGGAAGAGACGTATGAAACGATGAAGCGGACCCAAATGTCAATGTCTATATGATACGAGAAAACGGTGCGATTAGTCTTGTGCACTTTTTGGAGAGCGAAAGGATGATGAGATTGACAATTATTGGGAGGGAGTTGTGTGTGTGTGTGTGTGTGTGTGTGTGTGTGTGTGTGTGTGTGTGTGAGAGAATTGAGGCTTCGTTTGGCGATTACATGTTAGCGAAAAAAAAAGTAAAAAGTCACTATAAATTTTCAAATTATTTTTTTTATTTTTTTACACATTTTTTTTTTTTTAATTTAAAAAATTACTAAAATAACTTGTTCTCAAATGAAGCGTTAGTTGAGATTAGGTGAGGGGGTGAAAGCATATGCTTTTCACATTGAGTTATATTAAGGGGGTAACTCGGACGGGTTTGTTTGGGTTGGAGGGTTGCCCAGGCCTAACCCGAATTTTGTCTGGCACTGTTCAAGCCCGCCCAACCCGACCATCAACACAGGCTTAGCTGCCCAAGCCCGGATCAAGCTTCATAATCTGAACTCAGGTGAGCTCGAATTGTCCAAATTTCACAAGAAATATGATGATATTACAATAAGAAGCCATTTTTTATCCTTTCATATTAACAGGAGAAATTAGGAAAAAAACTTAAGTTAAACATGATCTGTATAGATGCATACCCTGATTAAGCATTAACCACCACAATCTAATAAGCAGTTAATTTCATTGTTATTCAAACTTCCGCAAATGTAGCAGCAGAGTGCATCCAAATCTGAAATAAAGAATTAGCAATGGTGCATTTCAGTGGATCTGAACCATAGCCCAAAATGATCAGCATTTCCATGATTAAACTATTTCAATTCATGGATGATAGCTAGGATAAACATTATGCTATCAGTATACAAGGTAGACTAGTAAAATATTAATCAAGATATAAGAGTATAACTAGATTGTTTACTTGGAATCTTTAAGAGCAGAAACATCTACACAGATGGAATCCTTCTCTGATTAAACTTTGTGGTCCTTGTTTCTCTCTCCGCCGTTCTTCAACTCTTTGAGAAAGAAATAAGAGTCTGAGACACAGAGAGGGAAGAAAAAAATAGGTAGGGTTTAGCTTTTACTTTTAATCTAATGGTCCAAATACAAGATTCTAATCTAATGGCCAAAGCCCCGCAAAAAAATAAAATTAAATAAAATCTAAGGGCCACCTATTTATACATATATTATATAATTTTTATAATATATAAAATTCAACTCGGGTTCGGGTTGCTCGGGTTACACACAGCCTCTGCCCAGGCCCTGTCCAAATTGCAATTCGGGCATCAAAAATTTGCCCAGGCCCGCCCAGATTATATTGTTGCCCAAGCCCTAAAAAAACTCGAACTGGGCACGGGTTGCTCGGGCTAAGCCCGTCCGAGTTGCACCCCTAAGTTATATTCCTACGAATTGCTATATTTTCAAAGTAGATTAGTTTCATTCATTGAGAATGATGGGTATATATATATATCCATATGTGGGTGGTTACATGGAAAATTTGGTACATGTGAGGTGCTTAAGTAGGATTTTTTTACTTTTATTTTTGTTAAGATTGTAGGATGTTAGTTTGTTAGTAAAGTTATATTATAACTAAAAGAATAGTCACTGTTGCTCCATTAGTTCGAATCCCTGATTTTTCGCTCAACACACCTTAAGGTATGACTATAAGACCACTAAACCAAACCTATGATTGCTTAAGTAGGTGTTTGAAGTTTACTTTTTTGGTGATTTTTTTATTAAATTATTTTTATTTTTACTTTTAGTGCTTTTTTTTTTTGTAAATTCAAAAAGTTGTAAGTTTTTAAATTTTACTTAATGAGACAAATCGAAAAATTAATTATTTTTAATTTCAAAAAAATTTAGAAAAGACAAAAAGAGTAAAAATAGTATTATTTTTTTTTGCTTATTTTGGTTTTTCCAAGTTTTTCCATTTTTTTTTTTTAGAGTTTTTCAATTGTATATTTTTTTTTTTTACTTTTTAAATTTAGCTACAAGACAAATCGAAAAAATATAAAATTTTGTCGTAATTAAAAAAACAAAAAAAACAACTATTTTGTGAGCAAATTTTGAGCACATTAGTAGAATCGTCACATTAATAAGTAGCAAATTCGCTTTTGCAGATGTTACCAATTGATGTCTTGAGCTTAGTGGTAAATTTGGAAGTTATTATAACGTTAAAGAAAACAGTAGTGATAATTTATTTTATAGATGTATTTTCAACATGATTAATAAAAAAATATAGAGTAAATTACAAATACAATTCCTGAGGTTTGCGTAAAATATGAATTATCGCCTGTGATTTTAAAAATTATATCCCGTCCCATGCAATTTCTAATTTCATAACAAATAGCATCTTTTATTAATAAATTATCAAGTCAATTAACAGTTTTTAATGATATTAGAAATATATTTCAATTAATAATTTAAGTAATCTATTATTGTATATGAGAGTAGTGATGAATTTCATTTTTCTAATTAATTTTGTTAAATAAAAAATTATTATAAGAGAGTATTTGTAATTTTTTAAGGGAGAATTTACCCATAAATCCCATAATGTGGAATTGTAATATGATCAATCCTATATTTAATTTTGTACACGCAGAGGTCCTATTACGTGTGAAAATATGTTTTTGCCCGTGTGTGTTGAGGATTAGTCGTAGGAAGTTTTGTTTCTTGTTTTGAGCATGTGTCACGTTTTGAAAAAGCGTACTATAGGGTTTTGGGTTTTGGTAGTGTATCTTGGGGCCCCCACATTTTTAAGGTGACGTACATTCTGGCTTGTTGATGAGTCCAATGTTGTTGACCGTGAGCAACCCCTCATTTTCGTTTGGGGATTTCGATCGACTACCTTGATTTGGTAATTCTGGCGAGTAGGGTTTTGGAAGTTAGCATGTCAATTTGGTTGGCCACATTTACGAAGCCCCATGTTTGAATTTTTGCCTTGAAAGTGCACACCTAGTACCGTAGCTACCGGCCGACGGTCTTCGTTGGGTTAGTTTGATGCTTGGGGGTTCTGGTCAGTATCGTGCTATCGTTGTTACCTTCATTTTGTGGGAAATTATCTATCATATTCTAGTTTCTGAAATTTGAGACGTATGCGTATGGGGGGTTTTCAGAGTTGTTATGTGTCGCTTGTTTGGCATAATTAGATCCCAAATTCGTCGATGTAAATATGGAATTGAACTGCTAATGCGTCGTTGATGCACATCAAAAATCCCTCCCGACCCCATTAACTTTGCAACGAGAAGCGTATCCCAAAATTGTAGTGGCGAGGGTTGTTATTATTGGTGAGGCACATACGATTATTCAACGGTATGTTAGATGTTAACAAAGCCAACTTCGATGATGACACCGCGAAAGAGTAAATTCCACGTTTGTACATTTGATTTTGAAATCTTTGTTATATGTGACCGTGGTGTTGTGTAATATAGGGTTTTTACTTGATTACGAACTTGTTATGTATCATTTGTGTTCGTTTACTTGTGAGTACGTTGTTGGGTTTTTATGTTTGATATCCTGTGATTATGGTGTGACATGCTATGTTTGGTGTGCATGTGTCCCAAATTTAGGAGTTCTGGTATGATGTGGGTGTTGGTGTGGTGGTGGGGATTTGTGGGAGAATGGTATAAAGGGGTGGGAACTATTGTGCTTTTGAATGTGGGGTATGTGTGTGTGTGATTGTGTGTGGGCATATGGTGCATAGTTATGGCGTATGTGGTGTGACAGTGTGATGTGTGTGGTAGTTGATTCGATCTGTGATGAATTTATTAAGTGTTGACAAGCGTAAATGTGTATTGTGTCGTGTGTGGTAGGGCGTACGGCGTATGTTTACGTAAGTATTTTCATTAGGTGTATGAAATTAGTAATGTGGTTATGTTCATTGTGATTAGAAATGTGATTGCTCCTTGTTTTTGTACTGTAGAAGGTGTGGGAACATCTAGCTCGTGGACAAGATCAAGGGAGAGGATTTGACTGTATGTTATTGCTAGTTCACCATCAAAGAACATTGGGCCAAGGATTCAAGGTTGTATATTGTTCAAACATATGAAACCACTTCAAAATGTGCCTGTAACCATGAAATCTCAAAAAATGCAATTAAATTACCGGTCAAACATCATCGGGATAGTGAAAATTGTGTCCACATCAGGTTTGACAGAGGCACATCGTGCCCATCTGAGGAAAACTCCGTTCTGCCTAATGTTCGAAGCCGTTATGGACAATGATCTCAAACAGCGCGAGTTCAAAAAATGTGATGAACTAGTGTTCAAGATTATTCAAAAGTTCATGTCAAACACTAGCTGTTTCCTTGTTGGGAATGGGATGCTAACGTTGAGGGACAGTGACATCAAATTAATGGCTTGCAATGTGGTGCTCAACCCTTAGTAATGACCGCCGGGGCTCGTCCACCCTCTGACTTCATACAGTGACATCAAATTAATATTTGACTTGCAATACGTGATGTTGCTGGGTGTGGGATGTATGGAGTCAAAAGATGGGTACATACATCAATTAAAGAAAAAAAAATTCTAATATAAGTCTTGTGTTTTTTATTAAAAAAAATTATTTGGTCTTATTAGTATATGACTGCCACATCGCACGTTCACATCATTCGATAATGTACATGCAACATGGCCTCGGTGAACGTTCACTTTCACATTTAATTACATTTTTCAAAATACAAATACTTACGAACCCTAGAAACCCACAAAATCTTGCCTATATTTGATCTTTCTAGAAATATGCACAGTAAAACAAACGTAATCAATGGAATTCAAAAATCCTTTTAAAAAGGTTACACAAATAAAGGGTAAAAAGGTCATCAAATCCATTCCAAAATTAGCAAATGGAATCTTGCGGATCATATTACCAAAAAAAAGGGACTTCCTAGAATATTAAAAAATAAGGAGGACTTCTTAAACTAAAACTCTCCCAAATGGGATTTTTCAATAATTTCCCCATTTTTTAAACTATATAAAATAATCCATATTTTAAATATACCTCAAGAAATATATTTATAATTTATCTTAAAATATATTAGTGAAAAATAAAAATTATTATTTTAAAAGACATTTTCACCATTATATTATTACACTCTCACACATTATTGTCAATTACTAACCATTGCCAATCGTCTTTTTTTGGGTGGATATTGCCAATCGTCTTATCATTGTCATAGGCAAGTCAAACTTGTAGAAAAACTAATCATCACTGACAAATTTGCAAAATAATCATGGAAAAATTGCCCGTATCAAAAGTCCGATGATCAACATTAGTAATATGAATAGAAAGACAAATTGGTAGCCGTGGCCCACAAGACCTTAGTCCAAGGCACACGTAAATCTAAATATGAATATGTAATCACGTAAAATAAATGCAATAATAGTTTAGAAATAAATAAATCAACACCCAATCTAGTGACATGTTACAAGTATAAACGGAAAAACAAACCCTAATCAATACCATCCAAATCAATGGGACATAAACAATCCACATAACAAAATAATCGTAAATGAATCTCAATCAAAAAGTATGCATATAATTGACATAAAAATCCAAAAATAAAAAAATAAAATAAAATGGATGTCCTAGATGTCCCTGCAATTGAGTCCCCGCTACGTCATAAGTTCACTCCAAGTCTTTTTATCACCTGGAAATGATAAACAACTAAGTCAGCTGATAGCTCAGTGAATAGAAGCATGAATAGTAATAAATTTTAAAAACAGGGTTTAATTTCAAAATAAGATATATCACAAAAACAAGATTGACATACAGTTTTGATAAAGACAATATGTTTCAAAAAGAAGGTTCCACAGTTCAACAGTTAAAAATACTCAAGTCTCTCAAGAACATAACAAATGACATTCTCCACTTAAAACAGATTACAACATGATTATTAGTGATTTGGGTACCATGATTAACAAGTAATATGCCACAAGGTTTTTCGAGGCAATAAGCTCGTTGGATCTAATATTGCACCAAGAGTCATCTTTGAGGTGGCAACTTGAGCTTTTTCTCTAAGATGATTCGATTGAAAGTCACTTAGCCTAGCCTAGGCCTTTTCCTTACAATCATTAAGCACTACAATCATCACAACCCAACCTGAATCTGTTCCCTAGTAGCCAAAGTCACCACACATAGTGGAATAAATTTCCTGAACTTTTATATATAGATGGTCCCAATAATCAATACCATTGAGTTTCGCAAAACATGGTAATTCACCATTATAAACATGAGACCATAACAAATAGTTTACAGTATGTCAAGTTTACACATATTTTAAAAATAGCTCAGTTTCAAAAATATCATAATAACTTAACCAATAGTTAAGGGTAACAGAACATTTACAAAAATATGTACCATGCAACTACTCACCTGAAAATGGAATAATATAATCTTTGAATAGAGTATAAAAGTTCAACTAGTGTTCTGAATCAAGTATGAAAACTACACGTCACTGCTAATTTAAAAATACTAACAGGAATAATAAACTAAATAACCCCAAGCTAAAGCGCACTAACACGACTCAACCAACTCACCATTACTCTTAAATAATACCTAAGTTCATGTTCTTCAAGGTCTTAAATTACTCAAGACATGGGTTCAGATCAAAACTTAATTAAATGTGATTTTGAGATAAAACATAATTTTTGACAGGTTTTCCGACTTGTTCGCTAACTTTGAAAATTAAAAACCCACTCTACGTCATTCGAAAAATTCCAAAACACTCTAGATATCAACTACTATACCCCAAGTTTCAAACCCAATTAGTTTTGCTCAATTTTCTTATCAAAAGAATTAGTTAAAATTAATTATATTCAAACAAGTCGCTTTCTGTATCACTTTAAAGAAATTGACGGTTCTCTTAACAAACATGAGCAACCAATGCAAGGCCAAAAATTTAATAAACTAGACTCGTAATCGGTTCTAATGACACTGATTTGATAACTTTCAGATTTATACCCAAAGAGAACAACACTTTCGAAATTACTGTTTTATACTAGTTTGCTAGACAGAGTTGAAAGCATCAGTTTATAAAGATTTTGACTCCAAAAAATTAAAAGAAAATTATAGTATGAAATTCAATATGTAATTAAATTACTATAAAAATATAAGATTAAAATTCATTCGTTTAATATGATTTCTAAATTTCTAAAGTTTGCGATTTTGTGTAGAATTTTTAAACTAAGAACACTCACATTCTTTACACATGAATTTAACATCTAAAATTTCTTAAGACTATATATATACAAAATACATACACCTACAACCTCTTGTGTTTGTTTTGAAATTTTATTTCAAGATTATTAATCCAATAGATAATTAATCAAATAAATTTGTAGAATTATTAACAATGGGATACGGGTGGGATTATATATCCTAAGTTAGAAAATAAAATAAAAAGATTCTTTTACTTACTAATCCAATACAAATCAAACAATGGACAATTAGATAATTTATCGTACTAATCTAATTAGATAATAAATACCACACTAATTTAATGGGACTATTAATACCTTTACTATTAATCTTGTAAATCAAACATGACCTTTGTTTTTAATTTTACTCCTTGACTTTTTTTATCTGTTTGATTTTTTGTTGACTATCTATTCAAATTTATATCTATCTGTTCAAATTTTTTTGACTATCTATTCAAATTTTCTCCTAAATTCTATTTATCTATTTAATTTTTTTAATTATATTTATCTGTCCAATTTTTTCCCTTAAATTCTATCCATTTATTCAAACTTTTTGACTATTTGTTCAATTTTTTCCCTAAATTCTATCTATGTGTTCATTTTTTTTTTTCTCCTATAGGTTGAAAATCTGTGCTAACTTTTTTTTGTTTCTGTTGCAATCATCATTATCAACATCAATTTTTTTTCTATATCTGGCTCATAATATACTAATAAAATTCAAATTCATCAACAAACAACAAGAACTACAAAATAATAATAAGTTGAACAGATCAAGATCTGAAAAATCAGCTCAACAACTCATTCTATCTATTACAACAAGAACTAAAAAAAAAAATATCAGATCTAGATTTGAGAAATCTGTTCAAGTTTTCTCTTCTCTTTCTTAAAATTTCTTTCCTTTTGTTGCCTTGTATTAACCTAGATCAATAAAAAAATCATATATAAACAAATCGGTATAAATTTTTTGTTTAATCTATTGCAATTTGTCTCATCATTATCATCAAAACAATGAAAAATCTACACAATGGATTGTCAAAGCATTGGATCCTTGTACCTCTAGATCCTCAACGATGAAAATACATACGTAAATATAAATACATACAGATTTATAGTTAAATATATAGATGAAAAATACAAATTTGCATCACCTGAGGTCTTATATGCCATATTTTCAACAATATATACAACCAAACAACGATCTGAGGTATGATAAAAAAAAAAAAAGTGATATGAGGTCCAACAATCTAGATACGGGTGATGCTATAGTACATTTTGATGTATCATACATTTAGTTATGAACTTATATGATTTTATGTCATAACCAATATCATATTAGTCATAACCACTATCATATTGACTCATAACTTAGTTATATTTAGTTATTTATTTATACCATATTACCTCATAACTAGGTGATAACTAAATTATTTAAATAATTTAACTCTTAAATGGGCAACCGGTGTAGCCGGTTAGAAAAGAAACAAAATTGAATCAGACCCTCTTGTTGGCTTTTCTCCTCCCTCTTCTCTTCCCTCTTCTATTCCTCCATAGCCGAAGCTTCCAAGGACCACTAGCCTCATCAGCGATCCGGGCTTCAGCCATGTCGACATCTTCTTCGCAAGCTCTCACTCTCTGGACGTCTCCACCATGGGTTTGTGACCAAAGACCTAGTCATCGTCTTTTCCCTTCTCTTCCAGTCGAATCGAATTTTTCCGAGAACTCTTTTCCGTAGTTCAGGTTTGTTGCTGACTCTAAGCTTCATCTAAATGTGCCATTGGTGCTTTGATTTCAAAACCCTAACCATTGAATATCTGTTATTAATTTTTTTATCAGTCAAAATTAATATCCATAGCCACTCACGATCGTCGAACTCATCGACTGGGGGAAGAACTGAAGATTTAGTAAGGTTTTGCAGCTAGAATGTGTTTTGTTTTTTGTTTTTTGTTTTTTTTTTGAAACCCTGACCATTCTAAAATTGTGTAATATTCGAAAATCGAAATCGAAATATGAAAATATTTGATTCCTCTGTGGTATATTTACAAATTGATTTTATGTTTGATTGAGTTGAAAGCATTATATTAGTTCTTTCATTTCTTCTAAGTCTTGTGTAAGCAAACTATAGTCTAAATAAATTTTAAGTTTTTCTTTTCCCCATTTTTTTATTATTATTAATGCCATTTAAAATATATATGAAATTCATGTGTTTGTATTGAATGCTCATTCGAACATGGTCTTCTTCTTTGTAGTTTTGCACTTTAAATGTTTATTTATTTACTTCTTTGAGCTACAATGTAATGGGTTTGATTTTCTTGCATGTGTTTGTATTTAACTTCATATTTCCTACAATAACGAAGGGTTTGAGTTTATAATGTCTTAGTGAAAGAAACACACTGTTTGCACTTTGATCAACTCTCACAGCACATCAAACTGGGGTTGAACTTCATTAAACACACGCTTATTGGTTATTGCTTTGATGCTTTGTATAAACATTTTGTGTGTGTGTTTTTTTTTTTTTTTCCTGACAGTTGCAAGGTCACAAATTAGAATGTCTTGTTCTAGTCTAATTTTCAGTTTTGGTTATTATTGCGGATTTTGATCTTGTGGTATTTTCTTTTTTATTGGTGTATTATTAGAGCAATGAGGGACAAAACAACGATGTCTCTAGATTCATTGTAATTTTGCATTAGACCTTATTTTATGATCGTGTCTTCGATTCATTGCTTTAATCAGTCTAAGTAGATTTATATCTTGTTCACATCTTGGTGGTGAATAACTTCCTTCTCTTATCTTCTTTTTTTTCCCCCTTTTACTGTTTAACTTTCTGGCCATAAATAAATGGGTTGCATAAACTGATGTTATGTAAATTTTCTGAAGTAACATAGCAAATGTATTTGTGGTTTCAAATACTTATTACATTACTATCACTTGTAGGTTGCAAATTCTTCATTACTCTCTCTCTCTCTCTCTCTCTCTCTCTCTCTCTCTCTCTCTCTCTCTCTTGATCTGCACAGCATAAGGTTCTCTAATTCTTGAAAAACACAAGCTATTTGGTAATTACATATTTTTTTCCACAAATTTAGACTATTACACCGGCCATTTTTTCTGAATTGCATCTATGTTTTTGACATGTGGACTATTAAAAAGTGGTTATGAGAACAAGTTGGATAACATTCTCTGATATTTATCCACTCTCTCTCTCTCTCTCTCTCTCTCTCTCCCCCCTAAAAAAATGATAGTCTACTAACAAATTAGAGTAATTCCCAAACAAGTAGTATGAGGATAAGAATGCTTGCTGTCCTAAATTAAATCTTCATTATGTTATGTGCAGTTGATAGCTGGTTTTTTATCATGCAAGATTGCGGCTGTTACTTAGCTTCCCTTATATTTTTTCCTTTTTTTAACTTCCCCGCAAGATAAGCTAGTTGTTTATTTGTTTCATTTTGGGGAGGTATTTTCATTACCTGTTCACTTTGTTTTGTGTCTTAATGTTTCAGAGTCCATCATAATCATGCCAGCTTTTGGAGTCCAGCTTGAAACTCACTACAGCAGGTACTTCCTTATTTTTTTTATGTATGAGAATTTTTCATTTATTGAGAGAGTGGATCTAACTCCCATTTGCAAATATATGTTAGGTGTCAAACTGGAAAAAGGAAAAGTTGGTTCAATGGTACACTCTGTTTATTAGAACGTCTCTGCTGGTTCTTTGAATAGCAATGTCCAAAAAAAATATATATGGATATTGATTGGTGCCTATTGGGACTGCAAATGAACCAAGCTGTTCATGAATAGGCTCGGCTCAACTCGTTTAATAAATGAGCTCAAGCTCGAATAAGTTCGGCTCGTTTATCTTTATTTAAATTATATGATAAATATTTATATATTCAATAATATAAATAGTATTTTTTATTTAAATAATATAAATAATATTAAAAAAAATCTTATCGAGCTGAGCTCGAGCCCAGTTATTTATCGAGCCGAGCTTGAGTCAAGTTACTTATCAAGCCAAGCTAGAGCTCAATAAATGAGCTTGACAAGCAGATGAGCTGAGCTCGAGCTCAGCAAAGCTCAGCT